>OY744527.1:139973938-140091438 GCA_963556195.1 Sepiola atlantica | reverse complement strand
CCCGTCTTTTCATCTTTACAGGTGTCGTGAGAAAGAGTTCCCACCCCTTCCCGTTTTATGTGTACGCATATTTAAACCCGAGGACCAACATCTTTTCTTTCTTTTTTTTCTTTCTGTTGCCTGACCGTCGTGTTGTTCCCAACGAGACGCGACAAAAATGTTATCTACACACACACACACATATATATATATATATATATACTAGCAGGGGTACTCGGCGTTGCCCGGGGCTCTCCCTCATCCTCCTCGCAAGCAAAATAGGATATTGAGTACTTTTCTCCCGGACAACGCCGAGTATTTAGAAAATCAAGATGGCCTCCAGAGCACTACTAAAATCACTCTTACTGATCCCCCCTCCTTTTCATCTGCACAATAGTCTGAAGAGAAACACTACAGTAGCTCTATCTAGGACATTTAGCACTTTTCTCCCGGACAACGCCGAAGCCTCTGGGTCCTAAATTGACGACGCCCCCCCCCCCCGGTGCTGGGTCCTATACTGTAGAAGCTGGCCCGGTGGCTATACTGCAGAAGCATCCCCCGTCCCTGTACTGCAGAAGCCTCTGGATCCTATACTGTAGAAGCACCCCCGGTGCCTATACTGCATAAGCACCCATGGTCCCTATTCTGTAGAAGCATTCGGGTCCTATATTGTAGAAGCACCCCCGGTGCTGGGTCCTATACTGTAGACGCACCCCTAGTACCTATACTGTAGAAGCAGCCCTGGTCCCTATACTGCATAAGCACCCATGGTCTTTATTCTGCAGAAGTATTCGGATCTTATATTGTAGAAGCACCCCTGGTTCCTATACTGCAGAAGCCCTTGGGTCCTATACTGTAGAAGCGCCCCCCCCCCCCTGGTGCCTATACTGCAGAAGACCCCCCCCCCGCCCAGGTCCATATACTTCAGAAGCCTCCGGGTCCTATATTGTATAAGCACCCCCGCAGGATGAAGATGTTAATTATACCGCCCCCCCAACTACCCCCCCCCCAAAAAAAAAATTCTCCCCCCTCTCCCCAAAGAACTATTTTTATTTTAAAAGATATAAGTTTAGGTTGCTAGGTGCGGATGTGATTGAGCAACCCTTGTTTCACTGTTATCGATAGATCCGGACAGAAGTTATGGGATGACTTGATACAACCGGACAGTGCATTTTTATCAAGTTGTTACATGAATACATTGGCTTATTTCAAAATCACCAGTAAATAACATTGAAAAAGTTTCAAAAAACCAGACCCGCCCCCGAAAACTGGCCCCGTTGACCCCCTGGGACATTTTTTTTTTCGTAATTTTGAGATATTATGCTTCCAGGTGTTGTCCGGTCCTAAAGATGTCGACTTGGCGACAGTTTGCCGAGTAGTTTTTGAGGAGTAGCTGGCCATACAGTCAAACAGACAGACATACAGACAACTGGCCTTTATATAATAGATATATATATATATATATATATATATATATATATATATATATATATATATATATGTGTGTGTGTGTGTGTGTGTGTGTGTATTTTTATTATTTATATTTAAATTTATTTCTATTAAAATATACATTTTATAATCTGAAGTAATTATAATAGCTCAATAGTGTAAGTTCAGAGCTATGCCATATATATATATATATATATATATATATATATATATATATATATATATATATATATATATATATATATATAAATATTACATTTTATTTGCCTACTAGCCACGTCGTTTCGGGCATTTTGCTCTCATCAGTGCATATAAGTGATAATTTCAGACGGTCACAAGGCGTGAACCTACTTCACAGAGTCACCTTTGACTCTGAATGCTTATACTCTATCCTCTCGGCCATAGGCAATTATCTCGTGGTACGGAGTTTTTCAGTGATATTGATGCCAAAGCGTTAACACCAAGACAAACAAGAAAACTTACTGAACTTACTCAGAGCCTTGCTTTGTAGCCTAAGTGAATGTCTATTTTTTAATATCTCTTAACAGTACTAAACTTTAATTTTCTTAAATCATCAATAAATATTAAATTATATTTACCTACAGACGACGTTTATCAGTAGAAGTATTATAACTCTATAAACATGAAAAAACTTCTATTTTGTAAAATGCGCTGAATACAGGAATTGTATATTTTTTAAATAAAATATTTATTTTCCGGTTTGTAATTTTGTAATTAAAATAAAACTTTTGTTTTCCCCAAACAAGGTATCTCCCCATTGAAGCATAAATGACTACTGTAGTAGACGGCATGTCTATAGGGAAGCGGGCAACCTGGGTGCGCAGTTTGGCAGCAAGACGTTTGTTGGTTCACGCTACTTTTTAATTATATATATATATATATATATATATATATATATATATATATATATATATATATATATATATATATATATATATATATATATATATATCGCTCTATATACATATATTTAAATTTAAATGTAACGTGAACACACATCTTGCTGCAAATATATATATATATATATATATATATATATATATATATATATATATATATATATGTATATATATGTATGTATATGCATGTATAGTTCGGCAGGAAGTCGTTTTTTATTAAAAACCATGGAGTTCTCTCTCTTCACGATCTTTCTGGTGAATTTCTCGATGCGGCGAGCGATTCATCGATTTTCGGGTGTTGTGTCGTGGACCATTCCTCGAGCGCTTTTGGTCTCTCGACTGTCTTCAGGAGGCTGAGTCTTATTGTTACTAAGAGCCGTATTTATAGTTTTATTATTGATTATATAGCTATTAATTTACACACACACACCCACACCCACAGACACACATATATATATACATATATATATATATATATATATATATATATATATATATATATATATATATATATATATATATATATATAAATTAATTAATTAAGTTCAAATATAAACAAAATGAACAAAACCATTACTTTTCAAAAGTGCTCAATTTATATTAGAGCTTTTATATTAAAATAAACATAGTTTGAGTATCCGACCATTGTTTCAGAACCTCTTCGGCTCCTCCTAAGGGCTGAGGAGGAACCGAGGAGGTTCTGAAACAATTGTCGGATACTCAAACTATGTTTATTTTAATATATATATATATATATATATATATATATATATATATATATATATATATATATATATATATATATATAAGTGTGCGATTGTCGTTCAAATTTCAAAGTATTGCAGGGAAAGTTAATAAAATTGAGATATAAGCCAAATTAGCAATACAAGATTAATTTATTATTATTTTTTTATTTTTTTATTTTTTTTTAATAAAGAAAAAAAGAAAAAAAAGAGAAAAAAAATGACTCAATACTGGTCACCCCTGAAGAAGGAATGTTATTCCGTAATCGATAGGATTAATGTAAAAAAAAAACAATAATAATAAATTAATCTTGTATTGCTAATTTGGCTTATATCTCAATTTTATTAACTTTCCCTGCAATACTTTGAAATTTGAACGACAATCACGCACTTTACTTGACAGCGTGCCAGCGCATTTCTCGTTCGACACCGGATTTGATTCATAACCGCCATTCCTAACAGCACGGCGATGACGTCGTACCACCAAGGACGTTTATCAAATTAACAAAGAAATAAGTTTCTTTATTCTTGTTTTTTGATGAAAAAAAAAGAAAAAATGACTCAATACTGGTCACCCCTGAAGAAGGAATTTTATTCCGTAATCGATAGGATTAATGTATAAAAAAAATAATAATAAATTAATCTTGTATTGCTAATTTGGCTTATATCTAATTTTATTATATATATATATATATATATATATATATATATATATATATATATCATTTTAACTGTTGTTATTGTTTGCGGCACAAACCACTACCATTCGTGTTTGGGATATGGACCAATAAAAATAACATTTCAGGTTTCATTTTTCGCCAGTAAGAATTTTTTTTAGCATTAAAAATTAAGTCAGAATTTATTTCTGATGCTCGTGGCCCATCAACTTTACTTATAGTGGAGGTACGAGGACAAGTATGTGATTGAGTTACATAGGACTCTCGTTAGAGACTCTATGCACGAAATAGGTTGTTTAGTTTTATCGTGTTAAGACTAAGCTTGTCTTTTTATCGTTGGCGTGCCCTTTTACTTCCTGACATATTCATGGATGACTCTGCTCTTACGGATAAGTCGAAGCTGAAACATCTTGGTCTTTCTCTCTCATCAAATCAGCAAATCAGCAAATCTTTTTGTGAGTTCATATACTAGATCCATTGCTTTTTCTGCTTCTCGTAAAGTCGGTTCCCTCTATCACTCCAAACAATTTCTGACACCTGAGGCTATTCTCTATCTCTACAAGTCTACAATCAGACCATGTATGGTGTACTGTTGTCATATTTGGGCTGGGGGATCTCTGTCCCATTTGAGGGTTTTTGATAAGGTTCTGAAACTTATCTGTAATGTGATTGGCCCCCAGCCTTTCTTTTTCTCTGCACCCTTTCTATCACAGACATCATATTGCTAGTCTCAGTCTTTTCTATAAATACTATCATGGCATGTGTTCTTAAGAATTGTGTGATCTATTCCCTGCTTCTTTTCTTCCAAATAGTCTGACTCATCAGTCTTGTGGTCTCCATTAATTCGCTGATTTGATACCTCATTGTAATACAGCTTCCTATTCCAGTAGTCCCTAAAAAAACTGCAGGCTTGTGGAACTCTCTTCATACTGACTGTTTTCCTCCTGCCTATAGCATTGGCCTTTTTTATGATTAAGGCCAATAGGCATCTCCTGTCTTTGCGATGATCTTATTTCGTTCTTGTTCTTGCATCAAGTGGCTTCATGCCTTGTCTCAAGCGATTTCCATTAAAATAATGCTTAGAGTCGGAGTTAAATCCTGATGCCCCCCTTCAATTCATGTTTGTCAGAATTCCGACGAAGAAACAGTCCCGACTTAAAGCTAATGTTTTTATAATATGTCTATTAGAGGCTATCTGCATAAACATAGGGGAGGGGCGGGATCAACATTTGATGCAAGTGGTGTTCCTCATTAATGTTGGAGTGCCAAAATCACTACAGTCAATATACGCATACGTATAGGAAACACTCCTGACTTAAAGTAAACAATGTATCACAGAAGGCCCTCATTAGCCAAAAGAGCGGGTGACCCAATTCCTGAATATGACAAGCTCCAATTGCTTAAGAGTGCAAAAAGCAGGATAATAAGGTTTTCTCTCTGCCTTAAGTAGGGGCCCTAAATTAAAAAGATACTGTGCCACAGCGGTGCTCTTGTGAGGATTTAATTAAATACCAGATCTCGCATTGCACTAAAGGGGGTTAGGGTCAATCTGTTATGCTTAAAAACTGTCCAAATGTTAAAAGTGAATAAGACAAGTCTTACAGCCATTTAATTATGTAAACCAGACTTTAAAAATTGTTACAGAATTCCATAATAATTTATAATCTAGTACTTTTCTCCAACTCTCTTAAGCACTAGTCTAATAATAATAGCAAGCAATGACAATGACAGATACGTATAATCTCAGATCTTATGATTGTTTACTAATTTGTTCTTCGAACTATTTTCGTTTTGTTCCTTCTGTTGTTAGCTTCTTGACACTGACTTTTATCTTCTTTTCCATCTAACACATTTATGGACACTTATAGACACCGCGGCTTATTTCAAATCTATACTAGTATATACCCACTCCTTGCCGGTGTTGGTACAGTCCCTGGGTATGTCAATTACTATCTTTACCTAGATTCTACCGCTTTATAGCTCGTATGAATAAGTAGAGAGCAGATGTTTGTATGAGGAAAACGTGCCACACCGGTAGAACTTGTTACACTATAGTAAGTGAAGAATCCAACTTTTGAAACAAACATAATTCGCAAAAGAAGGCACAAAGGAAAGAAATTTAGCTTCAATGAAGAAATGATATGCAGACTGAGGTATATTTTGAGGCCAAAGGAAAAGCCTTCTACAAAAAGGCATCGTAGGTAAGCGTTGGAATCAGTGTATTATCCTAAAAGTAGACTATATTTATAAATAAAGTTGAAGTTTACGAAAAAGTTGCTGTTTTATTAGTTAGAGCTGGGAAATATTGAGTGATGTGTTAAATAGTTTGTTATTTTTTATATCATCAGAACAAAATCATTTTTTGCAGATTCATCTAACACAAATACCAGAATACACCATTTTAGATTTAAAGGGTTTCTAGATATTTGAATCAAATTATCACCGTTATTACACACGCTGGGAAACATTAGCGTTAGAGTTGTAATGCATGTAAAAACACATAACATTTTGAATATCATCATTTGTTTTTATATTTCAATAAAAATCTGTGCAAAATCCTTTTTTATTTTAGAATAACATGGCACCAAATAAATGATTGCATGTGGATTCTCATTAATAAATGATTGGTGGAATATTCCATAAACTATTTGAAAAGATAATTTCATTCATTTTATTAGAAAACTAGTATCATCAATCAATCAATTTTTATTGGCAAAAGATAGCAAAGCGCAGCAAGTCATCAAACAAGATAGAAGACATTGCGTCTGAATGTTTGTCCAAGTCGACTTTAAACCTGGATATGGTAGGTATCATCACAACTGTTCCAGGAAGCAGAAAAAACGGACAGAGAATGCTGCCTATCTTCTGTTGAAACGAAAGCAACGATCGTGCATCTTTTGCATGTCAACTCATTTATTCATTCTTTAATTTGTGGCAATTTAAATTGGTACATAATATGTTAAATGTTGCCGCTTGGCCCGCAAGCATTAACAACATCTCGGATTGGTCTTTTCAAAAAATGCTGGTGGCCTCTTTTTCTATGTTCATCTTTTCACTTGCTTTACATTATATTATTGTAGGTGGGAATTCACTACATTTTTCGACCTAGCGACGTTCCCATGTGAGAACATGAAGTATAGAAGACATTTGCAATTAGTATAAATTAGTGATGAACATCCTTTTATTTTTTGATTTAAACAAATAAAAATTATCGATTATTTCCGATTTTAGATGAAAAAGTGATTCTTGTGACGAGACCCTCCATCAAATGTGGGATACGTTTTTAATGTAATCTGATATGCCACGACCTATTTAGCATTATATTTTATTTTGAAAAAATAAAATAAAATCAGTAGTTTTCTCTTTAAAATGTAAATTAATTAATTCATTATGCAATACTGTATCTATAACTCTGCGATGTTCCCACGAAGGAACACGCTATCCGAAGAACGGCTAATGCTATAAGCATGACATTTTCAGAATGTTTATTCTAGCAGACAACTGTTATTGAGAAATACAAATTAGTGTCTGATTCACTTGTTTGAGCGGGGTGGGGGGGGGCAGTTTCAGTTCTCTTGGATTCGTATAATATTCTTTCTATATTATGTTTTCTTGTTTCTATTTGTATGACCTAGTTATGTATGTTAATTTCTGTATTCGAGAATTTTCCTTAATATTGCAGCTATTTTCAGTAATGCGATGCATTGTATGGTGGTAATCTTTTCTTTGATTCAAATTTCCTCTACTCCTATTTCCAGTTTTTTTTTCGGGACTGTTCCTAGTACTCACACACTTATTAATATTAAAGTAGTTCTCTTCCTGTTCCATATTCCTTTGGCATACGTGTATTTGCTTAGGCTGTCTGTCGACGAACACCTTACTCACACCCATTTATAAAAATGGTCTCTGTGAGAATCCTAACAGCGACTTACACCAAGCAACTTGGTTCTCACTACAGAAAGTTGTAGCACAAGGTCAGGAGGGCGGGAGATTGGAAAGTGCGCGCACCAGAAGGATGGTGCACTCTGGCTCTGTGAAAAAGCCAGATCAATCTCGTAGGCATTTCCCGGTAGGGGTGTCTTATGGATTTGCCAATAACCTAACTCCTTATGAAACAGAGAATATGAAGCCAAGAAGTGAATAGGAGAATACGTCACCCCGATAGAACGGGACGATTGATACCACAGCAGCCTGCACTCCACCCGACTGCGTAAAATTGTTAAAATGGCTTATTTCCTTTTGCTAATTTTCACGGAGAACTATCACTTGTGTTCATAACAAAACAATTCGATTTAAATGGAAACTTTTTTAAATAAATAATTTAACTAGGCACGGGTTAATAGGGTCTTTGTCTCTGAAATATTATCTATATAATAATACGCTGAAGTAATGTCATGTTCGTAAGTACACTATCCCCTTTTTTAATATAGGATCAACCGATTGCCGTAGATGCAATGATTTTTTTTTTTATTGAGGTTCGTTTTATTTATTTAAAGAAGTAGAAAGCTTTCCAGCATCTGTTTACCTCTACAGTGAAAGGGTATGATTTTGCTGCTTGTCCAGTTAGTTGGGAGCATTTACGTCGAAGGTGCACAAGTGCTTCGAGTTCGTCAGAGTACATTCCATTAAAGTACTTGTAAAACAAGCACAGGGATGCAACATTGCGGCGATGGGACAGGGGTTGGAGCTTTGTTGACAGTGCGGGGCGTATTATATTGGAGACTCTTTTGTATCCTGTCTAATAGAGAGAGACTAGTGGTAGGTGCACCAGCCCAGATGTGGCAACAATTCTCCATGCATTACGGGGAAATATAGGCTACTGGCAGGTATGAGTAGTATTCTAGCGCTGTACGCACGTGTGAATAAGATGCAATAAAACAGTGGAAAGACCCTTAAAATGTCTGTGTTTTCCTGACGAGCATTTCTTTATGAGTCGAAAATTAACATTTTAAATAAATAAATAGTTTTATTTAAAACTAGCGGAACCCGTCGCCCGGCGTTGCACGGGAGAAAGTACTACCTATTGCATGACGTCGAATAAAAAAAGAAACGGCCTATTGTTTGTCTCCCTCCCCTCTACCGTGTTGGCGAATGTTTTAAATTAAAAAAAAAAAAAGTGGTAGAGTAGGATGGGATCGAACGCTGAAACCGGCGATCATGAAACCTGGCTTCTTAACGACTGCACCACGGATCCAAGTTAAAAATATGCGTGAAAATAGGCCAATTAATCTAAGCTTTTTATGGGCAGTGAACGGGAGCGGTCATTAAGTTTTTGCGTATTGCTTTATATTATGTAGTAAATTAATACCAGGCAAATAATAAATAAGAACCGGTGTTTTGTGAAAATTAAACTGTGTGTATTAGTTCCCGGTGTCGATGAGTAGAGTGACAGTACAGAATTGTTAGGGAGAAAAGTTTTTGCTACCACCTATATGGAGTTGTTTTTTCGGAGAGACGTGGATGGTGGGCCAAATGTAATATTTAGTGTTAGGTAGGAAAAAATAATAACAAATTTACTAAAACACGCTCGAGTGAATAAGTGTAGTATAGTGGTGAGTTTAGTAGCCTGTTATGCATGTGGTTACTTTCCTATACCCCGAGAAGGTACAGGGGGAAAAACGTCTCTACTTTATATATAAGAGAAGAGAAGAAGAAGATAAGAAGACAACAAAATCTGCATTGTGTCTAGTGTCAAAACCTTATGATTTCAAAATTGTCAATATTTTAGCACAATTTAAAGTGTTACAGTAATAAATAAATAAAGAAGGGGCATTTATTTTATTTATTTAAAGAATAATTTGCTGACAATGACAAGTATTTGTACAAGCAGAATTAATACTATTAGAAAAATGCCTCTTTCTTCTTAGAAAGAGGCATTTTTCTAATAGTATTCATTCTGCTAGACATTATTATTACTAGTGTACACCCTCCATCAAAAATGACAGAAAAAGTATGCTTCGACAGTGTTCGCACTTGCTATTTATCTATATATATTACTAAAATATTCATATAAGATCACAGAATTACGTCAGCAATTTAATTTTTCATATATAAATTATTATCATTTCTGATGACCTAAAGAAATAAAAAAAACCCACCGTTGATTTTTTATTATAAAGTGGAGGATTTTTTTCAAGATTCATTTCGGCGGGGTAAGTCTGAAGTTTTCTCGCTCCCCTAATCACATGTAATGGTTTTGTCCAAAGGCGAAAAAAGTCACGTGTTTTAGTCGCTAACTTTTGCGTGACCCAATGGAAGTACAGATATTTATTTATATACAAATACACATTCGTCTTTATTATAGATTGGAGATGAGAAATGAGTTTCTGTTTCTGCATAACTTATGTTTATACGGATAAATGAAGTAATCAGTCGTGGAGTTTCCACGGGTCTCGCTATGCTCTCATATTATCTCAAATGTCTTTATCAAAACCATTGTTATAAACCTTGGTTTACAATTCAAACTAATCACATTCCTTGAAATATAAACAATGAGTTAAAAACAAAACGACTCCCAGATCTGTTTTCAAATCAGTTTATATATCTATTTCCCCAATTGTTGTTTTTAATCTAAAATAAAAATAGCTTTTTTATCATTTTATTTATATACATCTGTAATCGATTTGTGTATTTTCAAACTTATTTGCTCAATGACTAAACTCTAAACATCACTCGGCTATACATTGTCGCTCTACATATTGTATTTTTGTTGCGGTCCTTCTTGGAAGTGCGGGGTTGTTGTAATGGATACATTCGCAGACTATGGAATCGGCTATGCCGATTTGGAATTCTATCAGATCTATAGTGTTCATTTACGCACTATTACAGTAGTTCCCGACCTTTTTTCTGTCATTTCCCATTACACTCAATTCAACCATCCAGATTCCCCTCTTCATGTGTATTAGAGAAAGAACAGTTAAAGCACACTGAGTCTATTTACTAATTTATTTTTCAAATGCACGAACATGAAATTGTATTTGATAAGCCTAACCCAAACACTAACACAGCATGTTAGTGTGACTTCTGACATTGTTTGCCGTTCACAAGTCCCTCAATGTCTGAGGGAGTTATGAAGAGCGCACATCGAAGATCCGCCCCTACCCCAACTTGTGGCGTGCCTTTGTTTTGAGGTGTATTAGTGCCGAAATTCTCACATAGGTAGATGGAAGAAAACTGGACCAATATCCGCGGACCATTCTTCGCAAGAAGCGTTCCTCGGATGTGAGTCCAAATCTCTTCCAGTTCCATATTCTGGAAGGCATCCGTCGCTGCAGAGTCGTTTTTCAAGTCCAGGAACTCTTCCTGCCACGCTTCTGGTACACCATGAACGTTCCTCTGAAATGGGTCTCTGATTAGCTTGTTCTCGTTGCTCTCCTTTGTGACCCCTGGAAATAAAACTTGAATTCTTCCTCCAAGCCTTCGAGGTGAAGTTTGATATCCTCGGATATTGGATCAGGCAGACCATCTTCCATATCCTCCACACATTCGTCCAGAGCGAGAAATGAGGAGAAACTTCCACTCCTCGCTCTTTTCTTTCACAGTTCCAGTTTAGCCACAAAAGCTTTGATCTTGTCCGACTGAAAAAGAATGTTGGTCCCTTTGCCCTGAAGTTTCCTGTTGAGCTCATCTGATGCACTGAAAATATCGGACGAGTAGGACAGCCGCGCACAGAAAAACTCATCCTTCAACGCCTACAGAAGCACAACATTCTCTTCGGTCCGAATGGAAGGCTACCGCCTCATCAAACAATTCCAGGACTCTCTGCAACATGTTTCCCTTCACCTGAGTATAGAAACAGCAACGATTCATGGTCGGCTTCCATGCCTTCACAGAGCCGACGGAACAGCCGAGTGTTCAGAGCGGAACCCTTGATAAAGTTGACGACTTTGATTACAGTCTCGAGATGCTGTGCCTTTTTGTGGGTAAGACAGTGTATTGACTCCACTGCCGGATACTTTTGCTTGACGAACCCTGATCGAACCCTGATCGAAAGCCACGCATGGCTGGGATACCACCCGTACACACCCCAACCAGAGACCACCAGCTGATGTTGCTGTCTTCGAAAAAGTCATTGATAAGGTCCATCACACCATGAGGTTTGCTCGTGGTTTGGAGAGGTCTGCAATTCCTTTTTATGTGGTATAACAAACAAATACCAGTAGCTGCGACAGATTCGCAACATCTGTCGATTCGTTGAGTTGAATCGAGAAACTGTGATCCTCGAACCTTCTGAACAACTTGGTCCTTGATGCTTTCAGCCATATCATTGATCCGTGACCAAATGGTGTTGTCTGAAAGGGAAATCTGGGTAATCTTGTTGTGGGTAGCCTCACCAAGGACCAACTTCACGCACTACAGACCACAGGGCTTCAGCAATGTTTCCCCAATTGTGTGTGGTTTCTTCTCCCTCGCACGAGACTTCGTATGAGGCTTTCACAATAGCGTCCGTTTGCTGACGAAACATTCCAGTTGAGTCCAGTCTTATCTACTTCAGATAATTTTGTCTCAGTATTCACGATCCTTGTTCTATAGTTCGGGATGACATCCTTGAAGACGTTGCGTCAGCTGGAATGGCTTCATGTTACAATTTTCCAAAGATTTTGTGCAGATGACACATTGTGACAGATGTTCCCCGTTATTCACAACGAACGTAAGACCGAAGTCTAGATATGATTCTGAATATATCCTTTTTTTTCGACATGATTACTTGCGGACCTGAAAACAACAAGAGAGATCATATTAAGAATACTAGACCCCCCCCCCTGAAACACCCAAATTTACCCCCTGGGGGAAATCCCCCCCCCCCCCCGGTTAGGAACCGGTCCACTAGTACATTGGGAAAAGATATCATCCCTCACTTTCTCCCATTTATATATAAAATGCAACTTATGTTAAATTAAGCGCATACAATGAATCGTTTATTATATGCATTGTGTTAATCTGTTGCAAAATAGACAATCTAAACATGTCTTTTATTTTTGTCACATATGAAAAAAAGGTGTGTCACCGAAGTTCGAACTTGAAACTCTAGATAATGAAATCGACAATCGCCATTTAATATAATAGTGTTCTGACTGTGTTCTGACTGTGCTCATTACGAGTAACACTTTTCTGTTAACCTGGCTATTAAAGTCGTGTGCCACCTGTTCCAGGACTATTTAAGAAAATAAGTACTTCTTAAGAACTGTACGCATAACATGTTTTGACTGATAAGTAACAAATACTTGTTTTATTAAAGTTTTAATTATTGTTCATATACAAACGTATCGTAATTGCATTTCCTAATTAAATACTTATTATTCTATATTTGGTTTTCTTTTAATTAATAGTTAATTTACGTCTGTGTAACTTCAATAACGATTCAGATTCATTAAACTCGACTATCAAATAATTTCCTGTCATTTTCGACAATTTTCAGCTAGAAGAAGTACGCGAGTTTCAACAAAGGTTCCGATTGTTGGCCACTCGAGAGTTAACACATTCGATGATGCGATCGGAAAACTACATTCTACTCATTCAATACATTTCGGCTGCTTTAAATGTAAAACTGCAATCTTTACTTCTAAAGATCTATCAGTATGTGACATCATTTATCCAATACGAACTTTCAAATAACATTCAGGTCAGGGGTTGCAACTCAAATCAAGCGACCGCGGACTTATAGACATCAGGGTGAGCACTGTATAACCTTTAGTCACATATTATTAGAATGCCCACTGATGCTCAAAAGAATAACACCTACGGCAATAATATAATACTAGACGCACATGTGGCCCGTTAAGCGCAGAATCATTACCACTATTATTTTACTTTGATTTAATTCAAAAATTCATAAACTATTCCCAATTTTAAAGACGTTCTTCTTATTAAAATAAGATGCCTTTTTACTTCTATATTATTATTATTATTATTATTATTATTATTATTATTATTACTATTAGTATTATTATTATAATTATTATTATTATTAATATTATTAGTATTATTATTGTTATTATTATTATTATTATTATTATTATTATTATTATTATTATTATATGAAAGAAGAAAGGACCCTCTAATTTACATGTGTGTTTGTATTGTGTACAAATTAGATAACAGTGCAGAGAAAATTGAGTTACTATTTCTGTATATATATATATATATATATATATATATATATATATATATATTAAAATTCTCGTGCTTATTCAGATAATGGCCCGAGCTAACTTTGACCCCGTCGGTAAGGTTAGGGACAGGGGCAGGGTGGGGGTTAGGGTTAGGGTAAAGGTTAGCGTTAGAGTTAGGTTTAGGCTAAGGGTAAGGGTAAAAGTTAGGTTCAAGGTTGGGGTCAAAGTTACCTCGGGTCCTAATTTGATAAAGTACCAACATTCTTTCCCGACTTCCGTTTTTGGCCTGGTTTATGGTATGTTTATGCGCCCGAATGAATAGAGCTTCGAGGATAGGGAGGCGAAGACTAAAGAAATGAACAAGATGTAAGTGTTTTCATATAGTAAATTGCGAAGTTCTGGTAGAGCGTCGGACGTCAGTCACTAGGAATCCAGCTTCGAATCTCTGTGGATCTAACCACACGGATGAGTCAGAGAGACGACGCAACAAGTGTATATATATATATATATATATATATATATATATATATATATATATAACATTACAAACAAGGAACATGTAGTGCTGAAAAGTGATTTGTCTGAATTATTTTCTAATCTGATATCGTTCAGACAGATAGTTTGGTTCCGGTGACCCTGACATGTGCCACTGTCTGCTGAACGGTGTCTGCTTTCAGCGTTTCTCCACAGGTGGATCGCAACATCAAAAAGCACCGTAATCACTCGGCGCCTGCGTTGCAGCGTTCCATTTCTCGTTTCGACTGGTTACCTCGGTCGGACAGACTTGTTTGCCTTTACTTGGCGATTGTTTGCTTTTCTGTCTGTATTATTTAGCAGCTTAACATGAGAACAGCCGAACCGACTTTCATGACAACTGTACAATGATTGCCTACTTCACAATATTAATGTAATATACCTACCCAAATTGTCTGGCTCTTATTCTTTTAAAAAATATACATGATTATGAGGGTTTATCTCCAAAACTTAAGTTGTAGTTCGTGAACAAACAAGAATTACAATTTAAACTGGCCAATGTAAATAAAATGTTTAATATCATAATAATTTTAAAAGGCAGATTTAAAAAAATAGTTGTCTGGTAGTGTCTATTTATTAAACGTTGTGGCATTTTTATGTTCGTACGTGTGTTATCATTAATGCCCTGTTTTGAAAAGATGAGATCGACCAAAAATAATACACCGCTCTCACTTAATATGCAAAAGGTCTGCTGTCGCTGTCTGCAGAACGTTTAACCTATTACCACCATATATAATTATACGCTAACACATTTCTTGTTCGTACATACGTTGTCACCATTGCCACTTTTTGGAAACGTATATCTAATCTAACCTAATATATAAAGTAGAGACGTTTTTCCCCCGTACCTTCTCGGAGTATAGGAAACTAACCACATGCATCACAGGCTACTAAACTATCCACTACACTACACTTATTTACTCGAGCGTGTTTTAGTAAATTTGTCATTATTTTTTTCGACATAACAATAAATATTACATTTGGCCCGCCATCTACGTCTCTCCGAAAAACCAACTCTATATAGGTGGCAGCTCAAACTTTTCTCCCTAACATTATGTACGGTCACTCTACTCATCGACACCGGGAACTAATAAGTACAGTTTAATTTTCACAAAACACCCAGTTCTTATTTATTATTTGCCTGGTATTAATTTATTACATAATATAAAGCAATACGCAAAGACTTAATGACCCCTCCCGTTCACTACGATGCTTTTCGCGAATATCAGATTACGTTATTACAATTTCTACCTATGACTTCTACATTTATATTCATTCCGGAATTAAGCGAATGAAATTAACGAACACAGTTCCTGCAACATTTATTGATTCAACATGGCGGCTACAATTTCTGGATCGAATCGGCTTCCTATTTAATTCAATAAGCACCAAGATACTGGTAGACCCCGATACATTTACATTTTCAAAATCATACACGTTTAACACGCATATTATAGAAAACTTGCCCAAATCCTGTCATTTTCATCATCTACAAATGTAATACACAGTGTCATTGCTGAATCTTAACATAACACGCATGCCCAATAATCAAGCTTAGCTTAATTTACGTATTTTCACATCTATTTTAACTCGAAAAGGTAGCGCATGGGTTAGGAAGGCAGGTTTCATGATCGCCAGTTTCAGCGTTCGATCCCATTCTACTATACCACTTTTTTTCTTTTTTCTTTTTAATTTATAGCATTCGCAAACACGGTAGAGGAGTGGGGTGGAGAATAAACAATACGCCGTTTTTTTTTATTCGACTTCATGCAATAGGTAGTACTTTCTCCCGTGCAACGCCGGGAGACGGGTACCGCTAGTTATTTAATAAAGCAACTACATCTGACTAAAAACGAAATATGCTAGATACATCAAGTATTCAAGGACATATTTTATTTCAAGGGATTCATTATTGAAAATAAATTATGCAGATAGATAAAGAAAGCAACCGTGGAATTTCAACGGGGTTCCCGTAAGTTGTTTTTTCTTTATTGTTTTATTTTCATACATATAAGTGACAGCTTTACGTATGAGTTAGGGATTAAAAATAAAATAAAGAATTAATTTGCATTATTTAAATTATTCGAACTAATATTCTAATCTTGGATGTTATTCTCACAACGTTTCGGCCGATGTAACCACCTACCTTCTTGATATGCATGGTTTCGAACTCGGGAATCTATACCGATCGTGACCATTTATTATTTATGGGGTCAATTGTTCTCGCCACACCAGTCATAACTAAGAATATTAAAAAAAAACATTTACTTACTGAAGACTTCTTACTTAATGACTGGTGATACCAGATCAGGCTGCCCTGTGGCTCCCTGAGACGAAATTCACCTACATTGACGTTTTTTTGTTTGTTTTTTTTTGTTTGTAAAACTTAATTATGTTCTACAAAACCAAAAACAAAAACAACAGCTCCTCTCCCTTTCTCCCTCCCCTTTTTTATTTTTATTTTTCCTACCCTACTCCCGGTCCTGGATATGACCTTAAACTACATCCGATGGTGAGATCCGGCTTACGGACTTTGGGGAATGTGGAGCCTCCTCTTAATTACCATTGCTCCCAGGTCCACCCTGACCCGGAGTGGTAGTACCTGTTAGGGTCCCAACTATGGGTTAAATAGAAACAGATATTAAAAGAGGAAAGAAACAAAAAAGAGAAGAAAACAAGACCAGATTCGGCATTAAATAACCCAAAAAGGGTTGATATGCCGTAAAACAAAACTACCAAACCATACCAAACCTACCTTACTTAATGAATCATTTGAAATAATAAATGACCAAGTGGTCATGGCTGACCGAACAAGAAAAATCTATCACCGTGGATTAAATAAAGTTTTCAATTCGAAATTCTGCATACATTCCCGAGTTTTACATAAAGATTCCAGAATATGAAAAGATGCACACGAAGAAGGTCGGAGGTTATATCGACCGAAACGTTGTGAAAATAACATCCAATATGTGAATAGTAGTCCAAATAATCCAAATATTTCAAATTATCAATTAATATCTAAAAAATTCCGAAACATAAACAGCTAATCACTTCATGTGCATTCAGAAAATAGAACATATTTACACCCGGAGCACGCACGTGTTTCTTGGTTTTATCTCTATTTATATAAAGTTAGGTATGCGTATATGTTCATATATTTGTATCTACAGGATTCACTCCTAAACTAATTAGCTGATCAATATGAATTTTCAAACACAACTGCTAGGCGTAAGGGTGTGTAATGTGGGCTATATTTGAGATTACTTTAGTTTTATGCAAGGAGGGTAAAGAGGGAGAGGAATTCAGATAGCTCTGATTTTTATGAAATTTGAACAATAGGTATTAGACATCAAGTAGTAAAGATTTCTCAACTTTAAGTTTCTTTGAAGTATTTTAAATGGGTTTTGAGCGGCATAATATTTCGAATATTTCAGATTTGCATTAAATTTAATCCATATACATCGACATCAATTAAACAAGATTCTTTGACTTTCAATTTTTTCTTAAGACATAATTAGGTTAACCCTTAAATTTTAGACATTTTCTAGAATCAAAATCATGTAATGGATTTTGATTAAAATCGGAATAAGCATTCTACACACAAGGTTTTATATCATTAATATTGCTAAGGGGATATAAAAGTGGTGCAAAACTGTTCTGTTCGGGAATTATACAATTAGAGAATTATACAATTTTAATAAGATATTTATCATTCATTCAATACTCCACTCTATAATAAATATCAATGTGTATTTATTTCTCTTTCACTCATATATATATATATATATATATATATATATATATATATATATATATATATATATATATATATATATATTGTGTTTGTGTGTGTATGTGATGAGAGAAAGCGGGAAAGCAAATACAAAGTCGAACAATCCCGTCAAACTAACACCGCCGCCTGAAATGAATCTGAAAAGAAATCCTCCGCTCAAAAATAAAAAGTTAACGGTTGGTGAATTTAAAAAAAATCTTTAGGTCATTAGAAATGATAATAATAATTTTCATATGCAAAATAAAATTACTGACGTAATTTTATGATTTTATATGATTATTTTTCCTGTCATTTTTGACGAGGGGTATACATTAGTAAATCATATATTTTCTAAGGAATAAAAATGTTGAAATTTAACATGAGAATTTATTACAAAAGAGTGAAAATTTGATGGAATTTGAGTTTGTGCCGTATGAAAACATATGCGCAGTAACGTTTATTACCGTTTTATACGATTTTCTGCACAATATTTTCAGTAAAGAAGCAAAATATAAAATAAAGGAGGCTTCCAGAGCGCTGCTTGAACTAACTCTTTACCCCCGCCCCCCCTCTAACAACATTGTCCCCACCTTTTTTGTTCATAGATAGTTGGGTCAAACTTTCAAAGAATGAAGTTGATTAGAAGGGGGGGGCATTCCGTTGGGCACAGGAGCGGAACAGTCGGACCTGGAAGTATTTTTAGTCTTTAAATGCTGCCAGGAATAACAACGAGACGTCGGTTAGCTTATTTGTTGTTGGCCCGCTTTGAGACAGGATTGGCGTTATCCCTAAGTTTAGACTGGATTCCCTAAAGAAAGGAAAAAAAGAAAAACTATAATTTCCACTGCTCACACACATTTACTCTTTTGTGTAATTTCCTAGACGCAGCCACCAACTGTACTGATTCCTTCCTTCTTTCCTTCTGCTTACCGCCCTTAAAAGTTTTCGGCATCTACTAACAATCTCAATACATGATAGGACAACTTACCAGTAGTAGTAATAGTAGTAGTAATAGTAGTAGTAGTATAGTATCATCAGCCAAAATAGTAACATTCAAAAGAGTTGAAGAATCCATTCGAAAAAATGTTTAAAAAATGTGAAAAGAAGGAATTTTATTTTTTAAATATTCAAAATATAAAAAGATGACGATGATTAAGATGAATGAAAGATGCAAATGCGCTAAAGTTAGGGCTTCTAAAGCAAAAATAGATTAACATAATTGTAATAGTTGCCATGTTTATCAGTGCTCAGCATCGCTGTAGAGCGTATGTGGATCTAAGTTAGAAACAGTCAATATTACTAATAAAGATTTGGTATTCGAAACAATACTATTACTTCTATTAATGATACTAATGTACTATCTTTCAAGCCTCAATTCAGGTGAGGGTAGTGAATTATCCGTTATGTTGTCATGATATCCTCCTAGGTATTACCTCTTCCTTTTTTCGCGTGAATAGTGTAGCAATTGTTCAGGTTCAATAATACCATCATCCCATGCCTTCGCAGGGTAATGTAGTGCTGTTCTGTTGTCAGATCACACTCTTCTCAGGTATTATCTCCTCTTTGGTGTTTACCTCCCTCCCACCGCGTGAAGATGTGGTTCAAGGCCGGGAAGTGGGGAGTATAATCCAGCGCATAAGAGGTGGTGCACTTAAAAAGATTGCATGAGCAGACTCGTCAGACAGATATTGAGGCCTCCTCGGGCGGATAGTTATAAACTCGTGTCCAAAGCGAAAACGAAAGGCCTGGGAGGGTGGACCTTTTAAAGTTGAACAAAACGAATACCCCAGCCAGGCAGAAAAAAGACCACCGCCGTCACAATAGCACCACAACCTTTGGAAGGCAGTGTAGTATCTGTTCGTTCGTCCTAATACCAGGTAAACAAAAATATTCAACGAGAGAGAGAGCATATATCTAAAAGTAAACATAATTTCAGTAGTTGGCATTTTTATAAGGCAAAATCTTTCAACATCGGTGACGGGGCGTACGTAATTTTAAGTTTAGTAACAGCTAATAGTGCATGATAACAAACAGTTTCTCGCTTTGCGTTCTACAGATATAACAACACTGATTACATTTGCTAACGGTGTCCGCTTAGCCCAAAGCATTACTCTTCAAAATTAGAATAAAGTTTTCTCTATATGTATGAATGTAAAAACAAAAAAAAAAGCGCTATAATTTTTCCCTCGAATGAATAAGCTGCTCGACTGCTTATCATAGTTTCAAGTTATCTGCTGATCGGGTTTCGAATTTCAGCGTCAAAATACTAGCCACGTCTCGCCGCACAAAAGATCTGTGATACAAAAAAACAGCAAAAATAGACTATTACGATTTTGTAATGTTCAATTCAGTTTACTTTACTATTTCAGACGAATGATGTACTATCTTCCAATGCTCAATTCGGCGCCGGAGGGTAGTGTTGTATCTGTTCTGTTGCCATGATGTGATCCTCCAGTACATTACCTCCTCTTTTGTCATGAGACCATCTTCCCAGGCATTACGCCTTCGGTGGTGGTGGTGGTGGCAGTGTAGTATAGATTTTTTCGTCATGCAAACATGTGATCAGAGGGTGAATATTTTTACTTGTGCATTTAATAGACAATGCATCCACCAACTGTCTATTGAATGAATTAGCTAATAAGACAGCATGGAAATATTTCAGTCTTACTGGGTGAATATTTGATATGAATAAGATTATTTTGATGTTAAATCATTTTGTTTTTGAAGTGAAAACCTTGGCAGACTGATATGAGCCAAATATATTATTTGTTCTAATAATAACGATTTTAGTATTGGCCATTATCGGATTGGAAATATAACTACTTTATTACTGGTTAATAATTTTTTATTTTATACTATGATATATATATATATATATATATATATAATTCTATTCAACCTATATGTGAATACTCTGAATGTTTTGAATGTTTTTAATGATAACCAAATTCGCTGTCCTCCTTCTGCTCTGAATAATCTTGTCTGTCGAAATGAATCCTTGTTACTAAAATCTGATTCTTATTTCCATGAAACTTCTGTACGCGATGTTATAAAAAGCGCTGATGAAGACGCGTTTTTATATTGTCAAAGAATAACAACAAATCATGAACAATAAAATATTTCCAAAAAGTCTTGGAAACGATCGTACGCCGAATGCCCGTTGGTTTAGAATTTGTGGAACAATATTCAAAGTATCTTGATCTCAACTAACATTATATATATATATATATATATATATATATATATATATATATATATATATATGTATGTGTGTTTCTTTAAATACCCACAAAAGTTAGGCTTATAGCTAAATAGTGTATACATTACTAGATCAAAAAATATAAATATAGTAATTAGATAAAATATATGAATTTGTTCGGAAAAACATTTTTTATTGAAAAACAATTGCTACTGCCAGTCTTCAATACACATTTGATCTTTATAATAAATTCAAGATATTTTGAGGAGGCTTTATTAGTGATTTTTACTAGTAAATCGAACAAAACACATCACATTAAACAAATCCGATCCATACATGATCTTTCTCTCTCTCCCCGCTCTCTCTCACTCTCAATATATATATACACCCCCTAACTATTTCATCGCGGATATTTAAACAGGCTGTATTCGGATCGATGATGGCTTTTGAAATGTGGTATTTTTCAGCGTCACATAGAGGACATCTGTTTATGGCTGGAGAGAAGGGTGGTTTTCTCTCAATTATTTTCCATTTGATGGTGAAGGGTGTATTTTCTTCTTTAAGCTGCCATATTCGGGTCGCGAGTGCCGTATTAGCCTTGTTTTTGTATCTGAAGGAGTTTCTGCGTGCGTATAGCCTTTGTTTGAAGTTTCCGTTCGTCATCCCAATATATTTTTCTGGTATTCTGGTATTCTGATCTGTGACGGTTGCTTCATATATGATTGAATCGATTTTGCAATTTCCCTCCAGGGGGCAGTTGTTTTTGTCTTGGCATGAGCAACCTGCGTTTGTAATTGTTTTGGGTTCTGCAGAGATAATTTTTCTTATTGAAGGGGCAGTGGAATAGCTGACCTTAACAGAATTTCTGTTAAAAAGTTTGTGTAATTCATTTGTAATTCAGAATACCAGTAGTGCAGAAAAATATTTAGGGGGTGTATCCACAAGAGACAAGCATTACTTATAAACTGGTCTGACCGATTCACATAATGGCTAACTACCCCCCTCTACTAATATAAACACAATAAAAACGAACAAACACCTCATCAACCTATATCCACATAAATTTCAAGAGCAAAAACTTCGACCTTCACAAAAATACAAAAATATTTTATTTATTTATCAGTCACTAGATTACTCTACAAATCCATTTAAACAAACTATATCCACATAAATTCCAAGAGCAAAAACTTCGGCTTTCACAAAAATACAAAAATGCAAAAATATTTAATTTATTTATCAGCCACTAGATTAATCTACAAATCTATTTTAACAAACTCAAACATTTCATATTTCCAACTAAGTTACCTCCCTTAGATCCGAATTTCTTCATTAAAATCACACGAATGTTGTACTAATTTTTCTGTACCAGTATATATATATATATATATATATATATATATATATATATATATATATATATATATATATATGCTAATACTAGCTGGAATACTTGATCGAGGACGATAAAAGACATTTGAAACTTGCGATAAGTGCACGAGACTAGACTCCAAAATATTCTATGCGAGCCATAATAGCTAAAACAGTGCCGGTGCAATGAAAAGTTTTTATTGAAGCAAGGGTTGCACAATTTCAACCGTATTTCCCGTGGGCCCGACGACATAAGAAATAATCTGTTGAGATCTGAATTTATTATCGCTGAACAATGTTGCACACAAATAAATGTCGTAACATGTGACTTTCTAAATTGAGTCACAGTAATATTTAGAGCCAGATAATGCTCAAATGACAGTGAGCGCCTGTGTGTGTGAGTACGCAAGCGTTAAAGACTGTCAATGTGCCTTGTGTGTGAATATGACCGCTTGAGTAAAAAGTGTGTACACGTGCTAGTAGTGACTGTATGCAGTCCGAGATATACAGAGAAAAGTAGAGATAGATATAAAGAGAATAGAAGAATAGTAATGATAAGGAGAGAAACACAGAGAGAGGAGGAGAGAGACAGAGAGAGAGAGGGGGATTTAATGTGTGCATTCGCGGTTCAGCGTGAGAGAGAAAATTAGTCTGCATCAAAGAGTGTGTGAATATGCGCACATGTGAAATAGAGCGAGAGGTAGTGATAAGGAGAGAAGTAAAGATAAGTGAGGACAGAGAGAGAGAGAGAGAGGAGGTAAGGGGAAGAGAGAGACAGAGAGAGGGGAGATGGGGGTAGAGTATGTGCATGCATTTGCGTTGGACTATGAGAGAAGATACAAATTAGAGGGTGTATGAATGTGCCCACATGAGAGAGAGAGAAATGGAGAAAGGGGTCGAAAGAGAGAGAGAGAGAGAGAGAGAGGGGCGAAGAAAGAGGGATGTGTATCTAAAGAGAGTGCTCAGCAGGTTAGCATTAGAGAAGTTTCAAAGAATGAGAGTGGAAGCTAAGTGAGAAGACGAAACAACATATGAAGACATGTGCAAAAGAACAACAAACAAACGACGCTGTCAACACACTGAAGTCTATTCACAAGTTAAATCTTGAAATCAAATTGAATAACTCATAGACTTGCCACACTGACTCCAACATTTGCGTAACACTTTACGTTTTCATGTACCGCTTTTCTATTCGCTCCTTCCATTTCCCTCTCAAGTCGTTTTTATTGAAATAATAAATTAACGCTTCATTAAGAGTCATTTCAACAATTGATAAGTTAATCTTTTACTAACGTTATGTTTGGAAAAGACCCGATTTGGGAATTTTGTCGAGTGTGACGCACCCCTTTGATGTCCATTTCGCCTAAGTTCACTCTAACAAGGAGTAGAAGTAGCCGCCAGAGTTCGATTTGTGGACTAAATAGTAATCGTCCTGAACATTATAGGGTGATATACACATCTATTTGCAGCACGAATGACTCATGCAAGCAAACATAATAAATAAATATTTGAAACATAAAACGAACTTTACCAGAATGACTGGATAGGACCTTTAGATAACAGGGAAATGGTTGATGTTCTGTAAAGCTAACAAATAAATATGATTCCTGACCAGGGCCAGATAAGTGCTACATGTTTAGCTAACTTCTTAGCTTGTTTATTTAATATGAAATTAATATGAAATTAATATAACCAATGAAAATATTGATACTTAATGTTTGTTAAACGTTTGACTTACAACTATTGTGCTGCTTAGATTGAACGTCCCATTACTGTTTCTTAATGATAAGGTAACAATTTGCTTCAGAATAGAAAATGGACATCGTCGTCGTCTCTTATCTTCATCTTTTTAGTGTGAGACACGATGAATGATTGCCATCAGCTCTCCATTAAATATACAGTATACATATTTTTTTCTTCTAAAATAATTGGCGCTTAAAATAATTGCCCTCGAGTAAATAACAACGTAAAATATTCCTGTTTCTTTTTACAAGTTGAGATATTTTTAGCCCTTAATAATGATCAAAATAATATCGAAACACTACAGAAATGGTCACCAACTATCTAATGACGTAAACACTTTACTTCTCTGTGCTGAGGTTAAACGACACGCTAATCGAATAAAGGTTAATAGTTGCCAAATGTCTACTGACGTAGACTGTATTCATTTAAACAATCAGACCACTCTAATAATATCAAACCATTCAATGACAATATTGGTATAAGCGTAGAATATAACATATAGATTTAAATCAAAGATGCTTGAGAAGCATTCGTAAATGAGGTAGATTTAAAAATAGAAAAATAAAAGTGGGTATCGAGAAGAAGTCAGTAGAAGAATAACAGAGAATATACATAATGCCATTTCAAATTAGAAGTCACCGGGAAGTGACCGAGTAGAAGGCCGATGATGAGATGAGAAGACTTCCTGCACAATGATCTTTGTAAAACCGACCCTCACCGGGACCAAGCCGATATCGTGCAAGATCCATTATTGCGGACACCGCTGTAGCTCGGGACTAACGCAAAGGTAAACGAAGGAACATAATACCATTTTAACTGCTGGTTTAATATTATTAGATTGTCTTACCATTCATCAGAACTAGAGAAACGCGTACCGTTAAAGGTAGTGAGGAGGTAATAAAACCAATGCCCCTAATTGGTTGGAAGCTAGAGTGGACACTGATTAACTATACAAAACGATCCTAGAATGTAAATCTATGCAATCAGTCTAATGTATTTAAAAAAAACAATTTCCTAAATTTCTTGTTATCTAAGAAACGTCTGAGTTTTATAAATTAATGCTTTTAGAATAGTGGATTTGGTAATCCACATTTAAATCCCATTCATTGTATTCTTCTGAGATTTTTACAATTTTAAGAAAACGTGCAAAAACTGACATTCGCCCACGATTAATAAAATCGTAAAGTCCTCTCAAAGTTCTTCCTTAACCAGCCCACTAACCGGGTGTGTCCTCGGTTATCCCGGAATTTTAAACTCGGTCGTGGCACAATGGATATGATCATTTCTACCTGAAAACTGAAGTTCAGGAAAAATGTATCAAACAATGGGTAGCACTCTATCCGATTTTTTGTGAACCTAAAAGCAGTTTTCGACACTTAACATAGTAGCAATAGTGACACTCTTTGGTAAAATTAGTTGCCCACTATGATAATCTGTCAAAATGCTTAGACATCTTCACCGGAACATTAAGGTAAACTCTGACTTCGTCAGTGCACTCTCTGAAGTAATAGCTTCCGATAACAAAGTTAGACATAATTATCTTTCACCTCCGATGCTTTTCAGCACTATAACGTTGAACTTCTCATACGTTTTCGAACTGCCGGTGGATCTTGAACCTCGCTCGATTTTAAGGCTCCGTCCAAGATTTTCCAAACTCTCATGCGGACTGAGGACAATATTCTGGAGAAAACTAAGTTAATGCTCACCGCTCGACCAGGACTCCAGTATGTCAAACTTAGCATCTACATTAAGAGAACCAGATTAACCCTAACCCTAACCCTAACCCTAACTTAGCATCTACATTAAGAGAACCAGATTAACCCTAACCCTAACCCTAACCCTAACCCTAACTTAGCATCTACATTAAGAGAACCAGATTAACCCTAACCCTAACCCTAACTTAGCATCTACATTAAGAGAACCAGATTAACCCTAACCCTAACCCTAACTTAGCATCTACATTAAGAGAACCAGATTAACCCTAACCCTAACCCTAACTTAGCATCTACATTAAGAGAACCAGATTAACCCTAACCCTAACCCTAACTTAGCATCTACATTAAGAGAACCAGATTAACCCTAACCCTAACCCTAATCCTAACTTAGCATCTACATTAAGAGAACCAGATTAACCCTAACCCTAACCCTAACTTAGCATCTACATTAAGAGAACCAGATTAACCCTAACCCTAACCCTAATCCTAACTTAGCATCTACATTAAGAGAACCAGATTAACCCTAACCCTAACCCTAACTTAGCATCTACATTAAGAGAACCAGATTAACCCTAACCCTAACCCTAACTTAGCATCTACATTAAGAGAACCAGATTAACCCTAACCCTAACCCTAACTTAGCATCTACATTAAGAGAACCAGATTAACCCTAACCCTAACCCTAATCCTAACTTAGCATCTACATTAAGAGAACCAGATTAACCCTAACCCTAACCCTAACTTAGCATCTACATTAAGAGAACCAGATTAACCCTAACCCTAACCCTAACTTAGCATCTACATTAAGAGAACCAGATTAACCCTAACCCTAACCCTAATCCTAACTTAGCATCTACATTAAGAGAACCAGATTAACCCTAACCCTAACCCTAACTTAGCATCTACATTAAGAGAACCAGATTAACCCTAACCCTAACCCTAATCCTAACTTAGCATCTACATTAAGAGAACCAGATTAACCCTAACCCTAACCCTAACTTAGCATCTACATTAAGAGAACCAGATTAACCCTAACCCTAACCCTAACTTAGCATCTACATTAAGAGAACCAGATTAACCCTAACCCTAACCCTAACTTAGCATCTACATTAAGAGAACCAGATTAACCCTAACCCTAACCCTAACTTAGCATCTACATTAAGAGAACCAGATTAACCCTAACCCTAACCCTAACTTAGCATCTACATTAAGAGAACCAGATTAACCCTAACCCTAACCCTAACCCTAACTTAGCATCTTCAAAATTGACCTTTTTCTTCAAACATATGGAAACTGCTATTATTCCCGTTCTCCAAGGTCTAAATTAGCTAAATATACCAGTTATTGTGATCTTGGACCTTGGCTATGCCTGCCTCAAGAGCCATGCAATTTTATTGTTGACGTTTTTCAAAAAC
This sequence comes from Sepiola atlantica, assembly GCA_963556195.1. Taxonomy (NCBI): domain Eukaryota; kingdom Metazoa; phylum Mollusca; class Cephalopoda; order Sepiida; family Sepiolidae; genus Sepiola; species Sepiola atlantica. Next base: position 140,063,812 of record OY744527.1, on the reverse strand, counting down.
GCTGCAAAATATGGGATTCATTAGTTGGAGTCACCAGGAATCGGTGGCGGGCAGAACATGAATTTTCGTCATTCTTACTAATAAATGTTTGATAATATCACTGAAACTACACCAAACAGTCAACTACTGATGACTATCTTTTTCATTCATCTTTTTATTATATTGAACCAGTTGTGAAGGTTTTCGTATGAATAGGAAACTAGTTGACGGTGTGTGTTAAAAAAGTTGATTAAAAAGATGTGTAAAATGCGTATTTAATCAATATTCAATTTCGAATTATAAGTCTAATTCTAAACAAAAAAACACTCATCAACGGATTTCTTTATAACTTTCCTATTATTGTTAGATGACTGAAACGAAGACATTTACATTTTATGTGTTTTGCAAATATTTTTTTTTATTGAACTCGCAACTCACAAGCATCGTTATTCGCGGAACTTGAAACATTAGCCACGACGAAAATGAAATATAGCAAACAAGAAAATACGTGAATATACCAACCCAGAAGGCAATAAAACGTTCTCATTTGTGTGGCATTACCAATAGTAGAAAAAAAGTACACATGTTGCTAATTGTCTTAACTGCCTTGACTTCTCACGTGTAAAATTATGAAAATGATATAATCTATTTACTAGACTACATCGTTGAACATGCACGCACATGTCTACAACTTTGAATAGAGTGAAACATCGGATGTTTCTAAAACTTTTATTTAGGATTAATAATTAATAAGTTATGGACATTTTTCAAGATTTCGCAATTGATTATCCTTTTTGGTACTTTTTTGAAAATCCCATCTGTCCAGTTGCTGAATTTGAATTAATTTTGATATGTTATCAATTACATCTAATAGCAGTTAAAACCTTGTAGAAACGTATCATTGAATTTTGTGTAATAAGAATTTTAACGAATGTGGACATCTCGACCGCTATGTCGAAATAAATGAAAGTAGAAAATTCATAAATTTTAATATATTATTCCCCTTTTTATCTAATGATTTTCGTCTATTACTTAAAATATCATGTGTGCTCTTTAGTGCGGAAACGCAGTAAGAAAATAAATACTATTATTATTTATAAATACAATGTGGGCTTAAAACTATGGCCAAGCGCTGCTCCCACAGGGAAATATGACTATCAACGTTTAGTGTATTGTCACGTCCTGTCTAGACGTAGGATTTGACATCGGAAAACATCCACAACACACACAAATTGCACCAGGGTACCGCATGTGGACTATTTAAAAAAAAAATAGCAACCGTCAGTAAAATAAAGAAATTTTAAGAGATAAGTTTTATTAAATGATCAACTGAAATAGTATACTTAAGTTAAGTACTAACACGGCCGTTAGCCTTCTCACTGGACTGCAGTGAATATCACTGCGCGACATGTATTATAATGCAATATGTATGAATAAGTCCCACGTGTTCTTTTTCGCGTAGAAAACGCCCTGTGTTCAGTCCAGAAAAATAAAGTGCTCAACGCACGTGTTTTATTATTTGCACATATTTCCAGTCCATAGCTTTCTATAATTAACCTGATGGTTTTATTAATTGGCACTATGAATCGACTGAGCTGCTCCACTCGAACAAGTTTGAATTTGACATCAACGATTCAGCTTTTTCGTTGGTGGTTCGATAAATTTCATTTCAATTTTGAAATTTAAATTATATTACTCTTTTATTTAATAAATCGGTCTAAAAATTCTCAGATTTTAATTTTTTAAATATCTTTATATTAATCAGAAATGTATTAACTGAATACTTTTGCTCATTGATTGTTACATCGTGATTAGGAAAAAACAATTTCTGTCTGAATGAGTTTTTAATAAATTATTTTGTTTTTAGAGTAATTCTTGATTGAATCTATACGAGAGGTTTTATCGGTAGTTTTTTTGTTCTGTCACACTTGTAGTTTGAAATAGCATTTCCATCGTTAAACGCGTAGATTGAATGGACACATTTGATAAATTCGTACAATCATTTCTTAGTTTTGTAAGTCGATCGGTTTGTGAGTCGCGTTAAGTTTAAAATAGTATTTTTGCCAGTCTATAGAGATCAAGTTCGAAATAAAATGTTTGTTGGTTCGTCGTGCTCGATTGTGAAATAACATTGAAAGATGCGTCCATGCATCTCTATGGGATGTTATGTCCGTCCGTTTGTCTGTCAAGTTAAAATTTAAATGGCATGTTTTTTTAAACTGTATGGACACCAATTATCAAGGCCAATGGCCACTCGAGGATTAGGGTTAATGAGATGGAAATTTTGTCCGTGGAAAGAACTAATTTTGATGATTTAAAGGACCGTTTATGACAAGTATTTATTGACAGTGGATTTGAAGACGACTACGTTGTACTCTGCAAGGAAGCAGTCTCGCGGAAACGTGTACAACCGATGAGAAGCGATTGCAAAGAAGCTCTTCCCACGGAAATTCCGCTTGGTGGTAGGACAAGTTCTTGCTGTGAATGTCTTAACATGAAGAACCACGGGTTAGAGCTTATTCGAGAACCTTCGATGGAAATAACAATAGAGTAGAGAGAGACTAGCAACGTGTCTGTTACGTTTAAGTTTGAAATATTTTAGATATGCATACGCATCTCTATGGAATGCTGTTCCTGTCTGTCACGCCTATTTTTTAAATAGCATTTTCATCGACAAATGCGCAATGGACGCAACTTTAGAACATCCGTCATTATTTTTAACAGAACAGTCTTATAATTCTCAAATGTTATACATCTAAAATTATAAATTATTTTAAAAGTTTTTTTTGGCTAATAAAACGCTAGTATCTACCTGCCTCCAACCTCGGGTAGGTGTGAGATAAAGTCGGATTGTAGATATTTAAAAGCTAGTGCCTAAGAAGAAAAGCACTCTGGCCTACTAAAACGCCTGAGAAGCCCCGTCAGCATTTCCTGGTAGGAGCACTTCGGGCGATTAAAAATAAACTAAACGATTCTGAAAGAGAGAAGCTAAAGCATGGGAGGGTGGACCTTTAAAGCTGCACAGAACTTTACCCCAGCCCGATAGAAAAAAGGCAACCTACCTCAATTACGTCCGAGTAATTATCGATGCCATATCATTGACTGAGTTAACTTTTTTTGGGGCATCGCTCCAGACAAGCATGAAGCCACTTGATGTAAGGAGTTAAATATAGCACTTCAAGGTAAAAAACTAGCTAACTATAAGTGTTATATGGACAGATTCCGACCTAGGAAAGAGCAATTGTTCCCCCTTTGTCAGAAACATCGCTCATGGAATGTTAAGACTAAAGGATAAAACAAGGGAAGCGAAGGTCCACTTTCTACTATCTTTAACTAAACGTTAAGTGTTCATCCCTTTCTTGGTAAATACCGTTTCAGTTTGAGTTCTTTTTGATCATCACTTGTTCATCTTCATTCGGAGGAAAAGACAACCTCAGTCGGATCACCTTTGACTTTTGCTGCCATACATACGCGCTTCATGTTTCATCTTTGTGAAGCTTGGTTCTGTTTTGGTTCTGCTTTTTTTAACACGCATCGTATCACTTTGCTATTGATTGCTTTAGGACATGTGATCCTTTCTCAAGAAGGAAGGCATTGACCGAGTTGTATGAAAACGGATTCAAATGTCACGGAGAACAAACCTAACATCGTCCGCTCGAGTCATTAATTGTAGAGAATGTCGCTTCACAACTCCTACGCACAAATAAGTAAGTAAATGTACATGCGATTTTATGAATAACAAGTTGTACCTACCGGCGTTGCCCGGGTGAATACATATTCCGTTGATTTTTGGGAGCTTGCACAAAAATAATTAAACTTTTATGATGTTTATAAGGTGGTTTGTTGTTTATACGAATGGGTTGCCTCTTATAAAGGGCAAAAACCACTCGATGATAAGGGTTAATGAGATTGTCAGTTAGATGATGAAAAACACTATGAAACGATTGGAAATGATGGTGGAATGGAAAGAATTTGGTTACTTGAGAAGACGGCCCGACAAGTATTTGTCGACATTGGCTTGAAGACGACTGTGTTGTAGCAGGGAAAAAGTTCCGTGGTATTGTCTTCAACAGACGGGAAGTTCTTGGGAAGAAACTGTGCTCATGGAAGTTCTGTTTGGTTTTTAGTACACAGTTTAAGAAAGGAAACTTCTTTGCAGTGTTGGCACCATGCGAGTTCTTGCTGTGAACATTTTACAGGCGGAACCAAATATTGGAGCTCAGTCGAGCACCTTCCATGGAAATACTGATAGAATAGAGGAAGACTAGCAACGTCTCTTCTGTGGGAAAGGGGATGTGTGAAAAGAGAAGAGACCACTCTCACTAGACTAGTAAGTTGATTTTGTACTCTATCAAGGCAAGAAAGAGATTTGTGAGCAGCGCCTCTCTAGGTGTGGTAGCAGGATTCTAATACAGGTAAAGAATTGTCCCATAAGTCTATCCCTCCAGAAAGTATTTACTTTCTGGAGGGATAGAATGATGAAACACTTTTTCAAGCAGCCATTAGCTACATATTTGATATAAGTATTTCAATTTAAGCCTCGAGTGAAAGTCAACTCTGGGCGCTTATAAAAGCAAGGAGACAGTCATTAATTTCAACTGAGGTAAAACTATGATTTGAGCATTGGTGGTGAAAAGAGAGAATCCTATTTTAGAGGTATTAAAGGTAGCAACCAACGTTTCCCCATCGAACGACATGCTCCAGGTCAGAGGAGAGGAAATCAGCAAAAACTTATCACCAATGCTCTTCGAAGTGTTGCAATACCCAGTTGTATCGTGTAATTAGATGTTAAGGAAATGATATCAGATTATTATTTGGATAATCACTGATAACGATCAGAAATAGTGCTCAGCGTTAATGAACGACTACTTGTATAGACATGTCAGAATGAAGTTTATGGTGTAGATTATATTTACAGATATCACATAGCTAACAAGCTTGGGAAGCAAACCTTTGTGCAAAACCGTATCGAAGACCTTTGCTATATCAAACGAAGATCCCGTCAATAGATTCAATGATCATGTGCGATATTACTGTCAGCACGTCAGATGATGTTCTTGCTGGACGAAATCCATATTACATGTCATTTAGTAGATAGCTTTTGTTTATTGACAACTTTATTCATCACAGATTAAAACAATTTACTCATGACGTACAAAGGACTGAGATACATAAGACTGATTTCCAGTATTTTTTAAATGCTGGAAAGATTGACAAAGTTTATCAAGGATATAAAAAGCAATGGTTTGGCTTATAAAAAGCAAAGGTTTGGCAAAAAAAGCAAAGTTTTGGCTAAAAAAGCAATGGTTTGGCTTATAAAAAGCAAAGTTTTGGCTAAAAAAGCAAAGTTTTGGCTAAAAAAGCAATGGTTTGGCTTATAAAATGCTGGGGAGATAATTCGAAATTTGATAGATCACATGTAGTTTTTCATGTACTGTTTGATCGATGTGAAAAATATTCAATAAATTGTAAATAATGTAAATAACATTTATGCATATTTATAAAAGTTACGTAAAGGCACGAAACAAGCACACATGGAAATACAGAAATGAGTTAATTTGGCCAGTCAGAAATTAGTAATTTTATACAAGGTAATTAAATCCAGATTGATATTCTTAGTTATATCATGTGCTGTTTATTTAAGTACCTCGGATTTTTTATAACTTATAATAATATAAAAAGGCCACACGAACATGTCTCTTGCAATGTGTTTTCCTTCTGAAACGTGATATGTAAAACCGTTACATTTTCGATGGTAAAACATTTGAAAGAAATTCGTAAACTGAAATCTACTGAAACCGAAACGTTTTAAAAGTGACTACGCTAGTAATTTTGTAGAATAGTAGCTTTTACAAGAAACATTCTGTTTTTGTGTTACAGAAATTACTTTGGACTGTACTTATTTGAAGTTTTAGAAACAGCTCGATATTTTTTATTCGCGGTCGCTTACAACAGTAGAGTAAAACAGCACTGTACACACATCGTGTAAACTGTGACCAACTGTGAAGCAAGTAAGTTAAAGAAAACAATATGCAAATATTAATCGGAAAAATGTAATTGTTTATCTGATAGCGAGAATAGATGTGTAAATGGTTAAATGTGTGAAATGAGGTAAGATGTTTTTATTTCTAAGTGTTTATTAAGAAATGTCTCCATATGCCAATTCCAGCCATAACCATATTTTAAAGAAATTATTGCTAAATACTTTATATTGTCAATAACACGGCAAACAAGTATAAATCAAAAGAAAAGATTGATTAATCAGCTTAAAGGCTATTTAGTCTGACTTTGAGAATGTGACCGACTTAATTTCATCCATTAGACGAAGAGAAAACGCATCTAGATTTAGTTTCAACGACAAACACAAAAACAATTTAAACTTTGCCCAATTCAAAGAAGGATTTATGCCGTAACTTTTACATAGTCAAGAGACAGTATATATATATATATATATATATATATATATATAGTAAAAATATATTTATGACAAGTAACTAACACAGAATATCATCGGGTTAAGTGTCTACTAAGCTCTACTTACGTATTGAGCACAGTTGCAGTGAATACTGAAGATCTATACATAATATATCATATCAACATATTATATTATATGTGTATATACATAACAGAATAATTATATATATATATATGGGAAATGAAAAAGGAAAAACCAAAAAGGACGTTTTTTTATGTGTTCATCAAGGTTTCGTCTTTATTTGTAAGGCTTCTTCAGGATGATAATATTAGGAAAAATGTCATGCAAGTACGTGAACATATTGGGTTGACATGATGGGTTGATGGGAATACGTAGTAGCCACTACTGGAAGCAGTAGGACCAACGTCCGACATCACCAAGCCCGGACGTTGGTCCTACTGTTTCCAGTAGTGGCTACATTTTTCCTAATATTATCATCCTGAAGAAGTCTAACAAATAAAGACGAAACGTTGATGAACACATAAAAAAACATCCTATTTGGTTTTTCCTTTTTAATTTCCCATTACGTCGGATTACCTTCACCATTCCTTTCCCATATATATATATATATATATATATATATATATATATATACACTATCTGTCTCTATTGCAATACCTAAACCTTTCTTTTGCCGGAAGAAAGAGTTAATAAAAGCCTTGAATATCTTCAGGGAACTTTAAACCCTAACCCTTCCGCATTGTTTTTTCATCCCACGCTGTTCCCATTTTAATCGTTTTTTAAACGACTATTAAATTAAATTATTTTATTTTAATCACCTATCGGTATTTCTCTGGGGCTTTAATTGCCTTTGTGCTTTTTATTGTCGTTAATATTATTCTTACATTCAAACTATCGCTTTCTCTTGGTGTTATGATAGTCGAAGGAGCTCTAGAGTGTTTATCGCCAATTATTTTCAAAAGTATTTATAAAGTTTGTACTTCCCAACCAACACACACACACACATACATATATATATTCTCTCTTTCTTCTTCTTCTTCTTCTTCTTCTTCTTCTTCTTCTTCTTCTTCTTTCTCTTTTTTAACATTTCTCGCTTTCCTTCTCCCTTTCTTTTATTTTCTGCATATGAATATTTCTTCCAATCGCATTCTTTGTATAAATTTGAAAACTTTTCCGTTTTTAATTAAAGTTCACCAACCGATTGATAATGGTCGTATTTTAAACGACTGAAATATTTCGGTAGAACTATAAAACATGAGTTTTTGAGTTTATTTTAGTTAGTTGTTGAATTGCTTATCCTTTATTCCATTTTTATTTTTACATGCATATATACATATTTATACATATCTCTCTCTCTCTCTCTCTCTCTCTCTCTATATATATATATATATATATATATATATATATATATATATATATATATATATAAGGAAAAGTTAAAGTTAAAGAATCAAAACAATTAAAGTGAGATTAATGTGTATAATATTTTATATAACAATAGATATCATTAATTGTTCAGGATATATCTAAATAAAGCTCAATCATTAACAAGTGATGGGTGAAACAAAAATAAAGAAAAACGGTTATTAAACCTTCCGAACCATTTCATGAAGAATAGACAGCGCACAGTAATTAAATAAACAAACAAAATAACAAATGATAAATAATTAAAAAAACTGATTAAATAATTAATTTTGTAAGTGCAATAAAAATGCAAAACTATTTGGCAAAATATATAAACACTGTTATTTTATTGTCAATTTTACTTATTTTAAATTGTATTTCTTGTTTTTAAATAAAAATTATTTTTAAAGTGTTTAGAACTTTAATTCAATGTTTTATCAGTATTTTGTAGCACCAAACATATTTGATCTGTATTAGGATGTTATTACATACATAAAAAACGTTTTGGCACAAATAATAAAGTTTTTTTTTATACAAAAAGTTTTAACCGAATTTCAAGTTGATATTATTTTATCATAGTCGACGGCTAAGCATAACATTTTATTTTGTGTCACGATAAATAAAACGTTTTACGTTATGCAGACTTGTTATTGTGTAAATTAATATTTAAAATTTTAAAGAAAAGCAAGTGTGTTTCTATTCAAGCCTTTTTCCATCAAGGCAGGTTGATCAATCATCTTGAATTTTAGTCTATAAGTTTTTTTTATAGTTTAACCTTTAAAATCACTATTAGATTTCCAACCATAAAAACGACATAAAAAATCATCGGTATCCATTTTTAAATACCAAACAATTATTAGATCAAAGATGAAATAATTTCAGACAAAAATGATCACAGTCATATGTCCATGTGTTGGCGTGTAATCACTTTTCTTTTCGAGGCGTCTTGTTTATGTGCTTAGCATACTAACCGCCGTGACGTCATCAGATACATCCAACTCAGTGCAAAGTCTTTCATAAGGATGGTCACGGTCGTGTCAGTTCAGTGGATCATCGCCAGAGAGATGAAATTGGTCGTGACAAAAAAGATGGATTAAAAACACAAGTGACTGTTCAAAGCAAAATGTAAATAATTCCAACTGTTGCATTGCACTCACAAATCGATGGTCATTCGTTTGACGAAACAGACTTTACTAATCAAAACATAATATTGCATACGAGCGGGACTCGTGCCCCGGCGTTGCGTAGGCACATTAAGGCACTCAATAAACTCCTGCTCCCATCCTCGAACTATAAATAAGGATTTTTATTCTTACCTTTGTTTTCTATAAGTATACATTTTAAACTTATAAATAAAAGTCAAGCGTTTTATTTGCAGTGTATGTAAAACTCAGGGGTTTTCAATACGTGGGTCTCAACTCCTGGGTCAGTAGATGAATTAAATTGGTCACGGATAAATAAGGTGAAAAGAAAAAACACAAGTGTGTGCAAAAAGAAAAATGTAAACAATTCTAAACTGTTGTGCAGCATTCATAAATATTATTATTATTTTATTTTTATTTTTATTATTATTATCATCATCATTATTTTATTTCTATTGTTATTGTGATTATTATTATTGTTATTGTTGTTATTGTTATTGTTATTGTTATTGTTATTGTTATTGTTATTATTATTATCATCATTTCTATTGTTATTGTGATTATTATTATTATTATTGTTATTGTTATTGTTATTATTATTGTTATTATTATTGTTATTATTATTATTATTATTATTGTTATTATTATTATTATCATCATCATCATTTCTATTGTTATAATATTATTATTATTATTTTTATTATTATCATTATTTCTATTGTTATTGTGATTATTATTATTATTATCATTATTTCTATTGTTATAGTTATTGTTATTTTTATTATTATTATTATTATCATTATTTCTATTGTTATTGTTATTGTGATTATTATTATTATTATTATCATTATTTCTATTGTTATTGTTATTGTTATTGTTATTATTATTATTGTTATTATTATCATTATGTTTATTATTAATATTATTATCATTATTTCTATTGTTATTGTTATTGTGATTATTATTATTATTATTATTATTATTATTATCATTATTTCTATTGTTATTGTTATTTTGATTATTATTGTTATTATTATTATTGTTATTATTATCATTATCTTTATTATTATTATTATTATTATTATTATTATTATTATTATTATTATTATTATTATTATTATTATTGCAACTACTTTTGTGAACTATGAGTTTGGAAATGACATCAATTAAAGACGAAAGCCAAAAATTGACTCAACACCTAATATGCGTGTAGCATTGCCCTCTTCGATTGTAAACTGGAATAAGTTGCTTATGAACAATTAAGAAAATCGATTTAATTTAATGACATTTAAAAAATATTATTTACTTTACTTTTGTGTTGGAAGTTTTGTTAAATTTATTTTCCTACAAGTTACACTTCAATAGAAATCAATCTATAGAATACCAATATTAGTGAATCATAGAAAATACAAATAAATTGTTGCTGCTAAATAAATGAGCTGAGTTGCAGAATTTTTCGCAATGCAAAATATGGTGTTTTCACTGTTGGGCGCAGCGAGAACAAAGTTTTGAAACCACTGGATTAATTTGTACCTTTTTGGGATATTATGTAATTATCAAAGTGCTGGTTCAAAAGAAGTTATTGTTATATCCGTGATTATATTGTGCTTGTTTGGTTAGGAGTGTGTATACTATTACACGTCGTTGTATCTGTTACTTCACTATTTCTTTGTTATAAAAGCCTTAGACGAATCTCTCATTTGGATATTGATCAGTGATATCAAAAACTGTTTTAGTCATGCGAATACTGCTTTGAAATACAAGAGCCGCAAATGTAGTCAAGTATTACGTTTCCTCAAACAGTACCTTATTCAAGAAACCAGACTTTTATATGTCACCTTGAGAAGACAAACAACTTATATAAGCAACACTGAAACTTAGATTTGTTTACATTTAATACATTTTTGTTTACAAATTTCTTCCATGTCTCTCAGCATCGAAAATGTTAATGTTTTGCTTTTCAGGTTTCAGAACCAAAAGGCAAGTTCACGTGTTCATCCTGTATTATTATTATTATTATTATTATTATTATTATTATTATTATTATTATTATTATTATTATTATTATTATTATTATTATTATTTACTCACTAGGAGTTATCACACTGGTCATCGTCAGTGGTCACCCACTGCCGACAACCTGTGGTATTCCTTGGAGTCTGAGTGACAACAAGTCTCCTCAGGCCTTCAGTATGCTCCACCTCTTTTCGTTCATCACCGCTGATGACCTTGCGGTAATCGCAACAGCCACCTACCAACGATTTCCCGCTGATAAGGGCCATTGGTCCCCTCTGGGGCCCGAGTGGCAACAAGCCTTCCCAAGGTCCCAGAGCTGTCCGCGCTCTTCCAGTGGAGGTCTGGTTTTGCGCTTTCCCTCCTCGACCCTCTGTCCATAATTTTCGTTGCGTCAGCCTATGCTTGCGCCTCTCTCGTGCGGTTGTATTTTCCCCGGTTCTGTTGTTTTGTGCTTCCATGTGTTTGTTCTCCATTCGTTGCTTATGTGGGTTGGTTTCCGCATTCGAGGACATTTCTCAGGATTGTAGCTGTTTTGATCATTACTGTCCTTTGTATGGTCTCAGTTATCCCTTTGATTCCTATTTCTCCTAGTCTTTTCTCCATGTTTTTGGGGACTGTTCCTAGTGCTCCTATGATTATTGGTGTTATACTGACTTTCTTCATGTTCCATATTCCTTTCAATTCTCTGGCAAGTTCAGTATATTTGCTTCTCTTTTCCGTCTCTTTGATCTTCACTCTGTGGTCTGCTGGAACGGCAAAGTCCACGATTTTGCAGGATTTTTCTTTCTTGTTGATTATTATCATATCCGGTCTCCTTGCTGTTATGGGTTTGTCTGTTTGTACATTCATATCCCATATGATTTTGTGTTTTTCGTTTTCTAGTACCGTTTCTGGTTTGTGTTTGTACCGTTTTCTTGCATATTCGAAATTCAGTTGTTTGCACATTTCCCGGTGTACTTCTTTCCCCATGCTGTCATGTCTGTTCTTGTATTCCCTTTGTGCTAGCTTGCTGCATTCACTTATTATATGATTTATCGTTTCGTCTCTTTGTCCACACAATCTGCATTTGTTGTTTTCCTGGGTTTTATCTATTTTTGCTTTAATAAAGTTTGTCCTAATCGCATTGTTCTGTGCGGCCGTCAGCAGAGATTCCGTTTCTCTGTTCAGGTTTCCTTTTCTTAGCCATGCCCAGCTGTTTTCATTGGCTTCATCGCTTGTGAGTCTTATAAAGCGTCCATGTAGTTGTTTTTCTTCCCACTTTTCCTTTCTTGTCTTTTTGTTTCTGGGTTCAGTGCTTCCGGGGTTGTTTGTTGGGCTGGTGTCTCTTGCTGTGGTGATCAGTCTTTCCGTGTTCTGGGTTACATATTTCTCCAGCTCTTTTTTGGTGTCTTCCACACAGTCTTCTATACTTACCAGTCCTCTACCTCCTTCATTTCTTTTCACGTAGAGTCTGTCCGTGTCGTCTTTTGGGTGCAGTGCATTGTGCATAGTCATTAGTTTTCTAGTTCTTTGGTCAAGGTGCCTGAGTTCTTCTTTGGTCCAGCCTATGAATGGTCCAGAGTATCTTATTAGTGATACAGCCCATGTGTTTATCCCTTTTACTAGATTTCTGCTATATAGTTTAGTTTCTAAGAGTTTCCTTGTTCTTCGTAGATATTCTTTTCCAATCTTCTCTTTCATTTCTGTATATTTGATTGTGTCTGCTTCCAGAACTCCCAGGTATTTGTAACTCTCTTGTTCTCCTAGCGCCCTCATCTCCTCTTGGTTGGGGAGTTCTATACCTTCTGTCTTTTCCAGTTTTCCTCTTTTGATCTCTAGCAGTGCACATTTTTCTATTCCAAACTCCATTTGGATATCCTGGCTGAATATCCTGGTTGTGTTTATCAGCTTTTCCAGTTCTGTTTTGTTTTTTGCAAACAGTTTAAGGTCATCCATGTACATCAGGTGGTTTATTCTTTGTTCTGTATCCGTAAACCTGTATCCGGCATCACACTTTCTGAGTATGTAGTTTAGTGGCATCATGGCTATTATAAACAGTAGTGGTGACAGAGAGTCTCCTTGAAAAATGCCTCTCTGTATTTTTATCTCAGACAGGTATTGTCCTCCGGCTGTCAGTTTTAGTCTCCATGTTTCCATTGCTTTCTGGATGAGATTAATAATCCTGTCTGGTATCTTGTATATTTTTAAGCATTCAATTATCCATGTTTGGGGGATTCTGTCGTAGGCTTTCTTGTAGTCAATCCATGCCATGGTTATGTTCCTTTGTCTGCTCTTCACCTCCTTCAGAGTCTTTTGATCAATGTATAGTAGATCATGTGCACCTCTTTGTCCTTTCCGGCATCCTTTTTGTTCCTCGGGGAGCAGTCCACGTTTGTCCAGGGATTGGTAGATTTGTTCTCTCAGTTGTGCTGTGAGAATTTTCCACATTATTGGTAGACATGTTATCGGTCTGTAGTTGCTGGGGGTCGTTCCCTTTTTGGGGTCTTTTTGTATTAGTGTTGTTCTTCCTTCCGTCATCCATTCTGGTATGTCTGTTTTGCGGATACATCCGCTCAGTTTCTGCGCTATTCTTTCATGCAGGGTCGTGAATTTTTTAAACCAGTATGCATGTATTCCATCGTGGCCTGGTGCTCTCCAGTTTGCCATTTTTCTTAGGGTTTTCTTGATCGTTTCTTTGTTGATTTCTGTTTCGGTTCCTTCTTCGATTTCTTGCAGTTCATTTTTCATGTTTTTCAACCATTGGGCATTCTTGTTGTGCTTTTTTGGTTCTTCCCATATCTTGCTCCAGAATTGTTTTGTTTCTGTTGGGTTCAGTTGCTCTGACGTTGTTTTTTCTCCATTTACGTTTTTGTAAAACTGGCTTTCATTGTTTTCAAAGGTCCTGTTCTGTTTGCTCTGTTCTGATTTGTACCTGTATCGTCTCAGTCTTCCTTCTATTGCTGCTATCCTTTGTTTTATTTCTTCATGTTTCTCATTTAGTTTTTCCTTGCGTTTCTGATTTTTGCTTCTTAATCGTTTCATGTCCTCCTTCCTTCTGTTCACGGTTTTAGCTTCTTTCCGAAGTTTGGTGATCTGGGTTTCCAGTCTGATTTCCCATCCAGGTTTTGTCGGTCCTCTCTTTTGTCCATTCTCTTCGTTTCTTAGTTTCATACTTACCGATTTTGCCCCTGCATATATCAGGTTGTTTAGGTCTGTAATAGTTTCTGTTGGGATGTGTGTGAGGAGTCTGTTTACTCTTTCTGTTTCTGCTTGTAACTTCTTCGCTACTTCATTCCTGAGAGATGGGAGTTTTGTTTTGTTTTCTAACATGTATCGTCTTATGTTCTCCACTTCACTTGCTTCTTTTTCATTGAGTTCTATCTCAGCAGGTTCTGTGGTTCCGCAGTCTTCTATCTCCCCTGGTTCTGTGATTCCGTAGTCTACAATCTCTTCAGTTTCAGTGTGTATGTTTTGCCTGTCCTCTTCCTGTGGTCTCTCCTTTGGTGGTGTTTCTTGCTCCGTTTCGCCATTAGCCTTCTGTCTGATTTCCGTCAGTTCCATCTCCGAGAACCATCCTCGCTTGAGGATCTGTCTTGCTTGATCTGCTATCCTTTGTTCCGTTGTATGTGGGTTGTATTATTATTATTATTATTATTATTATTATTATTATTATTATTATTATTATTATTATTATTATTATTATTATTTGTACTGACTAGGAGTTCTCACACAGGTACTCAGTGATTGCTCACCGTAAACCGGTGGTATTACCTGGAGTCTGAGTGACAACAAGTCTTCCCAGATTTCCAGTATTCCCCACCACTTTTCGATCGCCACCGCAAATAATCTTGCAGTATCGCAACAGCCGTTTACCATTGATTTCCGCTGGTAAAGATCATTGGTCTTCTCTGGGATTTGGATGGAAATAAGGTCCCATCACTCTCTGTACTTCCAGTGGAGGTTTAGTTTGTGCTTTGCCTTCTCGGTCTTCTCATCCTCCTTGACCCTGTGCAAATATTTTGTGTGTGTCAGCCTAGGTTGGTACCATTTTAAAAATATTTTATTTGTTTATTTATTCATTTTATTTTTATTTTATTTTATTCATTTTTCAAATATTGTTTTTTGGGGGAGGGGGAGAGCGGGGAGCTTATGGTGTTTCTTGCTATTTTTGTTAATTGGCTCATTTTCGTGTGGTGTCAGCTGAGGCCAGTGTAATTTATTGGGGGAGGGGAGGCTCATAAAGTGATGTTTCTTGCATTTTCTGTTCCTTAGTTTGTGATGGGGTGTTCTTTCTGTGGCTTTGTTTTCTTTCTGTTGTAGATTCCATGTGACCCTTCGTAGCTTATGCGAGTATTTTTCTTAAGATTGCAGCTGTTTTGATCATTGCCGTGCTTTGTATAGTTTCAATGATCCATTTGATTCCAATTTCTCCCAGTCTTTTTTCCAGGTTTTGGGGGATTGTTTTTAGTGCTCCTACAAATCACTGCCTAAACAGACCAAACAAAGTGGAACCTCTATTGTACTAAACAACCAATACATCGAAGGGAACAAAGTATACTTCAAGATGTTAAAAATAACACGTCTTTCTGGGAACATGGTACGATAGAAACGAAAATTAAAAATATGGTTTACATAATCCAAGGACCCGAGTTCTCTTATAATAGACACTTAAATCAAATAAGGAAACGACTGTCGGATGACACTGACGGCACTCGGTAGGTAGAAGAAGAAGAGGTTATGGACATTATATACGATACTTTCGACATGCCAGTACCCTAAACAACCCCAGAAAAGCGGCAATCAAAAAAGAAACAACAATCTCCGGATTTTATCGTAATCAATCCAAAATGGTTACTATATTAATAATCCTGGGGAGGTAAAGCGTGGGAGGGCGTTGTTATGGTACCGTACGTATAACGGACTCTGGACTGTTCCATTCACAATAAAAACTAGAAGCATATGCTTTAAAGTGTTGAGTAAACTCCAGTCTATACTGGCAGTCAAAACTGTTATTTCTCTGTTGTATTGTACCATTTTTGTAGTCTTTTGTATAACTCGACCGAGGATTGAACCCCGGCCCCCGACCCATTAACAAACACTTTAACCATTATGCCAAAATGTAAGTTAAACTTGTGTTCAATTAATCGTATCCAACGAACTGTTCAAAATAACCATTGAATAAGGTAACAAGTGCGCCGTGAAAAGGGGACCAAGTCTACTAGAAATATAAATGCCAATGAAAATGAATTTCCGGTGTAATTGTACCTTCAATGGCGATAAAATCTAATAATATTCGCCGACAATGGGTTCACTTAAAAGCCGCAATTTGGCAAATATTTCAGCTAGAATATGTTAAGAATATTATAGCGATCCACTTTCAATGCTAACAGACATAAACCTACGATCTACAGTCGACATATGCGTTTTTTCCTTTTATTTACCTATCGGGGCCCGTGTCCCGGCATTGCCTGAGAAAATTGGCGTTACCAAGTATCGTAATCCTTAGAAATAAATGGACCGAAAATACTCTTTTCACCCTAATAGTGTAATTCTTATCCACGGATTTTTTTTGAAGATGGGGATGTGTTTTTAATGTACACTATTACAAAAGGAAATGCCTGACTCGTGTACAAATGAACCAAAATGCATTATGGTGAAATTCAGTTTCTTAATGAAATAACTTGTTTGCTTTGCCGCAATGTGTGCGTGTCTGTGTTTGCATGTGTGTGTTCGTTTTGTTGTGTGTGGGGGGGGGTCGTTGTTTATAATTTACAATGTCCAACTGCATCACAACACCCAGAAGTGAATTTGACGTGAAAAATGTCAG
Organism: Sepiola atlantica; assembly: GCA_963556195.1. Classification (NCBI taxonomy): domain Eukaryota; kingdom Metazoa; phylum Mollusca; class Cephalopoda; order Sepiida; family Sepiolidae; genus Sepiola; species Sepiola atlantica. Next base: position 140,047,029 of record OY744527.1, on the reverse strand, counting down.
GAATTTTATATCACTCAAAATGCTCATTTTCTACTATTGATATAATTTTTTTTAGCATAAATAGAGCTCGAAAATGAAAAGTTATTAAATTAGAAAACAATAATAATTAGTTAATTAATAAGATGGCATTTTGTAAATCAATATGCAAATTAGTTAGCTCGGTTACATCGACGGCGTAAACATGCTTCAATAAATGTGTTAATGTCACTGAGCCAAGTTTATAAATAGAGATATAAAAGCAAAAACGAAAATACGAAGTTCTGGTTTCGTTTGACTTTTAAAAAAAAACTTAGTTCACACCCAAACAAGGAAAGTTGCCACTGTAGACGTAAGGGGCTACTGAGAATTAGAGTGGAAGTTTGGGGGGGGGGGGGTCATCCTAAATTTGGGAGCTGTGTAGCGAGATGCTTGCACGTCGGTACATTCGGGGAAACAAGGAGTAGGGAAAGTGTTCTAAAAGCCGGCAGCTCGAGAAAAGAAGCTATTGGAGTAGAAGACTCTCCGGCATGTGGGGAGCTCCATGAATAAATGGGATTTAGCTGATGGGCCAGGAGCTGGAGGTCGGTGGATAGTGAGGGACCTATTAGATTAACGAATTTGTTTTTGGACCTTGTCTAAAAGGGAGAGACAAGTGGATGGTTCACCAGCCAGATGTGACAACAATACTTCCTACGTGGGCGGGTGGTGGCTTTGTAGAGATATAGGATACTGTCAGGTGCGAGAAGCTTTCTAGCTCGGTAGAGGGGGGGCACTTTCTTTGCAGCATCCTTGGCAATGTTATCTGTGTATTTGTGCCAATTCATGTTACCTGTGAATGTTAGGCCGAGAAGGTTGAACATTGGACTCTCAGACGGGGTGTTATTTACTATGGCAATTGGTGGCGGAAGAGGTGTCTTGTAGTTGTTGAAGGAAAAGAACTTTGTCTTAGCAGCATTAAATGTTATCATCAATTGATGACCCAATTTCACTACAGACTGGAGGTCACTTTCAAAGGATTCAACCATTGCCTCGAATATGTGCGCGTCCGTTTTACCCACATGACGATAGTAAAGCGTGGTGTCGTCAGCAAATATACCCATCTCAGACACAATGTCACCAGGGAAGTTGTTTATGAAAATCAGGAACTATAAATGTCGCAGGATCAATCCCTGGGGTGCACATGCATTTACGTCATGTTGTTTGGATGAACGGTCATCGAGAACAACCTAGACCTTTCTTCTGGATACAAAGGATCTAATTATATTAAATATTCATCCAGTAATCATCCATATGTATTCATTCTCATGAGAATACTTTGTTGTATTAGCTTTTCGTCAATATCGTAAGCACACCGAGACAATTTGGATTTTTTAATATTTATTACTAGTGTACGCACTAAAGATGACAGAAAAACTATCATTCCCCAGTGTTCGCACGAATATTCATACAAAACAACGTCTGTATTGGTAAATTTAAGAAAGAAAGAAGAAAGAAAACGTCAAAAAAGTCAAAACAAGCTTATAGATTTTTATAGAAAACAAAAACAAGGAAGAAAAGTTTAGTTATGCCTTTTTGATTTTTCAATTTCCCTAAATAATTTAAATGGATTCGTCCGGCAATATATATATATGAAATATATATATATATATATATATATATATAATATATATATATATATATATATATATATATATATATATATATATATTTCATTAATACACATAGGTCTATATTATAAAGTGAATAAGGCATCTCTTTTTTTTTTCAAATGTAAAAATACACGCAGAAATACAACGCGTTGTTCTTCTACTATATAATACTTTTTATATAGATTCTTGTGTATTTAACTTTTCTTAGAATGTCAAGGGCACCAAACCAAGCAAGTTCGAAACGATTTGTGTATTTTACATTTTATTAAAGCATTAAGGCGTTTGAAGCTCCTTGTGAGATTTCTACGTTGTATGGAGAACGAGTAATGCGTTAAAGTTCGCCGTTGGTTGTACGCATCGAAAATGTGAATGTTTGTCTCAAGGATAAAGTATACAGCGGTCGACCAACTGAGTTCAAAGAAGAACGATTGAATTAATTTCTTCACTTGTGAACCTCCTTAAATCAATTGGCGTTCAGAAAGAACCTCATGAATTATTCGCCAATCTAACGCTTCGTTGCTTCGTTGCTTCGTTGCTTCGTTTTTGATAAGCAATTGTTCTTGCGGGGGAGAAACTTAGCATGTGTGTTGACGATCACAAAGTAATTGCAATGTCTGCCAGGCCGGCGAATACATCTGAATTTAAAGCCGACTGATCAGGGAAGGAAGTGACTAATAATTGCTATCAGACATCATGAGATGAGCGGGGAGAATTCCGAAACGTAGGATACGAAACTTCTACTTTCCGATTTTCGGCTTAGGATTTTCTAAAATCATTACACTTCAAAATTGCTAGTTTTTTTACGAAGACATTCTACATGAATGATCTAAAAATAAACATACTTTTATATATTTTAAACTACTAAAATATTTACGCTATCTTTGAGTATTATATATATATATATATATATATATATATATATATATATATTCCTTTTTTTAGAAAACCATAACGATCTGGGTTTTTTTTTAAAATAAACAACATTTATTTTCATATAAGTTTTCGAAAATGAAATTTTTTTTTTCAAAGCGAAATGTTTGTTTTTCCTTTTCTACGTCCGTAGATGTCCTTGGTGTCAGAAAAAACAATCTGTTATGTCTATCAGCGCTTGTTTGAATCAGTAAAATTATAGACATATTTTTAAAAACATTGTTTCGTGAGAGTATTTTGGATGAGAAAACCATAACAATGTGTTTTTGTAAAATTAATTAAATTTATTTTAATCTAATCTTTCAAAAATTAAAAGTTTCCTCGTCGAAGCAAAATGTATTTTTCGTTTTTTCTTTTTTCATATATTAGGCGTTTGGTTTTACTTCTGCTACTGTCAGTTTCTTAGATCTAGGAATGCAAAATTCGGTAGGAATTATCCCATATCAAATCGCCGTAAGATTGACTATATGTATGTTATACAATGAAGTGAGTTCTCAAATGATAACTGAACATGTTTTACCTCTGATTTTCGTGAAATGTAAACTATATACATAAATGACCCATTATATTTCAGATTCCAAAAATATGAGTTTCATCATTTGAAAACATTTGATTTGGGTGGATGATTAACTTCACAACATTAACAATTTGCGAAGTCGATTAATTCAAGCGTGTAAAGTCTATTCTCGGACAGGTGCACCAGACAATTATGTTCTGGTGTTTTTATGCGTATTTGGGTTGGTTCTCTTACACTTATAAAATGTAGCAAGTTTTTTTAACCCGTACTAGGACGGGTATCACCGCTAGTAAATATGTTTGTGACTGAGAAAATATTTTCTATCCAAAAATCCACGTGTGCATATCTCACGAGATCAAATCACAGCTTAAGCTTTTCTTTGAATTCTGAAAAATAACAACACACGGTGTGACAAACTCTAATGTTTTCGCAATTCGGTTATTTACCACCTTTTATCCAGATACAATGGAAGTAATCCGTTTCCATTAAAAATAAAACAGACAAAAGCCGTATTTTGAAATGGACAAGATGTGGACAAATATTCACGCGTCGTGTATATCTTAATACATATTTATCTTCTGTCCATTACATCCAATTAATAAAACCATACGAAGACATATTGGGGTAGTCGTAATAATTAGTTGAAATGATGATTGGTAATTTATTAATCGTTTTCAAAATAATTTATATCAATTGAAATGGCTCATTTCTTTATTTAATTCTATTAAAACAATTACTGATAAAAAATAATGTTAGTTCTAATACTCAACGGCAAATCGCATACTCATAAAGATAATATCCACGTTGATTTCAGAAAAATATTTTTGAAAACTTTTATTTGAAAAGTGCGTCATTATCCTTATGAGTATACTATATATATTATAGTAACCCCTTTCGTCTCAGTTACAGTGTGTTTTGTTTGGGGTGAATAGAATATATATATGCATATAAGTACTATTTCCCCTAAAAAAGGCACACTGTCACTGAGACGCAAGGGGCTACTATATATATATATATATATATATATATATATATATATATATATATATATATATATATACAGGGTGGGCAAAAATAAGGGTCCTATTTTTAAAAATTCATAACTTTTTTATTTATTGATTTAAAAAAATTTTTTTTTTAGAATAAGTAAAGAACCCCTTCCGAAGCAAGCATGAGCCGTATTAGCCCTAAGGAACGTACCCTCATTTAGAAAACATTATTTTTGCTTAAAAAACTCAAAACAGTGTAAAAAACAATACTTTAGTTTTTGTAAGTTTTAAGAAGTGTTTTTCGGCTAAAATTTGTTTTGTTTATTTCAAAAAATCTCGGAAGGGTCAGTCTACATACACATAAAGTTTGGTGAGTTTAACTTTTATTTTGTGGAAGTTATTCAAATTCAAGTTATTCAAATTTAAAGATAGGACCCTTATTTTGGCCCACCCTGTATATATAATTATTATTATATATAATATTATATTATTTATTTATGTATAAATATTAGTTTAAAATTGACCCATATACGCATGTGTGTTATGCTAAACCTGCAATCATCAGTATGGGAGGAGACAATCCCTGCTAATCGCCCGATTCGAAAGTAATTTTTGATTCAATATTCAGAGCGCGTACCGTTGCGACCAACACGCATTACCATGAAATCGGGAGAGTAAATTAACGTCCAAATGTCAGGCATCTTAGTAAGTTGTCAAAGAGAACTCAATAGGCAGGGCCTAGAGTATTGCATTACGCTATAAATGACTGCTTGTATATATATATATATATATATATATATATATATATAGTTATCTAATTATTACACATTTTACTTCCGGTAATTAATTGAGCAGCTGGTCAATTTTTTTCCTACAGAATTGTTTATATCATATATATATATATATATATATATATATATATATATATATATATATATATATATATATATATATATATATATATATATATATATATACGGCTGGAAAGAGTAAACATAAAAAAAACAACACATGAGATTCGGACAGGGCTTCTAACGTGTGGGGGCTCAGAAAAGGAGCCTCAGAATAGGAGCTGCTTTAAGCTAAAGTCCTAATTACAACATTATCTTAGCGTTAGCGAATGTTCTATACTTTTTTATGTGTTTACCAGACCATTCCTGCATTCAAATATATTAAGTAAATAATAGATTTTAAACCCAACCGACTATTTTGTGAGTAAACGTTGCCTTTTAAAGGATCCCTGTGTTTTGCGTAAACAAATAATGTATAATATTCAGAGGACTGAGACATATAAAAATTCCCCAAATAGAAAAATGTGTATAGGTCTGGGAATGACGATTTTTAACACGAATGCGTATTTTCCCCAATTTGACAGGCGTCTATCGGGTGCTGCCCTACACCTTCGAAATGCAAACAAAACAGATAACAAAAAAGAAAGAAAGGAGGGTTAGGGTTAGGGTTAGGGTTTTGGACTTGCAAAAATAAGACAAGCCTAAAGATGTCATAGAATCTTGCCCTAAAAAGCAAATACAACCCCCCCCCCTTTAAATTCGTTATAACGATACAAAGTCCCGGATTATTTTCATATTGTCCGAGGAAGGTAAACTTATAGTTGCTTTAAAGAAGCTGATTAATGCGGCTGAAATATATTTTTACGTAAACACTACAGTGGATTTTTGAGGATTGTATTTTCGGATCCAATTGCCACAAATTGGTCTTGTTACTAAACTCGATAAAACCATTAGGTAAAAAGAACAAGATGCTTCCCTCATCCCAGGTAGAATTGTAATTTCCCTTTCCTTTCCCAAACACGCGATTTTAGAGATAGAAAATCTCGTGATTGTGACAACCTTGATAAAAAATGAAATATACATAAATAATTATATAAAAACATGAAGTAAATCTCATTACATATAGTTTTATATATAAACTTATTTGTTATATAAACAGAAATGTTAATATAATCAAGGAATAAGATCCGAATTTTGTATTAAACAAATATGTTGAATCGGACATATTAGTGGGCTTTTGTTAAAATCGAAACTTAGATTTGAAAAAAATCGTATCATTCAAAGATCATCTACTATTTCCTTTTGATCATAGGTTACAGTTTTACCAATACTGATGATTTCAATTCAATATATATACTTTTATCGTATTCCAATTCAATATATATACTTTTATCTGATTCCAATTCAATATATATACTTTTATCTGATTCCAATTCAATATATATACTTTTATCTGATTCTAATTCAATATATATACTTTAATCTGATTCCAATTCAATATATATACTTTTATCTGATAGAAAAAAAACAAAATATGATTCAATACGGACAAAACGGCGGGTTTGTCATGTCAAAATATTTATTAAATAAAAAAATATTTTCAGCATAAAACTCAGGAGAAAGGTTTCTACGTTATTGATGTTTGTTCTAAGTCCCCGGATATTTGTGAGTGTGAGCCTCAAGGGCAGAGGCAAAGATGTTTATGTATCTCCCCACTCACTCTATGTAGATTCAAACGATCTCTCATATTCCTTAATGTCTTCGTAGGCATTAAGAGAAAAAGTGATTTTCGTTTCTCAGCATGGCGATCTAATTTACATATGTGTATCTATACACAGACAAATACGGAAATTAGATGGTGAAATAATAAGTCTCTTTACTTCTATATAAAAATAATAAAGAATAATAATACTTCTACAAAAAAAAAAAAAAAAAAAATAATAATAATGATGATGATGATGATGATGATGATGATGATGATGATGATGATGATGATGATGATGATGATGATAATAATAATAATAATAATAATAATAATAATAATAATAATAATAATAAAGAAAAAATCCGATACAAGTGTAAAATTGACTGGAGAAGTCAGGTATGAGTTAGCATTCCTACCTAGCGTTTGCGCCCACCCCCTCCATCAACTTCCTCGACGAAAGTGCAATAAGCCACTTGAAACTGTTTCTTGAGAAAATGCTGATTCATTTCTGGTCAGTAAATATATGCCAATTTAAAATTGTTTCTTTATTTTACACTCGTTCGATGAAATAATGAATTTTCTGGTACAATTGAAATTTAAAACGAATAACCATTTTTACACAAAAATAGGAATTTAAAAATATTTTTAAATAAAAAGCAAAAAAGCTAATACACGCGTAAAATTGACTTCAAATGCTGAAGAGGTCAGATATGAGGTACATTTCTACCTAGTGTCAGTGCCCTCGAACTTGCAATGAGACGTATGGAACCGTTTTGTAAGACAATGCTGAATCATGGCCACAATTAACATTGTTCTGATTGTATACATACTAACGTTAAATTGCTTAAATTATTTTTTTGTGTAAATGTCTTGTCTGTGGTAACTGTCCATCATTTATGTGCATGTGATAGTGCACCTTATCTCTCATAAAAATGAAAGATAAACACTATCCTTGTGACAGAATCACAGGTAAAATAAGCCTGGGCCTGGTGTTTCCACAAACACCATACTTTGCAAATGTCATGAGTGTCATGATCATCAGGTACTCCCTCGTTAGCCAACGTGATGGACCCAGTCGTCATCTTATGAATGTTGGTTCCTCTAATTTCAGGAATACGTATATCATAGACCAAAAACTCCTCTGATTTCAGGTACGACAATAAGATAGAAAAGCAGAGATGAACAACAGAACAAACCCAAACCCAGATAACCACAAAAGAGAATAGACCTTGGCAGGGGCCAAATCATTAAAAATGAAAATAAAAATAGAAACAAAACCTCACCAAAAATGAATTGACAAAGCCTGGGTGGGAAATCAGACTGGAAAACCAGATCAACAATTTTCAAAAAGAAGCTAAACTGTAAATAAAATGAAAGAACAGGAAACGATGGAAGAGGAAAAATATGACTCACCAAAAAGACTAAATAAGAAACATGAAGAACTAAAACAAAATGTAGCTGCAAAAGAAGGAAAACTGAGATTATACAGATACAAATCCGAACAGTACAAATAAAATACGACAATGAAATATAGTTTTATTAAAACGTAAACATATGGAAGAACAAGAAAAGAACAACTGGACCTGACAGAAACAAAACACTTCTGGGGCAAGCTGTGGGAAAAGCAATGCGACTACAACAGAAATGCAAGAATGGCTGAAAAAGATAAAAGAAGAGCTTCCGGAAATTGAAAAAGAAACAGAACCCTACATTAATGAAGAAACGCTCAAGTCAACCCTCAGAAAAAGGGCAAACAGGAAAGCACCAGGCCATGCTTGAATAAATACATACTGGTTTTAAAAATTCATAGCCCTACATGAAAGGCTAATGCAAAACCTGAGAAGATGTATCCACAAAACAGACATATCAGAATGGATGACCAAAGAAAAACGCGAAAATGGAACGATCCTAAGCAACTACAGACCAATAACCTATGGAAAATCTTAAGGGCACAACTGAGAGAACAGATCTACCGCTCCCTTAATAATCTACTTCCCAGGAAACAGAAAGAATGCACAAAAGGGAAAAGAGGGACGTAAGGCATGTTATACATCGATCAAAAGATCCTGAAGGAGGTATAAAGCAGAAAAAAAGAATATAGCCATGACATGGATTCACTACAAAATAGCTTACAGCAGGATCCTTCCAGCATGAATAATTGAGTGCTTAAGGATGTACAATATTAACGATTATCAAGCTTATTCAAAAAACAATATTTTATTCTCTCATTATATTTAAACTCTAGTATTTGTTGCTCATAATATACATTGTTTTAAAACTACTATTGAGCTTTTAACCCACTTTCTGTGTGATCTTTAGAAATATAAAATAATATATATATATGAAAAATAAAAAAGGAAAACGGAAAAGTGTCTATATGTTTATCTATGTTTCGTCTTCATTCAAAGACTTTCTCAAGATGAATGATTTGATGAAAAACATAGATATAAAAATGTGAACATACGTGGTGTGTCTATAACATTGAAATAATGTTTTTATTCTCTTTTTCGAAACAAAGCATAGACGTTAACATTTTAAATATGTGAATGGGTTTATGAAATTTAATGTTTTAAAAGATCGATGTTTATTATTATTATTAGTAGCAGTAGTAGTAGTAGTAGTAGTAGCAGTAGTAGTAGTAGAAGTAGCAGTAGTAGAGTATAACAATAATGCAAAGAACTGCATAAAATGTGGGAAATTGTTGTATCACCATATGCTTAGAAGACTGGAAAAGATTATTATTATTATTATTATTAGTAGTAGTAGTAGTAGTAGTAGTAGTAGTAGTAGTAGTAGTAGTAGTAGTAGTAGTAGTAATGTTGACACGCGAAGCACTAAAATGAATAGGGATATTACGCCATATCTAAGATAAGGCTGAATATTTGCTTATTATTTGTGCTATTTGAAAGACAAACTAATTTCACTGTAAGTTATTCGGGTGATTGAAATAGGATTTAATCATGTTTTTTGTGTGGAGGGGTTAGCTCTTATTAAAAACTATAAAGAAGGGAGCCCAGTCCACCAAACCTAGATAAATCTATATTATTTGATTGAAAACAATAAATACTTATTTAAAAATGTTTATTTAATAATGATAGGGGAGCTGCTATTTAAATCTTTACGGTAGGGAAACTACTCCCGCTCCAAACTTAGGTAAATTGCTTTTATTTACTTATTTACAAAAATATTTTTTATAACAATTGTTTTTATCTTCATAAAAAATACATGGCTAAATCATATTTTAATCACCTAAATTACTTATAATAACATAGGTTCTTTTCTGATTTTTTCAGAAGTTATACCATAATATTTTTTTCTTAAATCGACTCAATATTTTATATTTTCCCGAGCAACGCCGAGACACAGGTCCTGCTAGTTATTTATTAATAAAAAAAAACTATTAAATGATTTCAGTTTTAAAATCTATTGTTATTTTAAACATTTTACAGGTTTTCTAAAGTGAGTATTGATTTAATAAATGTGTATCCGTTTTATGGCAGGTTACCAATACTGACCCTATAATAATTCCACCGATATCACAATAAAACAATAAACAATTAAAAACTTTCAAAACCATGTGTAGGTAAAGGTTATATATCTTAAGTTATGGCTGCGAAAATCTATAATTTTGTGGAGTAAAACCTTCATTATAAGATCTGATGATGATCGATATTTGCGATAACTTTCAGAACATAATTGTGCGCCATTTATCAATGATTCACTTCAATGATTCAAGTTCATTTACCAATTAAAATTATAGATAATCGGGGTTACATGTCCGCTAACGATTACTTCCAAGAAGAAATATTACTCGTACCGATACATAAACTTTTCATTCTAAATCTAAAGTACCGGACCAATGGTTCAGGAATCAAATATTTATGTATTAAAATATATATTCGGGGGTAAATTGCATAGTTTGTTCAATATTGTACGAGAAGTCCCAGTAGTATATAAAACTGTTAGTCGATAATCACAGGAAACTCAAACTAAACTCAAGGTTAGAATGACTAAACTGTAGGAATTGATAGAAACTGTTGTGATGTCACATGTCTCAAAGAGAGAGTGAGAGGGGGTTTCGTAGAAGCACAACAAATGTTAATTTAAAAATGCGTTTACACGATATGATTAAACAGGTATTGTCGATCTCTCTTCCCCAACCCCACTGTTAACTGATTTGGGACGAAGATCAAGTCGAATAAATAGTATGTGTCTTCCAACAGGTTTGTCTTGACTCAGTTCTTTTCAAGGTATAGAAGGACCTTATTTGCAGGCGGCGTTCCTCTGGTTGAAAACAAGGAAAATAAGCAGCAAAAGGTCAAGATGCAAAAACTATTGTACTGCACACACCTGGCTCGTCTCGATTAAATAACCAATCCGCCGAGGAAGAATATCACGTCTACCAAATTTCACGTTCTTTGGTTTTATAATAGTTAAGTAGACATAGATATACATACATGCATTAGGTCATGGCGTATTAAGTCAGTAAAATAAGTTTATGTGGTAAGCGTAGAATATAAGCGATATAAGAAGTGATAGAAGGTATCCGTTGTCCATTATACTTAAAGTAAAAGAGGATTCATCTGAGTTTTACAAAATAAGTAACAGACGAAATGTATATTTTACATACAAATACCTTTTATCGGGTTGAATGAAAAGGGAATTAAAACAGCTGACAGTCAATATTTATAAAATGCGCAATGCGACCGCACAGAACGGTGTACTCGTCCCAACTGCACGAGCGTGACAACAAAATTGAATGGCTGCCGTAAGTAGTCTGGCGATTTGTATTCTTATGCCAAAGCCTCTTATTGGTTTGGGTGCAAATCACTCAAGTAGTACATAAAATAACTAGAATATGTGACTGCTACAGCTGGTTGATAGATACACAGTTTCGGACCCGGATCAATGTGGTCCGATAGATGAGAGAAGCGAAATGATTGGTCAAAGGAGTTAGGTGAATAGATACACAGATATTTGAAATGGTTAAAATAATTAATGCGGTTAATATCTTATAGAGACCAGACGTAATGTAGTTAAGGTCACAGGTACGGTGGTCAAGTTCCCCCTCAGCAGCAAATAGCCAGAAGTCTTTTAGATAATGGCCCTGTGAGGCCGGACGTATGGGTGGGGGATCGTTTTGTTTGGCTTGCGCGATTTAGTGCGGGTGAACCCGTACAAACGAGTGCAAAATATGGGTGTTCTCACAGTCGGAGCTCACAAGCGTTGGCAGGGCCACCAGGTTGACGAGATCTCAGGTCAAGTGTCAAGGTGCACCTGCGCATAGGGGTTCTGTGACGTCACTGGCTCTCGTGTTGGAAACTAAGTTTTGCCAGTCTGGTTTTTGGAAGCAAGCTGAACAGACGTATCTCTCAATGTAGTCCGCAAATGAAAAGGGGAATTTATTCTCTTAAAAGAATACAGGCGTGAGGAAATTCCTTCCCCCTCGTCGAATGGCTAAGGACTTAATGGACCATAGATACTTAGGAATTAACTACGATAAAAGTAGTGAATTGATCTCTCTCTTCGTTTGTAAAACATCTCTAAGAACGACAGAAACTTGACGCCTAAAAGTAATCAAATTTAAAAGAGAGAGTCTGCCTTGTTTTTCGCTGTGTATGAGAATCTTTGTTACAGCACAATACAACGATAGTGATACTAGACGCGCGGCGTGTGGCGATGATGGCGACGATGTTCCACAGCAGTCCCGAAACGAAGAGAGAACTCAACCGCTGGACGACATCGAGACGACACCCCTCCACGACGAAGAAGAAAAGGTACGACTAATTAAAGGACTATGTAACACTCTTAGTTCGAGGAAATGTGTAAAATAGTTAGAATACAATGACAAAAAAATTAAATATAATATCGTTCCTTTCTCCTTTCTTTTGTGTGTGATTGAGCATCGTCCAAGCTATCAGCGATAAATTACAGAGCGTTATACGCGGTCACGGGGAGCGTGAAAGAGACACGACCATCAAAGGCCGATGCTATAAGAGAAAATCTGTTCTATGACGGGATTATAACTTTGAAAAAGGTTTTGACTATTTAATAAGTCTCTCCTGATAAGCTTGTGCAGCATTAACCCTAACCCTAACCCTAACCCTAAGATTGTGCAGCATTCACTCTAACCCTAACCCTAACCCTTACCCTAACCCTTAACCCTAAGCTTGTGCAGCATTCACCCTAACCCTAACCCTTACCCTAATCCTAAGCTTGGGGAGCATTCACCCTAAGCAGGTTGAATCGCCTTCTCAAAAGAAGGAAGTTTCTAGGGACTATATGTCCCAAGTTGAATCCTGCTTCGGTGAGATGTATTTGATGACGTTTGCTTTTGCAGTGAGATGTCGTCGTCTTTCAACATACCGCGCATCGTATTCCCAAGTGGTCACCAGCATTAATGTCGCTTAACTTCGGTGATAATGACGAGAAACAGTATATCAACGTGATTTCGTCGTACCTCAAAATACTCAAATAATTTTTACTGAAATAAAGAAATTAAGTATGATAAAGAAAATAGTTCTATTTTAGTCCTTGGATAAGACGATTAAAAGCAAATTACGTATCAGCTGTGGAAATTCAAACGCAGTTCACGTGCAAAATAGCGAGCGAAAAACTTTGGAATCGCCTGTCAAATGCGTCACCCTAAGCTCAACATTCTGCAAGAATGATTTTGTCAGAGGACGAATCACCCCAGAAGTCCCCAAAGCTATTTCTTGAAATAAAACTCTGTTTCGTTTAGTTGCCTTATCACAAGGATAGAATTAGACACAAAGTCGATTTTCCATGTGGTGAAAATGCAGCTCCACAAATAATGGCACTGGGTTGGAACAAAATTAAAAATTGCCTTAGTCTACAAGGATTTCTTCCGACCGAGGACAGAACACACACTACACTTTGCTTATTCATTTGCAAAAATATGATGTACATTACACAGATACACCCAATTATTGTCTATGCCAAAAAGTGGAGGATCGCAAAAACCTTTTCAGAAATAATCTACTAGCCTGATTTTAATAAAATCTTCGGTATATGAAGTAATGAACAAAGCGCTTTCATTTATATAAATGTTTACTATAAGTTTAAAAGGCCAAATGACTTTTTGTTAGTTTTTGTTTCGAGCATTGCCCCCCCCAAGTGTCATCTCCATAGTTAAAAATACTTTTTTTCGTAATTGAGTTGATGTACAAAAATAAATTTTATATAACTGGAAAGAGAATTGAATGAAGAAATATTATAAAGAACAATAAATAATTGATTAAATAATAAAATTAATTTGATTTAATAAAACTTAATTCCCGAATTAAAGGCAAACTATTCTCCGTTTGATGCTGTTCATTGTTATTCGTTTGCTTATTTCTGTTGGAATGTGATAGATTATATTCTAGGGATTTAAAAAAATTAATAATTTAATTAATTTAATTTATAATTAAATTAATATAATTCAGTGAAACAGGGAAGCTTATTTGTTTAATTAAAAAAATATTACATAAATAAAATTCAGCTAAAAATATTGACATTTCATTTAATAAATCTATATGAAACAAAAATAATACAATACTTGTTTCAGTAAAAGTTGTAAGGGTTTTTACGGAATCCACGCGCGGATAGAATCCGCTAGTTTCGTTCGTCTTCTGTAGAGATTTGCATTTTTTTGCCATGCGCACATCACCGACTGCTGCTGATAGTATTTGCTGAAAAGAATCAATTACTAGAAGCAAATATGGTGTTGTCTTCAAACGACTAAATAGTGGGAAATAATTATTCCATTTATATTCGAGAAACAGATACCAGTTAAAATTCTTAAAATGTAAGTTGACATTTTATTAATTTATTTATTCTGTGTTTCGTTCGAATTTATTTTTTAACGTACTTTGTATAAAATTGAACTTTTATGTTAACATTTGCCTCGTGAAAATACCAATCAGTAGTAGCATGTTTTGACGAACTTTTTCATTTTTGCATTTAAATTCGTTAAATTTCGTTAAATTCGTTAAATTTCGTTAAATTTCGTTAAATTTCGTTAAAACTGTTTTTTGAGTAAAAAGTATGTTCAAACTTTATTTTTTGTGTGAGCGAGTATTTACGAAAATACGAAACGAAAAACAAAATAGTTCAAGATTAAAAAGTGTTCTCTGTACGCTTTTGGATCACCATAGATGAAATAAGAACGCAGACATGGCTTATGTGACATAAATTTGATTTTGCTTTTTTACACATAAATTTGGGAACTGTTTTTCAATAAAAGTTTAAAAGAAAAAATGAAAAAGGGATTTTAAACATTTTAATTTAGGTTTAATAAACAAATAACAATTGCCCGCTCTTTTTTGTCGTTTATTGAGCATGCCTAAAATTCTAACAAATTAGGTTTAAGGCTATCAAAAGTGTTGAGTAAGAAAGAAAGGATTCCAATCTCGGACACCAAGAAAAAACCCTTTTTTAAAAGACAATTCATATCAAGAATCGTTTGAAATTTGCCAAAGAACATCTGGAGAAACCTTCAAGTTTTTGGGATAAAATATTATGGTCAGACGAAACGAAAATTGAGTGATTTGGTCGAAGCAGTATAAGTCATGTTTGGAGACAAAAGAACTCAGAATTTGATCCAAAGAATACCATCCGTATAGTGAAGTTTGGAGGCGGTAGTATAATGATTTGGGGTTGTATCTCTTCTTTTGACCCTGGAAAACTTCACATCATAGAAGGGAGAATGAATTCCCAAATGTATCGAGCTATACTTCAAAATAATATGATTAAATCTGCAGATGATTTGAACTTACCTAATGATTGGATATTCCAAGATTACAACAATCCCAAGTACACGGCTAAGGAAACTACTGCATGGTTTGGTAAGAATGAAATAGAGGTATTAGGATGGCCAAGTCAATCACCTTCAATCCAATTGAAAATCTGTGGCGAGAGTTGAAGTTAATGGTAAAAAAGAGAGATCCGAGGAATCTGACAGAACTTAAACGAATCTGCCAAGAAGAGTGGGATAAAATTCCAGTTGACATTTGTAACAATCTTGTAAGGAAGTATCCAAAACGTTTGCAAGCTGTTATGGCCAGTAGAGGGCATATTACTAAATATTAAAACTATTTCTTTTCTTTGTATCGGATACTTTTTTAACCTTAAATATGACATTTATGTAGTTATCTAGTGAATGCGTAATTATATATGATTTGTGATACGAGGATTGTATTTATCATGCAAAAATACATTAGAATAGCATTTTTTTTATCGTTTTTGGTTTGGTGTAATAAAAATAAATCAACTTTTTGCTTTGTGCCGGATACTTATTGCACCCACTGTATATATATATATATATATATATATATATATATATATATATATATATATATATATATTTATATATATATATATACGCACTATTTTCGTCGATAGTAAAATGTCTGCGGTCGCCGGGATGCTGAGAACAAATACTACACTTTGATCTTAACCAAAAGGCTAAGTAACCAGAAAAAATAATAGTTTGCATTGCTAGGCATTTTTTAAATAAATGAAAAGCAAAATGATTTAATCTATTATTGTATTATCTTTTAATAAGGGGTAGTGTATATTCGGTTCTGTTGTCATAAGACCGTCCTCCCAGGAATTACCTCCTTTTTTTAAGGGGATAAGGTAATCTTCCCAGGTATTACATCTTCCTTTGGGGGATGAGGTAATTGTTGTAGACCCGTGATAGGGGTCACAAAGATAACAACCACAAATTGTGACAGGTTAAAATATACAATGTATTTATTCATAGCAATACAGTAACGCCACTAAATGTGGTAGGAGATGACCGGATTCCTACCATGCGGTAAAACATGAATAGGAATGTCCTCTGTTGAGTCTTTGCAACCATGGTATTTATTATAGATGGTTGCTTCCATTAGTTCTTCAATGGGGGTTATTTGTACCCCACAACAGTAATGTAATATCTGTTCTGGTTTACGATACCATCTTTCCAGGGACCACCTTCTCTATTTTTTTTTGTGGGGGAGTATTGGGCGTAGTGTAGTATCTGTTCTGTTTCCATGATACCATAATCACAAGCATTACTTTTTCCTTTTTAGGGTGAGATTCTCCCAGGTATTACCTCCTTTTATCGAGGGCATTAAAATATATGTTCGTTTCTCATGATACCATATTTTCATGATTATCTTCTCTGTTTGGTGAGTAGTGTACAATCTGTTCTGTTGTCACGATATCATCCTCCCAGGCATTAACTCCTCATTTGAAGGTGGGCGTTCGTCATGATAATATGCTCTCAGAAATTACCTCATCCTTTGGGTGTCAGCGTAGAATATGTTCTTTCAGCATGATATCTTCCCAGGCTACGAAAAATATGCGACCGGAGAGAGCATATTTTCCTAGTATATATATATATATATATATATATATATATATATATATATATATATATATATATATATATATATATATATATATTCCATTCATTAGCAGACAAGTTAGCTTAGGGAGTCATCATGGGTAGTGACTAATGTCAGGATTGTGTACCAGCTGTGTCTAGCCGCGCTGATGAGTCACGAAAAGACGTAACACGTGCATATATATATATATATATATATATATATATATATATATATATATATATATATATACATATATACATATATATATATATATATATATATATATTTAATTATACTCGAGTCCAAGCGTTCTAAACTCTTTCTGTGCAAGTAGTAATATATATATATATATATATATATATATATATATATATATATATATATATATATATATATATATATATATATATATATATATATATATTAAAATGATTACTACTCTTACTCAACAAATAGAATAATATTATTACATTGACGACACATTTATACAAACATCTTTGACAAGAAAATAGGAGGCGGCCAACACAGTAACACGTGATGAGTACTGCAAAAAAGCCCACCATTTTGTTACCTGAAGAGATGACGTCACCTTCCTACTGATTTAATCGAAAACTGTCTACGAAACGATGCTCGATTTAACGTGTTTTCTCCCACGTAAAATCAACACCTCCTCCTCCCCCTCCTCCTCCTCCTCCTTCTGTCATATCATTTTTCCGTCTTTCTCTTCTCTTTGGTCATTTTGTATATAAATAAAGAAATGTCTGCTTTATTCAAACAATGGATTTGTTTCAGATATTTCGAACGTGGGTGGCATTTTTATTAAAAAGTAACACCCACTACTTATCACAATTAACATTGATTTATATTTCGAACTCAATAGGAACAAGAAATTGGAAAATAATTGTTTATGTTATATTTGACAGTTTGTTGGTCTGTCTGTTCACTACTCAGAACTCTTTAGCAGACATTACTAAACAGAATTGAGCAACATTTCGCATAAGGCACCTTTGGTATGCCGAATGCTGTTACTTCTACTTCTACTTCTACTACTACTACTACTACTACTACTACTACTACTACTAATAATAATAATAATAATAAATACTTAGAACCACTAAAATAATAGCCAGAGCCTATGGGATGCCGAGTCTATGATGGGGAACATCCTCCTCCTACTACTACAAGTGAGAGAGGCCTTCATATAAAAGTCCCCCCCCCCTATAAAAGTGCTTGCGCGGGGAGTCTATTATGAAGGAAGTGTTGCACAATCACAACCGCATTCCTCTTGAACTGGAACTGACTAATTCCAGTGACAATGAGAAGTCAAGGACGACTGGAAATAATTCCGTGATAAGCAGAAAGCCATCCATAATAAAACACCAGGTATACACAAATGATGACCCATTTTCTTTATTGACCAAGCTCAACGTCCATTACTACAGCAAAACACTACTACTACTGCTACTACTGCTACTACTACTACTACTACTAATAATAATACTAATAATAATAATTATTATTATTATTAATTATTATTATATTTATATTTATCAGTATTTTATGAAAAATATGCTCCAAAAATACTGGGTATAATTCCACCAAACCCAAATTTGACATAAGAAGCGAATGTCTGGTGTAATACAATTAAGTACTAATAGTCACTCGGAGTTGTGAGCCAAAATGTCGCCATTAAAAATAAGTTAAATAAATATTTTTCACGCTTATGGTTCCATTTGCAACGCGCTCTACGACTCATAATAGGTTCCACACAGCCTAGCCGCAGTGTCGCACCTCTGTGCTTGTTTATAAGTATTTCTACGGAATGTGATCCGGTGAACTTACTACACTTGTTCCCCCTAAACGTAAATACACCGACCTACTCCACTAATGGCAAACTCCTACCCTTCCACATGTAGAACTTTAAATGTAATGTTAACAAACATCTTGCTAAACAACTCCCCGCCCAGGTTGCCCCCTATAAACTTTCAGTGGTAATATACCTTGTTTGGGGCGAATAAAAGTTTTAAAAATATATGCTTTAATTCACGAGAATGAACGACATTTTTCATCTCCAGAAATACGTTTATATATGTCACCACGTGCTTGAAACGACGTGCTTAAAACTACGTGTTCTCAAATTCCAAAATATTCTGCTCTCACCAGAGTTCTTTTCTCCATTTTTCGCACATTTATAATTCTCATGAATATTTACTCGATTTTAATCTTTGGGCCTCTTTACCATGAAAATCATGCCCGTATCCATTTACCCACCATCCCTGTTATTGCTTTTGAATATCCGAAGGAAACTTTTTCTCCAACTTTAAGCGTCCCTTCGTGATATTTTTTCACGTCCTGGTTTCGTATGAATTGTCAAAAATCTATCAAACACTGTTTTAATCTTCTTTACGAATATTGCTTCTGCTTGCGTCATTGAAGATATAACATTTTTATTTGGAGTGGTGACTCCAAATAACAATGTTATATCTTCACCTTATATACCTGCACCCCTCGCTTTCGTAAGCACTCTTTTGAACGTATCCACGAACCGTTTTACTTGACCATTGATTCTCGCATCGTTGGGCTCGATCATAATAGGCTCCACTACAAATATTTACCGTGCATGTTCGTTTCGTATTTAGACAACAGTCGATCAGTTTTCGGGTCTGAACTTTATATGAGGTGTCCTCGCTACCAACGCACACGCTTTGCATAGTTTCATTGCATTTTCAGTGTCTTTGTCCATACTTATCCAATACACATAACTTCATAGGAGACTTTTCATTCTCGAAATGCCTACGTGATCGATATGAAATTATTTTAGTATTCTTTTCTGTATATCTGCAGAAATAATCACTCAATCGCCGCACATAACTACTTCATCACAGATTGAATACACTTCCGAGATTTGTCGATGTTTATTTTAATTTTATTTTTTATGTTTTTTTAAATAATCGTCGTTCAACGTCTTTTCTTTTATTTCTTCGAGTGTTACCAGAAGTTCCCTAATGGAATTATATAATGTATTTTTTAATTCTATTTAAGTGTGTAGGGAGGTAATCACTTTGTCTTCAAGGGGTTCAGTATATTTCAGGATTAGTTTAGATAATCCGTCAGCATGTCTAATATAATTTTAATTGATGAGAATGGTTCAATCATCTCTGCATTCTGTTTGTAGCATGTGTTGGTAATCCCTTCTTGACGCATAAATCGTTACAGGTGGCTTATGGTCGGTTTTCAACACAAAATGTCTTCCGTAAACAAATTGATGAAATTTGCTGATTGTAAAAATAATACCAAATATTTCCTTCTCGATTTGTGAGTTACTTTTGGTGCAGATAGTAACGTAGTGACGCGTGTGCGATAGGTTTTAGCGATTCATGTACAATTTTGTGTGATATACAAGATTACATTAAGTACGAGCTAACATCAGTAGCTTCAATGATTTTTAGATTTGAATTGTAGGGCATCAAAAATAATTCTGATGCGAAGATATTTTTTAATTTTTCAAATGCCTCCTCGCATTATGTTGTCAAGACTCAGCATTTTCCTTTTCTAATAACTCATTAAGAGGGGCTCGCAAATTGTACATGTTTTGAATAAACATATTGTAATAATTTGCTGACACAAGGAAACTTTGTTGCGACGATAAGTTTTACGGAGCCGGCACACTTTTTGTCACTAGCGCACTCATGGTCTGGTCTTCTACAATGTGTACAATTTGACCAAGTTATTTTTTTACATGAAAATATAGCATTTTCCTTCTATTATCAATTTAAATCCATAGTCATGGATTCTCTTAAATACTTTGTGAAAATTTAATTTGTGTTTCTCAGTGATTTTACTGATCACTAGAATATAATCTAAGTGTGTTGTCGCAAATTTCAGTCGGCGAAGCAATATAATTATTACTTGTTGAAAAATGGCTAGTTAAACCTTAACCACAAATGGTAATCGTTTGAATCTGTATAATCCCCTATGGGTAGATTTAATCACTAATGGTCTACAGATATCTGTAAATAAGCATCACTAAATTCAACCTTTGTAAAAAAAAACCCTCCCCCATTAAGTTTTGCTAAAGGCTCTTCTGGACTAGGCAGAGGGTAGTCAGAATCCTTTAGTGCATGGTTCAATCATGTTGAAAAGTCATCACAAACACAGATCTCTTATTTTTTATACTCTACTATATGGAAAATCATCTCATTTTTTATGGTGTATTTAATTCCTAACCAATCTGATTAAATAACGCAAAGGGAACATTTCTTTTCTTTTTAAAAACTAGTTGAATATTTAGTTTTAGCTCAAACTTTGAAGTCATCTTTTTTTACATCGTCTTAACCACCACAGAAAACTTTCGAAAAGATTTCTTTTAATTCTTTCTTTATTTTCTCTGCTTCGACACTTAAAATTTAAATATTTTGACTGAAAATATTTATGGGCATATACCATAATTAAATTATTTCCATCCAGTCCGTTCCCAGGAGATTGCTTGAGTTCAAAGTCTTTCCTTTTAATGTAACATAAGAGATTAGCTCTCCTTCAAATTTTATTTTTTCTTACCAGTGACGCTTTTAGCTATTTTTTTTATTTTCTCATTTTTGTTTAAGGATTGACAAAACTGAGCAGGAATCAAGTTGTAACTTTTTATCTAATATGTGTACCTGCACAAACTTTCTAATATTTTCGGCTTCATCCCTAATAGAAATATTAATACAGTTTTGTGTAACTTTATTTTTAATACTGAAGTGTGTATTTTTGTGCTCCATGCCACTGCAATTAAACACATTTTCATTTTATATGGACAATCTTTGTACCAATGCAATTGCTTGCTACCAAAACATAGTTTAAGAGGCAACTTATGTTTTTTTTCAAATTTAGTTGGTGAATTAATTTTCTGTTTGTTACGAACTTTTCTAATATGCGACACACCGCTTTGCTTAATGTCTCTTGAATCTTAGCGAACACTAATAAAACGTTGGCAGTTTTTTTCTATATGTTGAAGTTTTTTACCTGGTTCATTCTTTAGTTTATTAAGAACCATTTGTTTGATCCGTATTTGATACTAAACTCTGTTGAAGATTAGACGTTTAAAATTCTTAGCGCTTAACTTCGACAATTTGAAATCATAGCAGTGTTTTTTAACAACACTTTCGAAAGTAGTGTAGTCTGTATCTTCTTTCCTTGTGAGATTCATAAATATGCACCTTTTGTGAAAAGGAGACGTTTTACGATTAAACAATTTAGTTAATAATTGGACCGCTTCAACAAATATAAGAGTAGAATAGAGTAGGGTCTTCAGTCAGGTAGGATACTTTACATCCAGTTTAGACCGCTCCTGTGTACCTCTTCTTTAGCCGACTGACACTGTGGATTTCTGTGGGTGGTCCAGGGCTCTGAAGTTGTATTTTACAAGATGGCTTTAAAAGCGTTCACCGAAGGGGCTTTCACAACTTCTTCTGGCAATCCATTCCACCAGGGAATCACTCTGTTACTAAAGAATGACAGTCTTTTGCTTGTCTTAGTAGCATTTCTTGTCAGTCGTAGATTATGTCCTCTTGTTTTAGAATCCCCCTGAATTTCTGATATGCATGTCGTAGTGTCATACAAGCCATGGACATATTTATACGTGTTGATGAGATCTCCCCTCTCCCCTCAGTCTTCTGTACAACAGCGATGGAAGCTTCAAGGCTTTGAGCCTTTCCTCATATGAGAGGTCACGTAGACCTAGCAGAAATATTTTCTGCAGTTAAGTTGATATTTGTCAGTTCCTCAGCATACTGTTGTGCTTTTGCTTTCGGTAAGCAGTCAACTTTTTCTTTTGTGAAAGTGCTCATGAAGAATTTATTCAGTCTGAGATTTCTCGGCGAGCCATTATGTAAGTCTGGTATTCTTTCACTTGTTTTTGACTTCCTTTTCATATCACACCATAAGATTGCTGATTTTTATGGCAATATATAATTGACGAATTTGGTGTGTTCAACGTTCTTTAATAGCACACGAACCTTTTTAAAATCGGTCTGATTCGTACAGTCTCTATTATAAAGATCTTTATATCGTCTAAAATACGAAGTAAATGTACATTCATGTGCAGGGTCCTAAATAAAATTATTGTTAGCGCTCCTAATAGTGGTTTGTGAAACGGCACTGGCATCTTCAACAGTTAGACCTTTATTCGTATAATATTTTTTCTCGTGTTCGGTATAAAGAAACATTTCCTAAAATCTTTTCTCGTGTTCCAATTGTTTTTCTTTAAATTTCTCTTCAAGTCGATGTTGTTCTTATTTGTGTTTAATGTATCCAACATGGAACTTTTACACGCCTCCATATTCGTCCCTTATAATAGGCCACATACATTTTAGTGTATTTCTTTTTATATGGTCGTAAATTTTTACGCCGGAAGATAATTTTTTTTACTTCTTAGCAAAAGAAAGTTTTTAAAACTTAAGTACGTTTTCCTGATTTAACAATAAAAAATGAAGAAAAACAGACAGACTTTTAGTTTTTTTTGTCGTAGTCGAACGATTTAGATAGCAAACCTCGTTTGAGGAATGACTTCACTGATGACTTTCCTTCTGCAGATGTGGTAAACTTTATGTGTTAAAAATCCAGTATGGTATTTAAATTCTCACTGTTACTGTTGTAATTACAACATTTTCCAGCACACCACCTAGTCTTTTCCGAAAATTCAACATCGTTAGTGGTAGTAATGGTTATGTTGTATCCGACATAAGTTCGTCGCTAGTTTTGTGATCTTGACAGGCCGACTATAAATATGACAACAAGGTGGTACATTTACAAGTCTGTGCATTTACAGAAGTACACGATAGTATATTTCAGAAAGTCTACTTCGAGACTGGGTACTTACTTCCTTACACCGCAGGAAGATGTGACACAAGGCCGGAAGGTGGGCAGATCAACCCAGCGCCCCTAAAGAAGGGGCACTCTGGTTTACAATTATTGCCTGGGCAGCAGGTCGGCATTCCACGGTCTAGGCGCTTCGGGCAGTTAGCTATAAACTAACTCCTCTCCATAAAAGAGAGGCCAGCCCTGGAAGGATAGACCTCCTAAGACTACTAAGGACTAATACATCAACCTGAAAAATTGTCGCCCAGTTTCTGCCGGACTGATTATCGAGAACGAATCCTCGGTTGTTATCTTCCAATTAAGAGTCTCTGAGCAACAGATCCTTCGTCGTAGTGTCTATAAGTTTTCATATAGTCACGAAATAGGTTAGATCACCATCATACTATAACATATATATACGTACAAATAAAGACACGGTGTCTAATTTATTATAGAGTGGAGAGTTTCAAGTGTCTTTCATTAATATGAACACGTCGTAAATCAGGTATTCCAACAAGTATATTTATAATAATACTCGTGTACCTTCGTTTGCCCAGACGTTATCACTTTCCAACTCCATTTAAAAATGAGATCGCTCGATTGCGAAAGATACATTTCAAACAGGCAATTCAGGAGTAACCAGTGTCGCTATTTGTTCAAAAAAAAATTTTTATATATTTAAAATGAATTGTTTCAGAATTGAATAAAACGCAATGAATAGAAATCTGTCTTTAAAGTGATTTTTTTAAATTTATTTAAATAATATTTAGTGAAAAAATTATTTTATCGCTAGAAAAAGAAACTATTTATTTAAAAACTCATGATAAATAAATAAATTAAAAGAAAAGTTAAAATCTTGGTTTGATTAAAAGTATTTTTTCGGTAAGGACAATGGAATTTCCATGGGGTGTGGCTTGTTTTATATAATACCGGTGTCCGTGTTACTGGATGAATAAATAATCCTCATCCTCCTCCTACTACTACTACTACTACTACTACTACTTTCTCAGTTTCGCTTCGATGTTTCTTTGGGTGTTGTTTAGTTTAGTTCTTAAATCGCTTATCTATGTTCGGGCTTGGATCGATAAATATCGATAACGAATTGGACTTTCCTCGTGCAATCTATTTAATCACCTTAGCTTAATTCCCTGGAAATCCTGTCCGTCTGTTCCACTATGTCAGATTCATGCAATGTATTTAAAGTAGCGTTTTAGCAAAAAGAAAAGATAATACTAAACTTTCCTTACGGGCGATTTATGACGAAGAAAGCGAGAGGATGAATCAGCGTCTGAACGCCATTTACACGACTATCGCTATAGTCATTATCAATCACATGAAATAATAACAAATTCGAAGAGTCTACTCATTTCTTGGACAGGGTCATTATTGTTGGTTGTTTTTTTGCTCAATCCTAGTCGGTGGTGGGTTGAGACTCGACGCTGTCTCCTTGGCTACACATAAAAGAATGGACACAGAAACAACTTGAAATATATATTTTACTCACAAGAAGACCTGCTATTGCCAAGGATTGAATTAGGACTCGTATCAACATATTACCTTTTTTATTTTTATTTTTACATTTACAATATTCAATTTTCACAATGTATTTATTGCTTTTAAAACTTGTGACTGACGACAGACAGACGGACGGACGGACACAATCTCTATTTATATAAGATTCAGTTTTCGAGTGCTGTCCAAGAATGTAGGTATCATTAATTGTGTGAGTGAGGCTGTAAATACAGAGACATTTTAATACCTTCGAAGTTCGCCAGACAGAAATTAGGATATCTGTGTATCCCGCTTTAAGCCCTGCACCCCTTATCATTTCTGTTCGTATTTTTGATTTCCATAATTTTCAAGTTATTGTAACGTCAAAACTTTTGTCATCGATAGTCTCGAATCTGACAAATCGATAGTTGATTCTGCCGAGGGGATTTTACATCTAGTTTCTTTCAAAAATATTATTCCGGATAGAAAGATTGTTAAAATGTGGTCATTTTTAGTATACATCTACAAAGCAGCTGCTGATGCTTATAAGATTAGTAATACAACAAAAAATTACATTTAATTACTTATGTTGGTTTTCAAATAAACAGTTACAGTTGTTTAGCAGAACTATTAAACTATTTATTTCTTTAAAATATTTGTATCTAACAGAATGTGACAATCCTTTTATTAACAACTAATTACAATTTTGTGTTAGTGATATAAGGCGCTGTCGTTAACTTTAGTGCCATTCACCACGTAGACTTATCAATCATCTTTCTTCTATATTAAGCTCACTTTTTATCTATTTACCTCATATATTCCAAAATAAATTGGTAATCTTTTTTTTAAAAAGCGTACTAGAAAACAAACCAGGCAACCTAAATAAATCTTCTTGAAAATAAGTTTTAAAAAGGTTATTACACTAAAGCATACTAAGAAAAAAACTCATATTTAAAAAATACAATTAATAACACTTAGCAAACAAAAAAATCCCTGAGCTTAAATAATAAAATAGTTGATATTTTTACACAAACAATAATTTCAATTCACACTTGCTTATCGATCTTACTTAACCAAAAGACGCCATTTGCGTCAGTGAAAATAAACTTACATATGTGTAGATACCTATCTTTGGGACAGTGACTGGCGAATCGTTTATTAAAACAATACTTAT
Organism: Sepiola atlantica; assembly: GCA_963556195.1. NCBI lineage: Eukaryota > Metazoa > Mollusca > Cephalopoda > Sepiida > Sepiolidae > Sepiola > Sepiola atlantica. Next base: position 140,020,585 of record OY744527.1, on the reverse strand, counting down.
TAATGGTTTCTGCGAGAATTAATAGATTCCTTTTGCTTACTAAAAAAATTCGATTTAAATAGTTTACTTCAACTTTTATTATATTTAAACGTTCATATTAAACGTTTAATATTATTGTTTTCCCAGCACACTCGCCATAATCGACGATAAAAAAATAAAAGGTTAGAATACGCCGATGACTATTAATACTGCTTTTCAAGCACACACGACGACGATAACAGCGATTAGATTGAAGACTACAACGACTATCCTGCTATTAATAAAGAGTTGACACAGACGAAGTATCTACACAAACACAGGTTCGATTCTAGCATACAGACTGTAATCGGTTATTTTTGCAACCATTTTTTACATAATGTTTTTAATGAATATAAATTTGAACTTCCTATCTACATTTACTCATCGGATTAATTGCTCTCTAACTTCAATGATTGCTATTCAAATCAAATAAACCTAGCACACAGCCTCGAACACATTCAATAAAAATGTTACAAATTCACCTGCTGAATAGAGAAGGGTACGCCGGTCGAAACGTTGTGGAAATATTAATTTCAAATGTGATATTGATAATATGAATGATGCTTATAAATTAAAGGATATTGTTTTGCCATTCTTCTTTTATATATATATATATATATATATATATATATATATATATATATATATATATATATATAGTGTATATGTGAAGTGGAGAAATTAAAACAGAGTGTAAAATTAAGTAGATACATGTGTGTAATATGTTTTTGCTTGATAATTGTACAATTTTGAGGGATTTGATATTTAATACGAAGAGTTACAAGTGAAGTGAAGTGAAATCCAATGACAAGGCCGGGGAAACGTATCCTCTAAATTGCATAATTCTCATATATATATATATATATATATATATATATATATATATATATATATAAATGAATGAATAACAGTGAAAGTTTTTCCCATTTCTCGGACGAACGGTAAAGTCAAAACGGTCTATTTCCAATTAATTCAACTGATTTCATAGGCGCACCATCTGGTTTATATACTGTTTATTTAGGTGTGATATCAGATTCGTAAACTAATTTGCATATTGGTTTTGTTAATTTATTAATTAACTATTATTTTTCATTGTTTTTTTAATTCAATGATCTTTTAAATTTTCATATAACAAATGCTCTGTTTTGCTATTTTAAAAATTTTTTGATAAATATTTCGTATTTGTATTCAAACGTTTTCTAACGTCGTTCAGATGTTTCAGAAAAATCGAGTCGGTCGCTCTTTCTGTAAAGCGACCGACTCAATTTTTTTTAATTGCCAGTGAAATGGCAAATTTGTTTCTTCTTTCATTCTTTTCTATCAGTCACATTTAAATATGTTCGAAATTACAAAAATGTTAACGTTTTGTGTTTGAAAATGTATTATTTGAAACTAGCAGGGCTATCCGGTATTTTATATTTATCAATGAGAATTTATTTCTTACTGTTGTTACACGCGAGGTAAATCTCACTGTAACCCAAAACAACTAATTGAGGTGTAACTTACAAAACAAACAAACAAGAAAACGCGAGTTAAATCTTACGCAATGAAGAAATATCCGAGTAAATTAAAAAGAAAACGCGAGATAAGTTTTACATAGAAAATAAACTAATCTCATCTCTCATAAATAAGATGCTGAGAACAGATACTACACTTTAAATTATTTATTTGCACAAATCAAATGTATGGAGGTAATAGAGGTCGTTGGTCATCCTTGGTCAAAAAATCTTACTCTTAACTAGAATCATCATAGTCACCATAATACCACATTTACTCCTACTTAAAATATCTCCAATTTGTTGAAAATATTTTTTTCATAAATACATTTATTTACAGAAATTAATTGGATTAAAATGGGAAGCGGGATCTTAGAGAAAAGGGCCAAGAAACTAAAAAAAAATGTTTTTATGACTAGACATTTATAAATGAATGACACCCCCCCCCCCAAAAAAAAACTGATTTAATCTATTATTATATAATAGTAAAGTTTACTAAAAAACAAACTAAATAATAAAACTACGTTACTGACCCATTTACTCAGAATACATATCCCATAATTCATAATGAGTTCAATAGTTCATTTCACCAAGCACAGACTTATTATTAACGTTTACGCACGCACGGATCCTTTTAAAAATGTATTATATGTAGAATTTGGTGTAAAACAATTATTTTCTCTACAATGTTTGTTGCATACTTATTAAAATATGTTAGTGTAGTATCGGTTCTGTTGTCATAGGACCATTCTCCCAGGAATTACTTCCTCCTTTTTAAAGGGGATGGAGGTAATTCTCCCAGTTCTTACATCCTACTGTGAGTGTGGCTTAATGTAGTATATGTTCTTTTGTCATGATACCATCTTTCAAAGAACTACCTTCTTTTTTTTTGGGGGGGGGGGAGCACGTCGTAGTGTAGTATGTTTTCTTTTGCTATGATACTATACTCATTACCTTCTGCTTTTATAGTGATATTTCCAGGTATTACCTCCTCTATTTTAAAGGGGTTTTGTAGTACCTGTTATCATGAAACCACCCTACCAGACATTACCTCCTCCTTTGAGGATTAGTGTAGTATATGTTCGTTAATACCTCCTCCTTTGGAGATCAGTGTATGTAGTTCGTTCATTATGATATCATCCCAGCCTAGCAAAATGCGACCGGAGGTAGCATATATTGGCTAGTTGTTGTTGGCTCCATCGATCTCGGGAGATCATGGGGGATGCGCGTCGTGGTCTTGGTCAGAATTTGTACCCAGGGCTGCAACAGGCTGTGTAGTCTTTTTATTCATTTATTTTTTCTCTCTCATCTTTCTGTTTTTTTTAACAGTGAGCCTGTGATGGGGCGACTCTTGTCTTTTGCGCTCTGCATGATCGCTTCTCCTTCCATCGGGGGATTCTCCTCTCCTCAGCTGCACTGATGATGTTCCGGATGACGGTTCGTCAACCTTGGCGGTTTAAGGCAGTGGTCTCGAGCTGAGAAGGGTTGAGTTCGCCAGCTTTAAGATCCCGCTTGCAGACGTCCTTGTAGCGGAGAGCGGGGCGTCCAGTACGCCTTGTTCCATTGGCAAGCTCTCAAAATAGCATGTCTTTGAGGATGCGGCCGTCGTTCATGCGAAGCACGTGGCCCAACCAGCGGAGGCGTCTAGCTCGCAGCATAGCATACATGCTGGGCAATCCTGTCTTGGCCAGGACGTCGATGTTGGTGACTCGATCCTGCCAGGTGATGCCGAGGAGTCTGCGGAGGCAACGAAAATGGAAGGCGTTCAGTCTGCGCTCCTGATGAGAGTAGAGTGTCCATGCCTCACTGCCATAGAGGAGGGTGCTCAGCACAGCTGCCCGGTATACTTGCATCTTTGTGTTGGTAGTCAGAATACCATTTTCCCAAACTCGTTTGGTCAGGCGGGCCATTGCTGTTGCTGCCTTGCCGATCCTTGTGTTAAGCTCAGAGTCAAGGGAAAGGCTGTCTGCGATTTTCGAGCCGAGGTAGGTGAACTCGTCTACAACCATGAGGGTGTGTTCACCAATGGAAATGCTTGGAGCATCACTGACGTTCTGGCACATGACCTCTGTTTTCTTTAGACTGATGGACAGTCCAAACTCGTTGCATGCAGCTGCAAAGCAGTCAACAAGACGCTACATGGCCTCCTCCGAGTGTGCAGCAAGGGCAGCATCATCTGCAAAAAGAAGATCTCTGATGAGAACCTTCTGAACCCTCGTTTTTGCTCGCAGACGTGCGATGTTGAATAATCCACCGTTGCTCCTGGTGTGTATTAACACGTCGTCAACAGACTCATCAAATGCGTACGAGAGGAGCAAGGAAAAGAAAATCCCGAAGAGTGTAGGGGCAAGAACGCATCCCTGTTTGACACCGTTTTTGATCGGGAACGGTTCAGAGCTCGATCCATTAAATTGGACGGTCCCTTTCATGTCTTCATGAAAGGACACGATTAGGCTCAGAAGCTTGGGCGGGCATCCAATCCGCTGAAGGGGGGCAAACAGTCCATCTCGGCTGACCAAGTAAAACGCTTTGGTCAGGTCGATAAAGGCCAGATAGAGAGGCTGCCTCTGCTCGCGACATTTCCCCTGGAGTTGTCCTATGGAAAAAAACATGTCTATGGTCGATCTGGCGGGTTTAAAGCCACACTGTGTCTCTGGGTAGACGCGATCAGCGAGAATTTGCAGTTTGTTGAGGAGGACGCGTGCGTAGGCCTTGCCGACAATGCTTAGCAGTGATATACCACGGTAATTGTTGCAGTCGCTTCTTTCTCCTTTGTTCTTGTACAACGTGATGATCTTAGCGTGGCGCATGTCTTTGGGCACAGTTCCTTCATCCCAGCAGTGCAGCAAGAGTCCATATAAGTGCTCCAGGAGGGAGCTACCCTTTGCCAACTTTACTACATCAGGTAGGATGTTATCGCTGCCTGAGGCCTTGCCGTTGGCTAGGGAGTCGATGGTTTTGCTGAGCTCTTCCATGGTGGGTGGGGTGTCCAGCTCGTCCATTCTGGGAAGTGATTTGGTTTTCGCGAGTGCTGAGTCAGTGACAGTGGTCTCCTTCGAGTAAAGTTCCTGGTAGTACTCAACCCACCTTTCTATCTGTTTGCATCGGTCAGTAATGACCAGGCCATCAGCTGACTTGAGTGGGGCGGTCTTGATGACGTTTGGACCGAAAGCCTTTTTCATCCCCTCATACATTCCGCGCACGTTTCCCAGATCGGCAGAAATCTTGATGTTCTGGCAGAGATGGAGCCAGTAATCATTTGCACAGCGTCTGGCAATCTTCTGTGCATCGCTACGAGCAGTACGGAGTGTCGCAAACGTCCTAGTGGATGGATCTCTCTTGTAGGCGAGGAGGGCATCACGCTTTGCAGCTATGGCAGGTTTGATCTCAGCAGTTCCCGCCTCAAACCAGTCTTCTTGCCTCCTTTCTTTCCTGCCGAAAGTATCGAGAGCAGTCTGAAACATAGCCTCTCGGATGTGGTTCCACCTCAGCGTGACACTGTTTATTCGACAGTCTTCTAGGGCTTTGTCTATGGCCCTGGCAAAGCGTTCACGCAGCTCAGGCATAGCAGTTCCGACTGTATTGATGCGAGGCAGGGGCTTCTGCTTTGATCGGTGGGCACGTTTGTGGAGGAAGCGTATCTTGCTAGCGACCCGAGAATGGTCTGTGTCACAGTCGGCGCTGTGAAAGCTGCGCGTAAACAGTACTTGATCTAGGAGCGATCTACGAGTAATGACGTAGTCTAGTTGATGCCAGTGGCGAGACCTGGGATGTCTCCACGACGCCCTGTGATGGGGCTTAGTCGGAAAGAAGGTATTGGTGACGCAGAGGTCGCAGTAAAAGCAGAGCTCAAAGTGACCCAAAAGGCGTAGTCTGCTCCCACCCGGGCGTTAAAGTCACCGAGTAGGAATATTTGCTCCTTTGCAGAGATCTGCTGTATCTTTGCCTCAAGTTCCTGGTAGAACAGGTCCTTTGCCTCTGTTGCAGAACAGAGTGTGGGGGCATAAACGGTAAGAATAGTCGCTGATCCAGACGAGGTGGTGAGACGGAGGGAGAGGATTCTTGGTGTGCCTGAGGAGGGTGCTTCTATGGTTTGTAGAAGGGAGTTCCGGACGGCAAATCCAACCCCGTCGAGTCGATGTTCATGTGGTTCCTGCCCCTGCCAGAAGAAAGTGTAGTCTCTATCTTTTAGGCTACCATCGCCAGGGAGTCGTGTCTCCTGCAGTACTGCTATGTCTATGTTCAGTCTCTTTAGTTCCCCATTTATGATTGCAGTTTTCCTGGAGTCATCAATTTTTTGGAGGTCGTCAGATAGGCCAGGACACATTGTTCTGACGTTCTATGTTGCCAGTTTCAGCACTGATGGCTTTAGTTTTGGTTTCGTTGGTGCTAGGTTTCAGTCGGTTTTTCGGCTTTTGGCCTACACTCCAGGCACCCACTGAAGTAGACGGACAGTGGCGGGCCAGCACCTTATTGACTGGGGGCTTCCCAGCTTAAGGCGGGCGGTAGCTGGCCAGATGGAATTCTAAGATTTCTCCCAACCGACAGAAGACAACCCAAGGCGTCCCAGATTACGCCAATTTGCCAGGACTTTTTAACCGGTAACTGCTGTCTTCCCGTGTTGTGTTGCCGCAATGCGGCACTGGAGTGACCTCTCCAGGACGCGGGCCTGGGCAAAAGATATGGAGGACCTGGGAATGCCCAGTCGTCAGAACCCCCCTCTCCAACCTTGCTGGCGGGATACAACGGAAAGGCGAGCCGATACAGTTGACGTCAGCTTGGCTGCAGGAGTTGCCGGGAAGTCTTGCAGTGCAGGGACCAGCCGCCTTCGGGGCTCCACTCCGGATTTTCTGTCGGGGTTTACTCCCTTAGCCTCACCCGTGTCACGGTAATCCACAAGGCAGTGGAGGTTTGAAATCAGGGTGTTCCGCCCCCTAGATGGGCAACCATCCCTGTTTAACGAGCCCCATCTGTCCATTTGCTAGTATATATATATATATATATATATATATATATATATATATATATATATATATATATATATATATAAGTGTACTCAGTGTAATAATTTATATTGCGCGTTATTACTAGACCAAGGCTCTTAAGGAAGTTTTGCGTAGCGGGGCCTATCGCTACAGTAGTCTCCACGTTTAGCGGTAGGAACACTAAACTGTCAAAGATACTAGCGAATTTTGATTGCTTGCTGTCCTCTGTTGAAATTGTTACATGTCCAGAGTTTGTCGTCGATTTTATTACTGAAAGTGTCGACACAAATCGGATTCAATATAAGCAACTTGCCGTTTGTAAAGGAAAATACTTTCTGGCCGTTTACTATCCCCGCTGTCGAGGCCAACAGGTTCGAGGATCGACGGGACGCAAGTGAATACATTCATTTGGGTCATGATTTCTGGTGAGAAACTGGACCATTATTTTTTTATTAAAAAGAAATGGTTTAATTGTGACCGATCAATGTTTAATCCTTAATTTGTTATCAGCAAATATTTGTTAAAACCGTGCCGAAGAAAAACATCATGGTAAAGTGATTCCGACATTCTGACATTCATTATAAAGAAAACACATTCGTTATAAAAAAAAAACACATTCATTATAAACTAAACACATTCGTTATAAAAAAAACAACATTCATTATAACAAAACCATACTCGTTATAAAAAAAACACATTCATTATAAAGAAAACACAAAAAATATTTACTTTGGGTCTTTTTAAGGAAAATAATTTACTGTTTATTCAACCTTAAAAATTCTTTTAAAATCACTCAAAAGAAACGGAAACTTCAGGAATATTCATCTGTATCTTAATTTTCATGCCCCTTACGCTTCTGTTCTATCACATTAAATTAAATATAACACGCATTATTAGAACATTCATAATGATTGGTAATTTAATAACGTACTTTACATTATAGTAAAATATAAACATATATACATACGGAAATTCACAGTTGATGTACAGTTGGGCCAATGGCTAAAAGCCACGTATATATTATTTGACCCCTACGTAAAAGAAATGGCGCATAGCAACATCGTCACATTCTTTGACATTTGATTAGCTCAGCTTTTGTCGAATACTAGAATCGGAATTAACTAAATGGTTTGTGTAAAGAAAGTAGTAAATGCCTAATAGCTGACGTCCAAATAACCGTAGAGATCCATTGATCCATTGATCCATTGATCCATTAATCCATTGATCAGCTCGCCGAAAAACACTATAAAGTTACGCATTTCGAACGACTTTCCAATTGGAAAATGAAAACAAAAACTGTTGATTCATTTTGATAATTTTTTGTTTAAAGATGAAAATACAGATACACGCGCGGACGGACACAACAGACGGCTTTCAATGTGTTCTTCGCCACAGAACGTCAATGCGAGTAAAAAAAACGAGGTTAAATATATTGACGGCTTCCGGTGCCGTTGAATATCAAAATCCATTAAGACCGAAGTGAGATCAATAACTTTACACTGAATATGCATACACTCTGTGTCTGTGTGCGCTCGTGTATAAGTGAGAGAAATAGTTCGTGGATGTGTGTGCGTTTGTGTGAGAGAGAAAGTAAAAGTTCAGTCACACTAAAATCTCCTTACACATCGCTCGTGCGTGTGTGTGTGTGTGAGAGAGATTTAGATCGATATAAATAGTGCTAGAAACTAAACATGAAACAACACCATACAAATGGACATCACACATTATTTATGATTTACCTCCTCCGTAGGAGAGTAGGCAGAAAGTCATGGGTGGTTTTGAGAAGTCAGCACACTAGAATAAGCGCACCTTGGCCTACAAAATGCTGAACAGCCCTGTTGGCATCCCCGGGTAGGGGCGCCTCAGATATAGACCACATGGATACATCATTATATATATATATATATATATATATATATATATATATATATATATATATATATATATATATATATATATATATATATATCTGGTTGAACAGGAGTGCCAACTTCTGTTTATTCCTTTTGTGATCCAATCTTTCTATCCGTCGAACGATAGATCTTGTACTATTAACCATGGAGTGTAAGAAATCTCCATATTTGACGCAAACGTTTTCGACCATCATTGGTCGTCTTCAGGCGGATGATTGATCAATGCAAAATAAAATTGGTGAATTTATTAAGAAGACGTTTCCATGTGATTAAAAACATTAAAAACATTCAACAGCATTTCAACACGCCTTTGCACCCCTCATAACGAGCATGGTTGATGTTGGGCTTTTTTAATTGAATGAACAATGCTTCCATTATGGGGAGGCGAATACCGCAAAATGACACAGCAAGGATAGATGTACTACCGGTTAAGATATTTCTAAAATTATCTTTGGAGATGTTATGTGCTGTAAGGTGTTTGTAAATAGAGCATGAAGGCCTTCAACTTTCCATTAGACTCGACGACAATACGACTTGCACGGAAATAAGAAAAATGTCCACACAAATAATTCTCAACTCTTTTTCGACAATTATGTATATAGTTATTTATAAAAAAGTTATGCTTCGCCAGTGTTCGCACTCGTTATTTATCTACATATATTACTGAAATATTCACATAAAATTGTAGAATTACGTCAGTAATTTTATTTCACATATATGAATTGTTAATATTATTTCTGATGACCAAAACAAGGACCCACCAGTGACTTTTTGATTATAGAGTGGAAAATTTATTTTCAAATTCATTTCAGGCGGTGGAGTAAGTCTGACTTGCTATTAGTTTTCTCGCTGCCCCCTCACCACTTGAAATGGTTTTGCCGGGAGCTAGAAAAAAGCGAGTGTTTTATTCACTAAATTTACGTGACGAGATGAAAGTACATATATTTATTTATATACAAATAAATATTCAATGTTTTTTTTTACAAAGTTAATGATGTGTGTGCAGGAAAATTGTAAAAATGTTCGTGTGAATTCGGTTTCATTCAATTCATATCATATACTTCTTCGAAATATAAGTCTGAAAATTACTGGTCTGAAGTTGGAAAAAATATATTATTTAATGAAAGAGTAAACATAAGGAACATGAATACATGTGGGGTGAGAAAGTGTGAAAATATTGTGAATAGTGAGGGGTGATACATTTGATGACGGTATAAATCTCCGGTAACCTTTTTATTTCTCTCCAATCCCTTACTCCCCCCCCATATACATATATGTGTGTAGGTAAAAATAATTTAATATTATTTATTTAAAATTAATATTATAAGCCCCTTTAATAAGATTAAAGTTGAGCCCTGTTTGGGGAAGTTAAAAATAGACTGACACGTAGCTATAAGGCATATTCCAACAATGTTAGTAAAATCTCTCAGTCAGTCTTTCTTGCTATGCCGCCCTTCGCATAAATAAAACTTAAATTCCCTTCTTGAATGTGGTAATGTCTCGTGGTCTAATAGCTACAGCGCTTGCTTACAGAGTCTAGGTTGACTCTGTGGCAGGGGTTTGAACCGTGTGACCGTCCGAGATTATCATCCCTGCACAAATGAGAGCGAAGGCTCGAAACGCTAGCGTATGTAAGTAAACAGTATTTAATATTATTTATTTAAAATTAATATATATATATATATATATATATATATATATATATATATATATATATATATATATATATAATTGAGATGTTTCTCGACAAAAACACAATATCTTATAAAAAGAAAATCTGGTTTTATCTTTAAAAAAAAAATTACGATTGTTTTATAACACATACAGACGAGACATTTATCGACAGTAATCCAGGTTTACATCAACAGGATAAACGTCCAGTAAACATAATTGTGTTCATATAAAAGTGCTGCTGATTCGGTATAATGTTTTTATTTTATTTATACCAACGTTATTTGGCAGTACATTTGCAGACATGTTTCGGACAGACCCATGAATAACCAAACATTTTCGAGCCAATACATTTTTCTTACGGATACGTTAGATGAAAGGGGTTCATCTAAGACAGTCGTAAGGTCTATCTATCGATGGCTTAGCCTTAAACATGTTAGCAAATGTGTAACCAAATAATATTTGTATAAATAAAAAAAATGTATATATATATATATATATATATATATATGGGAAATTAAAAAGGAAAAACCAAGAGATATTTTTTATAAATTCATCATCGTTTCGTCTTTATTGTAAGACTTCCTCAGGGTGATAATTTGAAAAAAAATGTCATGCAAGTACATCTAAATTTGGTGTTTACATGATGAAGAGATGAAGGAAAGTAGTAGCCGTGACTAATGTGAGCGCTGGTGAAGAGTCCAGGCTGTGAGAAGTCAGTGATGGCGGAGAATGAAATGAATATGAAAAGCTTTGAGTGGGTATCATTAAGGTAGCAGTGAAATGGGGAGGGGTGAGACGATAATTGAACTTGTCTTAGGGTGAAAAAGATGAAAGGGGGCTGAGTTTTTTGTCGTGGTGAGGTGTGGCAAGGATTTTGAGGGACTGGGGAAAGAGGAGGAAATGGGAGAAACATTGTGCTAATAAATCGTTTCCATGATGGAAACAATTTATTAATAAATACTAAACATCTTCGTATATGTATATTAATAGACATTAATAAATAAATAATAGAATGCACACGATCTAATATTAAATATAAGCATGAAATTAAAGTGGGACCTAGTATTGACATTCGTGGTTTTCGGTATTCACATGATCATGCGAATTAGATTTAAAACGTAATCATGATTAACTTTAAGTACAAATGTCCGTAAAAAACTACTTTTGAATCCTCATAATACTTTAAGAAATAATATAAATAAATAAATATTTAATAGCTCCCTTCGGTATTTTGGAATCATGTCTAGGTAACTGTAAGATATCTTCGTTGTGAGTGATCGATTCCCCCCTAAGTTTCGCATTTAATTAGAAACTTACTACTTAAGTGAAGGATTCTGGGAAATTAAGCTTATCTTAGTATTGATGGAAACGATTTATTAATAAATACTATATATCTTCCACAAAAACACCGAAGTATAACAATTTTAATAGTTGCTTAAATGGACGGCTGACATTATGAAACTAGCTCTAAACTGTTAAACTTAAATGAGTTTCGTATCCAACTGACCTAAATAGACATTGATGTAACTTTAGTAAGAAAAAAATTATCCTCAAGTTAATAAGAATTTTTATAAATAAATTATAGAACTTATTAACTATTTTAAGAAATATTACTGAATTAAAATTTGTAATTGTTCACACAATTTTTAGGATGTACTAGCTTTGAACGAAAAATTCAAAATGGCGTATTAGTGTGTTCCCCCATGTGTGAGATTTTGCTCTCTTTTTATTTGTTTTTTGTTTGTTTTCACCCAAAAATGAACTACTGTATAGTGTAGGTTTTTCAAGACACTTTAATCCAATAACTTTTTACTAGCAAAAATAGACTCCTTACGGTCGTCTATTTTTTCTAGGCTGCCGCGTCAGAAATGAACGCTCACCCGTAAACCGATGGCGCCCCAGTTACATCGAAGAACCAGTTTTGACAGACAGACAGACAGACAGACAGACAGACAGACAGAGAATTTCTTCGTTAAATTATAAGTGGATAGAATTATAACAAAAAATGTTTGTCATCGAAAAGAAACCTTAATAAAACTTACAAATTAATCTATATAAAATGAAAACGTTAATATTTTTTAGGTGGTTAGACATTTATTTTCTTTGTTTCGGGCCAAAAATGTATTTAGTTTAAAAATTTATTTCACCCGCCCCCAATTTTTTTTTCACCCGCGTCAACCCTTCTAAAAATATTTATTATTTTGTAAGAAAAAAATAAACTGTTTCACCCCGCCCCAAAAATAAATTTTTAGTTAAAAACTAAATAGTTATACCCCATCAATTTTGTTTACCCTCCCCCACCCAAAGAAATATTTTTAGTTAAAGAAAAATATTTTCACACCCACTCCCGCCGCCCCTATTTTTTTTACTCTCCCCCACCCAAAGAAATATTTTTAGTTAAAGAAAAATATTTTCACACCCACTCCCGCCGACCCTACTTTTTTTACTCTCCCCCACCCAAAGAAATATTTTTAGTTTAAAAGAAGAAAAAGAAGATTGTTTCACCGTCCCTCGAGAAAAAATACCTAAAACGTATTTTTTTTTGGATGTCAACTGCGAACGCAGACTCCACACTATACAAAGAACCCGTTTTGATACTCATGTTTAAATATGCTAATGGAGACGCCTCAGTCATATCAAAGAACCAGTTTTGTTATTCTTCTAAAATAGTCACCCATTTAGTAATGGCCGGGATATGCGTTGCTTAAGTCCGATTTACAACAAAATATTTTAATGAAAATAATTAATGAAAATATAGAATAATAATGTGAAAAAATCCTCTCACAATGACGTCATTTCGGGAAGAATGAGTCGACATTTTTGAAAATTAACATTAATTTACGTGAACCCCCACCCCATTTCACAATGACGTCATTTCCGGAAGAATTAGTCAGCAAGTTTGAAAATTTATATTAATTTCGAATTGGAATCCACTACTTTTTAAAAAAAGATAATTATAAATTTATTTAAATAATTTAAAAGAAAACGGAAAAAAGCATTTCTTCATTACATAGCCTCGTTTTAATATCATTCATTGTCAGTAAGTAAAAAAAAGGGAAAAAAGCATTTCTTCATTACATAGCCTCGTTTTAATATCATTCATTGTCAGTAAGTAAAAAAAAAGGGAAAAAAGCATTTCTTCAACGCTAACTATGATTATCTTTGACATGTTGGCTCAGTCGGTAGAGGTACAGACAAAATTATTCCACTTTGACTTAAGACGTCGAGGTTGCGAGTTCAATTAACAATCTCGGCGTCAAATTTATTTATTATTTATTTAGTTGTTGAGATGCCCCCTAATGTATTTCTTACGTTTACAATGACTCTCGCTGACTTGAAAATTAATTAAATAGTATTTACCCCCCCCCCCTCTTACATTTTCAAAATTCTCAAGAACGGACAGACTAACAGACATACAGATAAACAAACGGGAACCCTCGACGTTATATTATAAGCGGACTAGTGAAAATAGACTCCCTAACGGTCGTTTATTTTACCTATTTTCTTTGTTTCAGACCAAATATATTTTTAGTAAAAAAAAAAAAAAAAATTGTCTCCCATTCAAAGAAATATTTTTTGTTGTTAAAGGAAAAAAACAATTTCTTAGAAATCGAGCGCGAACGCAGAGCCAGTTTTGATACGTAGCCTCGTTTTAAGATCATTCATTGCTAAGTAAATCCTTTATCCTTAAATCTTACGTTTACAAACATTCTCCAGGACGGATAGACAGACAGACAGACAAAGATAAAATAAATCAGACGATATGAATTCAAATGGAATAAGGACGTCATTTGCAATTTTTTAGCTTTTACTCTATGTACAAGTATGTAGGTATAAATACTGTTATTTCTCCCGAATCGTTTTACGCTTGATGCCAGCCGGATACACTTCCTGAGATCGGTGATGCCGTGTAACTGCAGTAAAGTGATAAGCTAAGTACGTTTTATAGTTATTCTCGTGATCGAAATATATGCGCACATACGGATTGACGGATTCATAAGCCTACTTAGAATAACACGTCAGATGCAATTGAATAATTATTTATGAATAAATTTTCGGATTCAAAAATGCAATTATTCTCGACGATGGATTTTTCTGATTGTATTTCTGCATATTATCTCTCGATGTTGTCCCCCAGAGGGAATACATCATCTATTCAGAGAAAGATGCTTGCTGTAGAGCGACGGTTAGCAATAAAATTGACGAACTATTTATAGCGTTCGATTCGTACTTAAACCGCAGAGCCAGCTACTTTGTCGCAGTTGTGACGAAGAGATTTCAAGTGTTTTGTTATTCGAACAGTAAACTGGCCGATAATTAGGATTCGTAAAATGTTAGATTTCTCAATTGAGAATCCATGACCAAAAGGAGAGTCTAAGTTAATTAATTGTCTCTGCCTTTCATTATGCTTAACAATAAATAATGATTAATAAGCTTGTCTCTCACAGAATTAATATTTAAGTGGGAGAGTAATCGGTTTCTCACTCGTGTCGACTTGTGCAGGTATATGTGATCCCACAAGCATTTATGAACCTCTGATTTTATAATCATCGTCCAAAATAGTCAATAATATTTCTCCATCTCTCATGAGCACTAGTCTAGTCTTGCAACACTAAACCAGCAGTTACAATAGGTATATAGACGTAGAGTATAAAATATAAAGTACAATAAGTGACGATAAGACTGGTGTCTTCACATGTGCTCAATAGAAATTAACAGAAGCTAAACAATATCAATAAGGTGCCAGCAACAAAAGGAACGAGGCGAAAACAGCGTTTAAACAACTAAGTGACAAATTCTAAGATAAGGCAATCAGCGAGTACATACATGTGGTGTCACTGCTGATTTTCTATGATTAGACTGGGCTCGTAATCAAGAGTGCTGCAGAACTGTACAATATTACAGGTTAGTAAAATAGACAATGAGTGTCGAGAAGAATCCAACGAAAGAAGGGGTAAGGAGAAAAAAAGTGTCACTGTATTTTGAGATTGAGCTAACGTTCAACATTTTGAGATTGAGCTAACGTTCAAAAGCGATGGAGAAAAGTACCAGTTATTAGGGTGTTCAACCTAAAAGTGCTCTCAGAAAACTTTATCTAAGTTAGATCGAGAGATTATTTCACCCTATACGGATCACCTGCTTTCCTCACCCCCCACCTACATTCGAAATAGAAAGGATCAAGGTATACATTTTTTACCCTAAATATTCCTGGGTAAGAGAGATTGATGGTTTTTTTTTACACTAAATCAACCGTATTTTTTGGTAATTTAAAACCGAAGCAACATCTGCTGTAAACGACTTATTCTATATGGTTAATCGGACATAATTTGCTCTTTTTATAGATAATTAGGAAAAAATATAGGTCCATATATTTTCGAAGAGTATTAGTTCCAGAGTGAAAGCAATACATTTTTTAACTGCTGAGTCAACAATTCTGAAGGCCAAAAGTAACTCGAGGATCAGGGTTAATAAAATAGATGGATGATCAGTTCAAAGATGAGGAACAAGAAATGGTATGAAGAAAGTTTGATTACTTATGGGACCATTTATGCTGAGTATTTGTTGACATTGGATTTAAAAACGACTATGTTGTAATCTATAGGGAAAGCCATTGTAAATAAGCTCTGTCCATGAGAGTTCCGCCTGATGCTAAGGACATGGAGGAAGAAAGGAAAGTCGTTTTCAATTTTGGTAATAAGACGAGTTCTTGCTGTGATGGAAGAACCAGAGATTAGAGCTCAGTCGAGTATATTTCATGTAAATAACAACAGAGTAAAGAGAGAGACCAGCAACGTCTCTTGTAAGAAAAGGGCTGTAGAGAAGAGAAGAGATTACTCCCATTAGATTTTGAAGTCGATTTTGTACTCAGATGCATATGAAGCACACTCGGAGATAATTGTTTTACCTGGAGTTGGCAGAGAAAAATGCAGAAAAGCTGTTAAACCAGATGAGAACAAAGGAAACGTTTTGTTTTAGGGGACACAAGTATAATTCAAATGATTTAGTTTGCATGATTCGATGTAGCAAACAAGTAATGCATGCGTGTTATAACCATTACTGAAGTTATTCGATAGCTAAAAGACATTGGTGATTATTCTCATCATGATCATCATGATCATCATCATCATTATGATGATGATGATGATGATGATGATGATGATAATTAAGGTTTTCAATTATATATTAAATCTTCTAGGATAATTCTTCGTAAGAACCAACAACAGAAAATGATTTTTTTTTAATTCGAAAACTTACACGAGTATTTTTTCTAAAACCGACATATTTATTGAGTTTAAATACTGAAGGTTTGACTATATATATATATATATATATATATATATATATATATATATATATATATATATATATATTCAATTATTCTGACTACCGAAAAAGAACTTTACTCTCTATATACTGCTGGGAACTACCCAATAATAATCAATCACCAACAGTGAATTGGAACACTATTAGTAAAACCAGTACTTGTAGTTTTCTAAATTCACCCTGTTACCGATGTGTAAGTGAAAAACTTGAGATAGTTAAGTTTAAACAAGACACCTTAATTAACTGTAGGCACAATAGAGAACAGCTTTTTAGTGATTTACATATAACCTCTTGAACCAATTTATACTATTGGAAAATAGAGTAAAAGCTAAAAAATAAAAATGTTTAACCCTAACCAAACCCATCATTCTATAGCATCTACTAAATCCCCTAGAATCAATTCCACTTTCAATTCAATACAGACCCCCTAAAAATTAAAAATAAATCAACAAGATTAGATCTAAATGACTTAACACACACCACTATCCACCTAGATTTAAGCCAGGCTAGAGACTGTGTCTCCACACCCATGGTCACATCCATCGTGATATAAACACGCTGATGAAATTACTTACACGTATCCAGACATGGTCCAGGAGATTTTTTACTCCTTTTCTTTTTCTTCCCTTCTCTCCCCCTACATTCTTTTCTCTATTCTCTATCCTCAACGAGTTTACTTTATATTATATTTGATTTTCAACAGTTTCAAATCTGACCACGTGACTTTCGAAATTTAAAATTTTGAATTTTTTTTCTTGTTTTTCTTTCCCCATTTCATTCTTTCCAAATATGATCTGAGGTAAGGATCGAATTTTCATTCTGTCTGATGAGATCTCAGTTTCCAACACTGTTGATCGAAAACATCGACATACCAGTGTCGCAGATTTAGTACATGTCTGTATAAATAAAAATAATCGCATACACACGCACACACACACGCACACACACACACACATATATATATATATATATATATATATATATATATATATATATATATATATATATATATATATATATATATATAATTAGCATAAGCATGTGTCCATTCCTATAACACTAAAAGTTCGGATATCTTATTGCCTAAGTTTGCTTAGCAGACAAACCGACAGCTACGTATCAGCTAAATACATATTTAGGTTGTGATACTTTCGTAGAAATTTCCTAATTAGAAAGAATATTTCTAATGTATAAATGTTTTGAACGCGTTAATTTGTGAATTCTTCTGGACATTTTTGGAGCAATAAAAAAGCTAATTTAACATAAATAATCGATTGGTGACCTTAACGTGAAGTAATGGTTAAAAAAGCTGATATATGCTATATTCCTGGTATCTCTGGAAGATTGTCTCCTTGTTTTCAATTGCAACCCAAAACAACTGTAATTCGCTATTTGAGTTTTTACAATAATAGCGTGAGATGTGCGTTAGCAGACAACAAAGACAACATTAACTTAATTTAAATTATGACGTAAATTACTCGAAGATTATCTATGTATTTATCCGAGAGTTACCAAAGTAAATATCTGTTTCAAGGAGAAATGCTTTCGATCTCCTTGGAAAATTTCGTTTTTAAAATGCTGTTTAATCAGTCTTCCTCTTCATCTCGGTAGAGGGAGATCAGTCTCCTGCACGTCATGAGTAAGTTGTTTGAATAAATCAAGCAATCATCAATCGCCTCAACTAAAGAAATATACTTAGTTAAAAGCAATATGGATTTCATCCTGCAAGATCAACTCTTGACTGACCTTATCGCATAGGATGTGAATCTTTCTATGGGGTGTTTGTTTCTAGAGAAATCAGTCTCAACATATCAAAGTCCTTTGATCGGCTCTAGGTAACAAGTTGCTTCACCAACTTGTTACCTGCAAAAAATCTAGCAATGTCTTTTCAACCATCAAATCCTTTCTTTCTATAAAAGTTGATGAGAAAAAGTCTGAAGCAGATAGTATAAACATCGGCCTACCCCTACGATCTATCCCGGGCTCAACTTGACATAGATATAAATTATACACCTCTCGATGACATCGAAGAGCATTAGGATTCTCTCTCATCTGATCTGGAGCACATAGTGCCATGGGGAACAATAGTTTGCTACTTTAAACACTTCTAAAAGCAGGCTTCTCTCCTTTCACCACCAATGTTCAGATGCTTGTTTTGCTCATGTTGAGTTGAAATCAATGGCGTTCACTTTGATGAAGCCTTTTGTTTTGATACGTTCCAGAGTCGAAATGGAAGACATATTCAATTCGTTACTAAATTTGCTGGGAAAATAAGTTGGATCAGTCTACCGCTCCATGTGACATCTGATGAAATCATCCACCTGTATAAAAATCATAGACGCTCTAAGATGGAGTACTGCTGCCACACCTGGTGAGATAAAAGGCTCAGAGTTCTCTAGTTTGCCTTCACAATCGATTTCGCAATCCAGTGGAGATTATAGTTTCTGTACTCTACAGCCCTTCTCACAGAAGATACGTTGTTAATCGTTATTTTTATCGAAGTTTCTCGACTGAACTCCAATCTCTGGTTCTGCCTCGTAAGATATTCACACCAAGAACCCGTCTGTCCACCAAAACTGTTTTCCTCTGTGTACCTAACATCAAACGAAATTTCTATGAACAGTTTCTTTCATGAAACTTCTTTTTCGTACACGTTACCACGGGATTGCTGCCCTACCGGCTACAACATGATCGTCTTCAAATACAATTTTAACAAATACTTGTAATAAATCGTCCTCATCATAAAAATGTTTTTTTATTGCATTAGTCATGTTCAATCGTCTCATAATATTCATCGTCATTCAACTGAAAACTTATCCATCTCATTGATTCTTATTTTCGAGTGACTTTTTGTCTTAATAAATGGTGAGACATTAGTAAAACAAATTCAAATAACAAAGTCCAGTAGCAGAGAAATAAAATCATGCTTAGCCCTCTTTGTTTTCTGGGATTTGTGATGGAATTTGTTATAAAATAATCCAGTGTTTGAGTGTTAAAAATAATGTTCTTTTAATTTTCTAAAGAGGAAAAAACGTTTTGGTTTTTATTTCAAAATAAGTGTTTTATAATTGATGACTATCTTTAAAAATTTATGGTTTTCGTTCCAAATTAATGCGTTTCTTTCGGGTATTTATTTTATTAATAGAATGGAAAGAGTTAATAAAATAATTGAATTGCATTTTTTATTCATTTAAAAATTGTATTGCGGGTAATTTTGAGTATTTAAATGTATTGCGTAATTCTTGTAATCTATAAAAACATACACGAGTTGTGCATGGATTTAAACGATATATGCCAAGGTATTTTAGCCCCGGACAACGCCGGGTTTACCTGCTAGTCATAAATGATGGCAGTCTATGAACGGGCCTGATCCTCACTTAACCCCTCTGAATAATTCCTGGTAAGCATCTGGGAAATGACAGTTGGAATTGCATAGATTAGAGGCGCTGCACGTGCATGTACAACAAATAATAAAAAAGATGCATTGAATGTTACTGAATGCGAATCCACACAAAAGAAACAAGATGAAAATAAGAATGTATAATCTCAAGATACGTCCATTAAATAAGAATGTATAATCCTAAAATACGTCCATTAAATAAGAATGTATAATCCTAAAATACGTCCATTAAATAAGAATGTATAATCTTAAAATACGTCCATTAAATAAGAATATATAATCTCAAAATACGTCCATTAAATAAGAGTGTATTATCTCAAGATACGTCCATTAAATAAAGAATTATAATCTCGAGATACGTCCATTGAATAAGAATATATAATCTCAAAATACGTTCATTAAATAATAATGTATAATCTCAAGATACGGCCATTAAATAAGTTTGTATTATCTCAAGATACGCCCATTAAATACGAATTGATATTCTATAGATACGTCTATCAAATCAGAATTGGTATTCTTAAGATACGTCCATTAAATAAGAATTGATAGTCTCAAGATACGTCCATTAAATAAGAATTGATAATTTCAAGATATATCTATTAAATTATAATGGATAGTTTCAAAATGCATCCATAAAAATAAAAATAGATAATTTCAAGATATCACCATTAAATGAGAGTAGATAATCTCAGGATATCACCATTAAATAAAACTAAATAATCTAAAAATACATCCATTAAATAATAACATTTACTCCTAAGTTACATCCAATAAATATGAATGAATAATCTCAAGAGACACCCAAACTGAGTGACGGGAAGAGTTTGAACGCCTCTAAGATACAATGTCTCTTGTCAATCTGCGCGTTTTAACAATGAAAATGATATTTCCAACTGAAGCGTGAGTAGTTGATAAACCGCCCGAACATCGGAAAGAAATTCGTAGACGCACCTAAAAATGTGATCTATCCATATGCATCGGAAACAAAGAAAATTCGGTTCAATGCTTTAAGTTACATCCATTCAATCTGTCAGACCAATAAAAATGCTATTTCAATCTTACGCCTGACAGACCAATGAAAATGCTATTGTAAAATTAAGCGTGGTAGATCAAAGAATATGCAATGTGTACCTTTAACGAGACTTTCAAAGCATAAACGTGACAGACCAAACATCCTTAGAAGATTGCTTCCTTTTTCGCTAGAGAGTTCGTGACGATTAGACAAAAATTATTCCGTGGTTTTACAGCAGAAAAGAAAGACAATCTGACTCATGCAGACCAACTGACAGACCACCCGAAACTGCTGATAGAGATACGTGGACGCACCTGAAAAAAAAAACAGATTACTTATGTGTATAAAATACGTAGACAATTGCTCTCGTGAAGCGTATATTCCACTAAGCGTTTTCACGCCGACTTTAAAAGATGCGTATTTCCTTTTTTAGCACAAAACGCCATTGTGTAGCGACCAACCGCTTAGCTCTATTGCATCTTTATCTTTTTCTTTGTTTAATTCCTGCTATATTAAGACGGAATAACTAAGACGATATCATAGAGAAGTCATTGACTTCTTTTATCGTGAATGCAATAGAAATAATCTTCTTGCTTCAGTTAAGGTGAGAGTCAGATTGAAAAGAAAATTTGATTTTGACTGCAATGAAACTCGTCGGATGGCTCGTCTGTCATTCAACCAATCAAAACAATATCTCAATTGAAAATGGAAAATGTTTGTTTACATTTATTTTTAGATATTGCAATGTTTTTACGTTTGGTCAAAAATTTAAAACAAATCTTCCTTTCATGTTAAAATCTCAAAGACAGCATTTTTTTTAACATTAAAACGGAGTTATAAATATAGTCTCATCATTAGAGAGGTTGTGAAAATATAAAAGCCGAATACCATTTGTGTAAAAGAAACGAAAAAGTGGGCGTGTATTATTTGTTTTTTCTTTTTTAAAAGTTTTTCATTAACAAATCGAACTGTAAAGTAAACTAACAAATTCTAACATGAAAAATTAAATATTATTTCTTATGATATGATAGGGTCTCGTATGTAAATTGAAAACCACTCAATACTAGGACGGGGATCATGTTGCTCCCGCTTTTTCTCTTGTTATAAATGACCGATTTAGAATTGGTATTGATTTTAAGTGTGCGTCCCATATGGAAAGCGTCAAAAACAGATAAACAGACACTTTGTTCATTCATATATATATATATATATATATATATATATATATATATATATATATATATATATATATATGTGTGTGTGTGTGTGTGTGTGTGTGTGTGTGTGTGTGTGTGTACAATACACTCCGTTTCTTTCTCTTTTTCTTCTTACTTATCCCTTTCTTTTTATCCATACTTTCCTTTCCCTCTCCCCTTTCCATTTTTTGTCCTCTGCTTTTTGAAAATCTATTTTATTACAGCTTAAAATTTAGTTTAATTACCCTATTCTTATTTGACCCCGGTTTCAACAAACCCTACCATAGTTTTATACTCAGGAAGTAAAATTATGTGCATCTGCTATTTATTTTGGTATCAATTTTTTACCAATTGCTTAAAGACTTATGTATTTTAGTGATCATTTCACTGCCAACGAACTGTCACCTCGATGTGAATACTTGTATCTCCTTGAATGGAAATGTTCACAACTTCAGATGTCTGGATTGCTTTCAACTCATCACCCTACACTTGCTTCATACTGTGAATTCTTGGATTTGATAAACAAAATTTCTATGCTTCGTCGATGGTGATTATTTTTTCTGCATACTTTAAACTTTTTAAATTGTTTATATTTTTATATCTTTTTTTAAATCTTAAACCATCCATGGATTAAGGAAACAAACGTTTCTTTTCATACAACCCTTGTTTGAACAATTGATGATTAAATATACATTGCACTTCCTCCAGTTTTTATTATCATAACTTACTTCATCAGTTAAGTCAAATATGAGATATTGAGGAAAAAAAGCATTTAGTTATAATTTTATTCCATTTGCTGCGGATATTAATATTTACTGCGTTATAAGCAATATTACCATCCCTCACGTGTTTTAGAGATTTGAAACACCCATCATTTGATAAAGAGGTCTTCCTCGAAATATATTATGTAACATGGTCATACACATTACTTCACATTGTTGAAGTCTTGCCTAATCAAGTAAGATTTGCTATAAAAAATGAAAATTTTTTTTTAGATATATAAAAAAATCACTGTTTTTTGTCTGACTTCTCACCGCAGACGTATTTCTATTTCTTGCATTGTGATAGCCTTCTAATACTCATATATATATATATATATATATATATATATATATATATATATATATATATATATATATATATATATATATATATATATATTTGCATCCCATAGAACATGGAGAATTAATCCACAACAATAATTTTCATTGGTTTTAAATTTTTTAATTTCTGTGCTTCGATTATTTTTTTTACATCTGTAATTTCAGACACAAAAGTAATTTATTAAAATTTAATATGTATTCGTATCCCTTACGCGCGTTTCATGGCAAAATTGGTTAAGTGTTTTTTTATCATTATTAATTAGTCCAATTTTGTCAATCTTCAGAGTGTGGAAGTATATATTGTTGAATAGCGAAATTGCATGTCATAACAAAAACACCAGAAGGAAAAATACGGCGAAAACCCATGTTGATTTCTTATAAAACCCGGCAAACTGAAGTATATGAAAGCAAAATATTTACCTTGGAAAAAGGTGACCACTTTAAACAAAATAAATAAATTACGCTCCCATAAGATGTTCACACCCGAGAAAACACGCAAATCATGTATGACATAAATATGTCGCTTTCTTCTCTTTGTACAATCTAATGCAGACCTAAAACCAATAACAAACATAAATCATTATTTTATAGATAAACAAAAGAAAATAAGGCGAACGACCACCGTAATATTGATCCATTGCACTGGTCAACAGCCAAAATGGTTATTAACTTACATATGAATATATTCATCTTAACAATTTCATAGCAAAAAATTAAGTTTTGATATTACATTTTTGCCATCGAACCGTAATATGTGATCGAAAATGTGTTCGGCATATTGCATTATTTAGCCATTTTGTAACATGTGTAACTTAAACATATTACTCTATTTCGAGTAAATTTAAAATTTTGTATATTAACCGAATATTTCTGAACAACATCCTGAAGATAGCAAAACATTTCTGAACAACATTTCGAAGATAATATTCGGAAGATGACATTTCGAAGATGACATTTCGAAGATAACGTTTCGAAGATGACATTTCTGAACAACATTTCGAAGATAACATTTCGAAGATAACATTTCTGAACAACATTTCGAAGATAGCATTTCGAAGATGACATTTCTGAACAGCATTTCGAAGATAACATTTCGAAGATAACATTTCTGAACAACATTTCGAAGATAACATTTCGAAGATAACATTTCTGAACAACATTTCAAAGATAACATTTCGAAGATAACATTTCGAAGATAACATTTAGAAACTTTTTTTAATTTTGCAATAGAAAATCGGACTGTCGAAAAAACAACCAAGTCTAAATCTAAGCCTAAAATACTTGCCTTTTTAGTCACACTGAAAAGCTGTGATACAGTCTCTGTATATGACTCTCTATCTTTCATATATATATATATATATATATATATATATATATATATATATATATATACATATATATATATATATATATAAAAGGAGATTGTAGTTTGCTTGAATCATTGCTGGTAAATATAAGTGTAGGTTTGTAATCCGAGGCTGTAGCAATGCGATGTAGTTGCCGGAAGGTGGAGAGGGTGAACAGAAACAAACAGGAAGAAAAAACGAATCTCAAAACGATTTATTAATATTTCACTTAAAAACTGATTAAGTACCAGAATAGTAAATACTGTCAGGTAAATAAAAAAGTCGGCAAAAGGTAATCTTAAATTTTCGAAAGAAAAACTTTCATTATCAAAAGACAACAATTAAAGACCGAAAGGGTCGAAAAAACGGGAAAAACCGGAATCAAACTGTTGAAACACTGCAGCAGACTATTGGGAATACGAATGCAGAAAATGTCAAAATTTAATTAAATAATTATTCAGATGAAGTTAACATCTTATTAGCATTTGTTTATTTATATACTAATTATTATAATTTTATTACTTTTATTTTATATGATTTATTAACTTTTCTTTATTTCGTTAATTCTAAATTTAAATTTACGTGTGGGCCGTTATTATTATATGAGCAGTAAAAGGGGGATAACTTAGAACAAACGGAATATGTTTATAAATGAGATTTGAAATTTGAGAAGAAATTTAAATCAATTGTGGAAGGAATTAATGTCATTAGGGTAGGAAGGAACCGTTGGAACGGGGGGGGGATAAGAGGAACCGTTGGAAAGGAAAGGGGTGGGAATTAAGAGATAGAAATATATACACACACACTCACACACATATATATATATATATATATATATATATATATATATATATATATATATATATATATATATATAAGTGTAAATATCTAAATACATATTTATTTTATTTAAGGGTATTTCAAGGGTATAATACTCATAGAACTAAATATATATAGATTTATTCTATTTATTTTTTATTTTTTTTATTTTAAAAAATTTTATTTTCCTTTGTTATTATTATTTATTTATATATTTATTTATTCTTTTATTATTATAATTTCTCTTTTTTTTCTTTTTTCAAAATTGGACTAATTAATAATAATTAAAAAAACACTTAACCAATTTTGCCATGAAACGCGCGTAAGGGATAGGAATACATATTAAATTTGGATAAATTACTTTTGTGTGTAAAATTACAGATGTAAAAACTCATCGAAGCACAGAAATAAAGAATTTATACCAATGAAAATTATTGTTGTAGATTAATTCTCCATGGTCTATGGGATGCAAATATTATATATATATATATATATATATATATATATATATATATATATATATATATATATATATTGATTATACCTTTTCTATGTTTTGAATGTTTATAATTATCTTATTTCTGCCTAAATCAATACATTTTTGAATGTTTCATACGTATATGAAATTTAAAATCCTGCAATCTACAATAGATGCGTATAACATTTTTAATAACATTTTAAAATGCTTAATGTAATACAATTCATCCCGTGACGCTAATTCTGGCGTCCCAGAATGTAACTTGTAAACGTTTCTATTTTAAAAGCACCGGTTTGTTCTCTTGACATCTAACTGACTTCACATGCGCGTTCTCAACTGCTTTGTGAAATTATTTTATTTTCTCTAGCTTTTTTGTTTATCTGTTTTTTCTCATCTGAAGATGATTCCACAAAGAATCGAAAGTGCTAATAGTACATATGGGACATTCATCTTTTTTTATTTTGACACAAAAAAATATTATTATAAAAAAGGTATAATGAAGCGGAGGAATTTTGTTTTGTCTAACAATGTTTGCTAATATATATATATATATATATATATATATATATATATATATATATACTTTATAGTTGCATTGGTTATAGGAAAAATCAATCGAAAACCATCATTTTCATTTATTGTTTCAATTTCTTTATTTTTATATTTCTTCGTCTCACAAATTAACATTTTTATTTATTTTTTTAAAATGTAATACTTTTTTATGCGCGTTTCACAGCAAAGTAAATATATGTCTTTTACTCGCTTACTTTTGCGTGAGGAGATGGAAGTACACACACACTCACACATATATATATATATATATATATATATATATATATATACTCACACAAATCAATACACAGTGTTTTTTCTTATAGAGTTGATTATGGTAAATCTATCTATGGCAACTATTATGACATTCGATAAGTCCTTTCAAGTGTAGTCTGTAAGAAACGAGTTTGAAGCGTCTCAGCCAATCAAAGCTAATTGCAAAGTAAAGCTTTTCCGTGCAACATCTGCATACTATGTTAATTTCCATACAACACTTTAAATACTTGGACTATTGAGTCACTCCCCCATATATACAAACGTGTCTTCTCTATATGTGTACACACACTTATCTCATATCAATAGACCAGTGTGCCTTCCCAAAATGGCGTACATATTTCTAAGAAAGAGGTGGAACAGGAGAAAAGACCTGGATCCAGGTTGTCAAAGGGTGCCCGAAAACAAAGGCGTATAGTGGAATGGTTTCTCATGCTTCCATGTGTCTGCCATTC
Organism: Sepiola atlantica; assembly: GCA_963556195.1. Classification (NCBI taxonomy): domain Eukaryota; kingdom Metazoa; phylum Mollusca; class Cephalopoda; order Sepiida; family Sepiolidae; genus Sepiola; species Sepiola atlantica. The sequence continues at coordinate 139,993,538 of OY744527.1, read as the reverse complement.
AATTGTTAAACTAAATGTTGAATTTACATAAAACAGGTTGATTGGTATTCTTCCCGCGTTAAAATAAGTATGTTATTGGCCTAATGGATAACACTATGGACAATGGAATCAGTTATGCCGAGTTAAATTCGTAGCGGATCTAGTGTGGTGATGAACGCACTAATCCCATTGAGAAAGACACAATTCTGCAAAATTCAGAGACAGAACAAAAGGCGGAAAACAGACAAGAAGACACCAAGAGACAACAAAAAACAAATAGACAACACCAATCCAGAGAGATAAGAAGATAGAGAGAAGAAAAAGGAGAAACTGTACGGAATTTTATATATATATATATATATATATATATATATATATATATATATATATATATATATATATATATATATATATATATATATATATTGTTTTCTTAAACCTATTTTAGTTTGGGATGTATACACACACAAATAAATAAATAAATATATATATATATATATATATATATATATATATATTTATAACGATTAAATAAACCTACACTAATTTGTGTTTCTGTACTAGACGTACATCATTCAGAGCTGGCGGCTTCGATAATAAGTAAATTGTCCAAAAGAAATTTAAGATATAGAAATTCAGACTAGCAGAATAACGACGTTCTATTCAAGGTTATGAATACTGATTAATTTATTAATAAATATATATATATGTATATATATAGTAATAAGTAGTAATTACTATGACTACACATCTAACACAAGAATAGGTTTAAGAAAAGATTTCATACTAGAATTTGCCGCAAGGAACAGTAGTGCAACAGATAGTGTTAACTTATAATCAGTACTAAGTGACAGTCTTTTCGAGGTTGAAAGTTCAATCCTCAGTACGGGCGATACTAAAAATACAATTACAAATTACTAAAGAACAGAACGAGAGGTAGCAACCTTTGTGGATTTAATAAGAGGCTCCGTTCGAAATTCAGTACACATTCCCCGAGTTCGACGAGACTAACCTGAACAAGAGCGGTGGTTACATTGACCGACACGTTGTGAGAATAACATCCAAGATGAGAACAGCAGTCCGAATAATAAAAAAGAAAAAGAGACAACAAAAAAGACGGGTAAACGAAGATAAATATTAACTTCATCATTCATCACGTGTCGCTTTTTTATAACATTATTGTTGTTCTATCTTCACATGCAGAAACGAATACTTCAAGAGATGTTGATTTATCTATGTGATTTATATATATATATATATATATATATATATATATATATATATATATATAAAGCTGGGATCCGTTCCATTAACAACGTCCGGTAGATGATAGCTGATAAATATTTGATCTTATAAACAATGAGGCATTTGTGGATTCCGGATGTAGCCAAACTAAATATATCGGTCAACCGATCCATTTCTCTTGATAGCTAAACACAAGTCATGCGATGTCGATGCACCTACTTCGTTTCAAAATCAATTTCACAGTTGATTAATAAACACCGTGGAAAATTCCTCATTGGAATTTACATTATTTTCATGGTTCGGACATGTTTCATTTTGGTTGTTACCACCCCGTTTTCATAGAAGAGACGTTAACTAGCCTTTCACTACTCTATGGATATTTTCATGGTTCGGACATGTTTCATTTTGGTTACCACCCCGTTTTCATAGAAGAGACGTTAACTAGCCTTTCACTACTCTATGGATATTTTCATGGTTCGGACATGTTTCATTTTGGTTGTTACCACCCCGTTTTCATAGAAGAGACGTTAACTAGCCTTTCACTACTCTATGGATATTTTCATGGTTCGGACATGTTTCATTTTGGTTGTTACCACCCCGTTTTCATAGAAGAGACGTTAACTAGCCTTTCACTACTCTATGGATATTTTCATGGTTCGGACATGTTTCATTTTGGTTGTTACCACCCCGTTTTCATAGAAGAGACGTTAACTAGCCTTTCACTACTCTATGGATATTTTCATGGTTTCATGTTCGACTGATCTTCAAGCTCTGGTCCCTACCCCCGTAAGACTTTGTCTGGAAAAACTCGTCTTCCCAAGAATTTCCGAAGAACTTCCGAAGAACTTTCGACTAGTAGAAAACATTACCGGGTGAATATTTCCCTACAAACTAGGGTAGTTTTCAATTTCAATGTAAAAAAATATTTGTTTCGTCGTCCTGTGAATAATTCATAGTTCTCAATCTTTTCATAGGACTGTTTCATCATCCAACTGGAAATCTCACTACCCTTATCTTCGAGTGGCTTTTGGCCTTGTAGCATTTGTATAAAAATGTTCACAAAGTGTCTGCCTTTGTCCTCTGATGTTTTATCTTCACAAGGGAATTTACAACTTAACCCTTTGTTTAACCCACTCGAGTCAGGTAAATTCATTCCGCTGTCCATGTTTTTTTAGATATTTCATATCCGTTTTTTTTGTCCTAATCATATTGGATGCTCGAAATTTTACTGCCAACCTCTAGATAGAATTCACTCTGCAATCTATCTGTTTATACGCTAGGCCACGTGTCTCATAGGACAATCAAGATTAACTACTTATATTCATTTTGAATTTTCTTATGTTCTATTGTAATTAATTAGTTGTTCCTGTTACCTTTATTATTTCCAATTTTAGGATTATCTACCATGATTTTTCCTCATTATTTATTTTTATACTGTGTCCATCTCTATGATTTGCATACTTAAGAAGTCACTGGAGCCACACATATGCGCTGATTATTTTAGTTTTCTGATCTACTATTGTTGCTCGATTATTTTTTTTTAATTTATAAAATAAGCTTACTTCCTTTTCCTTTACATACATGATCGATTTGAATCTCTCTCATCTGACTACGACCTTTTAATATTTGTCTTGCTTTACATTCAGGCTTCGGCCTGTTCACCTCTATGTTCCCTGACAATGCTACACGAGATATGATGCACAGTCCTTGATCAATTAAACAATTTCTGAATGCAGGTCTGATCTCATACTAATTACAGATCGTTTATCTTTTCCGGTTGGCCTCTAAAATAGAGTAACTGTGCCAGTTTTCTGATATTCAATATTGACCTTTTTAAAGTTCTAAGACATACCCCTTATAATTAGATACGCACACTGAGCTATGTATTAATACCGTTGTAACTATCCACGCGTTTACCCACTTTGTTTTAAATTTATTGGAATGAAAATGTTTAAACACTTCAATCGTCTTTTTAAAGAGTCGAATGCATGTTTTAAATCACCGGTTCCCAACAGGAATCCACGGAAACATTAAGGGGGTCCACGAAAAGAAAATTGTACTTACATGGGTTCATATGAAAATATCTTGAAAATAACTTGAAAATAAATAATATATATATATATATATATGTAGCAATTATATAGTAAATATATAATAATAGTATGAATAGAATATGTAATGTTGTCGCATCTAGGCTGGTGCACTATCCACCAGTCTTTTCCTCTTAGAGAAGGTCCAAAAAACAGTCTCTAATCTTATAGGTCCTAGCCCCTGCCCATCGCCGCAATGTCGCATCCTTGTGCTTGTTTTACAGGTACTTTAACGGAATGTCTCTTAAGAACTTGCTGCTCTAGTGTCCCCTCGACGTAAATACAGTCGACCAACCCAACAATCAGCTAAATCCCATCCATTCACTGTGGAGGTCCCCAGATGCAGGAGAACCTTCTACTCCAATAGCTTATTTCCTCGAGCTGCCGGCTTTTGAAATTCCCCCTGCTCCCCCGACTGTACCAACATGCAGAAATTTAAAACTAATGTGAACAAGCATCTCGCTGCACAGCTCCCAATTTAGGTGATTACCCCCTAAACTTTCACCCTAATTCTCAGTAGCCCATTACGTCTACTTGTTTGGGGTGAACTAAGTTTAAAAAAAAACGATAAACGCTATATTCCTTGGTTGATATGTATTATAGATCCAGAGTGTCGAACGTACGATCAAAGCATATGTGTCAGTTTATAACGTTGTTTTTTTTTTATTTAAGTTAATAAAATAAATATTATATTTTTATTATAAAGGAGATTTCATATATGTATACCTATAAGTAAAGCTTTTTAAGCTTCGCTACTTGAAATACTTTGAACCAACATTTTAAATAATAAACATTTCATTCATACATTTCTTACAAACACAAGTCCAAAACTTTTGCATTTAACTTTTGCATAAAATAAATATTATCATATTCGTATAGATAAACATTACCATTTTGTAATTTTGATAATAATTTATTTATCTTTTGAATAACACCGTAATTAAATTAAAAGAAAGAAGAAATTCATTCGCCTTGGTAATACTGTGTGGATGAGGGGTTCTTTTTTAACTTACAATTTAAAAACAGATGGCAACTTGTTGAGAATCAAGTCAGATCCAGAAAAGGCCGCAAAATAACATTTAAACACAAACGCTAAACGTTTTGCCTACGGGATAGAAAAAAAAACCATAAAAATGAAAATAGACGTCGCAAACAGGTGAGAACGAGAGTGAGGAGGCGAAAGAAGGAGAGCAAGCGAGCAAGTAAGCAAGCAAGCAAGCAAGCAAGCGAGCAAGTAAGCAAGCAAGCAAGCAAGCAAGCGAGCAAGCAAGCGAGCGAGACAACCACCCTCTCCCCTTTTCTCTTCTCGCGTATGCCTCGTGCCGAGCACTGTTAGTTTTATGTAAGAAAGTTGTTTTAGTAATTTATCCGTTCTTTTTATTAAATCACTTTAATTAAGTTATATTAATAAAGACGAAAATATTGCATATATATAGTAAAAATAAGTAAATAAAAGTAGAAATCAATAACACCAAACATTAATTTATTATCAACTGTTTAAAAAATAGTTATGCAAGTTAAGCATTCAACGAACTGTCTTTAGATCGGTCATTATATAGTATTTTAAAATAGTATCTTATATTATTGATTTAAATAACAGTAACCCATTTTGATGGTAAAATAGAAGGGATAATTTTTTTCATTTCTTCATTTTCGCATTTATTCATTTAGAAGAAAAATACAAATGAACTAGAATTAAATTCGAATAATAATCATTAGCAGGGTAAAGTTAAATACCTTTATACTTGAAATAATTTAATGTTATTGCCTTGGTGGGAACCGGAGCAGTGATTAAATAAAGGAGGCAACAAAAATGTATCAGTTTACTTTTGTAATGAAATCGCCCAGGGTGATCGTAGAATGAGGATTGTAAATAAGAATTATTATTTAGATGGTAATGCTATGTAGGTAAGAGCGGTGTTTCGTAGACGTCGCATTCAGAAGCGACTATGGTTGTTTTGATAATTTCAAGATTGGGAGAAAAATATAAATATAAACATTCATTGTTTGTTATTTGATTGAAGAATCTGTGAAGAAAGCAACTTTCAGAATTACGGTCACCAATCGAGAAAAAAATCGAAGAAAAACAAAAGAACTAAACTTGAAAGCGTGATGAGAGGACGTTCTTTCGTTTGTGTTCCCAAGCGAGGGCTGGGGAGCAGATGCCTGTATATGTGAAGCTCAGTGTACCAAGAGAATATCGGAATTCGACTACAATAAAATGTAAACTATGACAAACCATTTTGGTTTCGACTCTTCATTTTTGCAGAAAGACAAAGCTTCTTCAGTTTCTCATTTTAGGATCAGTAAAACGACGTAGCATAACGCGACACTTTTCTTATACAGAGTGCGGGTAATCATTTCATCGTGCCATGTATATGGATGTCCGTGTGAAAATTAGTTACAATTTAATGAAAACCAAAAGTTTTATTGAATATCAAATCTGTAAAGGTAAGTTAATTCCGAAACACAATACTAGTCCGGCGCAATTATATTGACACACAAGATCTCATTAGATCACCAAAGTTAAACGGGGGTGAGCCTGGTCAGTACCAGATGGGTGATAAATTGAGAATGCCAGGCGCTGTATGTGGGAGGACGAACTACAAAAATTAACGTCGTCATCTCCCCTTGAGGCCGCTTGTGAATTTAATATTCTCTAGAAACTTCTTCCTTTAGAGGGTGAATGCGGTACCCGGAAACACAACCCCCATTCTATATACGATCAATTTGACTTGATATTTTACGCATAAGATTTGCGAAATGGAAGGTTCATACCCTTCCGAACAGAAATAGTTCGTCAAAAATCGCAACAGATTCGATCCGATTTCAACAGAGCGTATCCATACACAACAACCATAGTTTACTATTCACTTATTTCCCACGCATCACTTGAATACACAGTGAAATATTGCGGTACTTCAAGTGTGTTTTTCTAGTTCCTATTATATTTACTTTATTGATTACACATCCTACGATAATGCGAAATGATGTCAAACAGATTCCCAGATAGTTTAATGTGAATCTTCAGCTCATTACGCTTAATACGCCGATACAAAGCCGCGGTTATACATGAGATGCCAATTAAGCTCCACTTAATATGATTTCCTATTAGAACACAAAACAAGATTTTTATGGATATCAGGTCTTCAGATTTAATCCTAGTCTCTTCAATCCAATTTATTTCTAACGCTAAATCTCAGCTCAAAAGTAACTCAAGTTGCAAAGTTACATTAAAAACAGAGGAAAATAAGAACAAAGACAAAATGGCAGCCATTGCTCTGAATAAGAGAAATCATCTGTTTTACTGATTGGAACAAATGTTTGTTCCATTGGCGGCAAATTTGAAGAAGAGATTAAGAACATGTCTGCTATGTTTGGTAATCCATATGGATTTATTTACAACGATTATTTAAATACTAATAAAAAAAACATTTCCATTGGCTAATTAATTTGTAAGACTAAAAGATAAGTATGTTTTCCTTCGCACATCAGAATCGTCAAAGACATACGATATTGTATGATTTTAATTGTGAAATCATAAATCTCTCTCTCTCATATTGTTGTCGTCGCGTTGAGCCGGCTTATTCCCTGGCCTACGGCGAAGTCGCACGAGATGGCTAACCAATCGCGATTCCACCGTAAAAGGTGAACCACCTGTGGACCTGAGAACTCACCCGTATATTAGTATAAAAATATACTTATGGCAAGAAAGCTAGAAAGAAACTAATGCATTTTGCTTCAATTTTTCATATTCTATAAGTTATTTTTACAGATAAGCTTCTAAAATAAAACGAAGTGTACGACTGAGTTTCTCCACCCAAAGTTTGACTATAAAAAAGTCTGGAGACACAAAGGATTGCGCAATCTTCAGCCGCACATCTGAACGGCCATTGTTTGAGTCCAGTGGGAAGAAGTCCAGAACGACTGGAAACTATCCGTGATAAACAGAAAGTGTGGTGTTATTTCGGAGTTTTTCAGCAAGTGTTTGTGAATAGTCTACACAACCATTTAATCCATAACTGGAAGGAGGTATCAGTAGAAAGTGATGGAGTTGTTCTGACCAAACTCGAACCCGGCACGTCGATCCAACAGTTCACGAGTGTAACAACTACACGACCTCACTTCTATGACAGTACCTGCATTAATCGTTATTAGCATTAGATTTTTAAAAAATAATATTATGTATGTATGAAGATCCTATTACTATAAAGTGTTAGATATTATAAGCTCAATTTACTAAGATGAAGGTGCCTTTTCGATATTTATGCATATGTATATTATATACAAATGCATACCACACAAATAACAAATTAAACAAAACCTTTTCTCGTCCACAATAAAAACTTATAACAAATCAACCAAGTAATAAAAACAAAAAATATACAAAGACATAAAAAAAATTCAATAACATGTTTTTCCCCGCCAAAACTACATAAATATATATTAAACACTTTAAATAACAAGACAGATATAGAAAACCCACCTAAAGTTGATAGCGAAGATTAAAAGCGCTCGAGGTAGACGAAAATCAACTCTCGGATCCATACCCCGCTAATTAACACTAGAAACCCGAAAACAAACGAGTCGGTATAATGATTAATGAAATAAAGAAGAATACCTATATATATATATATATATATATATATATATATATATATATATATATATATATATATCCATGCTGATGACGGTAGAAAGTCATGCCCATGGGTTACTTTTATGAACGTATAAAATTAATATATATATATATATATATATATATATATATATATATATATATATTTATATATATATATATATTTATATATATATATATATATATATTTATATATATCATCGGATAATACGCCTTATAAAGTTAAGGACGACTAAAAATGCCATCTTCTGCATACATGTTTCAAACATGTAATCTCTTCGTTTGGGTGCTTGAAAAGGCCGAAGGGTCGAAATAAATTATCGCACCGATAATTATGTGATTCCGTGTTACTTTATTTTATTCTTGCTCTTCTTGTTACATTGAGCTCTCATACTCGGATTTCTTTCTGGAATTTATTTTACTCTAACACACACGCAGACGCACATATTTATATAATGCATAAGAATACAATGTGTAACACTATTTGTATTTAATCTGATTTTACACTCCTTTTTCACGAAATTGTGGCCCGTGTAGATTTTGCAGTTTGATCTGTCACGTTTCAGTTTTATCACTGAATATAAAACAGCGAGTTGATAGAGACCACTAACATTCTAGTCAAACGAGCTGGAACAAAGGAATGAAGGGAATAGACCAGACAATTCCGAAGAATACATGCCATAATAGTACTTATACAAAAGACTGAGACTAGCAACATCACGTCTGTGTGAGAGAGAGGGCGCGGATTAAGACAAGAAGAAAGGGTGGGACCAATCAAATTACAGATACGTTTCTCAAATGGTACAGAAATTCTCCAGCCAAAATTTGACAACAGTATTCCGTACATGGTCTGATTTTAGATTTGTAACGATAGAGAATAGCCTCAGGTGTTAAAACGTGTTTGAAGCAATAGAGAGAACCAACTTTACGAGAAGAAGAAATAGCAATGGATCTAATATGCGAACCCCAAGAAAGATTGGATGAGAGAGAAAAACCAAGAAGTTTCAGGGTCAATTTCTCCTAAAGAGCAGAGTCATCCATGAGAATGTCAGGAAGAAATGGGGCACGCCTACGATTGAATGTATCTTAATAAGATCAGTACTTATACTGAGATACGTCGTCGCATCTCAATAAGAAGTTTCTTTCACAGTATATTCTGTCACCCTTACGTTGAAAATAGCATTCCGTTTTAATTTGAAATAGAGTTTTCATCGCAAAACGCGCATATTTAATAGGCGCATCGTAGTCGCATCCGGTGTTTATACTTTCTAAACAACTTGGAAAATAACTTAACCTTTAATTTTTTACAAATATCCCAGCTAGAAACTCGAGTACAAATAAGTCCATACATCTGAAACTTGGCATCACTTTTATGTCATTCCGCCCGGATTGTTATACCGCACCCACATCGTGTGTATCAATTCTTCTCTTCACTTACAAACAGTTATCTCTTTTTTAGAATTGGGGAGCGGGTAAGGTGGGGTTTTTTTTGTCTAACAATTTAATTACGAAAATAAAATATATTTAGTTAAAAAACATCTTAATAATCTATAATAGTGTACGTTTCTCCAGCTCCCCTAAACACGAACCAAATCTAATAATACTAAACCAGTAAGGGGAACTGAATATACGTATAATTACAATGTCCTGTTATAGTTTCTTTCACTCGTTCTTTTACGATCTATTTTGTCTTCGTTTATACTGTTGGGTTCTTAGAGATACTCGTCGTTATTTTTCTGTTTTTCTATATACCACGTCTGCGCAGGATTAGGGTAAGGGTTAATTACTAGCGGGGATACTCAGGGTGTTGCTCTGGAGAAATTACTTCCGTTAGAATTCGAATTAATAATTAATATAACTTGGTAGAAGTTATTAACAATAGTGTAAGGCCTTTAACAGAGGATAATTTATTACAAAGTGCATATCCTGTACAAAAAATAGCACTATCTGTAATCCAATAGGATTAAACTAATACGGTCGAATACCCATACTTCTGTTCTTAGTCATATATATATATATATATATATATATATATATATATATTCTACAGACTGGTTCACTTCTTTAGTGACTTAGGCCCGTCCGGTATCCCATCACAACACCTCCGCAAGAAGCTGAAAATCTCCCTTAAAATGTCTGCTTCTAATATTTATTCCTTTTAGGATCCGGACGGAAGCGCTCCACTGGTTTTCTTTCACGTGTTCTCTTTCTTTTTTTCCAAACAAATGGAATTGGATCCTTTCCAGTTTAGGGCTAAGACAAATTTTGTTCATCTCGTAAGGCTGGTCCAGTAGATATATACATAAGTTCGTGTACAATATTGGGTAGTGGCATGTCAAAAGCATCACATAGAATCTCCATTGAGATTTCTTCCTCGCATTTGTCATTATTTTCAGCATATCGTGGTCTAATTTGGTTAATGGCCTGAGGTATTCAAGTGCAAGCATCCTTCATCTAGGAACACCATCAGTGCATTAGATGAAATTTTAAGTCGTTTCAGGGCCCCCTGGACACTGGTCAGCGACATTGTACGGCGTTCACAGGAAAGGACTTTAAGGATTTTTGTACTTCCTTGGACATTGAACACATTACTACACCAGTATATCATCCTAGATCGAGCGGTGAAGTCGGGAAATTTGTTGACACGCTGAAAAATCGGCGCACACTCTTATTTTGGTTTTATTTTTGACATAGACTGTGATTACACTCAGTCCGCATGGTCTACCTTACATATAACTGCCATTTTTCTAATCTTTCCAGTTTCTTGTTAATTGTGTCTAAGGAGCAAAAAGGGACGTTTCTCTTTTGTTTATAAATTGGAATAACATTTTCCTTAAGTTCAAACTTGACCTCTGTCTTTATACACAACCCCAGAGAAAACTCTTGGGTATTCTTTCAATTCATTCATGATTTTTTTTCATTTTAAATACATTTTTATATTCCGTATTGTTTATTTCGTTGCAAAAGAATTAATTATAAGTTCAAATATATTGAACAGTGCTATCCAGTTTATTCTGAAAAGACATGAATCACAAATACTTTTATTTTTGCAGTTTTTCCTCAGAAAGAAATATCACACATTATTTCTCTTTTAAAGTTTTTTTTCCCTGAAACCTCTCTGGCTATTTTTTTCTCCGTGTTTGTTCGTAAATAATTCTTATGTCTGAGCCAGAAGCCAGTAAAAAGTGATTGTACGATCATTTATACGTACATCTACGTATTTTCGAATTTCACTGTTCTGGATTTTTTTTTAATGACACAACGTTTACTTTTTCAAAAGATTTTTTCTTGCGGCAAACAGACTATTTATGACCCTTTATTCCACAAGATCCACAGAATTGGTTCTTATATCAAAATATATCTTCAGTATGTTTATTATTTCCGGACGTCTCACATTTCCTGTCTTTTTGAATTTAGAAGCGTTTTGTTATTTCATGCGTTGTACTTTGGCAACACTTTTCCCCTCAATTTGGGTATTATCCCTTTTAACATTAATGAGACGCTGACATTCTTCTGTCAGTCTTTATAACGATTTTCGTGTCTTGCTCCACCATTGTTAAGATACTAGACCTTATCTCTTTGTATTTAAGGGTTGAACAAAGATTTAGCATTTGAATACATCTTTGGGGATGTTATATATCTTGAATTGCTCAACTGTTTCCGCATATGCCAAAAAATCCTCGTTATCCGTTTTCACGATGTTTAGATATTTGTATCGCGTGTGGAATAGACTATTTCTTTCGTCGAATATCTTCGACAGTATATTTAGTCTCATCGAATGAAACTTCCTCAGGTTTTCTGGGAAATATCAAGTTCGTATATTTGGTATTCTCTTCTGTTCCCAGTTTCTGTAATAACATGGTTACCCGTTCTTCATCCAACCAATCTTTTACTAAATATCGTTTCAAATCGTCTGAAATATGCTGGAAATGTAACGCGAGAATCAGGTTCGTATAAAAATACAGAAAAGAATTTGCAATTTCTTCGGCAGAAAAACCCTGTTATTTCTTTCACAGGTGGTCTGTTTCAGAATTTTTTCGAAACTTTTTTGATGTTGTAGTATTTGTTGCTACAACCTATGCTGTTGATGCTGGATGCACATACACACCGTCATTTCGACTAATTGTTCATATTGGCAATACTGAGGAGAAACAAACAAAAAAATTTTTCTTAGAAAAGAGAAATAGTAGCGAGTGTACTATTAGTAAGTACTAAAAAGTATTCTATAAAAGGTCTTGAATAGTTCTTAATGTTAATGGTCCGAGTTCGAATTTGAGTCACTGTCTACCATACATTTTTATTTTAAATCGGAGAATGAAAGTAGTCTTTTATTTTGAAAAGATTTTCCTCTTTGACACGCCTTTTTTAAAGATGTCTTTAAGTTGTACCGGAAAAAAAGCAAACCCACAGTAATCCTTGTTCGTTAGCGCACATGTACGTCCGACGATAAAAAAACTGTTTGTTAGATGTTGTTTTGTACCTTGTAGAGGTAAATCCTTCTTTGTAGCTAATCATGTTAGCAGTTAATATCTTTCAATGAACGTCAGTCGAATAATTTCGTTCACAACGTGATATGCATGTATTTACTGAATAATAACCAAGCCGCGCGAATATATTCCAAAATTTGGTTTCGTTTCGAATCCTGATTTGCCAATTAATATATTTTACTTCACCATATCTTTTATGGATTCGTTTACGAAATCCGCATCGCCAGCTGATATAACTTCGTAGAAGTTATAATAACAAAAATAACAAGAGCATAAAGTATTTAAACGAGGATGGTTTATTACAAAGTATGTACCTTGTACAGAAAAATATCACTACCGGTAATCCAATAAGATTAACATAATACAGTCAAATACCGTCGAATACCCATACTACTGTTCGTAGTCATATATATATTCTATAGCCTGGTTCACTTCTTTAGTGACTGAGGGGAGTCCGGCATCCCATCACAACAATAAAGAAATTAATTCTCCGCAGAAAACACTTTTGCACTATTAGAAATCTGGGAATAATTAATATATATTTCATATGGTTCAAATTCCATGAAAATTGGAAATATTCAAATTTTAAAATGTAGGGTTGGTGTCCTATACCTTAAGCAACACTGTAAAGTACTCATATTATATTTTAAAGTTGTAAATGTTTATTAATTTTTATATAATTAGTATGGTTCGAATATCATACAAATCATATTTTTTTATTATTTTCAAAAAGGACGGGTTAACTTTTATGATCCTTCGTAATTATATATATATATATATATATATATATATATATATATATATATATATATATATATATATATATATTATTTGTAGCTCTTAGAAAAACCCGTCTAGTAGAGCACTGTAAGTGTAGTATTAACACAGCATGATGTCGCTAGCTATAAATGCATCGTTCCTTTCATTAAAAAAAGTCGAACGCTCTAGACGCCAAGCCGCCGTATATAGTGTTAAAATTATCACCGTTTATTTGCTTGGTGGTTAAGGCATCGGATTTGAGTTGCAAAATACTCGTAATCCGGGGTTTCGAATCGCATGACCGGTAGTGAATAGTCATATCTCTATGCTGATAAGTCCCGATTATTAAAAGGACGAAACGTATACGTACATAGATAATAAACAATAACAAATATATATATATATATATATATATATATATATATTATTTCATGTATCGACATAAAATGTCATAAGGAGATATAATATTTTATGTATCGATTTTCAGTATTTATTTCAACGTGAGGAGAGCTAAGTAGTATGTTATTAACGTATATTTATAGCAATTAAGCAACACAGTCTTTCGCGTTATATCTCCGTATGGAATCGTCAGGATAAAATGCATCGAATTTGTGTTACAGGGTGTTTCTATATCTCCACGTGGTGTTTAATCAAGCTAGCTAACCAATCGGATACTTTGTTATTGCTTCACATGTGTTAACGTGTCTATTAGCTGATGGTAGGACTCATCACAAACAAGGTTCATATTCTTTTGTTCGGTTTTGCATAGGAGTGATTCATCCCTGTTTTTGCTGTGTTGAATTAATAGGTGACCTTATTTTTACACGTCCGTCCTTGTATTTCCATTTTTTATGTGTTACTTTTTATGTATTGTTAATCTACAGTCAATTTTATTCTGTGTAAGCAGTTGTTTGTTATTTCACTTCTGTAGTTTAATAGGTTGTGGGTGTCTTTAACGTTTAGAATTTCAAATTTCTCATTCAGACATGATATAAACGGGTCGTCTAAATTTCTACATGTATTGGCCTGCCCTACTATTTTCCATTCGATTATTGGTGACCTTCCGCTTTCTTTGAGATCGCAGTAATGGTTTGCTAGTGCTGTTTTTATTCGGCGTTTTTTGTTATTAAATGTGCCGTTGTGGTCTTAAAATCTGGGGAGCTCATACCGACGTAGTACTTTTTGTTATTCAGGCTTTCTTTGGTAAATATTGTTGCTTGGTAAACAAGGCTTTTGGTTAGGCATTTATTTTGTAGTGGACAAAGTGGATTAGTTCTGCAGTTACATTTTTTATTCATTATTCACTTTTTCATTTCTGTTTGGGTAATTGCTATTAGGGTTTGGGTTATGACTATTTGTATTGGTGATATCTTTGTACTTCGTAGTGTTATTTTTGCTATATTGGAAACTTTTTACGCATTATGCTATTTTTTACACTAAACACCACGTGTATATATAAAACACCACGTAACACAAATTCGATGCGTTTTAGCCTGACGATCCCTTACGGGTATAAAATGTGGAATCCTCTGTGTATCTTAATTGCCATGAATATATTTGTATAACTTACTATATATATACAAACAAACAGACAAAAACATCCACAGTAACATGCTGATTACAAATATATATATGGTTTTGCTAGATCAACTGCTGAAAACCGACGTGTGTACAGAAACATATATCTTAAGAGTAATGTTGTGTTGCTTCAATATAGGAGAGATGATCAAAGTGCTCTATTACGTACGTAAGAACATACATTTCAAAGAACGCTATACATTAGTTTGATCGTACATCGGTACTTGCGGTTTCATGGTAACACTGAAAATTCAGCCCGCAATTCTAAGGATACCAGGTATAACCGTTCTTCAGTCACTAATATGGCGAACTAGAAAGCTAGTCTAATTTTCATGAATAAATATTTGCTTCATTTAGTTTTGTCATATATAATTATAGAGTACTTGTTTTATTGATAAACATAAAACATACGACCCCCCCCCCCAAAAAAAAAGGAAACAGGACGGTGTGGTATTGGTTAGTGAGTTGTGCTTTGCTGAAGAAACTACATCGCTATACTTACAACAAAACGATGTAAAATGATATACTAATTCTTAAAATACATATATCTATAAACTCTATTTAATGCTAAATATTGAGCTTGTCTTTCACAATTGAAATTCGATCTCTGATCTATATTAATTTAATTTATATTGTATAAGTTATATATATATATATATATATATATATATATATATATATATAGGGGGTGGGGTGTTCCTGTCTGTCTATTCATTGGTTCACGGACTTTTCCTAAGTTTGCGAGATTATCACGATAAGCATAAATTAGCTTGATTGTACATAACCCATAGAACGATAAGTATATTTTATTTTGATTAAAGTGTCGTGTCGTCTGTGTTTGCACTTTACGTCAATAAAAATTAAATACGACGTTAAATTGTATTTTCTGTTACTTATGAATTGAATTTTAAAGAAAATGAAAAATAAGAATATAAATGTTACTACGAAGTTAACGACGTGGAGTAGAATTGTATAGGAGTCGTCATTAATTCAATGATGAAAATTAAAAAACTATAAATATAATGAAATAGATTGCAATCAATTTCACTTTACTTATACCTCTCTTACCCAATAAATGCTAAGTACACCCTTCAGCTGCACTCAAAAAATGAGTTTATAAAATATAAAACATAAGAATAATATATAAAATATGAGAATAAAGAGTTGATTTGTTATGGACTGGGTCCATAAAAGACGTAAGGTTGATTCCTACTTAAATCCCGGAAAACGCCGATTCTAGCATATATATATATATATATATATATATATATATATATATATATATATATATATATATATATATATATATATATATATATATATATACTAGTTTAAATATCTATGTACGCTGTTACAGATATTTTGATGATGAAGTTGAAGGATAAAAGGATGTCGTTGTTTTTAACAATTTTCATTACAATAATAATTCGGTATTTCGAACACTCTGTGTTTTTCATCGTGAATGAATTAGTGTGTTTTCCGTTTTTATTTTTTTTCTCCACCAGACTTATTTATTCCCGATGAAGAACGCACGGTGTTTGAAATATTGAATTATCAGAATCCTCAAAATCCTTAAAAAAAACACATCGTTTTATGCTTAAACCACCACCCACTCATCATGATTAGTATCAATAATATACATATTTTAATGCAGATATATTTACCTATTTATAGCTCTACGTACCCAGCATTCAGTATTGTTGAGATATGATAATTTCCGAACAACATATATTAATCTTCAAGGCGGTAATTAAACTTCACATGTTCTGCTTCGACATGTGCATTCACAATATTCCAACGCGCACCTTATTGCAACGTATACTGTTTGATTCGAGTAAGAGCGTTCAATGGTTTATGGGAATTGACTTTGAAAAAGCAGATGGTCATAAGTCGGAGGGGGGGAAGAAAGGAATACAATGGCTGATTGGTGAAGGCCGAAATAGAAACGGAAAAATAAGACGATGAAATGAATAATTAAAAGGATATAGCAGCGTCGGTCGTATTATGGAACGCGTTCCAATTAATGAACTCGCCAACATTGGTATCTGCTCTTTGCCGGCCTACACAAATTGAACTTGAGTCAAGTTCGTATGCGAGCGTATGATCAATTCCAATTACATACATTCTTGAGTCATCTACATGTTCAGCGAGGGTTTTAGATGCATTCAATTAGCTCTGTTCGTGTGGCGATCGTTCGGTCACCCCTACAATATTGGCATATCACTTTTGTTTGAATAGCATTTTGGTCGGTCCGTCTGTAGCAAGGCGGTCTGTGTCAAAAATAGGATCAATATTGAAAATTGAAATGGAAAACTTAGGTCAGTTGACGTTTCAAGAATAAAAATAACTTGTTCCGATTGTGACGTCACGGACACAACAAGTGGGTAAGCGACCGGTAAAAATGAGAGAGGACTGGTCTCTTTCGTCTGAACCACCAGAGAAGACAGCTGGGCTTTTGGATAGCTCGGTGAAGAGGTGGGGTTGCTACACGTATACTCTGAAGAAAAAATAAAACTTCAAATAAATTTTTAAAGTCCAATGTTTCTTTTTAATGAAAATAGGAACAGTGTTACTAGGAAATTAAAGAGAATTTCCAAGCATCTAAAAACAACACAAAGAAGGGGGTAAAATGCATGTGTGTTTATTTAACGTTTGCCTTAACAAACGACATCATGATATAAAATAAAGAAACAGACAATTAATACATGTCCCAAAACGATTGAACGCACATGATTGTTACTCGAGTAAGGAAGTAGTATAGAACACACAGGAAGTAGTGTATAACACACAAAGAGTTTACTTACAGTCGACGCATTGGGCCTTCCTGGTAGGACCGAGTCTGAGACCAGAAGAAAAGCCGATGCTTCAGTCTAGGAAGGGCCAACAGAAAGAGAAGGAAAATAAGTGAGATTTCTCGAATCTCGCAATAACTAAGACAAGGTCACGTGTCCTCCGAGATCTTGAGACCTGACTCCTTTTCTAAAGGGGCGCAGCTCTGAATATTAAAAAGGTAATACTTTTGAAAGGAGGTAACTCTGTCGTCCCTACATATGATTTAAGTTTACATAAAATAGTATATTTGATGTTTTAAGGGAGTTATGCCCACATAGTCCCTTGAGATTCAGGAACACTTCCATTGTCTTCCCTTGTAATTTTTTTCATTTTAGATTTTATATAGATTCTCTAACATTTCTTTCTATAAGGGAACGCACAAATATCATACACACACAGACGTTGAGTTTTATATATAGAGATAGATGACCAATTGTACACACTTCTGGAGAAGAAAATGTAACCAGTTTCGCTTATCAGCGTCTCCTCTTTGTTCTTAACGGAGCTGAGCACACATGCTACCTACTGCTTCAGATTAACAGGCATCATTATCTCCATAACTGTTAACATACTACTCAGACCAGAATACGACCTAGATATATAAGTTTTTAACATGCAAGTGTCACATGGACTCAAATATTTTATCTATTTAAAATTATGTAGACAGGTCAGACACACCTGGGACATGATGCCAGTGGGGAAGAAGAGTCAATGCCAAAGAGAAAATAAGAACGGAACTTTAACTGCGACATCACTACTGCGACGACATTATTATTAACATTTATGAAAGCTGTTATGGGGAAGAAGACAACGACAAAGAGAAGGGGAGATGGAAACTTTGACTGCCATATCAACACAGAAATATGAGCAGCTGGTTTTACTGACGAAGTGGACGTTCCATGGGGAATTAGACGAACGCCGCGTGGGGATTTAAAAACGACCTATTACATCACAATTGTTTGAAATAGCGTTTTGGTCGCCCTCTCACTCAATCTGTTGAAATTTTGCATTTTCAAATGCGCTGAGATATTTATAGAAGAAACTCTGCCGTTACGTCGGGTTCGGGTTACGATAAAGCTTGAAATAGTATTTTCATAGTAAAACGTTCCGATTGAATATCCGTTTTTGTTTGTTTGAAGTCTTCCATCTAGGAATATTTATTTTCATCTTGTCTCTAACAAATCGACATTATATGAAAAAAACATATGAAACTCGAATGAAACTGATCGTTTTGTTATCCTCATATTAAACATATAGATGTACGGCATACATAACAGAAAATATAGACTTGTAAAACTATGTTTACTTTGGGTATAAACGAGTTTTCAATTAAAAGTCATTAGAAAGAAAAAGAAAATTCATATTTGCTGGATGTTTTAAATATATATATATAAAAAGTCAACTATTTATTGAATTTTAAAATAATTTACGAAACTCAAGTAAAATGTATTGCACTTTAATTTAAAACACACCCGACTTCATTAATCTAAAAGATCGAAATTAATAAATGCGAAAGTGTTTTTCCATCTAGCCTAACTATATTAACATCAAAACAGGCTGTGCTTAATTAATTATATGACACAAAATATAGTGCACTGCAAATACGCGCAACCACTTCAGGGCTTCTTAATTTGCATATTAATTTTATAAACAGCTTCTAATAAATTCATATTCTGTAATATGCAGGTGTAATTTTGCATTGTTATATTTTCTCATATATACGCAATATTTTCGTCGATACTAAAACGTCTGATGTCGATGAGAACAGATACGAATAGGAATGATTTATTTGCACAAAATATAAAAAATACATTCAATACAAATTAGGCACACTACACTTGGATTTTAGCTAAATGTCCAAAGAAGCAAGACAATAATGTTTTTATGACATTTCAAGACATTTCAAGACATTTCAAGACATTTCAAGTGAATGAAAAAAACTGATTCAAATTTATTATTGTATTACTTTTTAATGGAATAGTATTAGTTCT
>OY744527.1:139863938-139968938 GCA_963556195.1 Sepiola atlantica | reverse complement strand
GCCAACACTGTAGAGGGGGGGGGAGAAAGAACAATAGGCCGTTTCTTTTTTATTCGACGTCATGCAATAGGTAGTACTTTCTCCCGTGCAACGCCGGGCGACGGGTTCCGCTAGTATATATATATATAAATGAATAAATGCGAAATATTTTTCCATTTATCACAATCAAAATAAGTTATGCAATTAAAATCAATAATACACTAGAATAATTTGAAGCACTCTCTTTATAGTAACAAGTGTCGTCTTAAACAGAATCCATTGTTTACTTTATTTGCATAATTATATTTTAAAACAGTTCATAATTAATAATTCTTTGATGTTATTCGAATTTTATTTTACTATCCTATTTACCTATTATATATGAGAATAGTTTTGTCGATATTAACAGTATTAGTAAAAGTTATTTAATACAAAAAAAATGACAAAAAATCGAAACAATGTTCATTACTTTGCAAAGGCCGTGCGCAAAAATTACTTCTTCATAACTTCATTTGCATACCTTTCAACACGTTCGATTTCATTCTATATTTCTCTTTTATAAAAAAAAGGATAAATTACCAAAATATCTCAAACCCCTTTCTTCCCCTCCGAAATAGATTATTTATTTGTAATTCTTCTCGGCTTCTTAACACCAATCGACAAGCAAAACAACATTTTTACAAAACTTACCTAATTTTTTTTATATATGCTTCAATTTTTAAAGAGGATCACAGTGGCTAAGTGGTTATCGACGCCGACTGAGGACCTGGGTGTGCCGGGTTCGAATTCAGTTCGTTCCACAGAAACACTTTAATCTGATCTTGTGTTTAACCTCCTAGAGAGAAGGGAAATAAAATACTTCATTTTTAAAGCATATATATTTTTTAAAGCAGCATGGATTACTTTTGAACTCAACGCTTTAAAAATGCTTTTTTATTCTAAGCATTTAATTTTCGTAGTTTTTATATTTCCCGTGACAAATAAAAACTTAATTTGATAAGTAAATGCTTTATTTGTAAAGTTTAACAACAAACCTATTGTTTAAGGTTTATAAACCGACTTTTACTAGTCTGTCAAATTACGGAAAAAATAGATATCCTCCGCTAACTCATCCCATCCTTCACCCCCACCCCAAAAAACTTTTTTTAGGCGATTACGAGTGAACACCTTGAAAAACTTGTCAGAAAGAAGAAAAGTAAAAAAAGATTATTTAGAATTTAGAGTGGTGGATCAGTTTCGTATATAAATTCAATGTAAAATAATCTCCCATTTCCGGGTCATTCTAACGTTTTAAGGCAATTACCCAAATTATTTTTTGCCATGTTGGCTAAATTCGCTGCGTTTGATTTCTTCGGGGGGGGGGGGTCTACTTTTTTAGGCGATTACTATGGTTTCGTGACCGTGCCACTCGGACTTAGTACTAGTTGTAAAAGAATTTGATTAACTGCCCTAAAAAGTTAAAATGACCCGGAAATGGGGAGTCATTTTACGTTAAATATAGATTAAATTGATTCCTCACTCTGAATTCTCAAATAACTGTTTTCTTCTTCCCGTTTTCCACAGTGTTCACACATAATCGCCTAAAAAAGCAGAATCTCATTTTTTTTTGGGGGGGGGTATCCCTATTTTTCTTTCAATCTTATATTTTAAACGTCACTTTTTTATTTTAATTTTAAGCATTTGATTTGTTTTTATTGTGTTTACCTTTCCCGTAAAAATTAAATAACTTCTTTAAAATTAGCTAATTAAATAACTTATATTTAAAGCGTAAATAAAAATTATTAAAATGTGAGTATTATTGTATATTAACACCCTCAAGCCCCCTCCCAAATAAGATTGTTTCTAGGCGGTTGCGTGTGAATACCCTGAAAAACCTGGCAGAAACAAATCCAACAAAAACACAAAATAATTTAAAATTTAGAGAGGGGATCAGTTTCGCATATAAATTTAATGTAAAATGATCACCTATTTCCGGGCAGTTTTAGACTTTTATGGCAGTTAACAATTTTTGTTTTTCTGTTGGAGATACATTCTGTGCGTTATTTGTGGGTGGGGGAATCCGCTTTTCAGGCAATTAAATGCGATTTTACGACCTTACCAGTCGGACTTAATGTTAGTGGTAAATAAAATAGCTTACTGTTCTAATAATTTATAATGGCCCGGAAGTCGAGGATCGTTTTACATTAAATTTATATACGAAACTGATGGCCACGTAAAATTTCTTTTCTTGTTTATTCTTTCTTTCCGACAAGTTTTAAGTGTGTTCACATAAAATCGCCAGAAAAAAGAAGAGTCTGTTTTTTTTAAGAAGACGTTATTCAGCTGAGAGTCTTAATCTACAAATTTACCAAAGTTTTTTGTTATGTAATTCTTTGAGTAAAAACTTATTTTTAGACTATACGCCGCCCCTCCCCCCCTTCCGAATTATTGATGCCCGGGGGTCGGATATATATATATATATATATATATATATATATATATATATATATATATATATATATATATATATATATATATATATATATATATATATATATATATATATATATATATATATATATATATATATATATATATATATATATATGGGAATCTGCTATTAAGCTAAACTGATCGTTATAAATTTTAAAACACAGCTGCTAGGTGAGTAATGTGCACTATATTCAGTTTAGTTTAGTTTTATGCAAAAGACAGAAAAATGTTAAAAATTTAGATACCAAAGAATTTAGTGAAATTTCAACAATAGGTATTAGGCATTAATTAAGAAATATTCACCTAATTTCACTTTCTTTGGAGCATTTAAAGAGAGTATAATATACGCACAATTAATTTTGCGAACAAAACAGTTTTGGCACACATTTATGTCTCCTTACGCAGATTAAAATCAAGATATAATTCTACTAAACCTTATGTCTAGAATTCTTATTTAAATGTTGATCAAAATCCATTACATGATTTTGATTCTAGAAAATATCTAAACCTTGTCTTCAGCTTAAATGGTGTCAAGTAAAAATTGAAACGCAGAGAATCTTTATGAAGTGGTGTCACATGGCTATAGATAAAATTTGATGAAAATCTGAAATGTTGGAATTTCCCAAAAAAGGTGTCCCCATAGTATGCTCCCGAAAAAAACTTTTAAATAGCCCGACAAAACTAGATTTGGAGATATTCATTAATTGATATCTAATAAAATAAAAAATTTACAAAATCGAAAATATCTGAATTTTCACGAAGGGCTTCAACCGCTTTTTTACCCCCTTTGCATGAAACTAAATTAAATTAAATATAGAGCACATTACGACCCCTTACGTCTAGCAGCTGTGTTTCTAAATTTATATGGATCGGTTAATTATTTAGAAATTAATCCTGTAGATTCATATATATAAGCATATACACGTACCTTACTTTATATAAATATATTTATATGCATACATACCCGCTTGTATATAATATATGGGGGGTCGTGATGTGGCTGATCTGAAAGATCTTACAGAACTCTTTGAAGTCGGAAGTCATAAACTGCGTCACGTAGTCACTGACCAAACAATCGACAACCTCAAAACGGGCGAACAATTCGTGCAGAAAGTTAATTGTTACCTTCGTGGTGTTTTTTTTTTTTACATCGTAACACTTCGGGCAACTTGGAAAAACTATCGACTACAATTAAATAGTAAATTCCCTCTAATGGGTCCGCAAA
This sequence comes from Sepiola atlantica, assembly GCA_963556195.1. Taxonomy (NCBI): domain Eukaryota; kingdom Metazoa; phylum Mollusca; class Cephalopoda; order Sepiida; family Sepiolidae; genus Sepiola; species Sepiola atlantica. The sequence continues at coordinate 139,965,262 of OY744527.1, read as the reverse complement.
ATCTACGTGTATCCTTGACCAAAATCGGTCTGTCTTTGGTCACGGACTATGTTTGATATGAGGTGCCTTTGCCGCCAAGGCACAGCCTTTACACGTATTTACGACGTTCTCAATGTCCACATCAAACTCTTTATTCTGTTTTTCCCCGGATGGCGAACGTAGTAAATCCCTCAGAATTCTCTTTTGTAACTTTTTTGGAATGACGACTCTCTCGTTGTACATGAGTACATGAGTACATCGTCGCATAATGCAAAACTTAGTAAAAATTGTAGGCCCTTACAGCCATTTTAGCTTTTGTACTGATGGCGAATCATTATTGGAGGACTCCCTTTTACTTGCATGTATATTCACCGGGAGCTCTCTTACTGCGTTGCACAATATAGCTTTTATATCCCCGTCCGCTTGCAGGGAAGCGATCACATGTCTATGTCTTGGCATCAGTCTAGACAATCCATCCGCGTGATAGATTTTTTTATGGTAAAACCTCCATTTTGAAATTATAGTTCAATAAAATGGTTCCCTCTGTAATCTATTCACCGTATACACCAGCAGGCCTTTTTTCGAACCGAAAATGGTGATTAACGGTTTATGGTCCGTCTGTAATGTGAACAATCTACCGTGTATATAGCGGTGGAACTTAGTTACAGCAAACATTATTCCTAACGCCTTCTTAATTTGGGAGTACTACTTCTCCGCCGAAAGCAGGGTCCTTGCTGCATGGTCGAATGGTTTATGCGTTCGATCCGGCATTATATGAAGAATGCATGCTCCTAATCCATATGAACCAGCGTCGCTAGCCACTATTACGTCTAAGTCTGGGTTGTAATGCGTAAGGAATGAATCCGATGTCAGCATTCTAACAGTTTTGTCGAATGACACCTGGCATTCGGGCGTCCACTTCCAAACCTTATGTATTTTCAATAGTTCATTCAGTGGAGAACGTAGATTATGCATTTCTGGGATAAAAGCCTGGTAGTAATTTGACAATCCAAGAAAGCTCTGTAGTGCTGTGACGTTTTCTGCAGTGGCCCGTTCTGTGTCCGGTCTTCTGCTGTCCTTGTCTATTATATAACCCAGACATTTGATTTTTTCTAAAAAGAAAATCACATTTTTCCTCTTTAACTTTAAACCCATAGTTCCGGATTTGCGAGAACACTTGGTTGGGATGTTTCCGGTGTTGTTCTATGTTTCTACTGTTGATTGGAATGTCGTCAAGGTATGCAATAGCAAAATCAAGTTCGTCCAACATGGTACCAATCACTTGCTGAAAAATTGCGGGAGCAACTTTTACCCCGAAAGCTAGCCTTTCGTACTTGTATAAACTGCGATGCGTATTTATACACAACAGCTTAGAACTCTCTTTTCCATGGGTATTTGGAGGTACGCTTCACTCAGATCTATTTAAAAATAAAACTGCACCCATCAAATTTTGAGAAAACTTCCTCCTGGCTATGCAATGGGTAATGCTAATCTTTACTGCTTCATTTAATCCCGTCCAAAAATCTGCACATCAACAACATGGAATCATTTTACATATATATGATCCACTGCGCTTTCACAGTTGATTGCAGTCGCATCAAGCTTCTACACTGCCATCTTTTATCTTCCCGGGATTTCGGATGCGACTTTTTAGACTAGCTTCAAATCTGGGTGGGTTTACCAAACCTAGAAGATAAGGATGATACCTCCAACGTAATTTATAAGTTTTTTTTTTTAAATCTATTTTTTAACGTGTTTTTTCAAATTCGGATGTGGTTTTTTCGACTTATTGTAGACATTGATGACACTTTTGGGGTTAGGGTTATTATTTGATTCTTGTTCAGAGGATTCAACGAACCCGCCTATGAGGGAAGATGTCTTTCGCAAAATACAAACTTCAAACTTTTGCTATTTACATTTTCATCATGATCATTACCATACCGAAGCTGTCGATTGAATTGCCCATGTTCCAGACTATGTTTATCCTCGAAAGCCATACAGCTGTTCCTTATACGCCGTCTCCATTCGGCTATACTGAAGCCCATCTTCCCCAGCTGCCCACATCAAGCGTCATGAGTTCAGTGTCGTTCTTCTTTTGGGCTGGTGTTGAGAACTCTTTCAAAGATGTAGCTCTCCGCCAAATAATTTATTTCGGAATCTATCTCCCTTCATGCGAAACACATGTCATGCCCAAGTGTTTGATAGCATGTTGCAGGAGATTCAATATCCCTGCATTTTGTCTTGACAAGAATATCACTGTGAGTAGTTTTACTCTGCCACTTGATGTTGAGTATACATCTGTAACATTTCTGCTGCAGATGCACAAGAAGCTTGTTATGTTTGCAGAAAAGCGTCCAGATTTCAGAGACGGACAGAAGAGTTGTCAGAACATACATTCTATATACTCTAACTCTCTTATACTGTAATGTGTAATGTAACAAGCTGTCCATACTCTATTTTCCAGTCTTTCTAAAGCCAGGCTTGTTTTATGGATTCGTAGATGTATCGCAGCATCCAAAGAGCCATCACTTGACAGGTACAAATTAGTGTGAGGGGTTCATAAAATAATACTTTCTTTCATTCGTAATGGTAAGTGCTAGAAAAAAACACTGAAACAAGGTCCGTCAGTAAAGGATGACGGCTTGAAGCTTTTCTTTCTTGCTTCCTTTATTTTATCCTATCTTTTTATTATATATAAGCAGTAAGCAGTTGTCAAAGTGTGCGCACAAATTAGGGAGCGACAAAAGTCGGAAAGAAAGATGTTTTAAATGGTAAATGTCTGAGGATTGCAGAATGCAAGCGATCGGTTTGAATAGCAAGATATTACACACTTTGTGTAACTCTCATCAATTCTTAACGATCCCCCGAACAAGGCTGTGTAGCCTTCTAGCAACTATAATTTATTAATTATAGTTATTTAAGACTTTCCGTCACTAAAAGTTTTATTTTCATAAATAAATGGCCTTCTTTTCTACAATGTTATATTTCCCTATTAACAGGTTTCGGACTGATGTCTTGTCCGTTGCCACATTCACCACATTTGAATCGCTCTACCATACGATCTTCTTTCGGTGTTATGCGTAGAAGTCGGAGTTTTAAACTGAACCATAAATCCATTCCATGGACGGGGATTTGCATTCGGATTTAAGTGAACATAAAAGTTGAGAATGCAATATCTAATCACGGTTTCAATGAAAAAAAGTCAGAATCCTGGCATTCCTTGAAAGACAATCAAACTGATGAGAAATCTCCAAAGGAATGAAAATCGGAATGAAAAGTATACCCCGTGGAATCAATTAAAAAAATTGCACATGAAAAAGGCCGGAGATAACAGCGATCGAAATGTCATGAGTAGTACAACAGAGATAGAAACAACTGACTGAATATATACATGCTGCTACACAATAAACAGGAATTTAATGGCAATTTATTTGCACATATATAAGTAATTGTTGATAAGAGAAACATTGTTACAGCAGAAGAAAGACAACTGTGAGATGAGATGACCAAATATGCTGTGAGCAGTTGCGCAACGACGCTCTTTGACTCATTTCAAGTCATTGATGTTGTAGCAGGATTCCATTAACAGGGATTTTAAGGAATCTTTTGGCTACGATTTCTTTCAGCTGTAATTGAAGAAGTTGATGTAACTCCAAACGGTAAAATCCAGTGTGTTGAGATCTGGACCTTTTCAGTTGCATTTGTTTTGTTCAATGCAAATTTCATACGAACATAATCACTTGCTATTTACATTTTGGTGACGTGAAAACATCTTAATTTATGTGTTTGTCATGGATTTTTATGCATTTCCCATATACACATATTCCTAACTCAACCCTTAAAACAAAAGAAATCAGTTACACAATTAATACAATATTAACCTGCAGATGGAATGATGTTTAATATTTCATACGATAGTTCCACAAAATGCCCTCTAAATTTCCATTCCTACTATTATTTCTTAATTAGTTTAATTCCATCTGATTGCTGTTTTTGATTTGATCTGGGAATTTTCCAAAAATGTATTACACTATTAGCAAGAAAATTCTATTCGTTAGCATATTTAGTTTTTGAAATCTCGATAATACATATTATTTGTATTTCGATAATGCATTTCCAAATAAAAAGAGGAACATAAAACAAATGCTCACCAGAGTTTGACATGTCATTACTTAGTTTGAAAGTTTAAAGCACTTGTCATTCTTCGTTTCAGTAAAGTAGTTCATTCTAATGTTTCCCTGCAATACATATTTTCTTTTTTTAATTAGTAGTCAAATGTTATTGTAGTGTTACAATTTGAATATTACGTTGCAATTTCTAGGCCTAGTTGCATTAAACTTTATTAGATCGTATTGGGGCTTTATATATCTTGAAAACAATATTTATTTCCACAGAAATCATATTTCTTACCACCCATCAAATCCTTCTTTCGATGCAACAGACGAGATGCGATGGTTCGATTGAAATGTATTATCAAATAACAACTCTTAAATAGCATTCGTCAGTTTCTGTTGACGTCAAAGTAAATATTTCTTTCTAACTTTTACTTGTAAAGGCACCCCCATTTCTAACAGCATATGTACACAAGTTTAGACATATAATTATGATTACGAATACATACATTTATTGGTAGACGTGAATAATCTGTGTACATTTTCCCTTTTCCTTCTAGAGTGATTATATACAAAAAAGTAGATGTGCTTCCATTTTCCTTTCGTTTCTCATGTATTCCCTCTTTTTCATACATCTTAATGAACTATTTTTCATTTGTAAACATTTCGTGATTTATTCCTAAAATAAATAACTGCCGCGGAGGGTTAAGCGATGCGTGCTACGGCTGATCAAAAACGAGCGAAATGAATATCTTAAGAGAGAATAAACGAGTCTTATCAAATTAGCTTAATTCTGTAATTAATAAAGTATTGAATAATGATTCATCCCGGTGAAGCTTAAGCATCAAATAATTCAAAAGTCGAATGTTTTAGAAAGCAGGGAGCTTGTGATAAATTAGTAATAACATGCCCTAGTATTTATTATAACTTGGCGATACCCGAGCCGTTAATTCACGCACTAATTATATGTTTTTATTAATTACTATGTATTTTTAAGGAACCGATTCAACGGTTACCAATATAGATTGTGGACTTGGCATGCCATGTTCGAATTCAGTAGAGGCTGTTAAGTTACGTTCTGAAAGACGAAGTATGAATTCATATACCTTCCACCCAAAAGTGAAATAATAGGTTATACTAGGTTATACTAGGTTATTAAAGAAACTAGAATAGAAGAAAAACTACGAATTAACGCAATGCCTCCGGTTATCTTAGAGTTCTCCGTGCCGCGCCATAGCTTAAGTAATGTTCGTGAAGTGCAGTTGGGAGTTCACAACCCTTGCTTAATGATATACACTTCATAGCACATGAATGTCTAGAAAAGTATGCCTTGTCTCTCAGGAAAAACAGTTCTTTAATGCTATAAGATGACCGAAACAAAGATATATATGAACTCGTAAATGAAATTCACAAACCTCACGGCAATCAAACCACATTTGAACAGATAAGCTTCATCCTGCGCCTGACTTGCCCACCAAGTTTAAGTTATGAATGCCCAACAATCTTTCAATGATAACCATATATGGATACGAGGTACCAAACTATCAATCATTCTGTGACCCTTGTATCTTGGAATTGCCGTGATTTGGGCTGTGATGACCCTCTTCAGTTTAAAAATAGTCTTGGAAATTGTTTTTATATACATCTTTGGCATAACCCGAAATAACTCATTAGGATTCTACCCGTCCTTTTAATCTAATTGTTTGGATTTCTCTTGTACTTCACCGAGTATATTTACCAGGTAAAATTTCTAGTTCTTTTCCATAAGCCGAGTGGCTTCTATGATTACCGGAACGCATCTAAATATGCTATTTCAAACTTAAGCGTGACATAAAAATCTGTGGCGTTAAGGTCTGGTGAATAGGAAGCCGATTTACGATCACACTTCCGACTAATGAGACGATCGCCAAAGTGGTTGCCGATATTATTGAACGGCGATAAAATAAAGACTGTTGGATATTCATGATTGAATCTTGGTGGACACGTGAGGCATAGACTGACGTTTATTGATACCAACTATGGTTGGATTGGAGAAAGGTTGTGGAATTTATTAACTATTTCATGGGTGACATTTTTGGCGACACAGTCGACTATTGATATTATAATTCTTAAATAGTTATAGAATTTCAACCAAAAAATTTTTTTTTTTAAATTAATAAAGAAAAAGTCACAAACGATCTGAAAAGAGGCTGTGTGTTCGTCAGTTGGTTCCTCAACGGAAAGTTTTTTAAAAAACATTTTCATCGCATATGGACGAATATTTACCACATGAACGAATCTTGTGAATTGAATTTTTAACATTTCCTACCTATCACTTATTAGTGAAATAAGACTCTCCTAAAATTATTCCGTCGTTTAAATTCCTCCTCTGGTAGTCAACAAGGTTTCGATTTGTGAATCACAGATTTAGCGATATACAAATAATATATATATATATAGGCGTGTGAAAATATATGTTTTAGCATATACTTTCTATTATTTATGTATGCCAACCTCTTCAAAGTGAAAACTCGAGCATATATAAATAAACAACATTTTGCTACATTCCCAAAACCACGATTTTATTCATCTTACGAATCATTTCTTTCAAAGCGAAAACTTTTGGTACAATGTTGGAAACGGATTCGTAATTGTTACAAAAGATTTTGTTTTGAAAAATGATTCGAAAGATCAATAAAATCGTGGTCTTTGAAATGTAGCAAAGTGTTGGTATTAAGGCAGCAAGTCATTCCCCCCTTTATTTTCTTTAATCTCTCCCTCTCCTCCTACCAAAAACCTTCAAAAAAATTATAAAAAACTTCAACAACAGGTAATCTTAAAAATAAAAGAAATCTACTCCTAATGACGACCACAAAGGTCGAAAGCAATCGAGTGATGGCCGAATCAAGAACACTCGGAAACATATACCGGCTACCACCGGAGACCAAAAGGTTTGCTTGACGCATCCAGAATATCACCAAAAACATCACCAAACGCTAAAAGTCCCTGTCATGTAACAACAGGTGTATATATATGTGTATATATATATATATATATATATATATATATATATATATATATATATATATATATATATATATATATATATGTATATATATACGAGGCATGTATAAAATGTATCCGACCTTAGGCCAGAAAAAATATTTCAAATACGTGACGTCGTCGCGTTAGATTCAGCAGGTGTTTGGAGAAGATGCGATGGGTGTAACAAAATTAAAGAGTGGTTTAACAAATTCAAAAATGGCTGCATATTAACGGAGAGTGACCAGTGTTTTGGCAGGTCGAAAACTGCTCGGAGTGCGGCTGTTGTTTAGAGAATACGAAAAAAGAGATAATGCGGAACGCGACGGCGGAGATGAACACCATTCTAAAAGAAGATTTCCAGAGGTGTTTCCCGCAGTGGATGGATCGGTGGGCTAAATGTGTGCAAGCACAAGGGGCCTACTTTGAAGGAGATTAGGGTCCCAACACTGTCACGTATTTGAAATATTATTGACAGGTGTAGTTATATTGTGTGTCGACTTTTCTGTGGATGTAATATTAATTCTTTCCGTTCGATTGATTATTTTTGTTCTTTCCAGCTTCTCATCAATCCGTCCCTCTGCATTGCCTCCAGCCTTCTTAATACTATTATTACAATTCCCAGCAATGCTTCAAGCAAACTGTCATTCTCTATTAACCCTTTGTCTAGACAACACACAGTTTACATATACTAAAAAAATATTCCGACTTTAAGAGAAACGTACCAGAATCAGCTGCCAGATGAATTTCCTCAAGAGATGCTACAGGCACAACATAATACCCAACACCATACGGAACATCACTTTACCAACCTATCTCTACCTACCCATACTTTACCCAAGCCGAAAATCATACATACCTGTTGCATTATTAAAATTATCCAGTACCTCCATTGTAAACTTCATCAACTTATCAACACCATCACAGAGATTAACTCTTACCTCTCCACATCAATAGTACTGTCGACACACAACATAACTACAGCTGTCAATCATAGCTACCACGACTGTTTCAACCTCGAGAAAAACCCACTTGAACAGAAATTCACTTGGCTTTTCCAGGAATACTCTCAACCTCACACCACCAGGAGCACTGACACCATCAGAACCCACAACTCCAAAAACATTATCACTGACCCCACTGGCTCTCTTACTGTCAAGACCGACTTACTCAGCCTTGGCTCCAAATTCATTACCACCCAAAAGCTGAATGACCACATAAAACTTAACATCGAGACTCAATTCTGCAGAACAACCTACCACTTCATATAGCTGACAGCATTTAATCAACACAATCATAATAACACAACCAACTCTAACAATTCTTTAACAACAACACGCTATACACTCCCGCCCCTAAAATTTCAGCCACATTAGTTCAAAACTCCATCAAGAACACCTGGTCCAAAATCTGCATCACACGTAACCTTCTCAAGATATACGAAATTAACTTCACCACTAAAAACAGCAAACTCTCCACTTTTTACCACCTCATTAAAACATGCAAGACCAGCACACACACACAAATTAGACCTATTGTTTCAGCATCGAAAGACCACTCTACAAAATTTCCTGGCTTCTCTCTCAGCTATTCAAACCGTTACTCCCCATCTTCCCCGCACATGTCAGCAGCTCTGACCAAGTCATTAGCAGACTACACTCACTCCAACGCTCTGGTGCTACCAGACCAGGCTGTCTGAAGATATCAGTTTTCTGACCCAAAATGTACCAAAAATTAATGTTTTATTCTTTTTTTTTCTCTTTGCAAAACTCAAATCATGGTCTGCAAAATCCAAAACAAAATACAACAATGTCACCGCAAAGACCGGATTCAGCATTAAATAACCTGAAAAGGCCGTGAAACAAAACAACCAACTAATAACCATCACTCTAACGCCAACAACTACAGTCTAACAACTACATATTAAGCCTCGACGTCGTCTCCCTCTACACTTCAATACCCGCACAGCCAGCTATAGATCTCATCACTGACCGCATATCCTCCTCTGACAACCTAGAACTCTTCGGACTAACACCTACTGAAATTCACAGACTCCTATGCACTATCAGCGACAACACCTACTTCAATTTCCAAAAATATACATTTAAACAAATCACCGACCTCCCCATCGGTTCTAGACTTTCCGATCTCCTAGCCATCACCTACATGAACCGGCTAAAACAACGAGCATTAAGCACCTGCCACTCCCATATATTCTTCTCCAGATATATAGATGACATACTTATCCTCACATCTTCTCGTGATGAAGCCACTCAAATATTAAGCAATTTTAACAACACCGACACCCACATACAATTCACTATATTTTCCGAAATATCAAATGATTCTTAATCATCCGGATAGCACACACAGCTGACACCACACTTGCTGTTTATGTAAGATTGTAAAAATAAATAAATAGTAAGTTCTCCCCTTCGATTGATTATTTAGGTTATTTCCAGTTTCTCATCAATCCGGCCCTCTGCATTGCCTCAACCTTCCTAATACATTCATTACAATTCCCAGCAATGCTCCATCTCTCTATCATACTCTCTCTCTCTCTCGCGCTCTCTCTCTCTCTCTCTATTTATATATATATATATATATATATATATATATATATATATATATATATATATATATATATATATATATATATATATCACGCTGTGGAATTTATGGGATAGATCGTAGAAAAGCAACTATAAGTACTTGTTATTTCAATTGTTAATCAATTTATTTTATTCAATTGTATTAGAGTTAGAACCCCCCTCCCTCCATAAAAGCATTTACCTTGAAAAGCTCATTCATTATTTTACGGATATATAAAGCTGAAAATCAATAACGCTTGTCGCTATAGAATTAATGAAACAATGTCTTATCTCTAATGAATTTTGAAGAGCTGCATGCATAAGCTCTCAGCCAAATGACGTAATGGATTGTTGAAGTTTTACGTGATTAGAAAAATGCAAGCATTTTAATCAATAGGAGTTAGAAAACCTCAGAGAATATAAAACAACTGCATTGTTTATTAAAACATTCCTGCAAACGTTAATGGAAATTATAAGTAAATGCGGAAGTACACTTACCTAGCTCATGTTAAAACTAGCCTAGTCTAATAATACCAAACCAACAGTGGAAATGGCATATTAGTAGGCTCTCAACTTACCATTGAAGTCTTTTTCACTCGATTATTTTCACTGATTCTTTGCTGTTTTTGATGCTAGCTGCTCGAACCCCACTGTGTTTTCTCCTGCCATTTTCTATATAACCCAGTTATTTTAAATTATTATTAAACTTATTTGAATTTATATTTGACGCTTAGTATAAGAGCCAGTACATTCACATATAAATAACACTACAACTCTTTTTTTGGATGAAATGAGTCACAACTTAACAAGGCCAAAAGAATAACGGTTAATGGGATTTGTCAGTTCGATGATGAACAATACTAACACTAAATATTGATTACTTGAGATTATTTTGAAATACCCTAATTGTCGATACTGAAGAAAATAACACAGCGTGGCATTTAAAAAATGTCTGTTTTTATAAGTAATTGTGAGTAAGTTTTTATTTATAAGTAATTGTAAGTAAGTTTTTATTTATAAGTAATTGTAAGTAAGTTTTTATTTATAAGTAATTGTAAGTAAGTTTTTATTTATAAGTAATTGTAAGTAAGTTTTTATTTATAAGTAATTGTAAGTAAGTTTTTATTTATAAGTAATTGTAAGTACGTTTTTATTTATAAGTAATTGTAAGTAAGTTTTTATTTATAAGTAATTGTAAGTTTTTATTTATAAGTAATTGTTAGTAAGTTTTTATTTATAAGTAATTGTAAGTAAGTTTTTATTTCTAAGTAATTGTAAGTAAGTTTTTATTTATAAGTAATTGTAAGTTTTTATTTATAAGTAATTGTAAGTAAGTTTTTATTTATAAGTAATTGTAAGTAAGTTTTTATTTATAAGTAATTGTAAGTAAGTTTTTATTTATAAGTAATTGTAAGTAAGTTTTTATTTATAAGTAATTGTAAGTAAGTTTTTATTTATAAGTAATTGTAAGTAAGTTTTTATTTCATATATTTGAACGATTTTGTAACCGCACAGTTTCATTCTAAGTTCGGGTAAATTGGCGAAAATGAAGTAACTGTCATCAGCCGGATTGCAGACCACACTGGATTCGTCCTCTTGTATTAACCTTCTGTACTGCCTAACTTGCGGTGGGGTTTACTTCTTATTTTTATAAACGAGATACTGGTACACCTTGTGTGATTCGGAATATTATCTCCTAATATGTTACTCATACTAAAATTGATTCTCCTACCAGTGTTCGTTTCTTAAACCTACGCGGGTCACATTTGCACTTCCTGTTAACCATCGGACTATTGGTTCGGCCTATTCAATCTCATGCACAACAGCTGATGTCGATCCTGCAAAATAACTGGTCATAATGTACGCTTTCAAAATTTCTTACATAGTTTTTTCAAAGAGGACTAAATTCCATTTCATGAGGAGACAATTGCGATTTAGAAAAATGTCTGAATGTTCTCATGACACTATATGTTTTCGATAAATTATAGACGTTTAGTTGAACACTAGCAGGCAGACTCCGGATGCCTAAAGGCATCAGACTATCCCTTCTGACAAGGGAAGAAAGAAAAGGAAGTCCGCGAACACGGTGTTGGTTTCGCAGTCATAAACTCACTGCTTTGATTCAGCAACTGAACGCCTAATCTCACTGCGTCTAAACACTACAAATGGATCAATTAATCTGTTGTGTGTGTACACCCCAACACTCGCGGCACGTGCCGATATAGAGGAGCAGTTCTACACTAAGCTGGATAGCACCATCAATCCATTTCCACAGAATGAAGACCTAATCGTCTTTGGGAGCTTTAATCCTCGCGTAGGTGGTGACAACGATGCATGGTCACGTTGCCTCGGTAACTTTAAAGTGGGCAAATGCAATAATAATAGTCAACGGCTACTATAACTCTGTGCCTACCATGACCTCTGCATTACCAACACATTATTTGGTGCCAGGCCGCATCACAGAGTGTCAGGGCGCTGGCACCAGCTTGACCTTATCAGTTATAGACGAAGGTACCTCAAACATCTCCTGATGTCTAGAGCCTACCACGATGCCGATTGTGATACGGATCATTCCTTAGTATGCAGTAAGGTTAAACTTCAACCCAAAGATTTTCACCGCAGGAGGGTATTGTGCGTATAGAGGTTAGCAAGACTCAACACCTAGACCGCATGGCGGAATTCAACGTGATGTTTTCATCCACCGTCAAAGGAGATCACAGTCGGCCTGCATCTGAACAGTGGGAAACACTCAAGAATGACACCCACTCTACAGATCTAAAAGCCTTTGGGAGGGGGACAGGTTGCAAACGCAATGACTGGTATGATGAAAACTTTGCTACTCTCGACCCTATGATTAAAGCAAAACGTGTATCCTTGCTTTCATACAAGGCCAACCCATCTCCTATATCGCTGGCTACACAGGTCTTCCAGAAGTGCAGTCCAAAGGGCTTTTGGAGAAACTGCGAACAACTACTAGACGGAGCTCTCTAAGACTATGCAGCGGGCAGCTGATACAGGCAACATGAAAAACATGTATGACGGGATGAGGAGAGCTACTGGACCCACAATCAACAAAACTGCACCGCTAAAGTCCAAGTCGGGTGAACCCATACTAAACAAAGTCAAACAGCTGCACAGATGGGTAGAACACTACTCTGAGCTTTACTCCAGGGAAAACGTGGTTTATCAATCTGTCCTGGATGCCATTGATCGTCTCCTCCTGATGCATGAGCTCGACGAGCAGCCTTCCATAGAAAAACTATACAGGGCAATAGACAGACTGCCATCTGGAAAAGCTCCAGGAAAGGACTATATTCCAGCAAAAGTCTTAAAAAGTGAAAAGGCTAGCCTGCTTGAGCCCCTTCATAGCCTTTTGATACAGTGCTGGAGAGAAGGCTCAGTGCCTCATGACATGAGAGACGCAAACATCATCACACTCTACAAACACAAAGGGGACCGCATTGACTGCAACAACTACCGCGGTATCTCACTGTTGAGCTTCGATCGGCAAGAACTTGCAGACGCAGTAGTACTATGCGTGTGAATAGCTATTCACACGCATAGTACTACTGCGTCTGCAAGTTCTTGCCGATCGAATTTACCCGGAATCTCAATGCGGCTTTCGTTCAGATAGATCAACCATTGATATTATCTTCTCCATACGCTAGCTACAAGAGAAATGCCGAGAACAAAACCAGCCTCTGTATCTCTCCTTCATAGATCTGACAAGGCGTTCGATCTCGTGAGCAGAGACGGTCTATTCAAGATTCTCCCAATAATCGAATGCCCACCAAAACTCCTTAGCATCATAAGATCCTTTAACGATGGCATCATGAGTACTGTCCAGTTTAACGACGACATGTCTGCTGGGTTCGGGGTGAAGAGCGGTGTCAAATAAAGCTGTGTGTTGGCCCCGACACTCTTCGGCATCTTCTTCGCCCTACTCCTGAAGCATTCCTTCAAGAACACAGCAGATGGTATCTACCTGCATTCCAGATCTTACAGTAGTCTCTTCAATATCGCCAGGCACTGCCCCAAGACAAAGATCAGATCAGTCAAAATCAGGGACACGCTGTTTGCCGACGATGCAGCCATAGCGCCGAATCAAGAAGATGGTCTACAAAGACTGATGGACAGGTTTGTTAATGGTTGCAGCCTGTTTGGTCTCACCATCAGCCAGAAAAAAACAAGTTATGGGACAAGCAACAGCCTTTCACACCCAGCATTTCAATTCAAGGTACACCACTAGAGGTCGTTCACCAGTTCCAGTACCTAGGTTCCACTGCTCCAGACACCCTCTCATTGGACGTAGAGCTTAACAAAAGGATTGGTAAGGCATCCACATCCCTCTTTAAACTAACTAAATGAGTCTGGGGAAACAGGCATCTTACAACTTTTACCAAGATGACCGTCTACAGAGCGTGCATTCTCAGTGTCCTACTGTATGGGAGTTGGTCCTGTACCACATACTCAAAGCAAGATAGGAAACTCCAGGTTTTCTATATGAGGTGTCTACGTAGGATACTTGATATCACATGGCAGGACAGAGTGAGCAACAATGATGTTCTGCAAAGAGCAGTCATTCTATCCATCTAGTCCCTACTGCGTCAGCGACGTCTTCGCTGGTTGGGACATGTGCGCAGGATTAATGATGGGCGCATCCCTAAAGACCTTCTCTATGGCGAGCTTGCCTCAGGCTCAAGAAAATGTCTGCAAGCGAGATATGAAGGCTTGCTCAATGGACATTAATACATGGGGAGCCTCTACAGCTGACAGAACTGTCTGGAGGAAACAGATACGCCAGGGAATGATCATCAGTGAGCAGACCACCACGATGAAAACGCTGCGAAGAGAGCTAAAAGAGCAAGCCTACAGGCCGAAGTGACGCATTACACAACAGCCTTCGTATGTCAACGCTGTAGTAGACCATGCAAATCAACAATTGGTCTCAACCCCGTCACGTATTTGAAATATTTTTTTCTGGCCTACGGTCGCATACTTTTTAGACAGACCTCGTAAACTTACTGGTTGGTATGGTTACATTTACTTACTCGGGTTCGACGTTATACGCAGGCATGAAAGAAGGAAATAGATACCATTTTTTTCATCTAATATATAAAGTAGAGACGATTTTTCCCCTGTACCTTCTCGGAGAATAGGAAAATAACCACATGCATCACAGGCTACTAAACTCACCATTACATTACACTTATTCACTCGAGCGTGTTTTAGTACATTTGTTATTATTTTTCCCAGCTAACATTAAATATTACATTTGGCCCGCCATCTCCGACTCTCCAACAAACCTACTCCATATAGGTGGTAGCAACATTTTTTCTCCCAACCAATTATGTACTGTCACTACACTCATCGACACCGGGAACTAATAAACACAGTGTACTTTTCACTGCTCCCGTTCACTCCGATGATTTTCCGCGAATATCAGATTACGTTCTTTCTCATTCTACCTATGACTTGGCCTATTTTCATATGAATTTTTAAGACGAAACTGTGGCGCAGGGGTTAAGAAGGCACGTTTCATGATCGACTGTTTCAGCGTTCGATCCCATTCTACGCGGCCACTTTTTTCTTTAATTCAAAGCATTCGCCAACACGGGCAACGGGTTCCGCTAGTTAATAATAAAGACTGGCAAGATAGTATTTATTATTTCCTTTCGTTGATGAATTAAATGCTCACTTATAACAGTGGAAAGTAAAATCCAAGATTTTCGGAGATTTGACGTGTACTTAATGAAAAGTACACTTTCAAATAACATATAATATGGTTCTTCTAAAACTCGAAATTCGAGATCTTCTTTGGTCAGTGTCATACTTAAATGATGATATATGACAGATATATTTACATTTGAAACACAAAGCAATGTCAAATAGTATAAACTTCAAAGTTTTACTGATGTTTGAGTGTTAGCCGTCGGCGAAGGAAGCTGGAACTTTAAACATGTATGAATTATTTTTGTGGGGTGTCTATTAACTTCTTTCATTTCTGTATAGAAACGATTCACACAACATGCGACAATGTCACACGTCAACTTTTCGAATAAGCAACAAGTCAGAAATGTTTTCAAAAACAATTTACGTTTGAAACGTGCGCCACTCGTAATTAACCAGAGTTTCTGCGATATGATATTTACAGTTGGAGACGAGACTTGACACGATGCAATTCGGCGAGCTTTTTAGAGTAATGTTACGATACACTTACGGCGCGTGCATGGTCGCCTTACGAGGTCAGCAGGCAATTATTTTATTAAGCGAGTTAAGAGTGTGGGCGTGTCTCCTTCCGGTCAGTCGATTGTAACAAGAAGCGGGTGCCAGTAGAAAAGCGGAAAAATAGTTGGGTTTAAACTAGACTGCTTTCCTGAAAAACAAATCAGCATTCAGTAAAACTTACTGTAAACAAGAACATTCCAAGAAATTAAGATATAATAGGTAGCGTATATTTGGTGTATTTACGGACAACTTAATTATATATATATATATATATATATATATATATATATATATATATATATATATATATATATATATATATATAGTACGTATATTTGGTGTATTTATGCAGCATATTTCTATTCATACATATGTTATTGGATAACACGTAATACTTCTGCCTAATAAATGTTCTTTTTAAAAAAATTGTTCGAATAGTCCTTCCAGTGTTTTTGTCGCATTGTCATATGTAGGATCCGTAAGTTTTATGTTCCATTGTTCGCGAGTACTTTCGATCGATTCATTGAATCGTCTTCAGGCGGAGTATTATTCTGGTGCTATATATATATATATTTTAGTTAGTATATATATATATATATATATATATATATATATATATATATATATATATATATATAGTTAGTATAGCGCCAACTGTCAGCTCGACGGTTGAGTTTCAATCCCGGCTTAAGGCACAAACTGGTCTAACCGGATTGAAGAGCTGTGATACAGTCTGTATGTGGATGACGATATGAAGCTCCCTTCTTGGGTAGAGCTTATGTGTAAGGATATCGCCAACTGCCATTAGCTTTAAGGCATAGCTAATTGGGTAAAACTAATTCGAGCTTCCGACACTTGATAATGTTTACATTGAGATATTACTTACATTCAGTCAGTGTCGTATGATAACGCAGAGGTAAGAGCGCCGACTGTCAGCTCGACGGTTGAGTTTCAATCCCGGCTTGAGGCATTAGCCGCACTGAAGAGCTGTATGTGGATGACTATATATATATATATATATATATATATATATATATATGTGTGTGTGTGTGTGTGTGTGTGTGTGTGTGTGTGTGTGTGTGTGTAGTCGCTCCTTTAAGACAATTAAGTAAGTTCATTGAGTACTTTAGATTGCCTAGATGTTTATAGCCCGATGCTGTCTATCTGGAAATGAGAGAAGCGATAATTTCTAATGGTCTAGATGATAGAGCGGAAGCGTGCGAAATCAAAGAAGAAAGTCAGGCCAGTATTGGACTTCCGAGAGTTGAACAAGTATGTGGCCTGTCACACTAAAGATGGAATCCACGTATGTTAAGAAGTCATGAGAGAGTGGAGGAAAAGAGAGCGAGCAACCAAAATTCGCCTACCTTCAAATCCATGATGACAAGAAGCTATGGCGGTATCAATTGGTCGAATATTTAGGTAAGATTTATTGCTTGACCAGACTAAGATTTGAACTGAATTCTGCACTGAAAATTATGACGGCAGTGCTTAAGACCGTGTTGTCCAAAGACAATACAGTGAAAAGAGCCAGCTGTTCTTATATCGATGGTGTATGGTTTACGACACTAAGGTGACTGTGGAAAAGGTGAGAGACCATGTCAATACATATGGACTAACAGCTAAGCCATCGGAGTCATTAGAAAATGGAATGGCTCTTGGATTAAAATTACAGCAGAATTAGGCAGGAAAGTTGATGTTTGGAAGAGGGAACAAAATCCGTGAAGTCACGGACGGCCTAACCAAGCGAGAACTTTTCTCTGTGTGCGGGAAGTTGGTTGGTCATTATCTCATAGTTGGATGGCTGCGGACTGCATGCAACTTTATTAAAAATCAGACCGGTATGGACCGATGGGAGAATGAAATTGACCCAGAGGTGTTGCACATGATAAAGGAAGTGATCGCGGAAGTAAAAAAGGTGGGCACTGTAAAGAGAGAATGGCACGTAAAAAGGGTCCAGGATGGGGTGATATGGAGCGATGCTAGCAACCTGGCATTAGGAGCATTGTTGGAAATAGAAAGTTTAACTGTTGAAGATGTTACCTGGCTACAAAAGAAGAATGATAGCGCCCACATCAATGTTGCGGAGCTTAGAGCCACAATGAAGGGCATCAACCTGGCTTTGAAATTGGGGCTACAAGCAGTAAACATTAGAACGGACTGGGCAACAGTGGCATCGTAGATTAAGTCAGAAGTGTCGGGAGATAAACGGATCAGGACCAAAGGAGCAGCTGAGATGCTTATCAAGCGTCGACTCGGGGTACTTGGAGACTTGACGAGAGAATTCAAACTGAAAGTAGCCGTCACATTGGTTCCATCACAGAAAAACAAGGGAGACGTGCTGACCAGAGTGAAGAAGGTTTGGCTACGAGAGAAAAAAAGATATGGCTCCGGTGTGCTGTATAGTAGATGAAATAAAGCACCTGCATAATATGCATCATTTTTGTAAGAAAAGTGAATCCAAACATCGCAATGGAAGATGTTCAGGATGTAGTTAAACACTGTAGGGATTGTCAATCCATTGATCCTGCGCCATCCAGGAATGAAAAAGAGAGCTGCATGTAACAGACAATTGGAGGCGAATGGCCATTGATATAACGCATTATAGTCATGAACTGTATTTAACTATGATTTACTGTTGACCTGGGAGAGTAGCAATATGGCGAAAAATTAGAAACGAAACAGCAGAAGAGATAAAGAAAGTTGTTGAGGAGGGGCCAGTAGAGGAGGCGAAATAAGTTGTGCGTCGCACTCCTGGGTGTCCACTGCGTTTGTGAATAGCCATGATCCGGGCCGCGTCTAGTTCATCTATGTGTACAACACCAATCACGGGCTCAGGTCCCCTTTCCCTTTCCATTGCATCAAACTAATAGCTGTGGCACGCGCGTCAGTTGGTCGGCCACGTTTGGAATCGATGCAACCAACGTTACGTCCACCTAGAGCTTGTACTCCATAACCAGCTACTTGAGTGTACTCAACCGTCTCCTAATAAGCATATCACTGGCTGCCTTATTGCGAACTTGTGCTTTCTTAGTTAAAGTGTCCGACACCCAGTGGTACACACACGCAGAGTCGGTCTTTATGTGCAATACCTTGCTCTGTCACTGCAAAGCCAAGTTGATGCCCTTTCAACACGGCGTCCAGATCGGCTAAATTAATATGCTGGGTATCGTTCTCAGGTCGCAGACAACAACCGTTCTCCAACACTGTACCGTGTCTTTCCAATGCCACCCAAGTTGCTAGCGAGATAGCATCGACCCACACATTCACTTCCCGGCCGTTCACGTACCAGTCTCCACCAGCTGGATCACTCTGTCTTACTGCATCAATAATCTCGCACATCATATTCCGGAGGAGAGAGTCGATCACCTTGTCATCCTAGCCTTTTGTGATCGAACTGGGTCTCCTCTTAATCACTCCGCATGCCACACGAAGCCATAACACACCGGGAGGTGCCCAACAAGCCTTCCACACAATGAGAACACATTTCGTCGGGTGATGATATCGGGAACTTCTTGAACCGTGTTTTCTTCGCTTCCAGCGCAAGACGCCGCGCTCACTCCAGACCATTAATCCAAGTACGCGTGTGCCGTCGCACAACCGCTCCGGACCCTTACATTCCCGTCCAAACCGAGCCAAATGTTCCCTGACAGGAGACGCGGGCATGGCATCTTTGTCGACCAAGATATCATCGATGTAAGCCGATGTTGCGCGGGCCATGGCTTCCTCCTACGATAGCACCGGGCTGACGATGACCTTCATGACAAGGGGAGCCACATTTAATCCAAATCCTAGACGCGTCAGACGGTACCTCTTTCCGTCGATCTTAATATTCTGCCAAAGCGTCTTGTGGATTCGTACTTGGAGGTACGGTTCTTTTCTGTCGCCATTCGCGCATCTTAACAGCGCAAACATCTGCATCTGCCTTTGCCGTGAATGTGTCCACATGATCGTTAAGTACGCGATAGTCCATCACTGGGCGCACCTTTGTCTTATTCCGCTGTAACACGGCCATCAAAATAATCAAACCCTTGGGAGGTCCTAGCCTTTCTTCCGGGTATGGCACGAGCCAACCCTTGTCCATCCACGTGCGGAATTCCTGATCATATTCTAGTCGAATTTTCGCAGCCACCTGATATTGGGGCACTCCATTACGCAGCTCTGCAGATGCGCGGTTATCTGCCTACTTCAACGCTGCGGTCCATGATCGTCTCCGACTGTCGAAAGTAGAAGTAAAGTCAGGTTCATTGATGGAGATAGCCGTACACGTAGCGACTTTTCCGTCGCCGATCCGAACCGCTCTTGTAGGCCCCACAGTGACACCCCCAACGCCTAAATCGCATCAATTCCCAATAACAGATCAAATCCCAGTGGTCTACCACGCACCACCAAAACATCGATTCCGACAGAATTGCTTTCATCTGTGGCAATGGTGAACACTCCATTGCCGCAGTATGCACGGGACACGCCTCTAACAGTCACGATGTCCACCTTTTCCGTCTTCCAGGATCGGCATCGGCTGGCATCTATTATTGTCCGCGAACAGCCCGTATCCACCGCTTTCCATCAACATGGACGATAACCCCCGGGAGCGCCATGTTTACATCCTGGCGCTGATGCCTCGTCCCCTGGCTCATTTTCCGAACAGTTCTCGGCCCAGTATCATTCGATAGGGTGGACAATCGTTACTTGGAGGTTGTTTTTCTGCGGCTTATTTTGGCCCGCAATTTCGCCTTTGGATTCGCTTCTTGTATGTGAACCCCGGTGTGCTGGTGCAGGTGAATGGTCTGAGGTCTTAGCCCTTCAGATTATCCACATGTCTTTGTCAGGGATGTCCGCTCTCACCGAGTCTCTATGTACTTGCGTTGGAGTCCTTTCTCTCACAGGCTAAGGGTGAATCCGGTCAAACGTGTTATTATTTTGGCGGGTGCTTTCACTACGTAAAAGTACTCCGCCTTTGCCGACGACTTGACTGTGCTTATAATAAGCAGTTCCGAGATTACTGTCGTCGACAGAGAAATAAGAATGTATGAAACGATAACAGGATCACACATGAACTGCGACAAGTCTGTGGGCTTGCACATTAGTGCCTGGAAAAGTGTATCCTTGCAGGGACCGTTTAGCTGAACTGACGGGCCTTGCAAGCTACTCGGCGTCTGGTTTTGTCCGGATCTTCAGCTGGAGAAAAATTGGTCGGAAGTGCGGAACCCGAGCTTCTCACAAACAAAGGTTCGGTTGATTTTACTTCCTCTCTATTCCATTATTCTCTTTTCTATAATGTGACCCATCCCTGTTTCTTAGTTGTGTCGAGATTATAGGTGACCTTATTTTAACACGTGCTTGCTTGTATTTCTATTTAAGGTTTTAGTTTAGTTTCGTTTTTATTTATTCATTTGTTCATTATTTATATAGAAGTGAAATAGCTAACAACTGCTTACACTGAATAAACAAATGAATTAAAAAGTAAACTAAATAAAAACATAAAATAGAAATACAAGCAAGCACGTGTTGAAATAAGAGATTCCAACAAAATCAAGAACACTTTAAGAAAATTATGTATATATATAAATACATATATAAATAAATATATATACATATATATAAATATATATACATATATATAAATACATATATATATATATATATAAATATAAATATATAAATAAACATATATATATATAAATACATATATAAATATAAACATATATATATAGATATATGTACTTATATATATCAATATATATATTAATATATATATTAATATGTATATATATATAACTACAAATATATATATATATATATATCTATAAATATATATATATATAAATAGTTACATATATATATAAATATACAAATATATATATATAACTATCTATATAAATTATATATATAAATACATATATAAATCAATAAGTATATGTATATAAATATATATATATAAATATAAATATATATATATAAATATATATATAAATATATATATATAAATATATATAGATAAATATATATATAATTATATATATATATAAATATATATATGTGTAAATATATATGTGTAAATATGAAAATATAAATATAGAGAGAGATTTTCTGTGCACGCAAAAAATTAATTTGTAAATTAGTTATAAAAATCTGTATTCAACAAAATCAGTTTATAAATAAAATTATGAATTTAAAAATCTTTATATACAATTCATTACTCGTCAGACTAAGGGTGAACTAAAAATGGGAAAAATGCTCTCATTTGCATATTGTTAAAAATAGTAAAAACAAAAATCGCTCAAGGTGGCGAAAAAAAAAAAACGCACCGGAAAAAACACCGGTTGACTTCGGCAAAAAAAGAGAACTAGTTATCTACGTAAATATATATATATATATATATATATATATATATATATATATATATATATTATGAGACTAAAAAAACTTATAGTGAAATATGTAAGCTCAATATACGAGATAGAGCAATTACAAAGATAATTTAAGGAAGAGAGATAAAGATGTGCGAATGACAAATCTATTTCATCTTCGATTGTTTAAGGCAAGGTGTACTCGATAAAACATGTTTTTTCTTTCCTTAAGCCAGGCTTTTCAAAGATTAAAATATTATCATCAGAGGAATTATATAGATGGATAAGTTAGCAGAAGAATAGCTAAGATTTAAAATTTGAAAAAAAATGTAGAAACAATATAAAGTAATGGAAAGTAAAAGTGTGTGCATAAAAAGGTTATCAAAATATAGAGTGTGTCCAGTTGGGGAAATGTGCCGAAAGATTTAAAGATGGAAAAAGAGATTTCGTGGAGACTGCGTTAGATTCAACCATATTAAACCCACGAAAGCCATTCGAAATCTATTGAAAAATAGGTCACTTAAACGAAGCGTGTAGTTGGCATGCGTGTTTTATTACGATCCGTTAGAAAGCGGTAAAATGTTGGGTCATTTCTATAGAAGAAATTGATGTTTTTGTTCAATTTACGGATATTATGCGTGTGAAACGTGTAGGATTCAGTAAATGTTAGCTTTTTACCTTTTGTGGAGTAGCTTGACGTATATTGACTTAATTCGGCAGTCGCGTCGCTGAGGAAATTGTAACTACCATGTTTATTAATGCCACACTGCAACGAGCTATTTTCGTTAATTGCATTCTCTCAAACCCGAAATGAGTATAAATTTATATGATCTTTGTAGAAATAACGTAATCCAATATTCTCGAAAATCAGCGGAATTAGCGGGAGCGTCCATAGAATGTGTGCGTAATATTTTTGAATTATGTAGAAAATTAATAAAAGACAAATAGTAAATATTAACGGACACTTTTTTTTGCAAAGTAGACGTTGTTTCATAGTTCCGGTGTCAGTGGGGAGCGTGTCAGTGCAATAGTCGTCTTACTCAAAGAAACAGCACATATGTTAGGCAACAATCACTTACTAAGCATAGTTAGTATAGAATTCAATACAATATTTGAACCTATAATTATAAATAATAGACAAGTAGTGATCTATAGTGATAAGTAGTTAGATAACAAACAAGAATATGTTAAAGGCTCCCAAAATTCTAATTAGAATTGTCCTCAAGAACCCGTGGCGCAGTGCATATAGACCAAGTAAAATTTAGTTCTAAGTGAAAGTCATCTGAAGGTTGAAGGTTAAATCCCCAGTGCGGGCAATACGAAGAATTGCGAAATTACTGAAGACTTTTTCTCAGTCATGGCAGATGGAACGAGAGCATGCTACCCCGTGGATTTAATAAAGGGTTCCGTTCGAAATTCCGTCAAGATTCACAAGTTCGACAGAAACATTCCAGAGTTCGACAAAGTACACCGAAGATGAGAACAGTAGTCTGAATATATAAAATTCTACAAATTATCAACCCCTATCTAAAGAATTCCGAAACATATATATACATATCTATGACTATATATATACATATATAAATAAATATAACTATATATATACATATATAAATAAATATAACTATATATACAATATATATAATATATATATATATATATATATATATATATATTTATATATATATTATTATATATATATATAAATATATATATATACATATGAATATCTATATCAATATAAATATATATATGAACATATTTATTTATATATACATAAAATCACATATAAAAATATAAATATATATAATATCAATAATTATATATATAAATATACATAAACATATATATATAAATTTTTATTTTAATTTTATACGTACATAAACATAATCAATAGACACGTGTTTCTAGCTCAAACCCATCATCATGGCTTACTTAGAAAGCCTTCGATATTGATGTCTATAGTTAAGCGTTATACCATCTAATTATCTTATAATGCAATTTTCTGCATCTTAATTACTTAGGATGTAGGACATTCTAAAAAACGGATACTGAAAGCACAAATAAATATAAATACATTAAAAATTCACATATATATATATATATATATACATACATATATTTAGAAATATATATATATATACATAATATATCTATATATATATATAAATATATATATATAAACATGTATAAAAATGTACATATATATAAATATATGTATAAATTAAAATATATATATATCAACATATATATATATACATATATATATATATATATATATATATATATATATATATATATATATACATATATATATATATATATATGAATAAAAAAATATGCACTAATATGAATACATAAATATATATAAATATCTATAAATGTATATATAAATATACATAAATATACATATATATATAAATACATATATACTAATATATATACATATATTATTTTATAAATATATATTTATACATATACACATATATATAAATATATATATATACAAATATATATATATGTCTATATAAAATATATATAAATATATGTATGAATTGAAATATATATTTATATATGTATGAATATATATATATATAAATAAATAAATATATATATATAAATATAAATATATATGTGTATATAATTATACATATATATACATATATATATATGAATATATATATATACGAGTATATATATATAAATATATAAATATATATATATATATACATATTAAAAGATATATAGAAATATATAAATGTATATCAATTTATATATATATATATATATATATATATATATATATATATATATATATATATAATAATGGTAATAATCCAGGTGAAAAACATCAACAGGGTGGTAATCCAGAGAATTTTAACCGGGTTTATAAAAAGTGCTCAATATCAAAATAGAGCTTTATATATGATAATTTTATTTACACAGACATGTACAAAATCTGCGACGCTGGCATGTCGATGCTATCGATCAACAGTTACTATAAACTGAGATCTCATCAGGCAGAGTTAGAATCCGATTTTAACCTCAGATCATATTTGGAGAGAATGAAGTGGAGGGATAGAGAAAGAGAAGAAGAAAAGAAATTTAACATTTCAAAAATTACGGCCGTTAAAAAATTTAAATTAAAAATTAAAAATTAAAAAATTAAAAATCTAAAAACAAAAAATCGATCGATAACATCGACATGCCAGTGTCGCAGATTTTGTACATGTCTATGTAAAAAAAAAATTATCATATATATATATATATATATATATATATATATATATATATATATTTATGTATATTAATATATATACGTATATAAATACACATATACATAAATATATATATATATTAATATACATAAATATATATATATATATATATATATATCAACTTTGGAATATATATTATTTGCAACCTTGTTACTAACATGGGCACAATCTCCTAAACTAACGAAAATTATGGAAAAATGTTGCCAGCTTTCGCACTTTATAACGTCTCAATCGGTGAATTATAAAACATAAGTTAGACATAATAAAACATAAATAAGAACAAAGAAAACGTATCAAACTAGAAAGTTTAAAAAAGAACAAAGTAAATATAAAAACGTATGAAGAAGGAAGGAAAAAACGAAAGAAAACGTCTCATTATGGAAATAGAGTGACGGATGTTTTTCCGAATAAATTTCTGACATGCTATTTGCTTTCTCTCTTCCATTAAAAACTTTAATTGCTTTCGCCCGGCAGTTTTTACTCGGTAACTTTTGCGTGATGAGATGGATATTTATATAGATACAAATAAATTCATTTTGGTTTTAGATACTTCTGCAGTTTCTGCAGGAGCCATTGTTAACTATTGGTTATTTTCACCTAACAATTTAATAAACGAAAGATACCGTAAAAATTGAATTAAGTTAGCCTTGGTAAGTGACTATATATTTCTGCCACTCCATAAAATCTCACCTTGTCCCCGATGCATTTCAAAGTGACGTTTATTCTAAATTTTGTCCACCCTAACTCGACAGAACTAACAAAAAAGTAGGCCAGTGGCGGGGGGGGGGGGGTGCACTGCGAATGACTGGCAGGGCTATTTTATTTATTTATTATTTTTGCAAAACTAATTTTTCCATTAGTGGCAAGGCTGTTCTACAAAGAATGACAAGTAAAGAGAACGATTGAAAAGGACTAGGAAACGCCACTGCGAGTCTATGTTACTGTCATTACTGATTTTGTATTATTAGACTGGGCTTGTGTTCAAGTTGGAGAAACGTACATGATTATAAGTAATTAGAGCTTTTTATATCTAAGCAAAAAAGTGACTCTTCAGAAGAACGGATGGGCGCTGGATACGGACAGGCAACACAAAATTCTGCGGATGAGGAGGTGGGGGCGCAGAGATGCACGGGGTGGGGGGATCGCAGCATTACGGCGAGCAGAGACAGAGGTTGATTAAGGCCATGTTTGGAAATTAAATAGTTCTTAATTACGACTGTTTTCACAACTGATTTAAGTTTTGCTTTTTCTTGTTTCTTTTTGATTTAACAGACATTTTTCGCGGTCAAACTCGACTGCATGAATGTGTAAAAAGCAGCTGTTTCAGATTGGTTATGACCCGAACGTTTTTCTGGTTATTCATGAATCGTGTCAAACACCCGGTCCGTTTAACAATGAAATAACGCGACAGACCAACGAAAATGCAATTTTAAACTTAAGCGTGACCGGCTCCACAGACGGACAAAGCATCCTATATATAATCAAGGACGCAGAACAACATCATCTTTTTATTGGTTGTTAAATAATTCGGGAGGAAATGAATCTTGTGAGTAAGTTTATTTGCACAAAACAACAAAGAGACACGGTGGCGGGGCGGAGCGGGTGTTGAACACGAGTCATGAATAACTAGAAAAGTGTTCGGGGCTTAACCAATCTGAGACTTTTTAAAAAATATGTGTTCTTCATTCACTTACGTTGTTCGTCTACGAACACGCGTACAAAAATAAACTTGTTTATTCATTACTGACTGTAAAAAGTTTTCGCATTATTTTTTTTACTATAACACGTGAAATACACTAATCCCATCAGCCGCCAACCAGGGCTGTTGCCACAGATTCGATAGCTAAGGCGGTAATGCCACCTATGGTGCCACAAGCAGTTTTTGCCACCGGACATGGTATGAAAACAGCGTTTGTTCATTTTTGCAGATTCACAATGTCTTCTTGAAACGCATTTACCTCCGCCCGTTGATGATATTACGCGTTATCAACGCTCGCATTTTTTAGCTAACAGTCCAAGAGTTAATAACAAAAACGCTTTTTTGAATAAACCAGCTACATTCAGATGTTGCTAACTGCTTCATCGAATCAGGTACTCACATTAGAGACCACGTGAAGGTTGCGAATGTTTCATAGTGAAAGTGCAATACTATATCGACTGTACTCGAACACGTCAAAATCGTTGCATTAAAGACCGAATGAAGGGAAGAAAGATTAAGTTACCTGTTGAGTGTGTCGCGGGGTCGATCGTTGTCGTTGATCGGCCTCACAACTAAGAAAGGATTTATTTACCTCCCGAGGAGGTTAGGCACATTGCCAGTTTTATCTTACAAGGTAAGATATGACCCAAGGTCGGGTCGGGAAAGTGGGACTTGAAAAGCCAGCGCTCTGGTCATTAAAAATTGCCTGGGCAGCCCCGTCGACATTCCCCGGTAGGGGCGCCTCAGGAAGTAAGCAATAAACTTACTCCTCCCCAAAGAGGGGAGGCAAAGACTGGGAGGGTAGACCTCCTAGAACTGCACAGGACAGACCCATAGACCGGCGTAAATCAAGCCCCGAAGGCCAAGATAATACCAGTTTATGGAGTGCAGTATCCATCGGAACAGATACTACACTTTGATAAACAGCAATGACAAAGAATAGTCATTACAGCCGTTGGGCCGAATCATCGCTTTAATGATAAACAATAATTCCTGGCGGAAATTATTGTTATTTAATGAACTTCAAAAGTCGCCTGACCGTATGTATATTTATTTTAGCTAGCTCTATAAACCAGGTGTTCACTCTTCCAGTCTAAAAAAAATAGGGAATACTGGTGAAATCTCGTTCGATGAACAAATCAGCAGGTGTCAGTAGTTTTCCAACGTCATAGCCATGCAAGAGTTAATGAAACCTTCTACCATAACAACAGCAGCAGGAGCCAATCATTTTCCTTGTCATGGCGGGGAAGGGTTAAATCCCTTTTCAAAATGGCGTCTGATCAAAATATAATCAAAAGGGAGCGATGAACGGATACCGCGACGTGGAAACGTATTGATTTTATATTTTTGAATCGATTTTATTTCATGTAAAATCTATATACTACTGGAACGAGTGAGAAGAAAGGGAATAAAGGAGGGTGAGAAAGAGAAAAGGAAAGAAAGAGAAAAAAAAGAGATATAAGGTAAGAGAGTGAAGATTAAGACGAGACAGAAGAGAAAAGATAGGGGAGAATGCGAGAGAGAGAGAGAAAGGAAAAAAGAGAAGAGAAAAGCAGGGAGGAGAGTGAGGAAAGAGAGAAAAGAAATTAAGAGAGAAAATAATGAAGATAGAGGGAAGGAAAGCGAGAGACAGAAGGGAAAAGTGGAAGGGAAAGGAAGTCAAGAAAGAGAGGGAGGAAGAGAGAGGATGGGAGAAGAAATAGAGAAAAGGGGAGATATTTAATGATATACGAGAACTTAATAGGTACTCAATCAAAGAATATACTTTGGCAAACATGACTACAAGACAGGTTCGTTCGAGAATGTATAGAACAATTTCGTACATCAGTTTAAATGTAAAAAAATCCCCTACGAAAGGAGCATTCATGACTAGGTGAACAACTTCAAGAACTATGCCACAATGGAGAACCTGTTTGTAGCCAGCGCCAATTATGCAAGCCATTCAAGAGACCCCAAGAAGTGTACAGTAGAGCTGATCGATGGCGCGAGGAAGCCAGCTCAGCAGAGTCTGAAACTGTGCGCAAAAACGAGCTGCAGACCTTGTATCCGTTGTTTAGTCCTGATTCCAGCAAGATGGAGCAAACTGAACCACTCAAACTCTTTCACAAAATCAGCGAGGCTACTTTGTTTAATCATTTCCTAGACTGATTTCGAGTGGGCACCTCACAGACCAGGACTTAGCCCCGCAAATTTATTTCTCTACCTTTAAGACGGACCTAAACATGGAGACTCAGAACCATCACGGTCGGTTTTTAAGGATGGCATTAACAAATTTGTGTTGTTCCCCAAGAAATACACAGAGTTAAATAGAGGCTATCTCGAACACATAAAATAAAGAAGTGTTCAATAATTCTATTGATATGATGGTTTAAACACAATAAGGCAGTCATCACTAAAGTTTAATTTAAGTCATGCAGAAAATGAAGAAATTAGGTCATCGAAAATTAGGGGCTCCTTTTTTTGCTCACCTATACATATAACAAATACTGACGCAATGGGTCACGAATTGTCTTATTAAGTAGATAAAAGTTCTTGAGCCCTGATAACTATTTAAAACACTACGGATGCCTATATTGGTAACTATTTCTGTGTTCAACACAGTAATCTACATGTTATATATATATATATATATATATATATATATATATATATGTATATATATATATATATTAATTTGCATCATAAGCAGCAATCAATTTATAAACTATGATACCCTCAATAAATAGTGCATACTTGTTTAAAAATGATAACTTCGTACTGAAAATGCGTGAAGAGTGTCTTTGTCATAATCTATGTAAAATACTCTTTTTATTTTAACTGTACCGGCTTTTAAAAAATAGAAACATTAACAGAAATACTTACATTGCTCTGCAATACTTATGGGCGCGGTTTTAGTACACATCACATACTCGTGTCGCTTGGTAGACATTAATAGTTTCCTTTGACAGATGAGTCGTTTGCTACCAACTAATACGATATATTTTTAAAGCTGATATTCCACAATGTTTTTGAAAAGTATAGGGTTTGATCACTTAAGAGGACGATTCGACGAGTACTAGCTGTAAATGTTTTACAGCAGCAACCCAGTAGTTTTAGCTCCTTGGAGCATTTACCATGAAAATAACGATACGGTAGATACATACTACAAACGTCTCTTCTGTGAGAAATGAACTGTAGGGACGAGAATAGATCATCTTTTACTAGTTGTGAAGTCGGCTCTGTCAAAGAAAAGAAAATGTAGGGACGAGAATAGATGATCTTTTACTAGTTGTGAAGTCGGCTCTGTCAAGGAAAAGAAAATGTAGGGAAGAGAATTCATCATCTTTTACTAGGGAAGAGAATTGATCATCTTTTACTAGGGAAGAGAATAGATCATCTTTTACTAGGGAAAAGAATAGATCATCTTTTACTACCGAAGAGAATAGATCATCTTTTTCTAGGGAAGAGAATAGATAATCCTTTACTAGGGAAGAGAATTGATCGTATTTTACTAGGGAACAGAATAGATCATCTTTTACTAGGTTGTGAAGTCGGCTCTGTCAAGGAAAAGAAAATGTTCTAAGCTATACTATCCCAGATTTTGCCACATGACTCCATTCATTTGTATTGGGGCCGTATACCATGTTTATATAATTCCAGTAAACGGTTAATTGTATTTAACACATTAAGACAACCTTATTAGATAATCGTTTACTAGAGAAAGAGAATAGATAGTCTTCTACAAGGAAGAAGATAGATCATCTTTTACTAGGGAAGAGAATAGATAATCTTTTACTAGGGAAGAGAATAGATCATGTTTTACTAGGGAAGAGAATAGATCATCTTTTACTAGGGAAGAGAATAGATCATCTTTTACTAGGGAAGAGAATAGATCATCTTTTACTAGGGAAGAGAATAGATCATCTTTCACTAGGGAAGAGAATAGATCATCTTTTACTAGGGAAAAGAATAGATCATCTTTTACTAGAGAAGAGAATTGATCATCTTTTACTAGGGAAGAGAATAGATCATCTTTTACTAGGGAAGAGAATAGATAATCTTTTACTAGGGAAGAGAATAGATAATCTTTTACTAGGGAAGAGAATAGATCATCTTTTACTATAGAAGAGAATTGATCATCTTTTACTAGGGAAGAGAATAGATCATCTTTTACTAGGGAAGAGAATAGATCATCTTTTACTAGGGAAGAGAATAGATCATCTTTTACTAGGGAAGAGAATAGATCATCTTTTACTAGGGAAGAGAATAGATCATCTTTTACTAGGGAAGAGAATAGATCATCTTTTACTAGGGAAAAGAATAGATCATCTTTTACTAGAGAAGAGAATTGATCATCTTTTACTAGGGAAGAGAATAGATCATCTTTTACTAGGGAAGAGAATAGATAATCTTTTACTAGGGAAGAGAATAGATCATCTTTTACTAGGGAAGAGAATAGATCATCTTTTACTATAGAAGAGAATTGATCATCTTTTACTAGGGAAGAGAATAGATCATCTTTTACTAGGGAAGAGAATAGATCATCTTTTACTAGGGAAGAGAATAGATCATCTTTTACTAGGGAAGAGAATAGATCATCTTTTACTAGGGAAGAGAATAGATCATCTTTTACTAGGAAAGAGAATAGATCATCTTTTACTAGGGAAGAGAATAGATCATCTTTCACTAGGGAAGAGAATAGATCATCTTTTACTAGGGAAAAGAATAGATCATCTTTTACTAGAGAAGAGAATTGATCATCTTTTACTAGGGAAGAGAATAGATAATCTTTTACTAGGGAAGAGAATAGATAATCTTTTACTAGGGAAGAGAATAGATAATCTTTTACTAGGGAAGAGAATAGATCATCTTTTACTAGGGAAGAGAATAGATCATCTTTTACTAGGGAAGAGAATAGATCATCTTTTACTAGGGAAGAGAATTGATAATCTTTTACTAGGGAAGAGAATAGATAATCTTTTACTAGGGAAGAGAATAGATCATCTTTTACTAGGGAAGAGAATAGATCATCTTTTACTAGGGAAGAGAATAGATCATCTATTACTAGAGGAAAAGAATAGATCATCTTTTACTAGAGAAGAGAATTGATCATCTTTTACTAGGGAAGAGAATTGATCATCTTTTACTAGGGAAGAGAATAGATAATCTTTTACTAGGGAAGAGAATAGATCATCTTTTACTAGGGAAGAGAATAGATCATCTTTTACTAGGGAAGAGAATAGATCATCTTTTACTAAGGAAGAGAATTGATCATCTTTTACTAGGGAAGAGAATAGATAATCTTTTACTAGGGAAGAGAATAGATCATCTTTTACTAGGGAAGAGAATAGATAATCTTTCACTAGGGAAGAGAATAGATCATCTTTTACTAGGGAAAAGAATAGATCATCTTTTACTAGAGAAGAGAATTGATCATCTTTTACTAGGGAAGAGAATAGATCATCTTTTACTAGGGAAGAGAATAGATCATCTTTTACTAGGGAAGAGAATAGATAATCTTTTACTAGGGAAGAGAATCGATCATCTTTTACTAGGGAAGAGAATTGATCATCTTTTACTAGGGAAGAGAATAGATAATCTTTTACTAGGGAAGAGAATAGATCATCTTTTACTAGGGAAGAGAATAGATCATCTTTTACTAGGGAAGAGAATAGATCATCTTTTACTAGGGAAGAGAATTGATCATCTTTTACTAGGGAAGAGAATTGATCATCTTTTACTAGGGAAGAGAATAGATAATCTTTTACTAGGGAAGAGAATAGATCATCTTTTACTAGGGAAGAGAATAGATCATCTTTTACTAGGGAAAAGAATAGATCATCTTTTACTAGAGAAGAGAATTGATCATCTTTTACTAGGGAAGAGAATAGATCATCTTTCACTAGGGAAGAGAATAGATAATCTTTTACTAGGGAAGAGAATAGATCATCTTTTACTAGGGAAGAGAATTGATCATCTTTTACTAGGGAAGAGAATTGATCATCTTTTACTAGGGAAGAGAATAGATAATCTTTTACTAGGGAAGAGAATAGATCATCTTTTACTAGGGAAGAGAATAGATCATCTTTTACTAGGGAAGAGAATTGATCATCTTTTACTAGGGAAGAGAATAGATCATCTTTTACTAGGGAAGAGAATAGATAATCTTTTACTAGGGAAGAGAATAGATCATCTTTTACTAGGGAAGAGAATAGATCATCTTTTACTAGGGAAGAGAATAGATCATCTTTTACTAGGGAAGAGAATAGATCATCTTTTACTAGGGAAGAGAATTGATCATCTTTTACTAGGGAAGAGAATTGATCATCTTTTACTAGGGAAGAGAATAGATAATCTTTTACTAGGGAAGAGAAGAGATCATCTTTTACTAGGGAAGAGAATAGATCATCTTTTACTAGGGAAAAGAATAGATCATCTTTTACTAGAGAAGAGAATAGATCATCTTTTACTAGGGAAGAGAATAGATCATCTTTCACTAGGGAAGAGAATAGATAATCTTTTACTAGGGAAGAGAATAGATCATCTTTTACTAGGGAAGAGAATTGATCATCTTTTACTAGGGAAGAGAATTGATCATCTTTTACTAGGGAAGAGAAGAGATCATCTTTTACTAGGGAAGAGAATAGATCATCTTTTACTAGGGAAGAGAATAGATCATCTTTTACTAGGGAAGAGAATAGATCATCTTTCACTAAAAAAGAGAATAGATCATCTTTTACTAGGGAAAAGAATAGATCATCTTTTACTAGAGAAGAGAATTGATCATCTTTTACTAGGGAAGAGAATAGATAATCTTTTACTAGGGAAGAGAATAGATCATCTTTTACTAGAGAAGAGAATTGATCATCTTTTACTAGGGAAGAGAATAGATAATCTTTTACTAGGGAAGAGAATAGATAATCTTTTACTAGGGAAGAGAATAGATCATCTTTTACTAGGGAAGAGAATTGATCGTCTTTTACTAGGGAAGAGAATAGATAATCTTTTACTAGGGAAGAGAATAGATAATCTTTTACTAGGGAAGAGAATAGATCATCTTTTACTAGGGAAGAGAATAGATCATCTTTTACTAGGGAAGAGAATTGATCGTATTTTACTAGGGAAGAGAATAGATCATCTTTTACTAGGGAAGAGAATAGATCATCTTTTACTAGGGAAGAGAATAGATAATCTTTTACTAGGGAAGAGAATAGATAATCTTTTACTAGGGAAAAGAATAGATCATCTTTTACTAGGGAAAAGAATAGATCATCTTTTACTAGGGAAGAGAATAGATCATCTTTTACTAGGGAAGAGAATAGATCATCTTTTACTAGGGAAGAGAATAGATCATCTTTTACTAGGGAAGAGAATAGATCATCTTTTACTAGGGAAGAGAATTGATCGTCTTTTACTAGGGAAGAGAATAGATAATCTTTTACTAGGGAAGAGAATAGATCATCTTTTACTAGGGAAGAGAATAGATCATCTTTTACTAGGGAAGAGAATAGATCATCTTTTACTAGGGAAGAGAATTGATCGTATTTTACTAGGGAAGAGAATAGATCATCTTTTACTAGGGAAGAGAATAGATCATCTTTTACTAGGGAAGAGAATAGATAATCTTTTACTAGGGAAGAGAATAGATAATCTTTTACTAGGGAAAAGAATAGATAATCTTTCACTAGGGAAGAGAATAGATCATCTTTTACTAGGGAAAAGAATAGATCATCTTTTACTAGAGAAGAGAATTGATCATCTTTTACTAGGGAAGAGAATAGATCATCTTTTACTAGGGAAGAGAATAGATCATCTTTTACTAGGGAAGAGAATAGATAATCTTTTACTAGGGAAGAGAATCGATCATCTTTTACTAGGGAAGAGAATTGATCATCTTTTACTAGGGAAGAGAATAGATAATCTTTTACTAGGGAAGAGAATAGATCATCTTTTACTAGGGAAGAGAATAGATCATCTTTTACTAGGGAAGAGAATAGATCATCTTTTACTAGGGAAGAGAATTGATCATCTTTTATTAGGGAAGAGAATTGATCATCTTTTACTAGGGAAGAGAATAGATCATCTTTTACTAGGGAAAAGAATAGATCATCTTTTACTAGAGAAGAGAATTGATCATCTTTTACTAGGGAAGAGAATAGATCATCTTTCACTAGGGAAGAGAATAGATAATCTTTTACTAGGGAAGAGAATAGATCATCTTTTACTAGGGAAGAGAATTGATCATCTTTTACTAGGGAAGAGAATTGATCATCTTTTACTAGGGAAGAGAATAGATAATCTTTTACTAGGGAAGAGAATAGATCATCTTTTACTAGGGAAGAGAATAGATCATCTTTTACTAGGGAAGAGAATTGATCATCTTTTACTAGGGAAGAGAATAGATCATCTTTTACTAGGGAAGAGAATAGATAATCTTTTACTAGGGAAGAGAATAGATCATCTTTTACTAGGGAAGAGAATAGATAATCTTTTACTAGGGAAGAGAATAGATCATCTTTTACTAGGGAAGAGAATAGATCATCTTTTACTAGGGAAGAGAATTGATCATCTTTTACTAGGGAAGAGAATTGATCATCTTTTACTAGGGAAGAGAATAGATAATCTTTTACTAGGGAAGAGAAGAGATCATCTTTTACTAGGGAAGAGAATAGATCATCTTTTACTAGGGAAAAGAATAGATCATCTTTTACTAGAGAAGAGAATAGATCATCTTTTACTAGGGAAGAGAATAGATCATCTTTCACTAGGGAAGAGAATAGATAATCTTTTACTAGGGAAGAGAATAGATCATCTTTTACTAGGGAAGAGAATAGATCATCTTTTACTAGGGAAGAGAATAGATAATCTTTTACTAGGGAAGAGAATCGATCATCTTTTACTAGGGAAGAGAATTGATCATCTTTTACTAGGGAAGAGAATAGATAATCTTTTACTAGGGAAGAGAATAGATCATCTTTTACTAGGGAAGAGAATAGATCATCTTTTACTAGGGAAGAGAATAGATCATCTTTTACTAGGGAAGAGAATTGATCATCTTTTATTAGGGAAGAGAATTGATCATCTTTTACTAGGGAAGAGAATAGATCATCTTTTACTAGGGAAAAGAATAGATCATCTTTTACTAGAGAAGAGAATTGATCATCTTTTACTAGGGAAGAGAATAGATCATCTTTCACTAGGGAAGAGAATAGATAATCTTTTACTAGGGAAGAGAATAGATCATCTTTTACTAGGGAAGAGAATTGATCATCTTTTACTAGGGAAGAGAATTGATCATCTTTTACTAGGGAAGAGAATAGATAATCTTTTACTAGGGAAGAGAATAGATCATCTTTTACTAGGGAAGAGAATAGATCATCTTTTACTAGGGAAGAGAATAGATCATCTTTTACTAGGGAAGAGAATAGATCATCTTTTACTAGGGAAGAGAATAGATAATCTTTTACTAGGGAAGAGAATAGATCATCTTTTACTAGGGAAGAGAATAGATAATCTTTTACTAGGGAAGAGAATAGATCATCTTTTACTAGGGAAGAGAATAGATCATCTTTTACTAGGGAAGAGAATTGATCATCTTTTACTAGGGAAGAGAATTGATCATCTTTTACTAGGGAAGAGAATAGATAATCTTTTACTAGGGAAGAGAAGAGATCATCTTTTACTAGGGAAGAGAATAGATCATCTTTTACTAGGGAAAAGAATAGATCATCTTTTACTAGAGAAGAGAATAGATCATCTTTTACTAGGGAAGAGAATAGATCATCTTTCACTAGGGAAGAGAATAGATAATCTTTTACTAGGGAAGAGAATAGATCATCTTTTACTAGGGAAGAGAATTGATCATCTTTTACTAGGGAAGAGAATTGATCATCTTTTACTAGGGAAGAGAAGAGATCATCTTTTACTAGGGAAGAGAATAGATCATCTTTTACTAGGGAAGAGAATAGATCATCTTTTACTAGGGAAGAGAATAGATCATCTTTCACTAAAAAAGAGAATAGATCATCTTTTACTAGGGAAAAGAATAGATCATCTTTTACTAGAGAAGAGAATTGATCATCTTTTACTAGGGAAGAGAATAGATAATCTTTTACTAGGGAAGAGAATAGATCATCTTTTACTAGAGAAGAGAATTGATCATCTTTTACTAGGGAAGAGAATAGATAATCTTTTACTAGGGAAGAGAATAGATAATCTTTTACTAGGGAAGAGAATAGATCATCTTTTACTAGGGAAGAGAATTGATCGTCTTTTACTAGGGAAGAGAATAGATAATCTTTTACTAGGGAAGAGAATAGATAATCTTTTACTAGGGAAGAGAATAGATCATCTTTTACTAGGGAAGAGAATAGATCATCTTTTACTAGGGAAGAGAATTGATCGTATTTTACTAGGGAAGAGAATAGATCATCTTTTACTAGGGAAGAGAATAGATCATCTTTTACTAGGGAAGAGAATAGATAATCTTTTACTAGGGAAGAGAATAGATAATCTTTTACTAGGGAAAAGAATAGATCATCTTTTACTAGGGAAAAGAATAGATCATCTTTTACTAGGGAAGAGAATAGATCATCTTTTACTAGGGAAGAGAATAGATCATCTTTTACTAGGGAAGAGAATAGATCATCTTTTACTAGGGAAGAGAATAGATCATCTTTTACTAGGGAAGAGAATTGATCGTCTTTTACTAGGGAAGAGAATAGATAATCTTTTACTAGGGAAGAGAATAGATCATCTTTTACTAGGGAAGAGAATAGATCATCTTTTACTAGGGAAGAGAATTGATCATCTTTTACTAGGGA
This sequence comes from Sepiola atlantica, assembly GCA_963556195.1. Classification (NCBI taxonomy): domain Eukaryota; kingdom Metazoa; phylum Mollusca; class Cephalopoda; order Sepiida; family Sepiolidae; genus Sepiola; species Sepiola atlantica. The sequence goes on along the minus strand of OY744527.1, from coordinate 139,927,202 downwards.
AGAGAATAGATCATCTTTTACTAGGGAAGAGAATAGATCATCTTTTACTAGGGAAGAGAATAGATCATCTTTTACTAGGGAAGAGAATAGATCATCTTTTACTAGGGAAGGGAATTGATCATATTTTACTAGGGAAGAGAATAGATCATCTTTTACTAGGGAAGGGAATTGATCATCTTTTACTAGGGAAGAGAATAGATCATCTTTTACTAGGGAAGGGAATAGATCATCTTTTACTAGGGAAGAGAATAGATCATCTTTTACTAGGGAAGGGAATTGATCATCTTTTACTAGGGAAGAGAATAGATCATCTTTTACTAGGGAAGGGAATAGATCATCTTTTACTAGGGAAGAGAATAGATCATCTTTTACTAGGGAAGAGAATAGATCATCTTTTACTAGGGAAGAGAATAGATCATCTTTTACTAGGGAAGGGAATAGATCATCTTTTACTAGGGAAGAGAATTGATCATCTTTTACTAGGGAAGAGAATAGATCATCTTTTACTAGGGAAGAGAATAGATCATCTTTTACTAGGGAAGAGAATAGATCATCTTTTACTAGGGAAGGGAATAGATCATCTTTTACTAGGGAAGGGAATTGATCATCTTTTACTAGGGAAGAGAATAGATCATCTTTTACTAGGGAAGGGAATTGATCATCTTTTACTAGGGAAGAGAATAGATCATCTTTTACTAGGGAAGAGAATAGATCATCTTTTACTAGGGAAGGGAATAGATCATCTTTTACTAGGGAAGAGAATTGATCATCTTTTACTAGGGAAGAGAATAGATCATCTTTTACTAGGGAAGAGAATAGATCATCTTTTACTAGGGAAGGGAATAGATCATCTTTTACTAGGGAAGGGAATTGATCATATTTTACTAGGGAAGAGAATAGATCATCTTTTACTAGGGAAGGGAATTGATCATCTTTTACTAGGGAAGAGAATAGATCATCTTTTACTAGGGAAGAGAATAGATCATCTTTTACTAGGGAAGGGAATAGATCATCTTTTACTAGGGAAGAGAATAGATAATCTTTTACTAGGGAAGAGAATAGATCATCTTTTACTAGGGAAGGGAATAGATCATCTTTTACTAGGGAAGAGAATAGATCATCTTTTACTAGGGAAGGGAATAGATCATCTTTTACTAGGGAAGAGAATAGATCATCTTTTACTAGGGAAGGGAATTGATCATCTTTTACTAGGGAAGAGAATAGATCATCTTTTACTAGGGAAGGGAATAGATCGTATTTTACTAGGGAAGAGAATAGATCATCTTTTACTAGGGAAGGGAATAGATCGTATTTTACTAGGGAAGAGAATAGATCATCTTTTACTAGGTTGTGAAGTCGGCTCTGTCAAGGAAAAGAAAATGTTCTAAGCTATACTATCCCAGATTTTGCCACATGACTCCATTCATTTGTATTGGGGACGTATACCATGTTTATATAATTCCAGTAAACGGTTAATTGTATTTAACACATTAAGACAACCTTAGCAAATACTAGAAGTTCGGATCAGAGTTGACCTGGGAATAATAGCAACTGCGTGGCGACTTTACACTCGTCACAGCTGCGAAATTGGAGTATCAAACGGTCGAGTTGTTTAGGGTTAGACTTTAGACTCAGTTGAAGAATGATTGAAACAAAATATTTACGAAAATACATTCTACTGAAAATTGTATTTTTGTGAAATTATGTCATCTACGATTTTGCAAAGTATTTCCCATTCACATGCTTTCGGCTATTTTAGCAGTAGAATCAATTTTTTTTTAAATGCGGTGTTCGCCGACAAAAAAATCTAAAGAGAAACCGCCAAATTTCCAGAGATAACTAGCAACATCAACGCTTTCAACATGAAACAGACGGAACAATCACATCCATCCATCTCTACACCTATGGAATGCGATTATTTTAACATCAATTTTGAAATTAACTATCTTTTTGTTGGATCTAGTCAAATTGAATGCACTCTCTTTCGGATGGGTGTCTTAAAGTTATAGGTGTAAGCTTATCGGAATGTTTCTCTTTGAACAATGTCTATGAAATACGAACCACAACAGAAGCGAATGCCTAAAAAAATATTAAAGACATTCCATGGCAACCAAAGAATTAAATAAAATCAATTCGTCTCATCATCTCTTTGGCCTCGTGAGAAAATCATTAGCGGATAATTTTTAACATCATTTGTGCTGAGTTTGATTCTCACTCGATTCAGACTTAACTTGTAGAACTGCACACTGTTGTCCTCTGTCAAGTGTTGTTCTCTGCAGCCTCAAAAGAGAATTTAGGCCAAAATGAGATCACCGAATAATATATATATATATATATATATATATATATATATATATATATATATATATTGGAATTCAGAGTATATGATTTCCGGTAGGCATTACGATATAGCTCAGGACCTATTATTCACACCTGCATCAGAAAGAGGTATACGCGGACACAATTAGAAACTATTTTACCGCCGATTTCGATTGAACTGGATGTAATAAATGCACCAACACGCAGCACTAATTCAAAGCGAATTTAGACAGGTGTTGAGCTATTGTATCGTCTTCTGTGTAAATTTCTACCACATTTTCCTTACTTGGCAACTGAAGCATGCTTGTTTTATTTCTTGACAAATTAATTGCATCGAATTGAATTAAATATCTCCCACTGAAGAAATGGATTTCAAATGCACTAAAATATCACAGAATTCAATCTGTTCTTCGCCTGTTTAAGATATTCTCAATAGGAAAACAGCAATCAAAATCGCAACAATAATTATGAGTCAAATGTGGATCTATATTATACTTATATTTCTGTGTTTCTCTCCGTCACTTATAGGCTTAAAAAGTAATAGAATTTGTTTACATGAATCACCCTGGAGATGCTGGTTATGTTATATGGAGTAATGTTCATATGACAACAAAACAAAAACAATTAACACTAAACTAAACTAGCGTTCCGAATTCCACTAAATTTAGCACACCGCATGTATCATTGTGGATCAGAATTATACTACTAATACAACTACTATAAAACACAACCTCCAAAGTTATTTGTCAGAAATTATTTTATTTGCTAATAAGTCACCAGTTCTCAAAGCCACTCGACGATGAAGGTTAATGAGATTAATATATTGTCAGTTAAATGATGAAGAACAGTATGAGAGTATTTAAAATGATGAATATATTAAACAAAAAATTGATTACATATTATGACGGTTTGATAAGTATTTGACGACAGCCTGTGTTACACAGAAAAGCAATCCCGTAGTAACGTGTTCCACAAAAACTCTGTTTATGGAAATTCCGTTTGATGTTAGGTTCACAGCGACGAAAGAAAAGTTCTTTGTAGTGGTGGTAGAGGGTGAGTTCTTGTTGTGAAAGTTTTTCAAGTAGGAATCAGAGATTGGTGTTCAATCGAGCACCTTCCGTGGAAAAGCTTATAGAGCGACATCTCTTTTGTAGGAAAGGGGCTGTAAAGACTGAAATACATCATATCCCACTAGATTGTGAAGTCGACTTTGTCCTCTGTCAATACTGCTATGAATGGCAACTCTCCAGATGTGTCAGCAAATACTCTAAATTTAGCATAGATAGTCCCGAAAATGCATTCTCTAGCACAGTGGATGAAAATTAGTATACCACTACCTGAAATCGACAGGTCGTCGACGGCAAATGTCTGATCGACGCAGATCACAACTAATCACAGGACTGTTCGTTGTAGTTAAATAGCACAACCTTACTATAATCATACTTATTAGAAACACTTAGGCTTCAGAACTGTGTAATAAAACTGCAGCATATGCGGCATAAAGAGCCCTTGGGTTGGCTGGTGCAATTCAATCAAGAATACTAAATATGATGCTTAAACAAAGTCCCTTCGTAAGAGCTAGAATAAAAGTCAACATTTAGGCAGATTTGGGGCTAATATTAATAATGCGCGTTCGAACCTCACCGAGGGCACTCCACTGCAACATGTTGAAAATCTGAGCAATTATCGTTGCAGTCTACTTTTACCTGTGTTCATTCTAAGCGATTCAAAATACTTCGGACGCCTATTTAGAAATGAACCTACGCAGAGCCCGCTTCCACTTCCCACGAAGATCAAGGCGGATGCTCTAGACTGCATTAGAACCGGTTCTGTCTCTTGTTGCCAAGAATGGAATCGTCCGGTGTGGTCCCGACGGCTTTATTTACTTACTCGGCGGGAAACCGTAAAGGTAGAAGTGTTGGGAGACGGAAGAGACGTTCGCTGCCGTATAACCCGTTTTAGAATTAATTATTTTGAGGTCGAAATACGTTCAGGTATTTTTAGTAAAGATAAAATGTGATTGTGATGGGGGGACTGCATTGATTTTTGACGGTTTATAACAGAAGCTGTGCAGCTACAGAGTTTGGCCAGAAAAGAATCGGTACAAGAAAAAAGTGGTCAATTACAGGCAGAAGACAAAAGTAATAGCATGCTTGAAAAAAGCTATAAATGTTATTAACAATGTTAGTCTAAAAGGAGTTAAACGAAATCACAAAATCCGACTAGCAACTCTAAAAGCTCGATGCCCTGAAGTGAGAGCAAATTGGTTTTTCGAAAAATCGACTTTGCAAATTTGATTATAATTGAACATTTCTGTGTTGTATCTACAACTTACTTATAGGCTGCAAAACCATTCGATGGAACTGCATCAAATTAGACACGAATCATCTATGACATACCCGGCATTTTAAGGGATCAACATATTAATGCTGTTACCAATGCTGCTAGAACTAAAAAATAAATAAGTATAGACTCCAACACTATTGAGTAGAACTGCACAAACTATCGCATGACAATCCTTTGAGATGGTGAAGGTGTTTTGGAGGATCAAATGATACTACTGCTACTACTACCACGAATAATATGACACGCTTAACCTACACATTGAATGGATCTACTTGCACTGATTGTCACGCATACCACTCTTAGAAAACATTAATCAAAGTCAACACATTACTATTACAACAACAACTACTAAAAAATAATAATGAAGTTTCTAAAAACTTGGAAAAATACTATGAAAAATTGGAATAAACGTGGGAAATTGATACCATATAATGCATGGCATATAGCGGACATATTAAGAAAAATCCTCGAGTGAAAGAAGCTAACCCATGTATGAAGTGACACCAAGCAACTACACGTAAGTGTAACTAGAATAATAGGAGTATTGGAATTCCTAGGTGTCTTATTTTCACTTACCAGCGAGAACTCAATGGTTAACGGCTATTGCGAGAATGCAAAGTGAGCTGTAAGTATGAGCGAAAGAAGCGAAAAGTTTTGAAAATACTTGCCGGATTTAAGCATGATAGTATTCTTAGTGAAAATACATCATTCATCACAGAGACTTTTATGCAATAGATTTGCAAAACTCTCCGTTTCTTTCGCTCATAATTACATTTCGCTAAATGAATAAATGCGAAGGTTGGACTCTTTTCTCGCACGAACGGTAAAGTTAAAATGGTGTATTTCCAATTAATTCAACTTATTTATTACACGCATCATCTTTTTATATACCGTTTATATAGATGTGATATCAGATTCGCAGGGTTAACTAATTTGCATATTGGTTTTGTAAAAGTTAATTTTATTAATTAACTATTATTTGGTATTGTTTTTTAAGTCAATTAATTTTTAAATTTTAATATAACAAATGTTCTGTTTCGCAATATTTTATTTTCTGGACAAATATTTAGCATTTGAGTCCAAACGTTTTCTAACTTCGTTCAAATGTTTTAAACATCGGTCGCTCTCAAGATGGAGCGACTGACTCGATTTTTGTAAATTGCCGGTGAAAAGACAAATTTGTTTCTTCTCTCTTTTCTTTAGGTCACATTGAAAAGATAAATAAATGTTTCGAAAATACCAAAATGTTAACATTTCCTGTTTGAAAAGTTTATTATTTTAAACTAGCAAAGGTACCCGGTATTACCGGCGGAATAGTAATTTATTTTTATCAATAACAATTGATTTCCTACTGTTGTCACACGCGAGGTTTTGAACATTTCTAACGCTGTCTCCACCAAATCTCTTTCTCCATCTTTAAATCTTTCGTCAGCGGATATTTTGTCAACGGACATTCACCAACTGGACAGACTCTATATTTTGATAACCTTTTTATGCACACACTCTTACTTTCAATTACTTTATATTGTTTCTTATTTCTTTTTTCAAATTTTTAATTTTGGCTATTCCCCTGCCAACTTATCCATCTATTTAATTTCTCTGATGATAAGATTTTAATCTTTGAAAAGCCTGGCTTAAGGAAAGAAAAATAAACATGTTTTTATCGAGTATACCTTGCATTGAACAATCGAAGATGAAATAAATTTGTCATTCGTACATCTTTATCTCTCGTCTATCATTTATCTTTATAATTGCTCTATCTCGTATATTGAGCTTAAATCATTTCACTATAGAAACAAAAAGACAGTCGCCGCAATAGAAGCATCCCGAGTCTCCAAGGCTAAAACAAGCGCGACAGGTGCGAAGCAAAATCAAGGTGATGCTGACTGTCTTCTTTGATATCCGTGAAATTGTGCATCACGAATACGCACCGGAAGGACAAACATTGATCAAATAGTACTATCAAGATGTTCTCCGGCGTATCCGTGACGCAGTTCGGCGCAAAAGACTAGACATGTGGACGGCGAACAAATAACAACTGTATCACGACAACACCCCCGCACATTCACCCAATTGATCCAACATTTCTTGACCAAACATGCAACTCCAGTCGTTGGCCAACCTCCCTACTGTCCAGACACGTCTCTTTGCGACTTCTGGTTGTTTTGAAAACTGACGACGCCACTGAAACGTTCCCGTTTTGAGACTAGAGTAGAGATAATGTGGAACGCGACGGCAGAGATGAAGACCATTTCAAAAGAATACTTCCAAAGGTGTTTCTGGCAGTTGATGGATCGGTGGCTAAGTGTGTGCAAGCACAAGGGCCTACTTTGAAAGAGATTAGGGGCTCAACTCCGTCAGGTATTTGAAATATTTTTTCTGGCCTAAGGTTGGATACTTTTTAGACAGGCGTCGTATATTCTAGGTAACATAGTTAGTAACGTTGGCAAATTATTTTTGTAAACATTACCATTTACGAAATATGCCATTCAAATTCATCCTCCAAACAACTTTTAAAAGAAGTGAGGCACAAAAAATTAATAGATAAAAGAATTGCTCCACATCAAATGCTAAGTTATATTATGTAGTACAATTTTAATCGAATCAGTTCGCACGCGCGAGACTGTCACTAATATGTATGTGCGAGGAAACTCCTAAACTAATAGAAATTTTCATTACAAATTACGGGATACGTATTCTAGGCAACGCGATGAGTAACGTGGCACATTATTTTATTTTGTTTTGTAAACTTTACCATTAATTGGGTGTGCCCCAACACCATACCTTACGCACTTCCAATAATTTTTAAAAAAACTAATGCTATACATAGGGATAATACCCGTCCTGAGATGGCGTGTTGCTAGTGATAATATAAATACCAGAGAAAACTGGAAGTAGCCAGTTTGAAGATGGAGTTTGTGGCATGAAAGAACTCGCTAGGACGAGACGATGATGATCAACCTTAATCACGCAATAAAAAAGTTTATATTCGTAATACCAAGTTCGGGCGATTCTTTCAGCTTACCCTACGAAAACGAGTACTCAACGTTAGTATGAAGAGGCGCTTTTTATTTCGAAATTAGATTCTCCTAAACCCTATCTTTACCGGTGCTCCTGAAAACATCAGCTTTTGTAGTCACCCTAAAAATGACACATTCAAAAATAGGAACAGAAGAGTATTTCACGCACCCTGGAGCGATTTTTGAATCCGAGGTTTCGGGTCGACTACACCCTGTTCAGGAGGTCAAAATGACGACCATATTCGAGTGCCTCGCTCTTGATGGGGGTTGATATAAAAATAGTTGAACATTTGTTTTTACTGTTTTCTCTTCTAACCGACGATAACAAAGAAGCAACTGTTTTAGATAACAAATATATTCAAACAAATTTATAAATAAAGAAAACCTTTCATGGTTTGAGATTAATTAAATTATTAAAAGATAAAGATCATAGCAAACTCTTAATGTGTGCGTGCGCATGCGTGACATTTTGCTTGGAGACTATTTTTAAATATAAAATTAAAGACACGGATTCTGAAAAGAAAACGTGTATTGACACTAGTCAAATACATTTACGAAAAGAGAAAAGAGAACATTTCTTTCATTTTTTAAATAGAGAATGTTTTATAATATATGATATATAAAATGGTGGTTCCTGTCTGTTTTTCCATCAACTTCTTCTAGGGTTTTGGAAATATACCCCATAACTATATATCTTCTGAAACTGCATTCACCAGTGTACCTAAATAAGTATATTTCATTTTGATCATATTAGCGCTGAATAACTTTATTTTATTGTAATTATACTTTGAACATATTCAAAATCCGGACAACGCCTGGTAACTCTGCAAGTATAAAATATAAACGTATGTATGCCCCAACACGATTAGATTCATGCTGACTTTAACCAATTTTCAAAAATCGTCGAATTTTCTGCAATATTTTTATCCCATTGTCGGCTGCTGCGATTTCACTGGCTAAGGAGTTCGGTACCTTCCGACGGTTTACGTAACCTGCCGGAATATGCCGACACATCGTCGGTTTTAACACAGGTCTGTAAACGGCATAGGTATCTAACTTTGAAACTTAATATTTACCTGGCACAAATATCTGGGCTTTGATCAGAATGGAGTATAGTTCTATTTCGTCTAAGGAGGCCATCCTCCCAAACATTACACTCTCTTTCCGGAGGAGATTGGATTATTCCTGGTCTGATGAGAAAGACTACGGGTCGGATCAAGGCGATTTTATAACTATCTAGTGGCCTTTTTGAGGGAAGATAGATTTCGCACATTTTACCAACCTCATGTCACATCCAGTCTTTGTGTCTTTTTAGGGTTGGTTTAACCTATCGGATGAAAGATAAAAATCTCGAATAAATATATCTGTTAACCAATATTACGTTTTATTTTGTTTGCATAACTTTGGATAAGTCTACCGCTTTCATTTGGTATGAATAGTGCTGAAAATATTTGGTATGAATAGTGCTGAAAATATTTGGTATGAATAGTGCTGAAAATATTGAATAAAAATGCGTTATCATCTTCTTTGACATAACAGTTTAAAAAGGAAGAAACTTATTCGCTACAGAGAGTGTAAACAGAGGCTAGTGTAATCATCCATTGATATTTTTGAAGAGAGGCGAGCGGTAAAAGAGAAAGAGCGGTAAAAGAGGAAGAGGCGAGAGCGGTAAAAAAAGGCTAGTGTAATCATCCATTGATATTTTAAAATAAAGAAAATAAATAAGAGAAGTAAGAAGAAAGTGTAAGATAAAAGAGGAAGAGAAACGGGCAGTAAAAGAGGAAGAGAGACGGGCGATAAAAGAGAAAGAGAGACGAGCGGTAAAAGAGGAAGAAAGACTAGCGGTAAAAGACGAAGAGGGGGGAACAGTAAAAGACGAATAGAGAGAAACGGTAAAAAACGAAGAGAGAAAGACGGTAAAATACGAAAAAAGAAGAACGGTAAAAGACAAAGAGAGAAAGACGGTAAAAGACAGAGAGAGAGAGAGAAAGACGGTAGAAGATCAAGAGAGAAAGGCGGTAAAAGATGGGAAAAAGGTTAACGAGTCAGAAGACGAAAGAAGTAATAGAGGAAGAGAAACAAGCGGTAAAAAAGAAAGAGAAACAGGGTGTAAAAGAGGAAGGGAGAAAGGTGGTAAAAAAGAGTTCGACGTGCGCAAACCAGAGAGTGGGAAAATGTAACCGCTGTCTTTCTTCAATATGGCAAATAGACCGAGAGAATAGAGTGTAGAATTTCATTCATTACTAATTAAAAGGTCAGATTATTCACTCTTCATTTCCTTCTCCTTATTGTTCATTTATTTCTCAATTACTTATTAATTAGTAGGAAATCTATATACGTCATAGGAATTAGGTCAATAATCAGGCAATACTGCATGAAAACATATTAGACCATCTCACCACGTATATCGCGCGTTTTGCATCGGAATGGTGAATTTTAAAGCAACCAGTGACGAAAAGATTGATATTAGCGGACAGAAATGTTTTGCCTATGATTAACAGATTCAATTCACTCACTCTTGTTATCTTCTTTCTATATAAAAGTCAATGTTTGTTTCTGTGTTATAAAAATCGATATGTGAACAGTTAGAAATTCCAAATAAGTTTTAATAACTATTAAATTTTTCAAGGAATTTAAAAACACTGTTGTAATTTTCCTTCTATTCTATCTGCAGTCACTAGGGTCAATTATCGGTTAGGTCCATAAAATAAGAAAAATATATAAAGAAATTCATTTTTGAAATAGATTTTCTTGGTTTCACAAAACAATAATAAAATTGAACAAAGAATATCTCGATGAAGAATATATTTAAAAAAGGGTTTAAACATTTAAATAATTCTTTTATTTGGATTTTCTAAGAATTACTATAATTAAATAATAAACAAATTCGTTTCGCTTTGTTAAAGTCATTTGCCGTTTAAAGCTGTTTGTAAAAGACACAGCGTCAAATTGTAAAGATGACTATACTTTTAATTATTTCCGACCAGCAATATATCTCCACACGGGCCATGTCGATTGAATACCTTAGGTTAAACCTATAAACTCCGATTGAAGGAGGAAAGATCCGCCATTGCACCATTGTAGTTCCTTTGTTTGATTATATAATCCAATATAAAAGGAAATATATGAATCATGAATCACGTGATTTTGTGTTTTGTAGTCAGTTGACATTTGAAAGATAAGTCATCAGTCGCTGTTTCAAACTACATACGTACATACATTTGGTGTGTAGGTTGCTGACTGTTCAAAAGGGGCTACGCACTCTGGGGACAAAACAGAAAACTTCTTTGACACCTGCTAATATGGATTTTAAAGAGAAAGATAATAAAGCTATGAAACATACACATTGACTCGGCACTTCTTATCGGCTTTTCATCAGTCTGAATGGTTTCTATTCGGACAACATATATTCTTTCTTTGTAAATGAACTATAGTGTTTGACCGCGGAAAGCAATAAAGAAGGATCCCTACATATTTCGACCCCAAAAGTAGCCATAACCCTTAAAAGAAGTTTAGAAACATATTTCGGCAACTCTTCAGTATTTTAGCAATTGACAACACTCGTGCCATTAAAGAACCCGCCTTTCGCCATGAGTAATTCTTCTTGTTTAAGCTTATTTCCTTTCATTTTGAATCTTATTTGCAGCTCTTTATTCAGGTGAAACAAAACCGTCTATTTTGTTCACTTTACGATTCTTGCCGGATAACGCCATAACTTTGAAATTGAACCCCTGTAAAACATTAACAGCAAAAACTTATCTCGTTACAACCACTGTAAATAATTTTCCTTTCTACCTGTGTACATAAACCTGAATGTAACTTTCATGAGCCAAATTTCTTTCTGTGGAACACAATACTGCCGGGCTACTTCTCAGCTAACTACAACATGATCGTTTTTAAGTTTAATGTTAAAAAATATATAAGCAGAGTTCCGAATACGTCCGTTGAACCCTCTCGATTAATTTTTTTTCTGCTGTTCGCTTCTAGGCACATATAGATCTTCATTTCTCAATCACGTGACACTTTCAAGTTGCCGTGAAAGATTAAACATAAACATTCACCTAAAGTGCAATGCTCAGACTCTGTCGTTGAATTCTATCGAATGTTTAGATATTTATACTCGCCGCTTTCAGTGTAAATATTACTTAATTTATCCGTTATCATGTGACAATCTCTTGTGGCTTCATGGGACTAGGTGAACGCTTACAGATTCAAAGTGTCTCTGTGAAGCGGGTTCGCGCCCTGTGACTGTCTGACATTGCTATTTCCCTGCGTAAGCTTGAAACGACGTCGTACGTAAATAAAATATTATATACATATATATATATATATATATATATATATATATATATATATATATATATATATATATATATATAGCAACTATATGGATAGCAACTATAATAGAAACAGTTGCTGTATAGCCACTATTAAAGAAACAGTGTCTGGATTGTCACTATTAAAAAAACAATGTCTGGATTGTCACTATTAAAAAAAACAATGTCTGGATAGCCACTATTAAAAAAACAATGTCTGGATTGTCACTATTAAAAAAACAATGTCTGGATTGTCACTATTAAAAAAAACAATGTCTGGATAGCCACTATTAAAAAAAAAAAATGTCTGGATAGTCACTATTAAAAAAAAAAAATTCTGGATAACCACTTTAAAAAAACAAAACAATGTCTTAATAGCAACTATTAAAAACAGTTTTTGGATAGGTTTTATTTTAAAAAATACTGTTAACAATAGACACTATATAAAAAAACTTTATCTTTATGGATAGCTACTAAAAAATAACATTATCTTTTTATTGATAGCCATAAATAAGAACCAATGACAACTCGGTTCATGGAAATCGGTCAAATGAAAATAAGTTATTAGTTAATTAATCGTCATTAGACAAAAATATATTCCTGAATGTTATCCCTCTTTTGATTTTACAAAGTGGAAGACTCTAATTTCAAAGTTTGGGCTGGTCTAAACTTGACATCAATATTTGTAAAGAAAAAGCCCCTACCCTCACCAGTCCGATGAATATGGTTTCTACTTAAGTGAAACAAGGCGGAAAAATTTGGTTTAATCTTTGGATCTGAAAGTTTGGTGTCTGGTAGCGCATAGGAGTTCGGCTAATTAAATAAATCACACAGAATAAAATAGAAATTTCAGATTAAATGTGTACACGATAAATTGCGATAGAAGGTGCAATGCATAGGTTCGTGATTATAAGTTCAAATCTTACGGGATGTACGTTTCTAATTTTTTGAGATGAGAATCGATAATTTGTATTATTTCCGTTATTCGAACTACTGTTTTCATCTTGAATGTTATTCACACAACGTTTCAGCCGGTGTAACCTCCGACCTTCAAATCCACCTGAATATATATGTCTGAATAATGAGAACCATGGATTTCACAACCAGTACTCATTTATGACGAACTCGGAAATCAGAAGGCTTAAATAATTCTTAATTATATTCTTAGTATCGGTCTGGGTTATTATTTATCATTAGTAAGTTAAGTTTTTTTTCTGCTGACGTCATTAATAGTGGCTAGTAAGAACCACGATCTTATAAGGTCATGGTAAAAACCAACTTTACTCTTTTCCCGCTAAAACTACGTTTATTATTAAACGGGATAACTTTAGTCCTACGAAATATAGCAAGGTATGGCTAATGATGTATTTAAAACTTAATTAACTACAAAATATATGTATCCTCTGGTCGCATAGTTTGTCAGGCTTGAAGTATTATATAATTGTCAAGAACTACATACAATACTTAGTTAATGCAATTTCTAAGAGTAGCTAAATTCTCTGATATTTCGACATGAGACAAATTCCGCAATGTATTTATTACATTTTTTTTAAAATGTGGCTCACGGACAGACAACATCTGTATTTATATAACAATTTTTCAAAAAGTTCTTATAAATAACATAAAAGTAAAGTACCTATTTATGGATGCCACGCGCGAACGCGGACGCCAGAATATTTTTTATAAATAAAATCAAGTAAAACCTTTTACTTTTATATAGATGTGAAGATAAACGCAGACATCTCATTTTTCATGAATAAAATTCAGTCAAAAATATTTCCTTTTTATAGATGTCACGCACGAAAGAATATAATACGAAATTACAACATTACAGTTCGATTTTCAAGTCTTTATAAAATAAATTAGAGTTTTATTTCGGGATAAAATATGCAATTTAAGACTAATTACTAAGTTTTATCCAAAATGTGTGCGAAAATCAAACGAAATAAGCGAGATATTCAAATTTAAGAAAATATTGTTGATTAGAACGTATGTTTATACGTTCCAACCAACAATATTTTCTACACAACAAATAATAGGTTGATATTGTAACTTTAAACAATCAACTATTCATTGCAAATTCTTGTTTGTTTTTTTTAAATTTACATTGAATAATGATCAGTTTCAGTATAAATCGAATTGTGTTCCTTTCTTTTTTTAAATGCAATTTTTAAAGTGTTCTAATGCTTGTTTAAAGCTCTCATTTAGGTATATGCAAATATTAGAAAACCGCGTCGTATTATTTCTGCGATGCTATTATATTTTTGGTGTTTTTTGTTTACACGAAATAATATATTTGCACTAATATTTCTACTAAAGTAATAAGTTAATTATATTCCGTGATCGTTAATTAATAAATACTGAATATTTCATTAAAATTGGTTGATTGCCTGAATTTTGATTAATTTTTAGATAAATTATTTGATAAATTTTTAGATTATTTTTAATAAATAATAACCAATGTTGCTACGTCATTTTCTAGTGCATCGGCCTGGTTATTTCGATGGCCACGGTTATACACGCGTGTTCAGCCAAACTCTTTTTTCTTTCTTTTCGAGAAAGAGAAGAGAAATTAAGCGTTATCAATAAGTTCGCATTTGATTGCCTCATTCGCTAGGCAGCATGGTTTATGCTCGTTTTTAATAAATAATAACCAGTGTCTTCTAACCTTTCAAAAAATAGACGACGTCAGAGACCGATCATCTTTGATAAACTCAATGAGCGGAGTATGACGTTGAAAACCCCTGAAAATTCTCGATGACAACAACAGAATAGATCGTTGACGATTTCCTCTGGCGCCCCAATTAAGAACGTATGTTAGAAGTAATGTAAGTTGGTCTTTGATAAACATATGATGTTATCAAGCGAGACGCGAGTTTTATCTCGGGGCATCTGTACATGGGTGTTAGGTAACAAACAAACAAACAAATAATTATTGTGGAAAGAAATGACAACGCGAAAACATCCTTGTGTCAATAATGTGAGTTAAGTACGATCGACAAAAGAATTGCCCGAGAAATCTGTGAGTAGAAATCACAACAGACATTTACGGCAGAATTGACATCGGATGACGTAAATTACGTTTTGAAAACATTTTGGCTTGGTGTCCAGGTCGGAGAGAGAGTCTGAAAGTGAGGCCGACTCGTGAAAAAGAGAGGAAAGTCGGTGTGATAAGACCAGCAAAGGTTCTGTGTTCATTTTTCAATGAATTTAACAATTAAATAAAAACACCCGTTTTGCTTTAAAACAGCCAGTCTTGTTTTTTCTGCCAAGGGAAGCAACTTTGCTTCGACGAGAAACAAGTGATTTGGAATATTTCCCGTGGATTCGAAACTTAGGATTAATTAAACAAACGATAAATGCATATCAAACTGTATGACGCATTATAACTCTTGGAGTAATTACTAACTGGCGGTCATCCATGATTTAAACTGTGGTTATATGCATATCAAACTGTATGACGCATTATAACTCTTGGAGTAATTACTAACTGGCGGTCATCCATGATTTAAACTGTGGTTATATGCATATCAAACTGTATGACGCATTATAACTCTTGGAGTAATTACTAACTGGCGGTCATCCATGATTTAAACTGTGGTTATATGCATATCAAACTGTATGACGCATTATAACTCTTGGAGTAATTACTAACTGGCGGTCATCCATGATTTAAACTGTGGTTATATGCATATCAAACTGTATGACGCATTATAACTCTTGGAGTAATTACTAACTGGCGGTCATCCATGATTTAAACTGTGGTTATATGCATATCAAACTGTATGACGCATTATAACTCTTGGAGTAATTACTAACTGGCGGTCATCCATGATTTAAACTGTGGTTATATGCATATCAAACTGTATGACGCATTATAACTCTTGGAGTAATTACTAACTGGCGGTCATCCATGATTTAAACTGTGGTTATATGCATATCAAACTGTATGACGCATTATAACTCTTGGAGTAATTACTAACTGGCGGTCATCCATGATTTAAACTGTGGTTATATGCATATCAAACTGTATGACGCATTATAACTCTTGGAGTAATTACTAACTGGCGGTCATCCATGATTTAAACTGTGGTTATATGCATATCAAACTGTATGACGCATTATAACTCTTGGAGTAATTACTAACTGGCGGTCATCCATGATTTAAACTGTGGTTATATGCATATCAAACTGTATGACGCATTATAACTCTTGGAGTAATTACTAACTGGCGGTCATCCATGATTTAAACTGTGGTTATATGCATATCAAACTGTATGACGCATTATAACTCTTGGAGTAATTACTAACTGGCGGTCATCCATGATTTAAACTGTGGTTATATGCTATCCTTGGATAGAGTTATTATATACTGTCAAAAGTATATGTTTCTTTTCGTGGGAGAAAGCAAACGCAATATAATATCACAAGACAACCACATTTTGAATCAATAATTAACTCCGATGATTCAATAGTACAAGTTTCCTATTATCCTTTACCATGAATAAAACGCTGATAAAATGATAAAAGATGCAGTTTGGTTACCATTGAATCAATAAAACAATCGGAATTATTCAAATTAACCGACACTTCTCATCCGTTGTCTGAAAGGAAAAATATTGTCGTGCGACTTCGTGCAGGCCAGACCGCGTTCTCTGTTCAGAGTTTTAGTTTGGCGCCCAATAAAATTGAAGCAGGTTTCCCTTAAATCAGAATAGAAAAATGATAATAATTTAAAACAAAACATTCGTATAAACCTGCTGATTTAATCTGATATTGGTTTGCCTTAGAGATCAAACATTCACAACTAATCCGTAGATAAGTAGACGCGTCTTCTCTTTGTATATATTTAGTGTTTATTGATGAAAAGTATGTTTGTGACACTTTTAAATAAGCATGTGCATACTATATTCTTGCAAATGAATTTATAAATATGTATAAAACGTTCACCTATGATGTTAGTCTCACTCTCCCCGCGTCACATTTATTGTTGTATAATATTCGAAGTTATATCGATAATTAGAAGAATACCCTTCCGAGGACAGGGAAAATTACTTCTTTTAACAGAACAGTTTGGGACAACTTTTATGCCCCTTTACGAAGATTAAAACGAAGACATAATGCTACTAGACCATGATGATGATGATGATGATGATGATGATGATTAAAACGAAGACATAATACTACTAGACCATGATGATGATGATGATGATGATGATTAAAACGAAGACATAATGCTACTAGACCATGATGATGATGATGATGATGATGATGATGATGATGATTAAAACGAAGACATAATGCTACTAGACCATGATGATGATGATGATGATGATGATGATGATGATGATGATTAAAACGAAGACATAATGCTACTAGACCATGATGATGATGATGATGATGATGATGATGATGATGATTAAAACGAAGACATAATGCTACTAGACCATGATGATGATGATGATGATGATGATGATTAAAACGAAGACATAATGCTACTAGACCATGATGATGATGATGATGATGATGATGATGATTAAAACGAAGACATAATGCTACTAGACCTTACGTTTAGAATCGTTATTCCAATTTGATTTAAAATCGTTTACATTATTTTGAGTCTAGAAAATATCTGAAATTTAAGAAGACTTATGAAAGATCATTCTTATAATCAATATTTCAAATTGAATGCAAATTTGAAATGTTGATTTTTTTAAATGAGAGGTTGTGCCCAGATTATGACCCCGAAAAACCGTTTAAAATACTCTAACAAAATTGAAATTTGGAGAATATTTATTTATTAAAAGATTCGCAAAAATCAGAGGTATCTGAATTTTTACGATGGGCTTCCATCCTATTTTACCCTGTTACGATCGAATCGTAGAGTTCTTTCGCTCGGCCATTTGGAGAGAGGCGGAGCGGGGGGGCGGGCCTCACCCACCTGGCTTATACTAAGGGAGGAGTAGGGCATATACTAGAACAACAGTGACAACGGTGTGCTGCCCCCTTTTCTTTCTTTTTTTGTCTCTCGCCTTCCTGACTGCTACTAAGAGAGAGGGAAGGCGTACGTGGACAACGGGGACCACGTCGGATTGGCCCTTTCCTTCACTTTTAATCTCGTTCCTCTATTTGTTTCAAAGGAGCGACTCGAAAAAGGGATAATTAAACGATAGAGAAAGATACGAGTGGTCATACTAATTTCCTGGCCAAACACAACGACGGGAAATAAAAGGATTTTGAATAAGTCAGAGAAAATATTTCAAAGCGTTCTTTTGGTCTTTTGCAGAAAACATGGAATCGTATACTACCCGGATTTGAAGACGAAATCCTCCTTTTCTGTCTACTAACTTAATAAGAACCAGTGGGATATCGGAATATCCCTCAGTAAAGAAACCCCTCTCGTCTGTCTGTACATATTCGCACATTGACCATAAACTTTTTTTTCCATTTTCTTAGTATTGACACACACATCTGTATCACATTTCGCTTCAACTATAATACGTCTCTCCTGTCTTTCAAGGACCTCATTTTTAAAATAAAACTTTCTTCAGTTTGATATCATTTATATCATTGTCTGTGTATTGCATTTCGTGTTCTTTGCTTCTCAGTTCTCATTCGGCCGACAACTTCTCTAGCCAACAAAAAATCGTTGGCTGGACTGACAGAGGTGCAAAAAAGAACAAACAATATATATCTTAAGTCACAAATACGATCGTGACATACACATATTGGATAAACTAAATACAGCCCATATTACGGCCTCTTACGCTCCACTGTAGCTTATCACTAACCCAAGTATTTCTTAAAGAAAAATGCCTCTTCTTCATCTAATATGACGTCATGCAATGCACTACACGACAGTTTCAAATTAAACGGCCTGACAGAAAAAAATATTCCAGCAATTGCACTTACATTGTATATACTAATATACAATTAAAAGCTTTGTCTTCGAGCAAAAACTACTGAGTTGGTTCAACATATATTCTCACATATTCTTTTACTTATTAGATTATATTCATCACTATTTGACAGTATATTACGTAGATATTAAACAAATCAGAGATCACATCAGTGATGCTCCATGGAGGGAAACCTTCTCACTACCTGCCAACCATTGTGCAAACGAATTAACTGAATGGGTCAAAGCAGGCATTGAAGCCTATGTCCCCCATGCGAAAATTCTTTAGCAAGCCCCACTCTCCTCAATGGTTCACTTCAGAATGTGCAGCTGCCATTTCTGAGACGCAACAAGCATTCCGTAAATTCGGCCGCAATAAGTCAGCTACTAATAGACATAAATTTATAGAGTCAAGAAATAATTGCAAGGCCGTGATAGGCGAAGCGAAGAGAAGGTATAATGAGTTAACAAAACGCATCCAGTCACAGAAACTAGGTACTTGCGATTTCTCGAAAATCTACAATAGTGCAGTGAATAATGGTCAATCAACGATTCCCCCACTATCAAACCACAATGATGTCGTTTGCACGGCCACTGATAAGGCTGAACTACTTGCCCAGCGGTTCGCTTCTAACTCTACTTTAGACTCAGATAACCACCTCCACCTTGAATTCCCTTTGCGGACCGAAGCCACACTTGATAACCTGGTCATCACCCCATCCCAGGCTAGAGACATCATAAAAAAAACCTTGACACCTCTAAAGCTTGTGGGCCTGATCTTATACCTGTAATAGTAATAAAGAAATGTTCTGCTGAAATGGCCCCTGTCCTCTCCAAACTCTACATAAATGCCTAGCTGAATTTTGCTTCCCCGATAGCTGGAAAATTGTCTCTGTGGTACCAGTCTACAAGAATTCTGGGAATAGAACCGACCCTCAGAACTACTGCCCAATCAGTCTACTGCTGATCTTTACCAAAATCTTTGAATCCTTAATCAATCTAGCGATAGTACGGCACTTAGTTAATGCTAAACTTTTATCTGACCGCCAGTATGTATTTAGCACGATCTACTGCAGACATCCTAACGGTCATCTCTGAACGCATATATCATGCACTCGACAAGGCAGGTGAAGCTAGGGCAGTAGCGCTTGATATATCCAAGGCCTTCGACAAGGTATGGCATAAAAGGTTTCTCCTGAAAATACGCTCATACGGTATTACTGAGCAACTACTTAATATAATTAGATTCTTCCTAAACAAAAGAAAAATCCAGGTTGTCCTCGATGGCCGTTCATCTAAGCAACATGAGATAAATGCTGGTGTACCCCAGGGATCTATCCTTGGACCTTTGTTGTTCCTGATCTATATAAACGATCTCCCTGATGACATAGAGTCTGAGATTAGTTTATTTGCTGACAACACCACGCTTTACTCTCGCCATGTTGACAAAACAGACGCGATCATATCTGAGGCATTGGCTGAATCTTTAAAAAATGACCTCCAGGCTGTAGTGGATTGGGGTCATAAATGGTTGGTAACTTTTAATGCCGCAAAGACAAAGCTCCTTTCTTTCAATAACTACAAGAAGCCTCTCCAGCCATCGATTGTCATGTCAAATAACACCCTACCTGAGAGTTCATCATTCAAACTCCTCGGTCTGACCTTCACATGGAACAAATACATTGAAGACATTGCCAAGGCTGCCGCAAAGAAGGTTGGTTCCTTCTATCGTGCTAGTAAACTCCTCACACCTGACATTATCCTGTATTTCTACAAAGCCACCATCCGCCCATGCATGGAGTATTGTTGTCACATCTGGGCTGGTGCATCATCTACTAGTCTCTTCCTTCTTGACAAGAGTCGCCAACCTAATAGGTCCCTCATTGTCAACCTAGCTCCAGTCCATGTCCAATCGCCGCAATGTAGCATCCTTATGTTTTTTCACAAATACTTCAATGGATTATGCTCCGATGAATTGGCTACTCTGGTGCCCCCTCGACGTGAATTCGCTAGACTAACTCGACAATCAACTAAATCTCATTCATTCACTGTGGAGGTCCCCAGATGCCGGAGTGCCTTCTACTCAAATAGCTTCTTTCCTCGTGCTGCTGGCCTCTGGAACTCCCTCCCTGCCCCCTGTTTCCCCGACAGTATTGACATGCAGAAATTTAAAACTAATGTAAACAGACATCTCGCTGCGCCGATCCCAATTTAGGTTGACCCCCAACCTTCTCCCCTATTCTTTTTTTCTCAGTAGCCCCTTACGTCTACAGTGGCGCCTGCCTTGTTTGGGGTGAACCATATTAAAAAAAAGAAAAGAAAAGGCAACATTTCAAAAAGATGTATAAGCTTCCTATAAAGTTACTTTCAGAGATCGCCGTCGTCGGAGACGAATAAAGTAAGTTATCAGTAATCTCTTTCTTATCAACATACTGGTAAATAGACTCTAAAAAATACAAAATTAAAACGTGTGTAGAAACGCTATTAATACAAAAACGGGTACTCTTGAGATGTATGAATTTAATTTCGGAATTAAAATGCCATCTCGAATTTAAGCGAAACCAATCGCCCGACGGACCGAATCACTTATAGAGATGCTTTACGTACGAAGAGACGTCGTTGATCAATTTCTATAAAAGAAGGAAAAGACAAAAGTAATGAAGATAAAACTGAAGCGTGACAGACCAACGAAAATACTATTTCAAACTGAAACGTAACAGACCAACGAAAACACTATTTCCAACTGAAGCGTAACATACCAACTAAAATATTATTTCTAAATGAAGCGTAACAGACCAACGAAAATATTATTTCAAACTGAAGCGTGACATACCAACTAAAATATTATTTCTAACTGAAGCGTAACAAACAACGAAAATACTATTTCAAACAGAAGCGTAATAGACCAACGAAAATACTATTTCAAACTGAAGCGTGACAGACCAACGAAAATACTATTTCAAACTGAAGCGTAACAAACCAACGAAAATACTATTTCAAACAGAAGCGTAATAGACCAACGTCAATACTATATGAAACTGAAGCGTAACAAACCAACGAAAATACTATTTCTAACAGAAGCATAATAGACCAACGTCAATACTATATGAAACTGAAGCGTAACAGACCAACGAAAATACTATTTCAAACTGAAGCGTGACAGACCAACGAAAATACTATTTCAAACTGAAGCGTAACAAACCAACGAAAATACTATTTCAAACAGAAGCGTAATAGACCAACGTCAATACTATATGAAACTGAAGCGTAACAGACCAACGAAAATACTATTTCTAACAGAAGTGTAATAGACCAACGTCAATACTATATGAAACTGAAGCGTAACAGTGCAAAGAAAATACCATTTCAAAATGAAGCGTAACAGAGCAAAGAAAATACTATTTCAAACTGAAGCGTAACAGACCAACGAAAATACTATTTCAAACTGAAACGTGACAGACCAACGAAAATACTATTTCAAACTGAAGCGTAACAGACCAACGAAAATCTATTTCAAACAGAAGCGTGACAGACAAACGACAATATCATTTTAAACAGAAGCGTCACAGAGCAAAAAAAATACTATTTCAAACTGAAGCGTGACAGACCAACGAAAATACTATTTCAAATTGAAGCGTAACAGACCAACGAAAATACTATTTCAAACTGAAACGTAACAGACCAACGAAAATACTATTTAAAACTTAAATGTGACAGACCAACAAAGATACTATTTCAAACTGAAATTTGACAGACCAACGACGATACTATTTCAAACTGAAATTTGACAGACCAACGAAAATACTATTTCAAACTGAAGCGTAACAGACAAACGAAAATACTATTTCAAACTGAAACGTGACAGACCAACGACGATACAATGTCAAACACAAACGTGACAGACCACGAACATACTATTTCAAACTGAAACGTGACAGACCAACGACAATACTATTTCCAACTGAAGCGCAACAGACCAACGACAATACTATTTCAAACTGAAACGTGACAGACCAACGAAAATACTATTTCAAACTGAAACGTGAGAGATCAACGAAAATACTATTTCAAACTGAAACGTGACAGACAAACGATAATACTACTTTTAACTGAAGCGTAACAGACCACGAAAATACTATTTCAAACTGAAGCGTGACAGACTAACGAAAATACTATTTCAAACTGAAGCGTAACAGAGCAACGACAATACTATTACAAACAGAAGCGTGACAGACAAACGGCAATACTATTTAAAACAGAAGCGTCACAGAGCAAAAAAAATACTATTTCAAACTGAAGCGTTACAGACCAACGAAAATACTATTAAAAACTGAAACGTAACAGACCAACGACGATACTATTTCAAACAAAAACGTGACAGACTAACGACAATACTATTTCAAACTGAAGCGTAACAGACCAACGAAAATACTATTAAAAACTGAAACGTAACACACCAACGACGATACTATTTCAAACAAAAACGTGACAGACTAACGACAATATTAATTCAAACTGAAGCGTAACAGACCAACGACAATACTATTTTAAACTGAAGCGTAACAGACCAATGACAATACTATTTCAAACTGAAACGTGACAGACCAACGTAAATATAATTTCAAACTGACGCCTGACAGACCAACAAAAATACTATTTCAAACTGAAACGTGACAGACCAACGAAAATACTATTTCAAACTGAAGCGTAACAGACCAATGACAATACTATTTTAAACTGGAACGTGACAGACGAACGACCATCCTATTTCAAACTGAAGCGTCACAGACCAACGAAAATACTATTTCAAACTGAAACGGGACAGACCAACGACAATACTATTTCAAACTGATGCGTAACAGACCAACGACAATACTATTTCAAACTGAAACTTGACAGACCAACGAAAATACTATTTCAAACTGAAACGTGACAGACCAACGACAATACTATTTCAAACTGAAGCGTGACAGACCAACGACAATACTATTTCAAACTGAAGCGTGACAGACCAAAAATACTATTTCAAACTGAAACGTAACAGACCAACGACAATACTATTTCAAACTGAAGCGTGACAGACCAAAAATACTATTTCAAACTGAAACGTAACAGACCAACGACAATACTATTTCAAACTGAAGCGTGACAGACCAAAAATACTATTTCAAACTGAAGCGTAACAGACCAACGAAAATACTCTTTCAAACTGAAACGTTACAGACCAACGAAAATACTATTTAAAACTAACGAATGACAGACCGAGCGACATACAAAAAGTCGCGAACAAAAAGAAACGCGTGTGAAAATGAAACTTTTCCTCGAAATTAGAGGCAGCCATTTGCATACCGCGAATCAACCGGATACATGTCCGTTAAATAAGCCAGCAACCAATCAGAAGGAGGTAATTCCGCTGCGACTACTTCAAGCGATATATGACGTCATTAACTTCGCTGGTCTACAACATGATCGTCGTATTCACTGACTCCAACTTACGTTTCTACAGTTTTTTTTAAATAATTTTACCCAAAGCTTCTGATATGGCTTTTTTAGTTTTCTTGTTATTAAAAATTATTAAATTAGGTATCAGATGAGCGCACATTGAAAATGGCTAAAATTCCGTGTCTCTCAATTTTCTTTTGTCATTAATTACCTATGACAATTTCCAGACAGTATTTTAATTATAACGTCGCTGTATCCAGATAGAGCATATACTTATTCTGAATTATATTAATAGCACACCATATATATATATATATATATATATATATATATATATATATATATATATATATATATATATATATATATATATGTGTGTGTATATATATATATATATATATATATATATATATATATATATATATATATATATATATATATATATATATATATATATATATATATGAGACTAAAAGTATACTTTTCGGGAATTGAACCTATAGTGAAATGATTTAAGCTCAATATACTAGATAGAGCAATTGTAAAGATAAATGATAGACGAGAGATAAAAATGTGCGAATGACAAATCTATTTCATCTTCGATTGTTTAATGCAAAATGTACTCGATAAAAACATGTGAATGTTATTTTCAAATAATGAACTTTGAAACTTGTAAAAAAAATCAATATTATTTGTTTTAATTACTTTTTTAAAAGTTTGACAAATTTTTTTAATTAAAAAAACATGTGAAAATAAGAACCTTCTCACATCTTAATTTTTAATATTTAGATATCTTTAAACATTTTCACAATAATCAAATTTACGTAAAATAAAATCTAAAATCTAATGCGATTGCAAATTTCAAGATTGTTAACTTTTTGGTATTATTGTTGATGATGACCCTAAGCAAAATCATTCCCTCACTTCCAACAAATGAGATTATACTTTTGTGAAGCCATTAGGCATGAACACTCTGAAAAACATGAGTAAAAAACCCCAGTTATTTTAGAATTTCGATTCACATAAAAATTTAACGTAAAATGATCACTCACTTTCCGACCAGATGACATTTGAATGACATGTAAACATTCTAGTTCCTATTTACGTGCCTCCACACGAGGTCAAAGTTAGAAACGAAGCCGGTTTTTAACGTGTGGAAAATCAGATCCCTAAATTGGGGAACTCTGGGTTGAAACAAAAATGAAAATTGCCTCAGTCTAGAGTGATTTCTCTTTCACTGACCGAGAACAGAAAAGATGAAGTATATTATTATAACATATACTACACTTTGCAATATTTATCTGCATTAAAAATACAAAATTATACCAAATTAATAATACATTCTGCTCCTAGCCAAACGGCCAAGAAAGTATGTAACCGTTCTGGTTGAATATTTTTGAGTTGCCACCTTGACTTATGGTAATTGATAGAGTTAAGGGAGTTTTTTTAGGGAGGGGCTGTTTCTACCCTGACTTAGCGGATGTGGCTTGTACTCATGGTGTCATTTTAACCTAATTTTCAATGTATTTATTTAATTGTTTAAGATAAAATTTGATTATGTCCGAAAGATAAAAGCCTAAAGTTAATCTAAAAATAAACTTCTACGTGTCAAAAGCTTTTAGAATAAAAAATGTTCCCACTATGACAAAAACACACAGAAATTCAGTAAATTTTGAAATTTCAAGAAATCTTTTTTTGAATCTTTTGAAATATAAATATCATTTTTCTGAAACTATTTCAAAGATCTTAAGATACTGAATTAAAAAAAATACGTATATTTTACTAAAAATTTAGTAATTATCCAAAAATGTCTATGCGATCAGAATAGCAACAATTAGTTTGCCGACAGAAAACTATGTATGGAAGATCATAATCGCTATAATATTTCATTTTATTAAGTATTTTTAATTTTATATAGAAGGTATGGATTTGTAAGACAACATTATTAGAAAACCATATGTCAGATGGTTTTTTAATCATTTTCCCTAATTTATTTATAGTTTTATTAAAATAAATATAAACACTTTATCTATTTTTATTTAAAAGTTACATTTACAATTTTACTTGGTCTCAATAAGATTCTATTGCCCTATTTGATTCTAAAATCATATTAAAATTCTTTAAATATCGACGAATATGTTTTAGTTTTAATCTTTCTATTTTGTTTTAATTAAAAAATATATAAACTTGAATTGTGAAAATTACATTTTCCAGTTTCCAGTTTCACTTTGGACAAATAAGTCCAAAGTGAAACTGGAAACTGTATCCCTCTCAAACATTTATATCTAAATATTATCTTGGTGGGGGAGTTTTAATACATGAAGATTTGCTAAGAATGTTAAAGGAAGTTTTAATGACTTTCTATTCGATAGTTTAAACACTTTCAAATTCCTTTCAAATGTCAAACACGAAGTAATAGATTTATTATTTAAACTATTAACAAATTATTAAAATGGCTGACTTGTTTACGAAGAAAACGACATGCATTATGGTGGATTTAATCTCGAAATTTTATTAATAAAATAATTGGAAAACGGGTTGAAACAATAACATTATTTAGAAAGCCATTCTTAACTGGGGAGGAGGCTTCACTAACGATTCTGTACTTTACTAAAAATTTAATGAACAAAAGATATCGTAAAAATTGAATTGAAGTTGAAAATCTCATCTAAAAAATAACCCTGTTCGTAAACTGCACAAGTACCAAGAATATAATGTAAGAAATGTTCTTTTTGGTTGGGGGAGGTAGCCCATATTTAAAACTACATCGCCCGCAAGACCGGTTCTAACATATATTTTCAATCGATATTTATTTCATAATTACCGAATGTTCCTACTTTGACAAAATTGAAGAATTTTCTTTAGCCGGATTTTCCTTTGCCGAATTTCCCTTTGCCGAATCTTCCTTTGCCGAATCTTTCGTTGCACCGAGGTCGATTTTTAATTTGCAGAAAATCCAGATATCTAAAAAGGGGAACTCTGGATTGTAACAAAAATGAAAATTCCCTTTGTCAAGAAGGATTTCTCCTTCACTGACCGAGGACAGAAAAGATAAAGTTTAGTATCAGAACAGATACTACACTTTGCCATATTTATTTTAAAAAAAAAAAAATTATACAAAATGTATTCTACATTTTGCTCCTAGGAAAAAGACAAGGAAAGTATGTAACCGTTCTAGTTACATTTATGGGAGTTGCCACCTAGACTATAGAGGTAGTGATGTTTGTTTTTTGGGGTGGGATTGTTTCCACATGGACCTAGGGTTAGTGGTAAGATTCATGGATTTTTATCATTCCTCCCAAAACACACAGTTTATATCACTTAGCAAAAAAAAAATGGTTACATGCTCTTAAAACGCTATCCTGATAGCGATCGGCCAGAAATGGGTGATAATTTTACGTTAAATTTATATGCAAAACTCTAAATTCTTAAATATTCGTCTTTCTTTCCCAACACGTAATCGCCTAAAAAAGGATTATCTTATTTTTGATTATGGGAGAAGTGTTTAGGGTATATATCTACAAATCTATCAACAATTATTTAAATATAACATGTTCAAATATACTTTAAAGCCGTTCAGTACGATATAAAAATTAATATGTATACTGTAGAAAGTATTATTTATTTAGCGCAATAATTATATAAATATTTGTTATTTATTTTCCACACAAAACATATATAAAAAGCCTACAGGTTCAATTTCATAGGGAACAATTATTCTTCATAATCATCATTAATAAAGAGAATTTTCAAGTTGGCATTTTTGGCTTACTTTCTTCTAAAAGTGTGGCTTCAGTGTTGAATTTGGCCTTTGTTGGCCATTTTTCGTAAAAAATTAAGCTTCAAAAGTCAATTATCACTTTAAAAAAGTTTTCTACTAAAAGTCCCAAACTTTTTAATACTAACATATTTCGAATTAACAAATCGAGTTCTATCTTTCTATTTTTCTATCCTTAAATTATATTTATAATTTGAAATGTTATGTCGGCATGAGAAGCGTTACTCAATCGGCATTTTTGTCGGTTTAAGCTGCTCACCCCTTCTATATCTTAAACTCCTTTCGAAATATCTGAATTTTTAGAGTATTTGTGCTGTTCACTACATTTTGGGTATAAAAGAATACATATTTGTTTTAGATAAAAAAAAGTTATTGTTATTCAAAGTCAATGGGGGGGGGGGTGTTATGCTACACGTTGATGACTACACATTTTTTAAATAAAGTTTTTTCTAGTGGACCAAATTTTATTTTTTATGTTAAAAAAGGCTTGGGACTAGTCAATTCTAGCGCAAAAAACGCATCAAATTTGGATGAAAACTGAATTAATGACAAGCTCAAGAATTGGTCACGATTGAGTAAATGTTGACCGTAACAATATTATTCAGACACACCCGTGTGTGAATTATATTTAATTGCTTGTTTCAAAGGAAGAGCACTCTGTAGGTAAAATATGAAAAGCTTCTGACTAAAGCAATATTGCGAAGTTATCCCCCTTCACCAGGAGTTTTAACATTCTATGGAATCTTCTCAGTTGTAGTTATATCAGTGGCTGAGCGGGCGCATACATTGGTTGACATTCAAAGGTTACTT
The DNA here is from genome assembly GCA_963556195.1 of Sepiola atlantica. NCBI lineage: Eukaryota > Metazoa > Mollusca > Cephalopoda > Sepiida > Sepiolidae > Sepiola > Sepiola atlantica. Next base: position 139,898,273 of record OY744527.1, on the reverse strand, counting down.
GAGTCCGGTGTTTGAACCCAGCAACTAGTGGTATAGCGAAACTGATCAGGCTTATAAAGACGAAACATATGTGGATAAATTTAAAATAAGTTATTATATATATATATATATATATATATATATATATATATATATATTTGCAAGTAGAGAACACATCCGAAGAGAACTTTTACGTACATATCTAAAGCTCATCTATATGTAAATATAATAATCTATATTTTGCGCAAAGTAAGTCTGTACTTTCTTGAAAGACAACTTCCTTTTTAATAAGTATCGATGTCAACTACAGCACAAAATAACTGTTTTCCTTTGCGCTGTGATTATTTGCCTAGAGACACGAAGGTTCTAACGTCTTAGGTGCAAATATCAGTGTATATTTCCAGGTGGACCATCCTTGCTGTTATTGAGCAATGCCGTCGGACTTCGTAACCCCAGGCGGTTAGCAAAATAAGGTGCGGGCGACTGCAACATGGCAGAATGCGAAAGACCACTTTTTTTCTAAACATATTCCAGCCTTCAAATTTCAAAAAGAAAATCATGTGCTTATGGAACGGATCTATTCTTAAGATGCATCCACTCAATCTGCGCGTTTAGCGATGAAAATGCTATTTCAAATTTAAGCGCGCGGGGAAACAGAGCCTCTGACGTGGACGAAATCCGAGTTCGAACTTAAACGGAACTTCCGATTTAAACTAGCGTGAATGACGGACGGGTTGAGCCTTGTATCGAAATGAGTAGACGGATGTCGAATAAGATACGCCCTTTCCATCTGCATCTTTAGCGATGAAAATATTGCAAAAAGCCTCGTGGTAGATCGACGGGAACCGAAGATTTCATAGAAATATGAGGACTATCTCAGTTTTAAAAGCCATACAACTTGCTTTTTATTGTATAGTTTGTAAGTCTTATCAACTCCCCGAGGAGAGTTTGCTTCGAAAAAGTGTTAATAATAATAAGAGTATTGACAAACGTTTCAAAGTTTTGAATTCTCAGCAAGAATAGGAAACGAAATACGCAATAATTTGTAAATAGAATTAAAAGAGTATAAATTACAAAGAAGATTAAGTAAAAAGCATTTTCCATCCAAGGAACGTTTGGTTCCATTCGCAAGGAATAGGGGGGGGGGGGGTTACACTATAATAATCAGAAGAAAACTGCGTAATGTCCTACAGAAATGTGCGCAACGTAAGTTGTAATAAGAAAATAAAACCGCCGTACAAAAAGAGGTCATTGTTTTTTCGTGACATCTAATGCGATTTTCCCTCATTTCCACCAACGCCGACAAGCATTCTATTAAACATTTGTGTTTGCGTCTGACAGTTAGTCACATATAGGTTCTAAAACGATTGTACTGAATTACGTCACATTCGGCATGAAGCACACCTGGCATACCGGGGTTTCACAATTCTAACACTACTACACTTACTTTTTTAACTTAAACATTTATTTTTTTAACATATTGAGCAACATTTCGGATTAATAATGAAGAACAGTTAATATTCAAGCTGTGTCGTACAAGGGTAATAATTAAAATAGTATTATTAGTAGTAGTAGTAGTATTAGTAGTAGTATTAGTAGTAGTAGTATCGTTATTAATAACAATAAAAACAATTATGGGTCAAAACTATTGTATATCCTTTCAACAAGTTTCATCTAAAGAACAATTCAGTTGTAACATAATTAAAATATATAATATTAAAAAAATCGCCAACAGCATTTCCCCGAGAGCTAGACTTAAATCCGCCCCGACATTTTGCTTAGTCTCGAAAAAAACAAAAACAACCAGAAGGTTGGGCTGGAGAGATTGATGTGAAGACTGACTCTGGCATACCTTTTGACTGTAGTAAGAATGAAATAGGAAGCCATTCTTTCAAGAAAAGTTATAGTACAATATAAAAATAAACTCCTCAAATTTTGACGGTTGATCGGTGGAAAATAACGACAATGTAATTTCATTATTTATTAGGATTATCAAACTTTATTACATTTCTCTAAATCAATTATATTCATTATTCTTCGACAAGTAAATGATGTCATGGTATAAATTATTTTTTAAATTTGAATCAAGACTAATTAAAAATTTAAATAATCGATTATACAGGGTGGGCAAAAATAAGGGTCCTATTTTTAAAAATTCATAACTTTTTTATTTATTGATTTTTTATTATTTTTTTTTAGAATAAGTAAAGGACCCCTTCCGAAGCAAGCATGAGCCGTATTAGCCCTAAGGAACGTACCCTCATTTAGAAAACATTATTTTTGCTTAAAAAACTCAAAACAGTGTAAAAAACAATACTTTAGTTTTTGTAAGTTTTAAGAAGTGTTTTTCGGCTAAAATTTGTTTTGTTTATTTCAAAAAATCTCGGAAGGGTCAGTCTACACACACATAAAGTTTGGTGAGTTTAACTTTTATTTTGTGGAAGTTATTCAAATTCAAGTTATTCAAATTTAAAGATAGGACCCTTATTTTGGCCCACCCTGTATTAGCGTTTATGTACTACTACTACTACTAGTACAAATTGACTGATGATTTCTCAATAAAATATATTATCTGTTATGTTCTGATATAAGTAAATCTTACTATTTTTACTATGTTAACATGTTCTTTTGAACCCCACGCCGAAATTAAACGAAACAAAATGTAACTTAATCAGTGAACAAAGCTACTTCGAAACGACTTAACCAATTCTTCTGAGTTTAGGAAAATATATTCTATGCATATTGATAGTTAAACTAATAATTAAATATATATATTCTATGCATATTGATAGTTAAGCTAATATTTAAAAATATATATTTATAAATCTAATGAACACGGCGGCGGAAGTAGGATCTCGCACCTCCCATTTCGTTGTTCTTTTATCCTTCTTTTTTGTCTCTCCCCTTTCCTTGTTAGTCTGTAATCGTGTATGGTTTTTACAGGATGTGGTCGTTAATTAATAGAATCGCCATCGTTTTCTTTTTGACGCTATGAAGCAAACGTAAACGTTAAAACAAGTTTAAAATATTGGGTGCTTCTTTACTTTTGCTACGACATGTTAGGCCTCTCTTTAAAATTAGCTAAAGAAACGTATCAACTTTGGTATGTACTTACGTGGTAGCTTAAAAGAAGACTGCACACCAAAAATCACGCAAATTCATCCAGTATTTATTAAATTAAAAATTAAAAAAAAAACGATTTAATCTATCGGTCGCCATTTTGAGTTTTTCTGAAAACAAAATTTGAGTTCTCTCCTTGGCCTAATACGAAAGTATAAATGTCTACCGATACGTAAGATCGTTTTATTTTATTTTTCTTATAATTTAATAAATACTGGATGAATCTGCGTATTTTTTTCTGTACAATCTTATTTTCAGCTGTTAGTACATAACAAAGTTTATACATTTTTTGAATAGTTTTATGTCGTAGTGAAAGTAAAGAAACACCAAATACTGTAATGGTAAATTTAATCATTTAAATTAATTATAGCGTAAACATATTTAAATTTCCCCCCTGCCATCTTAATTTCCATTAGTTGTGCATTTATTGGCTATATAGTAAGGAGACAATGTTTTAATGTATTATTAAGTATGTAATTGAGTGGAGTAAGGATTACCGCATCTACTTTTCGAACATATATGACCAAACGTTTTCTTTGACACTTAAACATGCTTGTTGAGTGACTATTTTATGTTATGTTCTACTATAAAATAGATCTACATTTTGTAAGCGATAATGTAATTAGCATGACAGAAATAGTCTCTTCCTTCCTCTCTCTCCCTCCACCAATCTTTGCATTGGTGTGGAACTCTCCTCGCCGTTTTGGTGGTTTCGAATGTTTCTCTACCGAGGTTGATTATTTGCTAGTTAATTAAATCATAAAATACCTAAACATTCTTCAAATCTATAAAACTAAAAGTAACTTATATATCCAATTATGTTAGCAAAATAAAATCGGTAATGTTCAGTTTTCTTATTTAAATTATTTTGAGTGTAAATTTATTTAAATTCAAACTCTTAACTTTTAGTATTTGTGTATCTGTAGTATTTCGAACAGAGGCGAAGACCATGATATACCTACAATATTAGCGAAATAAACAAATCATCTTCGTCTCTTATAATTGTTTAGGAAAACGTCAATTATTGAATGATGGTGATTAAATTTCAAACTAATTTCGGACAATTAGTAAAATTAATTCGAATATCAAGAAAATCCTTAGAAATATTCTGCTTTTATTTATAAATCTTCATTTTGGAAAATTTAAATATAATTAAGTGAAGCCCAACACCATGATCAATCATTTCCCATGCGTGTCGTAAGCCATCAAAGTGTCATATACATTTGTGGCAATGATCAAAAAATAATTTAACACGTGCATTAAAGGCATTAAAGGCATTAAGGCATTAAAGTTTCATTAAAATAAAATTTGTGACAATAATCAAAAATAATAATTTCACATGTGTGTCATAAGCCATGTAAGTTTGATTAAAATTTGTGGCAATAATCCAAAATAATAATTTCCCATGTGTGCCTAAAAAAAGCCATAAAAGTATCATTATAATTTGTGACAATGATAAAAAATGATACTTTCACATGTGTGCCATAAGGCATTAAAGTTTCATTTAAATTTGTTACAATGATCACAAAATAATTTAACATGTGTACTATAAGGCATTACAGTTTTATTAAAATTTGTGACAATGGTCAAAAATGATAATTTAACAATTATAGTTTCATTGAAATTTGTGATAATAATCAAAAATAATGATTTCACATGTGTGTCATAAGCCATGTAAGTTTGATTAAAATTTGTGGCAATAATCCAAAATAATAATTTCCCATGTGTGCCTAAAAAAAGCCATAAAAGTATCATTAAAATTTGTGACAATGATAAAAAATGATACTTTCACATGTGTGCCATAAGGCATTAAAGTTTCATTTAAATTTGTTACAATGATCACAAAATAATTTAACATGTGTACTATAAGGCATTACAGTTTAATTAAAATTTGTGACAATGGTCAAAGATGATAATTTAACAATTATAGTTTCATTGAAATTTGTGATAATAATCAAAAATAATGATTTCACATGTGTGTCATAAGCCATGTAAGTTTGATTAAAATTTGTGGCAATAATCCAAAATAATAATTTCCCATGTGTGCCTAAAAAAAGCCATAAAAGTATCATTAAAATTTGTGACAATGATAAAAAATGATACTTTCACATGTGTGCCATAAGGCATTAAAGTTTCATTAAAATTTGTTACAATGATCACAAAATAATTTAACATGTGTACTATAAGGCATTACAGTTTAATTAAAATTTGTGACAATGATCAAAGATGATAATTTAACAATTATAGTTTCATTGAAATTTGTGATAATTGTCAAAAATAATGATTTCACATGTGTGTCATAAGACATGTAAGTTTAATTAAAATTTGTGGCAATAATCCAAAATAATAATTTCACATGTGTGCCTAAAAAAAGCCATAAAAGTATCATTAAAATTTGTGACAATGATAGAAAATGATACTTTCACATGTGTGCCATAAGGCATTAAAGTTTCATTAAAATTTGTTACAATGATCACAAAATAATTTAACATGTGTACTATAAGGCGTTACAGTTTAATTAAAATTTGTGACAATGATCAAAGATGATAATTTAACAATTATAGTTTCATTGAAATTTGTGATAATTGTCAAAAATAATAATTTCACAAGCGTACCATAAGCTATTAAATTTTCATTAAAATTTGTTACAATGATAAACAATAAGTTTACATGTACCATACCCATCAAAGTTTCATTAAAATTTGTGATAATAATCTCACATGTGTACCATAAGCCTTTCACATGTGTGCCATGTGTGTAAATAAAAATAATCATATAGTATAAAAGCTCGATTTGATGTTGAGCAATTTTTATAACCCCGGTTTAAATTCTTTGGATTACTACCCTGTGGATGTTTTACCTGGATTATATATATATATATATATATATATATATAACGTAAAATATAATAACACGAAATTACATGATTGTCGATGCAATAATTTATTTCAACCTTGCGGTTTTATTCAAGCATCCAACTTAACAATTACATTTTTGATACTCAAAAGTCCATTTAGTATTTCGGTCAAAAATGTAATTGTTAAGTTGGATGCTTGAATAAAACCGCAAGGTTGAAATAAATTATTGCATCGACAATCATGTAATTTCGTGTTATTATATTTTACGTTATTATTGCTCTGTTTACCACATTGAGCTCTCTTACCCGGATTTCTTCCTGGAATTATTCCATTATAACACTATATATATATATATATATATATATATATATATATATATATATATATATTGGTACAAAAAAAATAGTACAACATTCGTACCGTCGGTTTCAAGCACAGAAGGGCTTGGACATCCGGCCCTCTTCAGCTTCTGTTGTCATCTGTTTCGGAAATGTGAAGCCACGTGTCAATCTCGTTTGGACGCGTTATTTGCTTAAAGTGTTATGTATGTTTGTTTAAATATAGTGTAAGGAAGGTTTATATATATATATATATATATATATATATATATATATATATATATATATATATATGTGTGTGTGTGTGTGTTATTGTTATCTGCGTTATATATATATATATATATATTTATATATATATATGTGTGTGTGTGTGTTATTGTTATCTGCGTTATATATATATATATATATATATATATATATATATATATATATATATATATATATATATATATATATATATATATATATATATATAGGCAAACATTATTAAATAACACGGACTGTTTTTGCTTGATTTTCCGAATAGTCCATTTAGTATTTCGGTCAAATTGGTGTATGTTAGTTCTGTGGATTTCTTGTTACATTTTTCTTTCTTTTTTCGCGAGTATTTTCGATTTTATTTGTCAAATCATCTTTAGGGGGTGTTAATCATGGCGTGTTTACGAATATTTCTTTACTGTTTAATTTGTTTAACGACTAGTCATTTGCGACTTTAAAAAAGAGCGTCTATAATATTGAGATGTAACATTGAGATTACGTTCTAAGCGCGTGCAAGATTTAGAAGTATGATTGTTTAACGGCTAAGAATTTGATTACGTTCTAAGCGCGTGTAAGATTCAAACGCATGATTGCTTAACGGCTAAGAATTTGGTAACGTTAATTACTATACTAAAAATGCTTTAAAATGTTGTGACTGGTTTCATAATTCACATTATTGATTATGGGGTGTTTAGTTTTTATGCAGAGGGCTTCAAGAATTTCTAATGTTTATGTTGATATCGTGGTGTATCCTTTTAGTATCGTTAACTAGTATGTGTCTATATTGAAAAGTCATGTTTTTTTAGGTTTCGGCAAATCGAGCTAGTGTCGGTCAGATGTAAGCTGAATCTTGTGGTAGTGAAACTGATGTAAGAATTAGTTTTATTATTATTGTCGGAGATACATTCTCCCATGGGGAATTGAAACTGATATATTAGACTGATTTTTCTTAGTGTATTTTTGGTCTGAGAAGTGTAATTGCTAACTACATGGTTTGATGGTTTCATATTTTTATAATAAATGATGATCTAATTTTATTATTAGAGTTGATGGGAGACATGTAGCGATTATTATATTTTTAAGCGCTTTTTCATACAATTAAAAGTTCGGATGCATTTGGTTACAGTAGAATAGATTTATCTAGTGAGAATTATTTAGCTGATTATAATTAGTATTGTCTTATTTTCTAATCATTAATTTTATGTGTTCGTCTACAATATCATTGGGAAATTGATTATTAATAATTAATGTTTTTAATTCGTTAAAAATATTTTTTTGATTGAAGAGATTAGCTTTGCACAGTTTAATATATTCTTAATCATGGCCATATTATATCGATACCGACATTCGCTCCTATAACTTAAAATGCATGTATTAATAGAGTAGCTTTCATAGGAAGAGGTGATGAATGCGCCATTGTTAGAGTCAAGAGAACATCTAAAAACGGAAGTTTGTTATTAACGATTAAATCTAAGTACAGAGTTATTTTGAAAAATGTCTTGTAGTTTTTTATCTCACCGTTATTGTCTGCTAAAATAAGGATATCATAAACGTAGCGGGCATAAATGAAGGGTTTAGTAATTATATTAAATATTTTATTTTCCAGATCAGCCATGTAAAAACTACTGAAGGTCGGTTCGATGATCTATCCCATAAAAACACCGTCAATGTGGAGATAGATGTTTCCCTTATGGTGGTAGAAATTGACTTCGGTTGTTCAAATTAATAATAACTTTTTCAATATTTTATAATCAATTTTTTCTTAATGATATAAATTGTTTTGTGTACTTAAACATTTGTAAATAAACTTTTAACGTCAAGCGAAGTGGTAATTTTATTATCTGTTTTTTGTTTCGATTTTCAGTATCTGTAATGTAATTCATGTTTTTTTTGTCGATTTTCAGTATCTGTAATGTAATTCATGTTTTTTTTGTCGATTTTCAGTATCTGTAATGTAATTCATGTTTTTTTTGTCGATTTTCAGTATTTGTAATGTAATTCATGTTTTTTTTGACGATTTTCAGTATCTGTAATGTAATTCATGTTTTTTTTGTCGATTTTCAGTATCTGTAATGTAATTCATGATTCTATTTACTTGATAAATAAGGAGTTACTAGTTTATTAATTGTTTTGGCTAATTGATATATAAGGTTAGTGACTTGAGAAATTATAAGATGGAGAGAGGATTTAGGTTTATGGATTTTTACGGTTCGTACAGGGTTACCTGCACGAACCGTAAAAATCCTATTTATAATCCCCAATTATTTGGGGGAGTTTGAGGTTATCGTTTACGGCATTATTGGCTGTAATAAGCTTGGAATTTATTTGGTTGATACAACCACCAAAATAAAAAAAAAACGAAATCGAACTACTTTTTGAAAACATTGTAAAACTAGAAAATAAACACAAAATTACTACACATCCCGAAATTAAAAATCTACTCAAGACCGAAGCCATAAAACAGGAATTATAACAAACAATCATCCACTCATAGTTGTAAATGGTTGTTAATAAGCTTTCAACGTCAAGTGAAGCGGTAATTTTATTATCTGTATTTTGTTTTGTTTTGTTTGGCGTATCTGTATGAGTTCATGGGTCGATTTTATGTTGTATTTACTTGATAAAAAAACAAAAATCCACTACAATCGTAACTCATTAAAAAAAAGCCGCAAATGTCTAGCATACTAATTAACGTTACCAAATTCTTAGCCGTTGAGCAAATCTACGTTTGAATCAGTTGCCCACCGCCTAAAGATGATTTGACCAACAAAATCGAGAGTACTCGCGAAAAATGAAAGAAAAAATGGAACAAGAAACCCACCGAACTTACATACACCAATTTGACTGAAATACTAAATGGACTATTTAATTTATTTATTAAAAAGAACATTTTATTTATTTACTTAGCTATTTATTTTAATTTATTTATTAAAAAAAACATTTTATTTATTTACTTAGCTATTTATTTTATTTATTTTAATTTATTATTAAAAAGAACATTTTATTTATTTACTTAGCTATTTATTTTATTTATTTTAATTTATTTATTAAAAAGAACATTTTATTTATTTACTCAGCTATTTATTTTATTTATTTTAATTTATTTATTAAAAAGAACATTCCTTTCGATATATGAGAACGTTTTCATACAAAGACGTTAAAAACAAAAACAAAAACAAAAACAGAGGAGACGTTGAATCATCAAACGACACGTGAGACGCTAAGCCGTTGAACAGTCAGTTGTTTTGATTTCATTGAACAGCTAGATTGAAAAGCGATTCAGATGATGGGGCCTCACATCAGTGAGGGGACCGATACGCAAAAAAAGCCGTCGAGAGAAAGGCCCTGAAACGGTGCGTATTCTCTCCTGATGACCCGACAATGTCTGGAGGCTGAAATGAAAGTATTCCATAAGTAAAACAGCCGAGGAAATATATATATATATATATATATATATACTAGCACACTGGGAACGCTGTTTCTTCCAAACAACAATATTCTGTTATCAGCTCGCTTCAGAGCGAGTTTCTTTAGAAAAAGAAGGTTTACATAGATAGGAAAACGTAGAATGTGTTTTTTAGATTCTGAGTCCTTGCAGAACGAGCTGAGGTATCGAAGAAGACTGTGTCGATCATTTAAGGGCCGTGAATTGCCCACGGGTCTGAAAAAGCGTAATCAAAACTTCCCCACTCAATTACAAACATTATATTTGATTGAAAGTTATTTGTTTTCATTGTAGAATGTTCATTGAAAACTGTTAGGAGTATTAAAATGAATAAGTTTATACATTTGTTTTCGATGAGCAGACGACAGACTGAAAGAGTTAATGCGTTAGTATCAGAGTGCATATGCTTATGACTGTGTGTGTGTGAGTTGAGAAATGCATTATTAGGTTTCCAAATCGCCCGACAGAGGGGCGAGGGAAGCTAGCGAAATGACGATGTTATATCTGCCGTGGAGGAAAAATCTGGCTTTTTTATGTGGATCAAATCAGCAAATTTGATAAATTCAAAGAAATGTATCTGATTGGCTAACAATGTTTTTTATTTGTTTTTATTAACTACAGCTAGTGTATGCGTCAAGCTACATGCGGAGAAACGATTTTAAGCATTTTGGTGGGGGGGGGGGGCACCAAAGGGTAAACTTTGTCGCTACAAATACAACAACTCACGGGTTATCTACGAAGCCGAGACGACCGGTGGTTTAGTAAACACTAACTTCGTTATATGATTCGCCAGTATGTAAACAATAAATATTTAGTGGCATGTAGCAAGGTAATATATAAACACTAAATCCGTTGTATACATACAAACACCTATTATAATATATCAGCATATGTTAACACTAAATACATATCATATGATAGTATATAAACACTAAATCCGTTGTATACATACAAACACCTATTATAATATATCAGCATATGTTAACACTAAATACATATCATATGATAGTGTATAAACACTAAATCCGTTGTATACATACAAACACCTATTATAATATACCAGCATATGTTAACACTAAATACATATCATATGATAGTGTATAAACACTAAATCCGTTGTATACATACAAACACCTATTATAATATACCAGCATATGTTAACACTAAATACATATCATATGATAGTGTATAAACACTAAATCCGTTGTATACATACAAACACCTATTATAATATACCAGCATATGTTAACACTAAATACATATCATATGATAGTGTATAAACACTAAATCCGTTGTATACATACAAACACCTATTATAATATATCAGCATATGTTAACACTAAATACATATCATATGATAGTGTATAAACACTAAATCCGTTGTATACATACAAACACCTATTATAATATACCAGCATATGTTAACACTAAATACATATCATATGATAGTGTATAAACACTAAATCCGTTGTATACATACAAACACCTATTATAATATACCAGCATATGTTAACACTAAATACATATCATATGATAGTGTATAAACACTAAATCCGTTGTATACATACAAACACCTATTATAATATACCAGCATATGTACACACTAAATACATATCATATGATAGTGTATAAACACTAAATCCGTTGTATACATACAAACACCTATTATAATATACCAGCATATGTACACACTAAATACATATCATATGATAGTGTATAAACACTAAATCCGTTGTATACATACAAACACCTATTATAATATACCAGCATATGTTAACACTAAATACATATCATATGATAGTGTATAAACACTAAATACGTTGTATACATACAAACACCTATTATAATATACCAGCATATGTTAACACTAAATACATATCATATGATAGTGTATAAACACTAAATCCGTTGTATACATACAAACACCTATTATAATATACCAGCATATGTACACACTAAATACATATCATATGATAGTGTATAAACACTAAATCCGTTGTATACATACAAACACCTATTATAATATACCAGCATATGTTAACACTAAATACATATCATATGATAGTGTATAAACACTAAATCCGTTGTATACATACAAACACCTATTATAATATACCAGCATATGTTAACACTAAATACATATCATATGATAGTGTATAAACACTAAATCCGTTGTATACATACAAACACCTATTATAATATACCAGCATATGTACACACTAAATACATATCATATGATAGTGTATAAACACTAAATCCGTTGTATACATACAAACACCTATTATAATATACCAGCATATGTTAACACTAAATACATATCATATGATAGTGTATAAACACTAAATCCGTTGTATACATACAAACACCTATTATAATATATCAGCATATGTTAACACTAAATACATATCATATGATAGTGTATAAACACTAAATCCGTTGTATACATACAAACACCTATTATAATATACCAGCATATGTACACACTAAATACATATCATATGATAGTGTATAAACACTAAATCCGTTGTATACATACAAACACCTATTATAATATACCAGCATATGTACACACTAAATACATATCATATGATAGTGTATAAACACTAAATCCGTTGTATACATACAAACACCTATTATAATATACCAGCATATGTTAACACTAAATACATATCATATGATAGTGTATAAACACTAAATCCGTTGTATACATACAAACACCTATTATAATATACCAGCATATGTACACACTAAATACATATCATATGATAGTGTATAAACACTAAATCCGTTGTATACATACAAACACCTATTATAATATACCAGCATATGTTAACACTAAATACATATCATATGATAGTGTATAAACACTAAATCCGTTGTATACATACAAACACCTATTATAATATATAAGCATATGTTAACACTAAATACATATCATATGATAGTGTATAAACACTAAATCCGTTGTATACATACAAACACCTATTATAATATACCAGCATATGTACACATTAAATACATATCATATGATAGTGTATAAACACTAAATCCGTTGTATACATACAAACACCTATTATAATATACCAGCATATGTACACACTAAATACATATCATATGATAGTGTATAAACACTAAATCCGTTGTATACATACAAACACCTATTATAATATACCAGCATATGTTAACACTAAATACATATCATATGATAGTGTATAAACACTAAATCCGTTGTATACATACAAACACCTATTATAATATACCAGCATATGTTAACACTAAATACATATCATATGATAGTGTATAAACACTAAATCCGTTGTATACATACAAACACCTATTATAATATACCAGCATATGTACACACTAAATACATATCATATGATAGTGTATAAACACTAAATCCGTTGTATACATACAAACACCTATTATAATATACCAGCATATGTTAACACTAAATACATATCATATGATAGTGTATAAACACTAAATCCGTTGTATACATACAAACACCTATTATAATATATCAGCATATGTTAACACTAAATACATATCATATGATAGTGTATAAACACTAAATCCGTTGTATACATACAAACACCTATTATAATATACCAGCATATGTACACACTAAATACATATCATATGATAGTGTATAAACACTAAATCCGTTGTATACATACAAACACCTATTATAATATACCAGCATATGTTAACACTAAATACATATCATATGATAGTGTATAAACACTAAATCCGTTGTATACATACAAAGACCTATTATAATATACCAGCATATGTACACACTAAATACATATCATATGATAGTGTATAAACACTAAATCCGTTGTATACATACAAACACCTATTATAATATACCAGCATATGTACACACTAAATACATATCATATGATAGTGTATAAACACTAAATCCGTTGTATACATACAAACACCTATTATAATATATCAGCATATGTTAACACTAAATACATATCATATGATAGTGTATAAACACTAAATCCGTTGTATACATACAAACACCTATTATAATATATCAGCATATGTTAACACTAAATACATATCATATGATAGTGTATAAACACTAAATCCGTTGTATACATACAAACACCTATTATAATATATCAGCATATGTACACACTAAATACATATCATATGATAGTGTATAAACACTAAATCCGTTGTATACATACAAACACCTATTATAATATACCAGCATATGTACACACTAAATACATATCATATGATAGTGTATAAACACTAAATCCGTTGTATACATACAAACACCTATTATAATATACCAGCATATGTTAACACTAAATACATATCATATGATAGTGTATAAACACTAAATCCGTTGTATACATACAAACACCTATTATAATATATAAGCATATGTTAACACTAAATACATATCATATGATAGTGTATAAACACTAAATCCGTTGTATACATACAAACACCTATTATAATATACCAGCATATGTACACATTAAATACATATCATATGATAGTGTATAAACACTAAATCCGTTGTATACATACAAACACCTATTATAATATACCAGCATATGTACACACTAAATACATATCATATGATAGTGTATAAACACTAAATCCGTTGTATACATACAAACACCTATTATAATATACCAGCATATGTTAACACTAAATACATATCATATGATAGTGTATAAACACTAAATCCGTTGTATACATACAAACACCTATTATAATATACCAGCATATGTTAACACTAAATACATATCATATGATAGTGTATAAACACTAAATCCGTTGTATACATACAAACACCTATTATAATATACCAGCATATGTACACACTAAATACATATCATATGATAGTGTATAAACACTAAATCCGTTGTATACATACAAACACCTATTATAATATACCAGCATATGTTAACACTAAATACATATCATATGATAGTGTATAAACACTAAATCCGTTGTATACATACAAACACCTATTATAATATATCAGCATATGTTAACACTAAATACATATCATATGATAGTGTATAAACACTAAATCCGTTGTATACATACAAACACCTATTATAATATACCAGCATATGTACACACTAAATACATATCATATGATAGTGTATAAACACTAAATCCGTTGTATACATACAAACACCTATTATAATATACCAGCATATGTTAACACTAAATACATATCATATGATAGTGTATAAACACTAAATCCGTTGTATACATACAAAGACCTATTATAATATACCAGCATATGTACACACTAAATACATATCATATGATAGTGTATAAACACTAAATCCGTTGTATACATACAAACACCTATTATAATATACCAGCATATGTACACACTAAATACATATCATATGATAGTGTATAAACACTAAATCCGTTGTATACATACAAACACCTATTATAATATATCAGCATATGTTAACACTAAATACATATCATATGATAGTGTATAAACACTAAATCCGTTGTATACATACAAACACCTATTATAATATATCAGCATATGTTAACACTAAATACATATCATATGATAGTGTATAAACACTAAATCCGTTGTATACATACAAACACCTATTATAATATATCAGCATATGTACACACTAAATACATATCATATGATAGTGTATAAACACTAAATCCGTTGTATACATACAAACACCTATTATAATATATCAGCATATGTTAACACTAAATACATATCATATGATAGTGTATAAACACTAAATCCGTTGTATACATACAAACACCTATTATAATATACCAGCATATGTACACACTAAATACATATCATATGATAGTGTATAAACACTAAATCCGTTGTATACATACAAACACCTATTATAATATATCAGCATATGTTAACACTAAATACATATCATATGATAGTGTATAAACACTAAATCCGTTGTATACATACAAACACCTATTATAATATATCAGCATATGTACACACTAAATACATATCATATGATAGTGTATAAACACTAAATCCGTTGTATACATACAAACACCTATTATAATATATCAGCATATGTTAACACTAAATACATATCATATGATAGTGTATAAACACTAAATCCGTTGTATACATACAAACCCCTATTATAATATATCAGCATATGTTAACACTAAATACATATCATATGATAGTGTATAAACACTAAATCCGTTGTATACATACAAACACCTATTATAATATATCAGCATATGTACACACTAAATACATATCATATGATAGTGTATAAACACTAAATCCGTTGTATACATACAAACACCTATTATAATATATCAGCATATGTACACACTAAATACATATCATATGATAGTGTATAAACACTAAATCCGTTGTATACATACAAACACCTATTATAATATACCAGCATATGTACACACTAAATACATATCATATGATAGTGTATAAACACTAAATCCGTTGTATACATACAAACACCTTTTATAATATATCAGCATATGTACACACTAAATACATATCATATGATAGTGTATAAACACTAAATCCGTTGTATACATACAAACACCTATTATAATATATCAGCATATGTACACACTATATACATATCATATCATAGTGTATAAACACTAAATCCGTTGTATACATACAAACACCTATTATAATATACCAGCATATGTACACACTAAATACATATCATATGATAGTGTATAAACACTAAATCCGTTGTATACATACAAACACCTATTATAATATACCAGCATATGTACACACTAAATACATATCATATGATAGTGTATAAACACTAAATCCGTTGTATACATACAAACACCTATTATAATACATCAGCATATGTTAACACTAAATACATATTATATGATAGTGTATAAACACTAAATCCGTTGTATACATACAAACACCTATTATAATATATCAGCATATGTACACACTAAATACATATCATATGATAGTGTATAAACACTAAATCCGTTGTATACATACAAACACCTATTATAATATATCAGCATATGTACACACTAAATACATATCATATGATAGTGTATAAACACTAAATCCGTTGTATACATACAAACACCTATTATAATATACCAGCATATGTGTACACACTAAATACATATCATATGATAGTGTATAAACACTAAATCCGTTGTATACATACAAACACCTATTATAATATACCAGCATATGTACACACTAAATACATATCATATGATAGTGTATAAACACTAAATCCGTTGTATACATACAAACACCTATTATAATATACCAGCATATGTTAACACTAAATACATATTATATGATAGTGTATAAACACTAAATCCGTTGTATACATACAAACACCTATTATAATATACCAGCATATGTACACACTAAATACATATCATATGATAGTGTATAAACACTAAATCCGTTGTATACATACAAACACCTATTATAATATATCAGCATATGTACACACTAAATACATATCATATGATAGTGTATAAAAACTAAATCCGTTGTATACATACAAACACCTATTATAATATACCAGCATATGTACACACTAAATACATATCATATGATAGTGTATAAACATTAAATGCGTATTATCATACCATAGTGTATATACACTAAATCTGTATTATCATAGAGTAATATATTAACACTATGTACGTAATATCACAGAGTAGTGTAATAAATACTACACCCTAAGTAGCATACAGTAGAATGTAAATCTTGTTTCTATTAATGAGACACCACATTACTTATCAAAGCCAAAAGCCACTTGATGATTGTCAGTTGAATAATGAAGAATATATTGAGAGGATTTAAAATGATGAATAAAATGAACAAAATGTTATTACTTATGAGGACAGTTTATAACAAGTGGTTGTTCACATCGGATTTCAAGACGACCATGCCGTTAACGGCAGATAAATCGTTTCGTAGTATTGTGTTCTACAGATAAGAAGTTATTGGAAAGAAACTCTGTTTATCGAAATTTCGTTTGATGCTGGGAACACAGAGGAATAGAGGACATTCTTTTGTGATGGTAGGTTCTTGCTGTGAATGTTTTACAAAAAGCACCTGTCGAGGAAGCAACATATTGTGTATAAACACTAAATCCGTAGTTATTTACAATAGTGTATGTACTACACCGCAAGTTATCGACGCATTACTCGTTATACAGAGCGTCACGTGGGGTCCTTCTCGGTTTGAAGCGAGCGTTAATCCAATATATTCGGGGTCGGGAAAGTGGATAACATTCCTCCCTCACTCTCCGAGGTTATCAAGACTGGGTCGTCCTTCTGAACCGACAGTTGTTTTCTTTTTTCTTTTCAATCTCGTCTCTGAAATAAAGCATTTGGCGGATTAAGGGTTGGTAGGTGCGAGTCAGTAGATTTGTAAGAATTGCTCCTACCCTCTCAACAAAAAGCAGGAAGTGTTTGTGAACTCCGCGTGGAATGTACTCGCTGATCTAACAATAAAAATTAATAAATCATCCTGAAGTCTGCATATTTTCAGTGGTTTACGTGGTTTGCTTTACGGCATGTCAACCATCTACTGTAAATGGTTTATTGAACACTTGAGGAAGACAAGTTTTCAAATGATTATTAGCATACATTTTCAGCTGAAAGTATAAGTCTGTCCAGATATATATATATATATATATATATATATATATATATATATATATATATATATATATATACCGTTGAATATGAGAGACAATGTTTATAATGCTAACTTTAGTTCCATATTAATAAATTAATTCCCGCCTAAAAACTATTAATATCAACGCTATGGTCTTTAGCTGATTTCCCTGAAAATGGACCCGGGTGGGCCTGAAAGTATTTTGGACACCTACAGTTATGGCAGATTCATTGGCCAATACCCCACTAAAACAAAATACCATGATTCGACTAATTGAAAGGATCCTCACAAAGATATATATATATATATATATATATATATATATATATATATATATATATATATATATATATATATATATATATATATATATATATATATATATATATAATTATCCATGGACACATACAGGGTGTGCGAGACAAATTTGACACTTTTGGGAAAATAAAAGAAAAGGTCATATCTAACCAATAATTGAAGAATTCTCAAAATCAAAAAAAGATATATTTCCTAAAATACAGCTGACACGAAGAAGCTGTTTTTAGCCTTCATCATAGCCTCGAGGTGGGGCCCGAACCTTGAACACGCCACCTTAATAAACTCCATTGAGAAACGTTTGCATAACAGTTCCACACTAGCAATCAGCTCTGCATTGGTGTTGCAGGCGGTACAGTTGGTGTCTTTCTAAACTGCGCCTCGGATGAGTTATGTTTCGGAATATCTGTCACGCTTCTGTTTAAAATAGTATTGTTCGATGGGTCCATACTTCTTCATACGAGGCTCTGTCCGCCTGTATTACTTTATTTTCTTTCTTTGTTTTTACTTTTATTTAAACAAGGCATATTGCAACTCATGCGTACCGGGCTACTATGATAAGGACCATATTTATAGCGGGACATCTGGATAATTAGTTGAGCAGCATGATGTTGCTTCACATTGCCTTTTTAAGTTTTCAATGTTGGGGAGAAGGAAGTGAATTCCAAACGCAAGCAGTCCGAGAAAGAAGCTATTAGAGTGAACAATCTTCTGGCATCTAAGGACCTTTACAGTGAAGGGGTGTTATTTTGCTGCTAGTCCCCCTGACTAGCAGCAGGTACAAGAGGTGTAAGTGCATTAAGTCTATCAGAGCACATTTCGTAAAAGTATTTGTAAAACAAGCAGAAAGATGCAACACTGCGGTGATGCGACAGCGACTGTAGCTTAGCAGACAGTGGGGAAATTATTAGATTAAACATAATTTTTGCAGTTAAGTTTAAAATAGCATTTACATCGCTTGACGCGCAGACCGACTATGTTTTCAGTTTATACAATAACATAAATTGGCAGGTAAATGAAAGGTTGCAACGGATTTGAGTCAAGTGGGAATGAAAAAGTGGCATGGTTGAAATTCGTAACAGAGTTGCAGATATAGTCGTTAGTTTTGTTTTTATCTTGTGTGGTACAGGCAGAAGTTAGACTATCGTCTACAACTTTTAAAAATAAACTGCCCCTCCCCTCTTAGTAAGTTGGATAAAACATTCTTTCAACCCAACTATAGTCTGATCCAGTGTAATAGAAAGAAATGAGACACGCCTTCAAAACATTTGCACAACAGATGTTGACGTGACCCTTCTCAAAAAGTTAACTTTTTTGGTACGTGTTTTATTGAAATGAAACCAGTTTTCAGTTATGTATTGCATATGTAAAGCGACGTTAAGCCTGGTCAGTACTTCAATAGGTGACTATTTGGGAATACCAAGTGCTGTATGTGGAAGGGCTCTCTGCTTATCCCGGCATTGTTGTCCTGCTCCTCACATTGCCGCATGAATCAATCATTGCTGATTCAGGAAAGGTCTTGTTTAAGATTGGGCAACCCATGTTTCACAATTGACTTCCTGCGCAGGCACTCTTACACAGGTTATCTATAATCTCTGGAGACTAAACAGAGGTCCCTCTTACATTATTGACATATTTTGAACTGTTGTCCCTAATGGAATTACTGCGTATTTGCAGATTAATGATCGGTTTGTCGTTGGGTTTTACGACGTGTTTTACGATTTACCTAATAATGATTTCATTATTAGGTAAATTTATGGGAATCAAGTTAGAAGTGTTCACGTTGCGATCGCTGTCAAGTAATACTTACTATTACCTGCGAATTCTACCGAACACTTTGAAGCAAGCCAAAAGACGAGCCAAAACGACGAGTGATGCCCATAAGCTCAACAAATGTCAGTAAATTATCAACCCGAAGTATGAAGAAAGGGCAGTGCCTGTATCCAAAACCAGCATTGACTATCATATCATTAAACATTGAAGGACTATCCCCAACCAAAGAAGAACTTATTGCAAAACTCTGCAGAGAGCATCAGTGTGATATTCTCTGCCTACAAGAAACCCACCGTGGACCTAAACATCCCCGCCCTCATGTGGATGGAATGACCACCATCACAGAAATACTACATAGGAAACATAAAAGCACCATGCTAGCCAAAAATGGGACAACCATCGAATCAACAGCAAATAATCGAAGTCCTAACAGCTGAGCTCAGAGGAATCACCATCACCTCAGTATATAAACCACCTCCTATACAACTTGTGATGCCAGATATACCATCACTATCTAGGAAAACAAAGATTGTTATTGGTGATTTCAACAGCCATAGCCCCCAATGGGGATTTGCTAAAAATAATGCGGATAGAGATGCTGTGGAAGCATGGGCCAAAACCAACCAGCTTAATCCGATCCATGATACAAAGCAACCAAAGTCATTTCACAGCGGATGATGGTAAGCAGGGTACAAACCACGATATTGCGTTTGTCAACCAGAGTATCACCAGATTGAGCAAAAAGCTGGTGCTGGAGCCACTGTCCAAAACACAACACCGTCCCATTGGCATCACAGTCAATGCTGAAATCACCCTAACCACAGTTCCATTTTGGAGAAGATTAAATTTTGAGAAAGCGAACTGGCTTGGCTTCCAAGAGGATCTTGAAAGGAAGATTGCTCATCTCCCAGCAGATCCAAAAACCTATGACAACTTTACCAGGTTTGTGCTCCAAGCAGTCCGGTAGAACATCCGAAGAGGCTGCCGCACTCAATACATACTTGGACTCGAGGCCCAAAGCAGCAAATCATATTAGCAATACCAACAGCTCTATGAATCTTACCCCATTGCTGAAAGTACCACCATGACCTCTATCAGAAAACCGACAACAAAATCTGTTGGTGAAAACTGATATGACGAAGAACAGTAATAAGGCATGGAGTCTAATCCGTAAGAACAACAACGATTCATAAACCCCAATGCAAGCCAAGTTGCATATCAGTTGTTACTCAACGAGAAGTGCACTACCAAACAGCAAATACCAAACATAGACCGACTTCGATATTTCCAGAGCATTGGAATGACTGAACCGTTCTTACTTAAAGAGCTCGATATCAGCATCAGTTCCCTTAAGGCTGGTAAAGCCATCAGCCTAGATTATATTTTCACAGAGATGATCAAGAACTTTGGTCATTTGACAGGAAAATGGATTCTTGAGTTGATCAACAACTGCATGTAAATAAGAAGGATCCCAAAGATTTGGAGGAGAAAAACCCCCGAAAAAAACGAAAAGTTGCTGTGAATAGATGGGGCTACAAAACTGACCCAACCATCTTTGAATGTGGAGAGGAGGACCATATAATGCAACATTGCCTGGTGTGCCCCCTACTGCCTAACCGGTGTAGCTTGAAAGATCTTGCAGAGTACAACACTATTGCAAAGGACTGCATAAAAGACACGCAAAGAAGAAGAAGGTAATTTTATGCTGAAAACACGCTATGTATTATATAGTAGAAAATAAATAAACTCATAGATAAAGCCTTGACAGGTACTTCCACACCGTGTAAGAATGGACTTCAGAGTAATCCTAACTAAAGAGTGATTGCATCCTCTCTAAGCTCCCAAATTGGGGTCTCTCCACCGAATGCAGTTTTACGTCCTTATTTATTTGCCTCATCAAGATGGAAAAGGCCGAAGAATGCTAACGATTAATTGAACACAAGTTGCTATTTGTTTTAGAGCTCGGGAAGAACTGCAGTTGCATACCTTTCCAAATAGTATAAGTGTATAAATAAGCATACAAGATCCGATGGGGTTTTCTTTATATGCCAATGAGCCACCATTATTCAAGACAAAAAGCCTCTCGAGGATAAGGGCCAATGAGATTGTCATTTGGATGCTGAACTATTCTATGGGAAAAATTAATTACTTAAGAGAACGGCTTGACATGTATTCGTTGACATTGGACTTGAAGGCTACCATGTTGTAGTCTGCAGGGAAGATTCTCGAGAATAAATTTGTTCATGGAAACTGATTTATTTTAGACACACAGAAGAAGAAAAGTCTTTTGCAGTGGCGGTAAAAGCCAAGCTCTTGCTGTGAATGTTTTACAGGATAAAAACCATTGAAATAGCGATAGAGAAAATCTAGCAACGTCTCTTCTGTGGGAAAGAGATTGTAAGGGGGATCTAGATTGCGAATGCGATTTTGCACAGCAAAGCCGATTCCATAATCCGCGAATGTATCCATTGGACTAGTCACGCACTTGCAAATCATGATTATTGGAATAATCGTTACTATTGTGGAAACAACGGGCGAGTAACTAGGCCTCATTCAAATACTTCATATCAACATTGTAGTGCAGAATTTGTAGAATGAATACTCATTGTGGCCACCCTCTCCCCCCACATCTAAACGAAAGCAAATCATATATCTTTGAACCCACAACGTTTGAGGTACATCCAATTCGTTCTCCATGAACATCGGGGGAGTTCTGTTTGATTCAAGCTCTCCAATTTCACGTTTAGTTTTGCTAAGGGAATTCATTTGGTTGTTTCGGGTCTCAAAGGTCAAATTAACAGTAATAGTATTCTAATCAGCCATCTTGTAGAGTATAAATAGATGGAATCCTAAAACAAGATATCGTACACAATCCGGGTTATTTTTTCTCGTCTGTATACCAACGACATGGGCATTTATAAAATGCAAACTTTGAGCGTTACAAATGGCCAAAATAATGTATAATTTGTATTATTTGTATTATTCTGTTCTGATGGATGGTATTCTCACAACGTTTCGGCCGATGTAACCTCCACTTTCTTCAGGTGCATCTGGTCCAACTCGAGAATCTGAACCCTTTAATTAATCCACGGGGGTAGCATACTCTCGTTCCGTCAGCCATGGCGGGTAGAAGTATTTTAGTTTCGCCTGTTATGGAGATTGAAATTCCATACAAATTCCCAGGTTCGACAAGACGCAACTGAAGAATGCTGGAGCTTAAATCGTCCGAAATGTTGTCAGAAAAACATATAAGATGAGGGCAGTGGTTCAAATAATACCACTTATCAATCCTCATCTAAAAAATTGCGAAACATAACTGATAATTGTTATCTATCTTCCCAGTCTGATTAGTGTTATTATGTTGGGCGACTATTCGGGTGTTGTGGAGAAACATCTGATATGATAGGCCATTAGTGCCTTCCGTAAATAAATTGTCTAATTTTCTTAAATCCGTGTAGAAAATACTAAATTTTGTCAAGTGTAACAACTTTACTGCTAATACTAGTGCAACTCATGAATCGTAATGATTAGTGATTTGCACAAATGCTCCGTTGTATACCAGTGAGTATATATTTCACTGCTACAAATTACATGGCTACAAATGACATGGCTACAAATGACATGGCTACAAATGACATGGCTACAAATGACATGGCTACAAATGACATAGCTTAGGAAAATATGGACCCCGGCCTTTCTGCTAATATCAGCCTCAGTGTGAATGTGTTAGCTGATTAAGTGAATGTTTGTATTGAGACTAATGTGCCTTCCATTTAATCAATGTTTGTATTGAGACTAATGTGCCTTCCATTTAATCAATGTTTGTATTGAGACTAATGTGCCTTCCATTTAATCAATGTTTGTATTGAGACTAATGTGCCTTCCATTTAATCAATGTTTGTATTGAGACTAATGTGCCTTCCATTTAATCAATGTTTGTATTGAGACTAATGTGCCTTCCATTTAATCAATGTTTGTATTGAGACTAATGTGCCTTCCATTTAATCAATGTTTGTATTGAGACTAACGTGCCTTCCATTTAATCAATGTTTTTATTGAGACTAATGTGCCTTCCATTTAATCAATGTTTGTATTGAGACTAATGTGGCTTTCATTTAATCAATGTTTTTATTGAGACTAATGTGCCTTCCATTTAATCAATCTTTGTATTGAGACTAACGTGCCTTCCATTTAATCAATATTTGTATTGAGACTAATGTGGCTTTCATTTAATCAATGTTTTTATTGAGACTAATGTGCCTTCCATTTAATCAATGTTTGTATTGAGACTAATGTGCCTTCCATTTAATCAATGTTTGTATTGAGACTAATGTGCCTTCCATTTAATCAATGTTTGTATTGAGACTAACGTGCCTTCCATTTAATCAATGTTTGTATTGAGACTAATGTGGCTTCCATTTAATCAATGTTTGTATTGAGACTAACGTGCCTTCCATTTAATCAATATTTGTATTGAGACTAATGTGGCTTTCATTTAATCAATGTTTTTATTGAGACTAATGTGCCTTCCATTTAATCAATGTTTGTATTGAGACTAATGTGCCTTCCATTTAATCAATGTTTGTATTGAGACTAATGTGCCTTCCATTTAATCAATGTTTGTATTGAGACTAACGTGCCTTCCATTTAATCAATGTTTTTATTGAGACTAATGTGCCTTCCATTTAATCAATGTTTGTATTGAGACTAATGTGGCTTTTATTTAATCAATGTTTTTATTGAGACTAATGTGCCTTCCATTTAATCAATGTTTGTATTGAGACTAATGTGCCTTCCATTTAATCAATGTTTGTATTGAGACTAATGTGCCTTCCATTTAATCAATGTTTGTATTGAGACTAATGTGCCTTCCATTTAATCAATGTTTGTATTGAGACTAATGTGCCTTCCATTTAATCAATGTTTGTATTGAGACTAATGTGCCTTCCATTTAATCAATGTTTGTATTGAGACTAATGTGCCTTTCATTTAATCAATGTTTGTATTGAGACTAATTTGCCTTCCATTTAATCAATGTTTGTATTGAGACTAATGTGCCTTCCATTTAATCAATGTTTGTATTGAGACTAACGTGCCTTCCATTTAATCAATGTTTGTATTGAGACTAATGTGCCTTCCATTTAATCAATGTTTGTATTGAGACTAACGTGCCTTCCATTTAATCAATATTTGTATTGAGACTAATGTGGCTTTCATTTAATCAATGTTTTTATTGAGACTAATGTGCCTTCCATTTAATCAATGTTTGTATTGAGACTAATGTGCCTTCCATTTAATCAATGTTTGTATTGAGACTAATGTGCCTTCCATTTAATCAATGTTTGTATTTAGACTAATGTGCCTTCCATTTAATCAATGTTTGTATTGAGACTAATGTGCCCTCCATTTAATCAAACATCTAAGATCTTATTTTACAAGCTTGATCACATGCTAGAAATTATGCGCCACATTTACGCAGAAACAGTGAGCGGAAGTTCAACTAGTCTGATGCGTCTGCAGAAACTGGTCAGATACGAATGAGAACAAGCGGGGCCCTTCTATGATAAACTGTACGTGTCATATTCCATAAGAACTGTGCCGATATTAGAATGTGATCCTATAAATTTACAATAATTAGATAGGATAGTTTAAACCTATAGAGGTGCAGTATCTGTTCGCTTACCTGACGCTGTCTTTCTCTTTCATCTTTATGTTGAACGCTTCTATTGAAGTTACCAAATCCGGGTTTGATATGTTTTACAACAAATCACCCATTTTTAGGTTGGCTTGATACCGAAACCCAACACCGATTTTATACGATTCATGATATACGATGAATTGAACACAAGTTTCCCAAGTGGGGCAAATTTCATAATCATACCTTTTCTAAAATAGTAGTAGTGCGTAAATGACCACAATAGACTTGCGGATTTGAACTCGACATGGCAGATTCTGTGGCTTACCCTTTAAGCCAAATGCGCCCAATAATAAATAAACTATACAAAAGTTAGCATTTCATACCCTAACTTTCAATTGTGTTAAAATGTGGAAGAAATCACAAATAGGGCAGATCTAGCCAAAACTACTTCTGCACAATTGCAGCATTACAGACTGCTTATACAAAATTAGTTGATAAAATAGTGGATAAACATGGTTCGAGACTACTAGAAATAAGTAGACACACACATCGTTAAAGCTGGACCAAGATATTTCGGTCGACTCGTTAGACCATATTATTTTGCTAAAAATAAGCTTTATTTATCAGAACTCAACACACTTACTCCGACTGATTATATAATTCTGTATGACCAAATTCCAAAATGTTCCGAAAATCATATAAGCAAAGTTATATTGAAAACTATCAATTACTTTTCAAAACATTTATTCGCCCCTAATAAGGCATATCGTCACTGAAACGTAAGGGCTACTGTAGTAGGAGACATATTTATAGAGGGCCAACCTAGGTGGGGAGTTGCACAGCAATATTTTTGTTCGCATTACATTTAAATTTCTGTATGTTCGTACTGTCGAGAAAACAGAGTGAAACTTCCAAAGACAGACTTACGTTTCATTTCGCTTTGATATGTGATCAGGGTGCATAGATGGGGTTAGTCCCCTAGTCTAGATTCTAATCGCTCTAACAGGTAAATTCAACGTCTGGAATGGAGAGACAAAACAATTCACTCTGTTGGGTCCGTACCTTTTTAATACGGGATTCTATTGACTAGATCATCAGATAGGAACTTTACATTTAACCTCTAAGTTTTACACGGCAACTGAACCCAACTATATCATTTCAAATATTTATCTAGTCACATGACTAAAATCAACCAATCTACTATTTGCTCTCGTATCACGGTCCCAAAAGATGAATATGATGTCAAAACTTGTCAATAAAACTCAAGTAACCTTATCCATTAATCGTCAAAACCATTACAATAAATAATGTTACATTTATATGATGTGATACGTAGTTGAATAAGATGTTAATTATTTTTTTCGTTACTGCAATTTAATGGGTAATAAAGTCACGAAACGATCAAATCATTAAAGTGGGATGGGAAAAATAAATAAACATCATTACTTAATGACAGTTTAACTTTTAGTCTTTAGAAGAGGGTCAGGCGGTGAGTGATAACGAATAAGAATATCTATATAACATTAGGTATGTGTATTTGCTTATATATTTCTATTTACAGATTAACTCCTAAACTAATTAATCGATCATAATGAACTTTGGAACACAATTGCTAGACGTAAGATTTGGTAGTGTGGGCTATATTTAGTTAAAGTTATTTTTATGCAAAGGCGGAAATAAAGGGATGGAAGTCTTTGGTGAATATTAAGATATCCATGACTTTTGTGAAATTTTAATAGGTATTAGACATCAATTAATAAATATTGCCCAAATCTCTGTTTCGATGGTTGTTATGGGTACAAAATATGGGCGCAACCCCTCGCGTGAAAATTAAAATATTTCAAATGTGCATTAAAGTTTATCCATACTGATTAGATACTAATGAAGCAAGATTCCCTGAATTTCAATTTCTTCTGATGATCTCTGAAATTTGAGACATTTTCTATAATCAAAATCATGTTATAGATTTGGATCAAAATTGGAACAATGATTTTAGAATTATGTTTATTTTAATCTTTGTCAGGGGATATAAAAGTGGTGCTAAATTGTTCTGTTCTGTGAATTAATTTGACCCGTCCTGGAACGGGGTTTCTTCTAGTATATTATAATCAAGCATTTTCAAAAGTCAATTTTTATTTCATCAAACTTGCCCCAAATGTGGAATGTTGCATCCTTAAGATACCAACTTTGTCGGAAACGAACTAAATGTGTGACTTCTACTCCCACTACTCCTAATACTAAACAGTAAATACATCAAGTTTGACTTTAGACACATTTTGCATGTCGGTGTATTAAAATACACTACAGCTCTATAATCCTACAACTAGTACTAAGCACCTAGAGCATTCTAAGTAGTGGTGTACCCCTATCTCCACGGCACCACTAAAATGCAGCACTCCTGAATCATCAACCACCAACATTTAATATCCTGGTCCCGGCGACACTAAAATGTACCCCACTCCCCAGCAGAGTCGGTGACGTCGAAGGCCTGGTCCAGCAATTAGCGCATTTCTACGTTGTGATTTATAGATCAGTAGGTAACAATCCGGATTGGGTCAGCAACCTGGTACACCTGCGCAACAAAGAGTCATTTTAAGCAGAAAAATAAAAATAAAAATAAAATCTTCAACAACTCGGTCAGAAACAGAGAAAATGTAATTTCACTAATGTCCTCTTAACTTACGTCCACCGAGACCAACTTGTTGGCGAAATACCTGGTTTGTTGTTATCGGTTCAGACTACACCTGTCTCGTGTACAGGCCACGACTTGGTGCAGACAATTATGACGCCCACCCTCACAGCCTTTTTGTCCGTAATCAAAAATACAACTTATACGTTTTCCATTCGTCAATCCGTTTGTTGTCAGCCAACACCTGGCTTATGCGTCGGCCGTTAATTTAGTAACAATAGTGACATCTATGCTGACCACCCCAGACCATCTGACACCGTCATCTGCTAAAACACAGAAAACAGGCAGGCTATCTCCCCTTATCGATTTTTCGTTTACTGAAAATATCTATGTATTTCTCTGGTCGTCGACCTTCGTAGGCTCACTTTTAATTCATACTAGCGGTGTATTTTAGTTTTCATCTTCCTTAGAGCCGTTCAACATTGTCACAGTGGTTAGAATTTGTACTAAATTTAGCATGAATAACTCTTAGAAAGCCTGACGTGTCATAGTAGAAGAGCAAAATAAAAATACTACTACTACTTACAATAATAAAAGAATAATAGATTAGAATTGCACTAAATTTGGTAAAGAGCTCTTGGGATGCCAGATAGAAAATTATATAACATTAAGAATACTAGTTAAGAACCTTAAATTAAGCCTCGGCGTCTATTCAAACTAGGTAGACTAACAGTTGCCCGTCTTCTAAATTACGTAAATACTGAATAACTGATCTAACAAGCGGGAAAATAACGCCAGTATGCAGTATATAGGTAGTTTAAAATTGTTATTATGAAAATAATTCTTACAAATAAAACCTTTTATATAAAACCGTTCACACAATGTTCAGAATTTTTCGACTGTTGTATTCTTCAGCCTTCTTCGGGGTATCGATTACGACAAAAAGCATTTGCACTACTCACACGGTGCTGTCTCATCGTTTAATTGACAAACTCATTAACTCCAATCCTCGAGTAGCTTTGGCTATGATAAACAGTGAAAGTATATTCAAAAAGAAATTAAGATGAGCACAACAAACGAAAAGGTGTGAAAAAAATAATGAAGATGAGGATAACAGCAGCAAAGAACAAAGATGTGGGATGGATTGGTCGATCCTGTCCTGATGCGGCATGCACTTTTAGCGGGTTGAGACGGCTTCCTCCGAACGAGAACATTTCTAGAGGATATAACAGTCACAAGCGGCCCCCAGTTGCATGTGTGTATGCCGCTCAGACGAGACTATTTTAATGACGTTAGTCTTTGCAGTTTTTTTTTACCGGGAGGTGTCACCGTCATCAAGCATACAAAATCTGGTATTCCGACTAATCACCCATCTGATACTGACCAGGCTTAACGTCGCTTAACTTCGGAGAACAAATGTGTCAACTGAGGAGTCGTTATATAGATTTGGGTGCGAATCCACGTTCCATGAATCAGCGCTCATTATAAACTCTGACACAATTAAACAAGAAAACAAATAGTGTACAGTTTAGTTCCTTTAATCACGGCAAAAACTAAATATATCTTGATCTAAACTAGTTTTACACCACATTCCCAACCAAACGTTGTACTGAACATCGATATTAAAAAATAAATTACATTCTTTCCAGTGAATAGATGCACCACATATTTTGCATTTTAACGACTATGCTTTTAGAAATAAAGAATAAAAACATTATTTTCACGTCATAGACGCACGACGTATTTCAAATTTTAGCTTCTGTTTTTCTTCGAATCACTTATTGTTGAACAATAAAGACGACACGTTGATAAACATATAAACGATTTCGGTTATTCTTTTTCGTATATATAAATATATATATATATATATATATATATATGTATATATATATATATATATATATATATATATATATATATATATATATATATATATATATATATATATATATATATATATATGGCAATTAAACTATACAGTAAGGAATCGTCAGACTGAAATGCATAACATTCGTGTTACAAGGTGTTTGTAACATATACACGTGGTGTATAGTCTAGCTAGATAACCAATCAGATTTTTTTGTTTTTCCCTCCCACGGGTTAATATTTTTATTAGCCAATGGCAGATATTCTCACAAACAAAGGTTCGGCTGACTTTTACTTTCTATTCTATTATGTTAACCCTTACTTGTGAAATGTGTCAAATATATCGGTGAACTTATTTTAACACGTGCGATCTTGGTGTTGGTTTAGTTTAGTTTTTTTATTTAATTATTTTATTTTATTTTTATTTTTCTTATGTATTGTTATCCTAAACTAAATTGTATTCTGTGTAAATAGGTGTTTGCTATTTTAGTTCTACAGTTTAATAGGCAAGTGATAACTACACCAATTTAATTGAGCGCAGTGACAGGTGTGGGTGACAGGGTCCGTCAATACCATGCTAATGTTTCGGTTTTAGATTCGATTAGTTTGCCTTTGAATTAAGACTACCTTGTTTTGAAGTGAATCTACTTTCCTCCCTGTTTTGCTATTACGCAACTGAATCATCTTTCGTTCTATTTAGCGCCTTACATGAAGTTGCCTCCATACAAAATGTGCGGATCGTGCATTTAATCCATTTCTTTACAGGGAAGATAGTGTGACCCTAACCCACAAACGTATTAGAAAACGTAATCGCAGCTCTGACGGAACATCGAACTTCTAAACAGTCAGACGGTTATTGATGTAGACGCATTCATTCAGACAAACATTGTTGGGAAAATTAGGATGACATTTTCTCCACCAAATGCAGGGGGTAGATCAGACCTAAAAACTTGGGGGGGGGGGGCTAATCTATAAAAACATTAAATTCTGATGTAACACCCACACTCCGAGTAGGTCTCGCCAATCATAGGTAAAACAGTAGGATCGACGGAAATTTAGTTTATGCTAACAATCAGGTTATGAGGAAAAAAACAACACTCTGGAACACAATACCACGGGACTGCTTCTCCGTTGACTACACCATCGTCGTCTTCAAATTCAATCGTTTTCAAATCTTCTCATAGTATAGGTCATCATCCAACT
This sequence comes from Sepiola atlantica, assembly GCA_963556195.1. NCBI lineage: Eukaryota > Metazoa > Mollusca > Cephalopoda > Sepiida > Sepiolidae > Sepiola > Sepiola atlantica. The sequence continues at coordinate 139,866,171 of OY744527.1, read as the reverse complement.
TACAATCTCATTAACTCTGGTAAGTTTGGACTCATTAAAATAAAATAAAAAACACTGATTAAAAAATAAATTATTATTAAAATATATAATGAATAACATAAACAGCTAATAGTTGGGTTAATAAATCTGCCTCGTTATGGACCTGTTTTGTCATAGTCTGCGATCTTATGTCACACCTTATGAATGAAGCAACAACAGGTGTTACGCCAAAGGAATTATTCGCTAATACAGACAGTTTGATCCTTACCAGCTATCGTCATTGCGTTCCCTTGCAAGATGAGGTTGCAGTGTGTGGATAACAAGTCATATGATAACAATAAATAAATTATTAGATAAACATAAATAAACGTATCTCACTTATGAAAACAGATTGGAAACTTTAGGTTTAATTACTTTACTAAAAAGAGGAACGACGAGTGACTTAATTGAGACATTTCAAATACTAAATGAGATTGCTTAATTTCAAAAACTAGATTTACCACACAACATATATTTCGAAAAGATTGCCTCGTTAAGTTAAAATAGGGATTATGTAAATGATTTAAAAAATAAACTAAATGGATTAATAATTAAAATACAAGGATATTGTTGGGGTTTATCTGATGAAATATTTAAGAGGATTCGATCTGCATATTTATATATTCTGAAATTATTTCTAAAGTAGACATGATTGCTGATAAAATAAAAGATATTCAATTATTAATAATAAATAAAAAGTAACTATAAATGAAAACTATGCATGAACATTGAATGAGCACTGCATCGTATAATGCAACATACGTGATTGTATTAATCTCAGCTGTGTTGAGACGACAATCTACAAATGCAGTTAATGCATAGCACGTCAGAAATACTGTTGCAAGTAGTCGCTAGATAAACGCATGAAAACATCTGTTTACACAACTGCATCCGTGAGAAAACAGCAGACGCCGAGAGAAACATATCCTCACGCATTCGGAAAACGAGATTTTTAACAGAGATGAAAATTCGCTATTGAAAATTCGCTATTGAAAAGTTAAACGCGCTTACTTACATGCATTTTATATCACTTCGACGGATTGTTCTAAAAAGAGAAACCACACAATGATTGCATGAATACAATGGACATTTGTAATATTATATATACGAGCAATATTATTCACCCTTTCATCGCGTATTTTCGCTAGTATATATGACGAATGAACATATACTACACTACCATCAAAGGAGAATGTAATGCCTGGGAGGATGGTGTCACGACAACAGAACACACACTACACTACTCAAACTCTCAGCCAAAAAGGGAGAGAAAATACCTGGGAGGATAGTCTCATTACAACCAAACAGATATTACACTACCCCCCCCCAAAAGAAAAAGAAAAAAATTAAAAAAAATTTAAAACGAGGAACTAATGACTGACAGGTCAGTATAATGACAACAGAACAGATACTACACTACCCACTCCAAATCGAGCATAGAAAGATTAGTCTGAAATAGTATAGTAAACTGAATTGAGGATTACAAGGTAGTAATAGTATAAGTTTGACTTCCGGGAAGAAGTGATAGTATCTTTTCAGACAGAAAGATACTAAATATCCATTAGAAATATAAATATATTGAAGATTTAGACATTTATCGAATGAAATGGGTATCCATCTGCTTATACATATGTACATTCAAACTGGATTTTATGTATAAGGTAATCCGATATATATATATATATATATATATATATATATATATATATATATATATATATATATATACTGCATCATTTTTATACAATACACATGAGTGTGTATACACATAGTTATGCAATATTATGTGTATATATGTGTTGTATATATATACACAGCATTATATAATACACTTTTGTATACGTACACACGTGTATACAGATACATGCGTGTATACTTATAATATGAATGTGTGTATATATTATGTTTATGTATATACATACGTTTAAACTATTATAATACACATGCCTATATATGTGTGTATGTATATACATAGACACTGATTTATATGCACACCTGCATAATTGTATATTGCATTATATATGGACATCAACTGCATTATATAATACACGTGTGTATACATACATGTGCACTGTATTATACACGTGTATATACATATATGTGCACTGCATTATATAATACACGTGTATATACATATATGTGCACTGCATTATGTAATATACGTTTGTGCAAATATATATATATGTGCACACTGTATTATATATAAGGCAAAGTA
>OY744527.1:139581438-139858938 GCA_963556195.1 Sepiola atlantica | reverse complement strand
GGGAAGAGGAAGAAGAAAAAAAAGAAGAAGAAAAACAGAAAGAAAACAAAAAAGACGAAGAAGAAAAAGAGAAAGAAGGATGTGAAAAAAGCAAATAAAGAAGGCAATGGAGAAGATAAGGAAAGCGAAAAAGAAGGCGAAGAAGGTGAAAAAGGGCGAAGACGGTGAAAAAAAAAGGCGAAGGAGAATGTAAAAAAGGAGGCGGATGGGCGTGGCGGTGTTGGCGGCGTTGGCAGTTCTGCTGAAGCAAAGGCGTTGAAGATGGAGATAGAAGAAAAGAGAAAAGGGTCAGCAAGGTTCGGTTGGCTTCTCCATGCTGGACACCTCAAACTGTTTTGCTGACGGTTTGGTTGGATAAATGGATCTTAGAAGAACGGATTGTGTGTGTATTTTTGGTAGGAAAGAGAGAGAGAGAGAGAGTGGGTGTGTGAGTGGGTGTGAGGGAGAGAGAAAGAGAGAGATAGAGATAGAGTGGGTGTGTGAGTGGGTGTGAGGAGAGAGAAAGAGAGAGGACATCATAATTAAAAAGATTGTGTGTCGAAATAGACGAAACAGAAAAACATCGCCCAAAACAGACCAATGTTTTTACGCTTAAAGGCATAGAACATAGGGGGAAAAACTACACGTGTTCTATGTGTATATACATGTATTTATGTAGACATAGATATATGGGCACACATACACATATTAACAATGAAGATAAATTATACATAGGGTCTACATGAAATTGCAAACAATTTTTAAAGTATATTTTATTCTCATTTATTAATTTATATTAACACATTATGTTTTATATCTATACGTATAGATATATCTACTATATATCTAAATATTTCTATCTCTATGTGTATCATAAATACATATGTGTATTATATATATATATATATATATATATATATATATATATATATAAATAAAGTTAAGTATGTTTAAAGTAAAGTATGTTTATATACTTGTATGTATAGGATTCGCCCCTAAACTAATAAACCGATCATAATGAATTTTTGAATACAGCTGTTAGGCGTAACAGATCCAAATGTGGGTTATATTTAGTTTAAATAGGTGTTATGTAAAGATGGTGAATATTCAGATTTATTGGATAGTGGGCAAAACGTCCTTTCGGAAAAAAGGCAAACAGGTTTGTAGTCATGTAGGCTACTCTCAACATAATAGATGGAAAGCGACGTTGAGCAGACGAAAATATCTTTTCAACAATGCCATCGCAGTCGAGACCTAACAAGTAGATTTTTAAATAAATGGGGCACCGAGGTGAGCCAATAAATTTATCACTATTGAATTTAGTAACTTTCCGTTCAATAGTTCGTTTTACAATATTAATGGGATATCTATTATCAAAGAAAACATCAGTGTGATGTATCAGCATCAGTTGGAGGTCCTCATGATTTAAATCCATCATTGATAAATAAACATGCATTTTTATCCACGTAGCTATCAATTAATTTCTCCAACAAATAAATCATCATTAATTTCCTCATTCAACGTTATTAGTTTTAATCGGATAATTTCTGACGTTTTTTTCTCCTGCAGGGGTTCAGTTAAAAAGCCCTTTGAGATTTAATTACTAATTACTTTTTTCATTTGTTTTTATTCAACTCACTTTTGATCAAAAAAGATATATATATATATATATATATATATATATATATATATATATATATATATATATATATATATATATATATATATATATATATATATATATATATATAGTATAATCTCCTAAACTAATGAACGCATCAGTATGAATTTTGAAAATGTTAACATTCAGTAGGTACATATGTACATTTTTGTTATGAACCTATCATTATTCATTTTGGAATATATACTCTCGGTAACTCGGTTAGTAAAATGAACACGCAGAGAATGCTCTCATTCAAACTCGCACCCGAAACCAAAAAACTTTCAAAATAAGTTAGATAAAAAAATGTAATAAACAAAAGAATTGCTCTTCCTCAAGATTTGAGTTATATACAGTAATACATTTTAAACGGATTGGTGCGTTCGTGTGAGCGTCAATAAAATGTATTGACTTAAATCCTACACTATTTAACTTATCATCATGAATTAGTTGCCAATATATGCTCCCCCAGACGCATATTAGAAGATGGTATGATGGTAAACGAACTACGTACATTGTCCTCAAAGGAGGAAGTAATGACTGGGAGGATGATAACAACGAACACTAAAACAAGGATTTCAGTCTGGGAGTGTGAAATGATGACAACAGAATAGATTGTAAATTACCGCCACCACCCCCACCCCACCCCCCCAAAAGGGGGAAAGTAATCCTGGGAGGATGGTATCGTGAGGAAAGAAATATATACTATACTGCCTTCAAACGAAGAGGTAATGTCTGGGATGAATGTATCATGATGAATAAAAATATAATACACTATCCCCATAAAAAGAAATAAAGCCTGGGTGGATTTTTTCCCTCTCCCCTTAAAGTATGTGTTAATGCCTGTGGGATGGCATCATGATGAATGAACATATACTACATTACCCCCAAAGGAGGAGATAATGCTTAGTGGGATTGTATTATGACAACATAACGTATACTACAATACCCCCTTCAAAATAGAAGTAATGCATGGGAGAACTACCCCCGTAAAAGGAGACGCTGATGCCTGCGAATATGTAATCATGGAAACAGAAAGGGTACTACACTAGCTCCTTAAAAAAAGGAGAAGGTAGTCCCTAGGAAGATGGTCACATGCAAATCAAAGGATACTACATTACCCGTTCCTTCAAAAGAGGGGGTAATAGATATCTAGGAGGATTACCCTCACCCCTAAAAATGGAGGTCATTCCTGTGAGGACAACAGAACTGATGCTACACTACCAATTGCAATAAACAAATAATACAATAATAGATTCAATTATACTGATAAAGCTGAACTACTGGACCAGCTGTTCGCCTTAAACTCCATCTCGAACTCCACAAACGTCACTTTTCCAAATTTCCCATTGCGGACTGAAGACACTTGATGACCTGATCATCACCTCTTCCAATATCATAAAAAAAAACCTTGACACCTCCAAATTATTATATTATCCCTGTTATTGTAATAAAGAAATACCTCGTTGAATCTTGCTTCCCTACTAACTGGAAAATTGCCTCAGTGGTACCAGTGTTCAAGAATGCTGGTGAAAAAACTGACCCTAAAAATTATCACCCCATCAGTCCACTCCCACTTTTCGCTAAATTCTTCGACTCTTTAATCAATCTAACGATAGTCTGCCGCCTCGTTAATGCTAAACTTCTTTCTGACGATCAGTATATATTCAGGCAAGTACGTTCTACTGCGAATATCCTAACGGTCATCTAACGATATATACCATACACTAGACAAGGCAGGTATAGCTAGGGCGGTAACGCTTGATATATATAAAGACTTTGACATGGTCTGGCATGAATGTTTTCTAATGAAAAGAAATTCATATTGTATTACTTGACGAATATTTAATATAATTAAATCCTTCCTAGCCAAAAGAAAAATGCAGGTTGTCGTCGATGGCCTTACACCCAAGCGGATGTACGCTAGAAGTCGATACTTGGACCTTTATTGTCCCTGATTTTCATAAACGACCTTCCTGATGAAATTGTGTCAGAGATGAGCATATTTCTGATGACTCCACGCTCTATTCTCGTCATATGAGTAAATCGAAGGCGCACATATGCAAATCAATAGCTGAATCTTTAGAAAATGACCTCAAGTATGTAGTTGAATGGAGACATGAATTGATAGTAACAGTTAATTCTGCTTAGACAAAGCTACTTTCCTGTAATTATTATAAGAAGCCTTTTACACCTCTGATGTTCATGGCAAATAGCACCCTACTGAGAGCCCAACATTCAAACTTCTCGACCTAATATTCACAGGTAACATGAATTGAAATAAGTAAATTGAAGATACTGCCAAGGCTGTTGCAAGGAAAGTGCGACATCTCTACTGTGTTAGAAAACTCATCACACCTGCCGGTATCCTATACAAGGCCATCGTCCGCCCATGTTCCAACCAATAGTCTCTCTCTTGTTCTCTCTCTCTCACTCTCTCTCTCTCTTCCTCTCACTCCCTGTTTTAGACAGGGTCCAAAATAGATTGTCCAACTTAATAGGTTCCACACTGTCCAGTAAGCTCCAGCCCCTGTCTCATTGTCGCAAGGTTGCATCCGTGTGCTTGTTTTATAAGTACTTCAGTGAAATGTTCACCGATAAACTGACTGCTTTAGTGACCCCTCAACATAAATACACCCGACCAACCCGACAATCAGCTAAATCCAATCCCTTCAGTAGGGCTTTCTACTATAATAGCTTCTTTCTTCGAAATGCTAGCCTTTGGAATTGTTTCCCTGGCTGTATGTTACGTCTGGATGTTTATACGTTTTGGTTCAATTATAACTCAGAAAAATGAAGGAAGTACGAAGTAGAACATTGAAAAACTATTTATTTAACAAACACACTTAAGTTGGAATGTTGAAAAACCGCTGAACGCTATATGCTTATTTGATTATGAGACCGGTCTGTTTACTTTTCCTTGTCCGCAGACGACTGCTTTAATCCAAAAACGATAACTCTTACTTTTTGATTAAAGGGAAATAACTCGATTTGGTTAGGTTAGGTTGCCCTAACATATCTCCGTTTAATTCTGTAACTGTACCGAATGCATTTAGGGTTAACTTGGAGGTGCTTTTCTCGAATGCGACTGCGCTTTGGCCAACTCCTGTGAGGTCTTTCATAATTCCCATTTGTATTTATCTGATTGTGAGGTGATGGAGCTGGCAGTTCGAATGTGTCCATTAAAGGATCGAACGGAATGGTTGTACTGTTGTCAACTAAGTTGTCTCCAGTGTGTCTAGGACGTAACAGATTTTTGTGCCGTACCCAGAATTGACTCCCGACTTAAACATTATACAGGAAGTGTCCATTTATTTTGCGGACGATGCCCGGTACCCAGTTTCGCTTGCCAGGTCTGTAATTCCGTGCCAACTGAAAATGCTTTTGTTTTGTTAGGGCTTTGTTTGTTGCTTTTGTCGTTGGGGCTGTTAAGCGTCCAGTGTGTACGAAGTTTTCGCCCATGAGTGCGTCTGTTGGAGACAGACCATTCTTAACAGCACCATTTGGTGTTATTCGATATGAAAAGAGGAAAGCATGTAGTATCTTCTATGTTGTTTCCTCACCCCTTGCTTTGAGTTATGCTCGTTTGAATGTGTCTACAAAGTTTTCGGCTTGTCAATTGGATTGAGGATGATAGGGTGGCGACCAGGCGTGTGTTATGCAACACGATTTGCAGATTTTTTAGAATGACTCAGACGTCAATTGTGATCCGTTTTCTGAGACTAAAGTCTCGGGTAAGCCGTGTTTACTAAATGGCCGTCTAAGTATTGTTATTGTAGACTGAGTGTCAGTCTGTTGCATTGAAACACCTTCTAGTCATTTGGAATGGGCATCCACAAACACCAGAAAACTAAGGCCATAGATAGGGTCAGCAAAGTCTACGTGTATGATGGACCATGGTCGCTCTGGATATGTCCAGCGAGAATCAACAGATTTCTCTGCGCTTCCATACACTGGATACAACGTTTGATAGTACGCTCAATGTCTGTGTCAATGTTAGGCCAATAGACCAAACTGCAGGATAGTGATTTCATTCAATTAATGCCTCAATGCCCCGAATGTAGCTGTTTAAGGACTGTCTGTCTGAGTTAAGCGGGAACAACAACACAATTTGCAAACATCAAACCACCATCAATGACAGAAAGAGAGCCACTGCGGCGTTTGAACTATTGGAGGTCTCCCGCAAGATTAGGACGCAATGAATGTTGTAGAAATCTTCACACTTTTTGTATCATTAGATCTTGTTGTGTTTCTCGCTTTATATCAATCCTTGTCACTGGAATTGTCCGGATACAATCTGTGAGCGTGCGTTCAAAATCGTCCTCTATGCTGATGGTAGCGATGACAGTGTCGTCATCTGGAACTGATTGTGCACTGATGAGTCGTGAGAAGGCATCAGCCTAGCCGAATTCTGTTGTCCGACGGTACTGTATATCGAAATCTTACCCAAGTAGAATGATTTTCCACCATTGTAATCGGCTGGCTGAATATACTGAAATACCCGTTTTTGAGCTAAATATTGAAAGTAGTGGCTTGTGGCCTGTCAGAAGTGTAAAGTGACGCCCAAACAATATCTTATGGAATTTCTTCACAGCAAAATCAGTACCAGTCCTTCTGTTTTCACTGACTGTAATTGCGTTCAGCAGGTGTCATGGATCTGGCTGCAAGCATGATAGCTTTCTCAGTCCCATCTGTGAATATATGCGAGATCACTGCCTCCACACCACGATTTGTTGCATCCGCTGCCACGAATATTTTCTTATTTGGATCAAAATGTGTGAGCAGTGGGTCAGAGTTAATGAGGGCTTTGATTTTATCAAATGATTTCTGACTGTCCACGGGCCAGGACCATTTTGTGTCTTTTGTCAACAGTTTATTGAGTAGTTATTTGATTTGATAGAGTGAAAGCAAGAAACTACCGTAGTATCTCACCATTCCCAGAAATGCTTGTAGACTGCTAACGTCCGATGGGGGTGGCATGTGTTGAATGGCTGACACATTAGCAGGATCTGGACGACGACCTTGACGATCAAAAATAAATCCCATGTATTTTATGAAAGGTAAATAAAAATTGCACTTTTCAGGCCGGAGCTGGAAACAAAAGTCTTGGATGCAGGTTAGCACCTTGCTGATTCGTTTTGTCATCTGCTGGTTGGATTGCCCAACAACAATGAGGTCATCTAAGTATGCAGCTGCACCTTCCACGCCAGTGAGCATCGTGTCCATGATCTGCTGAAATATTGCAGGGGCTGTTTTTACCCCAAAAGGTAAACGAGTGAATTGGAATAATTCACGGTGTGTGTTAATAGTAAGCAGCTCCCAAGAGGTTTCTGCCACTTCGACTTGCAGATAAGTCTCTGTGAGGTCAAATTTTGCAAAATAAGTGCCACCATTAAGTATGATGAAGAGATCATTTGGGATTGGCAATGGGTATGGGTGATCATCTAGTGCTGCCAGTTGAAAAATCAGCGCACAACCGAATTGAACTATCGGCTTTCTTTACTACTACAATGGGTGTTGCCCACCGTGAATATGTCACCGGTATGATGACCTTCATTTCATCAAGTCTTTTTAGTTCCTGGCCCACCAGTGAAAATGCAGCATATGGCATTGGGCGTTTGCGTCGGAAAACAGGCTTAGAAAATGGTTTAAAAGACAGTCTTGCCTCTGCCTGAGTGCAGCGTCCCAAGTTGTTTGTGAAGACTAGAGAAAATTGTTTCATGATATATAAAAACTTAATTGGTATAACGTTAAGATACGAGATGATCTACACTACGGAATTAAAGTTTAGCGACATTTAAAAACAGTTTATTTACAAATTGGTAAAGATTCGAGCGTTAACAATTAATTATTTACGATTAGAAATGAAAAGACGAAAATCAGGACGAAGATTTCGATTTATATAAGAAATTATAAGAAACTTAATTGGTTATAACGTCAAGATTCGAGATGATCTACAATACGGAATTAAAGTTTGGCGACATTTAAGCACGATTTATTTACAATATATATTAATATATATTAACGGAAATAATACGTCCTATGAAGTTAAGGGCGACTAATAATGCAATTTTCTGCATCTTAATTACTTAGGAAAGTGAGACAATCAAAATAATAGTAAGCAAAACAACAACGAACGCTACAATCACCAATAAAAATAATTACCTAAAAATACATTATATATATATATATATATATATATATATATGAACACACATATATACAGACACAAATCTATCTATATATATATATATATATATATATATATACAAACATATATATGTATATACACACATATATACACATATCTATATATATACATATATATACATGTCTATATATATACACATATATACACGCATCTATGTATATATATATACATATATACACACATATATAGATATATAGATATACACACTTATATATATGTATAACAATCACACTGATTAAATTGAAATGCAAAAAAACGCTGAAGGCGATATGCTTGTTTGATTGTGAGATCGTTTTTTTTACTTGTCACTGTTCGCAGACGACTCCTTTACGTTTTGATTCAAGGCAAATGTCTCGATTTTGTTTTGTTAGGAACATCTTGCTGCACAACTCCACACAAAGTGTGTCGCCCTTAATAGCTGACCCCTTATTTTTTATACGTATTAAATAAATAAAAATATATATATTCACGAAAAATACGTCTTATGAAGTTAAGGGTGACTAATAATGAATTTTCTGCATCTTAATCACTTAGGAAAGTGAGACAATCGAAATAATAGTAAGCAAAACAACAACGAACGCTACAATCACCAATAAAAATAATTACATAAAAATGCATTATATATATATATATATGAACACACATATATACAGACACAGATCTATATATATATATATATATATACAAACATATATATATATATATGTATATATACACTATTATATACACATATCTATATATATATACATATATATACATGTCTATATATATACACATATATACACGCATCTATGTATATATATATACATATATACAGCCATGTGTATATGTACATATATACACACATATATAGATATATACATATACACATCTATATATATATATATATATATATATATATATATATATATATAACAAACACACTGATTAAATTGAAATGCAAAAAAACGCTGAAGGCGATATGCTTGTTTGATTGTGAGATCGTTCTTTTTACTTGTCACTGTTCGCAGACGACTCCTTTACGTTTTGATTCAAAGCAAATGTCTCGATTTTGTTTTGTTAGGAACATCTGGCTGCACAACTCCACACAAAGTGGGTCGCCCTTAATAGCTGACCCCTTATTTTTTATACGTATTAAATAAATAAAAATATATATATTCACGAAAAATACGTCCTATGATGTTAAGGGCGACTAATAATGCAATTTTCTGCATCTTAATCACTTAGGAAAGTGAGACAATCGAAATAGTAGTAAGCAAACAACAACGACCGCTGCAATCACCAATAAAAATAATTACATAAAAATACATTGAAATATTTAGGTGAAATAAATCGTACATATTTCTAGACAAGGCGTCTGGTAAAAGGCTGGCCTACATACATCAATATCAATTGGTTCGATCTTTGTCAAAGTTAGCTATGTTGATGACAGCTGTGAGCCAGAAACACGTGCCCATGGATTACTTTTATCTACGTATAAAATATATATATATATATATTAACGAAAAATACGTCCTATAAAATAAAGGCCGGCTAATAATGCAGTTTTCTACATCTTAATCACTTACGAAGTGAGACAATCGAAACAGAAGTAAGCAAAAAAGAACGAACGCTGCAATCACCATTAAAATAATTACATAAAATACATCATCTATCTATCTATCTATATATATATATATATATATATATATATATATATATATATATACACACACACATCTCTCTCTTTATATATATATATACATGTATATATACATATATATATATACACATATATATACACACGCAACTATATATACATATACATACACACATATATATACACATATATATATATAAACATATATATACACGCATAAACGCACATCTATATATATACATATATATATATATATATATATATATATATATATATATATATATATATATAGAAACACATGTATACACACATCTCTCTCTATATATACACATCTATATAGGGTTAGTTTTTTTTCTTTTTTTCTATTTTAATTAAAAATATTTATATGTATGAGGGGAGAATAATGAAAAAATATGGGGAAGGCGGTCAAAATTTTTTTTTTTTCTTAACTAAAATTATTTCTTTATGGAGGGTAACATTTTTACAAATTGAGGAGGGGGGTGCAAAAAATGTTCTTTCTTTCTTTTTAAAGTAAAAATATTTCTATTTATGGGGGACAGTAAAACAAAAATCGGGGTAGGGTCGAATTTCTTTTTTTCTTTATTTTCAACTAAAAACATTCTTGGTCAAAAACAAAGAAAATCAATGTCTAACCACCCAAGAAATATGACTGGGGCTCCATCTGTTTACGCGTGAGGTTTCATTTCTGGCGTGGCAGCCTAGCAAAAATATGCGACCGGATGGAGCATATATTTGCTAGTCTATTAATAATGGAGTTTATGTATCTGTTTGTCTGAAGCCGAAACTCCATCAGAGTAGTATGACTATCTTGTGAGTCCGCCAGCTTCATTATATACTATGAAAAAAACCGCCGCAAACACTATGCGCGTTTCTCAATTTACATAATCAATTGCATTTGAACTTCTAATAAATTAGTATTCACAAATATACACTCATGATTGTTTTCTTCAGATTTCAACATGTATTTACGCAATTTTGTCGCTAATAATCTTACTTATAAATTATAATTATTGAATCAAATTGTTAAATTAAAATAATAATTGATTTACAAATTAATGAGTTACGTAGTTATTTCATCTACGCCCAACTGATTAAACAGCGTTAATCCATTTAACGACCTCCCTCCATCAAATTAATACGGACGCAAGGCGGCGCGTATTTTCAAATGTCAACAAAACATTGGCATTTAACCGTGTTACTTTAAAACGTTCTGAGTTTGTTTATTTTCTTAATCTTATTAGCCATTATGTTTTAAAACACAAATTTATTGAATCAAACTGTTTAATTAAACAAATAATTGATTTAAAAATCAATGAGTTACGTAGTTATTTCATCTAACACCCAACTGATTAAACAGCGTTAATCCATTGAAACACCCTCCATCCGTATTTGATTTCTTAATACTTTCATATCCAATATTATCAGTTTTTTCACGATCTTACCTGAATTTATGATTCCATGTTTTATTTATTAAAAAAAGATGTGATTTTCTTTCTTTACGGTCAACAAAAAAATAACACATTGTACTGGAAAACTATACAACTGATTTTAGAATCAAATTGTTTAATTTAAAAAAAGGTCATTAAACAAACAAACACACACACAGTGTTCACTGTATTTGATTTTTTTGGTGCTTTTTCATTTTAGGACCCGCGCTAACTTTGACCCCGTCGTTAGGGTTAGTGTCAAGGTCAACGTGGGTGGTTAGAGTTAGGGTTAGGTTTTCTTTTTTTTCCTTTTTAATTAAAAATATTTATATGTATGAGGGGAGAATAATAAAAAATTAGGTGAAAGTCGGTAAAAAAAAATGTTTTTTTTCTTAACTAAAATTATTTCTATATATGGGAGAGGGTATAATAAAAAAGAATTGAGAAAAAGGGTGCAAAAAATGTTCTTTCTTTCTTTTTAAAGTAAAAATATTTCTATTTATGGGGGACAGTAAAACAAAAATCGGGGTAGGGTCGAATTTCTTTTTTTCTTTATTTTCAACTAAAAGAATTCTTGGTCAAAAACAAAAAAATCAATGTCTAACCACCCAAGAAATATGACTGGGGCTCCATCGGTTTACGCGTGAGCGTTCATTTCTGACACGGCAGCCTAGCAAAAATATGCGACCGGAGGGAGCATATATTTGCTAGTATATATAATTACATATATATATATATATATATATATATATATATATATATATATATATATATATATATATATATATATATATATATATATATCCATATATACATATACATATATATACACGTATATATTTACATATGCATAAATATATATATATATATACATATATATACATATATACATATATATACATATATATATACATATATATACATATATACGGTACAATCACGTTGACACACCGGTTCCCGTTAGATCACCGAAGTTAAGCGACGTCGAGCCTGCCAGTATTAAATGGGTGACCATTTGGGACTACCAGGTGCTGTATGTGCTCTCTGTTTATCTCGGCATTGTTTCCAGTCGTCTTGAACTGCTTGCCATTGGAATCAAGCAGTGCCGACTCAGGAGAGGTGTTGTTAGTGATTGCGCAACACTTGCTTCATAATTACACGCGCAGCCAGCCCCTTATAGGGGTATCCATAGGCTCTCTTGACTGAACGGAGGGCCTATATACATATACATAAATACATATATATACACATACATATACATTAATATACACATATATACATATATAAACCCCTATATACATATATATACATATAAAAAGATATACATACATGTATAAACATATATATATACATACATATATACAGACACACATATATATAAACCCATTTATATACAGACACACATATATATACACACAGATATACAGACGCATATATACACAAAACATATATACGTACATATTTACACACATATATACACAAATCTATCTATACATAGATAGATATATCTAAACATGTTTATATATGAACATATATGCACGCATTTATATATACATATATATACGCACAGCTATATATATACACATATAAACACACATCTATATATTTACATATATATACACATCTATATGTATATACATATATATACATGTATATACACACATAAATGTATATACATATACATACACATATTAATATATATATATATATATATACATATTTTTAAACACATCTCTATATATGCATATACATATACATATATCTGTGTATATATATATACACATTTATATATAAACACATATTTGCATGTACATATATTTATAAAAATATCTGTATATATTCATCCGTGTATATACATATACACATTGATAGATATATACATACACACATACATATTCATACATATACATGAATATATCTATATATACACACATATATACACAAACATCTATATATACATAAATATATACACACATATATATACATATACACATAAACATATCTACACATATAAACACGTGTTTATGCACTTATATACATACGTACATATCTTTACACATCATATACATATATATATATTTACACATATATATACATATATATATGCATAAACATACATATATATCTAAACATAAATACACATGAATATATATGTACACATACATATATATACATATATGTACATATATATACATATATATATATATACATATATATGACTTTCATATGACTTTCGTTACCATCAGGGTTTCTGATCACTCCTGGAAGAGGACCGTTACCTGTTTCCTACACTTTATTAGTGACTGACATTCAGGATTTGTTGCCATAGTCGCAAAGAACTATGAAAGAGTTAAGACTCAATGTTGCAATAACTGCAGGTATCAAAATTACAAACCTTTTAGATACGACCTTTAAGGAATATACAAACCATATATACGTAAATCCAAAATCAAACAATCCACCAAGCGTTATTAAACAAATCCCGTTATACATAGGACATAGAATTAGCAATAATTCTTCTAATGAATAAATGTTCAATAACAATAGTAGTGCTTACAATGATGCTCTAAGTAATAGTGGTTATATTAACACGACTATCTAATATCAAGATGATAGGAATAGAAATAAAAGTAAGACAAATATAACACGATAATTATTTGGTATACACCCCCGTTTAACCAACTAGTTAAATCAAAGATTGAAAATATGTTTCTTAACTTGTTTAATAAGAATTTCCAAAATAATAACTCACTGCATAAAATCTTTAATAAAAACACAATTAAACTTAATTATAGTTGCACTAATAATTTAGAAAAAATAATCAACGGTCACAATAGACAAATACAAAAGGAAAAATGATACAAACAACGTTAGTAGTATACAAAATAATAAATGTAATTGTAGAAATAAAAGTGACTGCCCGTTACAAGAAAAATGTTTAATGGAAAATGTAGTATATCTAAGCACAGTTTTCCCAGAGAATTGTCCTAACTTGGAAACATTCTACATAGAGGGTACTAATGGATAGGTACAGAAACCATAAGTGCTCATCTAACAACATAGATACTGATAGAAAGGGCATTTAATTATCCAGATATATTTTATCCCTAAAAAGAAATGGCATAGTTCCTGTAGTGAAATGGAGTATTTAAAAAAAAGGCACCAATACCTTACACATTTTATGTGTTTAAATGAAAACTGGGTATAATTTTGTTTCCTAATAAGAATGCTTTACTAAACCAGAGGGACGAGGTAGGTTACAATTGCAGGCACTTCAAAAGGTTCACCTTAGATAAGTATTGTGAGAACGATGTAAACATAACTTTATAAAAAAATTTAAAATAAAGATTAAAAATTAAAATCACAATCTCTTTAAACATAACATTAAATTATTACAAATGATAAAAGATAGCTTAATTAATGTATCATAATTAACAATGATAGATAAGATTTGGTCGACTAACTCGTTAATAGGATAACTTGATGTAGAGATCTTTAATATATTATGAATAACAATAATATAATTTTTTACTTTTTTTATTCTTTATTAGTTTTTTTAATCAAAATAAAGATAGGTTTATAAAAACCACTATTAATTTAAAGTTTGGACATGTATAGATATTAATGTTAGTATTATAGATATAGTTTTGAGATTATTTTATTAGGTTATTATTATACATAATCAGTTATGTAACTGATCGTAACTCCGGATGATGGGATATCTATTAATAACCAGGAGATCCATAAATAAGTTACACGGTTTATACTTCATATTTAAAGGAGGGATTTGTTGAAGGGGTAACATAATGATAAAATAAACTTAATTAATACCAATTAAACTCCGTTAGGCTAAGTCAATATAGATGGACCCAGAATGTAAGATCACTTCAAAGAGAGAATATAATTAATCTAAAATAAAATAAAATAAAAAATACAATTCCTTTATAAAATCACGCAAAATCATTACAGTAGTAGATAAGTATAGTATCATAAAGAACTAGATAACAAATAATAACTAGTTGACATTAAAAA
Organism: Sepiola atlantica; assembly: GCA_963556195.1. Classification (NCBI taxonomy): domain Eukaryota; kingdom Metazoa; phylum Mollusca; class Cephalopoda; order Sepiida; family Sepiolidae; genus Sepiola; species Sepiola atlantica. The sequence goes on along the minus strand of OY744527.1, from coordinate 139,843,969 downwards.
CTTGGTTTCTAATTCACCCCAAAATAGGGGTATAATATTATTTTTGGATCAACTTAGTTCGTTGGTAAATATGATTGATATTTATAAATATTTTTAATTAATTAATAAATAACGATTGTCTTAATGTATACAACACTCTATTTAGCAGCTTATAAAGATAATGATTAATAAGAAAAAGATCAAATAAAAAATGAAAATCCCTTAAAACATTAAGCAATATGTATATATATATATATATATGTTTTTATTTATATATGTATATAGGTGTGTATGCGTGTATGTGAGTGCCTGAGTGTTTGTGCATAAGCAAGGTATGGGTGTATGTGTGAGTGTGGATATGTCTGGGTGTGTGTGCACGTAGTTAGGAAAGGCGAGACGGGCCGATTCTAGCCAGTCCTGCCTATAGTTTGGGCTGACCGAAAATCTTAAGCGTCGATAGGTAGGTGTCAAAATGTCATCTTACGTAAAGGGGTTTGTCGTCTGAAAAATTTGAGATGTAATTTGTCTGTTTGTTTTTTGTCTTTTGTTTTTTTATGATTGTGTATTGGCGGATCTAATCTTTATTCATCGGTATATACCTGGGGAGGAACCGAAGAGGTTCAGAAACAATTGTCGGATACTCAAACTATGTTTATTTTAATATAAAAAGCTCTAATATAAATTGAGCACTTTGAAAAATATTGGTTTTGTTCGTTTTGTTTATATGTGAACTTAATTAATTAATTTATATATATATATTTAAAATTTTGTATAATTAGGCAACATTCCTTCTTTTATACATATCTGGTTGAACAGGAGTGCCAACTTCTGTTTATTCCTTTTGTGATCCAATCTTTCTATTCGTCGAACGATAGATATTGTACTATCAACCATGGAGTGTAGGAAATCTCCATATTTTACACAAACGTTTTCGACCATTATTGGTCGTCTTCAGGCGGATGATTGATCAATGCAAAATAAAATTGGTGAATTTATTAAGAAGACGTGTCCATGTGATTAAAAACATTAAAAACATTCAACAGCATTTCAACACGCCTTCGCACATATATGTCCGATACGTCGATGACATTCTCCTACTGACAAAATGCTTTTAAAAATAATTCAACATTAAATTTTACACAAGAAATTAATATCAACAAAAAAATTCCCTTCCTAGATATAGAAATAGAAATGTCTACAGATTAATTTATCACCTATCCGTATAAGAAACCTACTAGTAAAGATTCCAACTTACTTAATTCCAAGAGTGAATGCCCTGATAAGTATAAAATGGCTTTCATAAAAAACCTTATCTATCGTGCCAAAAGGAACTCCTCCAATAACGAAATATTTTTAAAGCACTTGCCGATATTAAACAGACATTAATTAATAATAACTTCCCTAATTATATAGTAGATCAACAAATAAAAAACTCACTAACCGCCATAAATAAAAACACTAACAACAACATTACTAATAATAATATAAACTTGTTCTATTGCAACCAGATGGACTCCAACTATAAAGTAGATGAAAAAATCATTAAAAATATTATACATAAATATATATCCCCTGTAGATAACGATCTTAATATTAGATTCATTATTTACTACAAAAGGTTTAAAACTAGCAATTTACTAATAAAAATAATCCCACCGACAATGGCTTACTAAAAACTAGAAATGCCATATACGTGTTAAAATGTCCTATCGGAGAATGTGTCTCTGTTAACAGCACGTATATTAGCATAACTAGAACCAGTATTTCACGTCGATTAACTTGCCACCTGACCTCCCCTCAAAGCTCCATTTACAAACACTTTACAGCACATAACATCTCCAAAGATAACCTTAGAAATATCTTAACCGGTAGTATATCCATCCTTGCTGTGTCATTTTGCGGTATTCGCCTCCCCATAATGGAAGCATTGTTCATTCAATTAAAAAAGCTCAACATCAACCATGCCCACTATGAGGGGTGCGAAGGCGTGTTGAAATACTGTTGAATGTTTTTAATGTTTTTAATCACATGGAAACGTCTTCTTAATAAATTCACCAATTTTATTTTGCATTGATCAATCATCCGCCTGAGGACGACCAATGATGGTCGAAAACGTTCGCGTCAAATATGGAATTTCCTACACTCTATGGGTGATAGTACAAGATCTATCGTTCGACGAGTGAAGATATAGAATGGTGAACAAAGGCCTTCCACCATCTAATGAGAATGTTTTTGTTATGAATGGGTTCTTATTTAGAAACCTATTCTCAAGATGAAACTTACCTGTTCAATATTTATATGGGGAGGAGAGGTCAGTATGTAAGTTTGGCGTAGACTGACCCCCATGTTATATGGGGTATCATTCTCTCGTATCAGCGGTAACTTTACGTTAAACTTACATATCGCACTGAATCTACCTCGTGACCACCTCTAAAATGTAAATAGATAACTTTTCCTAAAAAAGTTGTTTATATAATCTAATAAGTATGATTAATCGTTCGTGCCATAAAAAAGATGTGAACATCTGTGTAATGCGAGTAGGTAATTTTACGCATAACATTTATTAGAAAAAAGCCTATGTAACCCTAACCCTGACCCTATGTAACCCTAACCCTAACCCTAACCCTAACCCATGTAAAATTCTCTTCCCTAAACATTTCAGAATTGTAAGTGCGTTTGATTCTAGTTGTGTTTGTCATAATTTAACTTAAATACGAATTTACAATTACATTTTCAAACCAGTAAATGTAAAAGTTGAATTAATTTTGTGAGATATACATTTCAACATTTTCTTATAAGGTATGCACCGTATTTGTCGGTAATGTAGACACCACATCAGCTTCACAAGTTATTTGTTAGAAATGAACATCAAAGAAAAAATCTTTATCAATTCGTTACAGGCAAAACTAACAATGAAATTGTTCAATGATCACAAACATATACAAAAATATAACCAAAAAATCCAAAGCAACTTATTTTTTTTAACTTTCTTATAGCAGGCTATAATGATTGTATTCAACACTGAAATGTACGTCTTTTTTTAAGATGTTTTCATTGTTCAAAGTAGTTATATAGTACACGTTTATAAAAAGTATTATATAAATGATTCTTACTCATTTTGAGGCAACTAAAGTTTTAATCTTGGTACTTTTAAAAAACATTATATGCATCTCTCTTTCTCTCTATTATATATATATATATATATATATATATATATATATATATATATATATAGTCTTGGAAGTTTCTCAACCATTAAAACTATATTTTAAAAAAAACCAAAAAAAACCCCTTAAGTCCCAAGTCGTTCAGTGGAAAATCACTCATGTAAGTCAATTTAACTTTTACCATTATTATATTAGTTTGCTTCTAACATTATTTAAGGGATCATCAGTTGTTTACCATGAAAAACTGTTTCGGAAATTTAAAAACAAGACAGTATTTAATTTCATGGCTTCCCAGCAGATTTTGATCAGACCCCACTTCCCTTAAAAGACAAAAACATTAACGTTCCGTATACTAAACCTAAGTTTTGTTCCGTATAAATGTTTTGCTAACTTATATTAGTTATATAAAAAAAGTCCTTCTTTTCCTGTGTTGTTCGTCTGTCTAATAAAATGTATCCGTTACTTACAAAAATGTTGCTGCATTTTAAAGTGTGTAGATGAATCCATTACACTACTTTTTAGGTGATTAATGTATTTTTTGTTTTAGTTTTATATTAAAAATATAAAAAATATCAACAAACATTTTTTTAATTATATATATATACATATATATACTTTTAGTCCTTTTTCCTCCCCCTCCTCCTTCTCCGCCTCCTCCTCCTTTGTTGTTCAATTCCTTGTCATCAATTTCAAATAAATACTAATCCTCCTTGTCAACTCACAGCGTTCATAAGCTTAACTGCCGAATTTTTCTCTTTCTTCTTCTTTTTTAACTCACAGCGCCTCCACCGGCGTTCATAAGCCAACTGTCCATCCTTTCTCTCTTTCTTCTTCTTCTTTTTTTAAGCTCACCGCGTTTCCAATCGGCGTTATAAGCTAACTGTCGATTTTTTCTATATTTTTCTATATATTTTTTTATTTATATATATATATATATACATACATGTACATGTGTCCTGGCGTTGCCCTAACAACTATGTTAACTCAAGAAATTTCCGACGGCTAAAACGTTGAACTTTTTGCTGCTTATGGTTTCACAACGCAACGCCCACAGGGATTTATAGAGAGGTTTAATTGATGACCTGGACTTATCGCTTGTGTTGAGCTTAATAAACGTAATTTTTGCTTAAAAAGAATTACATAAAAATCGCGAAGTTAGAGAAGGGAGTGACTTTATAAAAAGACAAAAACGTTTAATAAAAGAAAAGATTAGCTCATCGAAAGCAATATGCATTAATACAATTCAGAAGCGTATGTTTATTTGTTAGGTTTTCGTGAAGAACACAGCTCAAGTTAAAGCAAACGCTAAAAGTGTCAACAGAAGGTAGGAAACATGTGAGTGTGTGAACGAATTCTAGGCGGGTTGTAAACAGATAAAGTATAATTGATATTTACTGACGATATAGTGTTCATTTGATAGATCTTCTATTTTTCTCTTTGTAAGTGCAGTTTATCTCTAAGCAGATTGGTCAGTGTTTTTGTAATGGTAAACAGCTATTCTCGTATTCCATCATTCTACGAAAGGAGAAAGAGTACTTGAAGTGTGCGACCTGAAAATGTAATGTAGTATATAGATACTAGTAAGAAGGAAAATCTGAAATAATAACGATGATCTAGTAAAAATTAACACTATTAAAAACAGTTCCCGCCAAAATGGGCGACTGTGGGAGTAGATATTAGCGTAAGAGTGAAAATGTTTGCCACCTTCTGTGTAAATAACTGTGTTGGGAGAAGCAGATTACCCGAAGAAAATATAAGAACATTTTAAAGGGCACGAAATGAACACATATTTACTGGAAACACGCATCAGGAATATGCTTAATAGTTAGCTGAACGAATTAGCATATGAAGATATTGGTTCAAAATTTGTAATCGTCAAGAAAATAGTGGACAATTGACATTACTTTATTATATATGTAGTAGATTCTACAAATTCAAAACAATTATAATTTCAAATATTCAAATCTAGTACTGTAAATAAATAGTTTACAACGTCTATTTTATGTACGCGCGTTTCTGAAAACTATTTTTGATAGCAAAATTAAATTTTGGTAAGATTTCCAATAGATAGAAGATTGTCGTCGTCAAAGTTTCTCAATTAAATTATATAAAAAAATCAAATGATTTTTTATATAATTTAATTCCTAAATCAAAAGAAAAACAATAGATTATGTTTCAAAATATTTTTTCTTACGATAGATTCGTACGATAGTTCAAAACGCAATCTACTGAAATTGTATATTTAAAAATAAATTGCTGGATATTCTTTCTCCAAAATATAGGAGAAGCAACAAAGGACCGACACTGTTTCTTTTATAACAAAAGATTTCTTTAAGAACGAAGTATAATTTTGAGCATTCGTCACGTTAAAATAATTTCATTGACAGATTATCAACAACCTAACGATGATAATGTAATCTTGTTAAGAGTTTTAATTCAAATATTTATTGGGCAAATTAGTCTATTAATATGGACTAATTTGCCCAATAAAGCTGCTCAATACTTGAGATATTGAGATGTTTTATTAATGTAACATATGTGATTATTTTTTATTATAATTATGACCATTTATATCTATTTATAAATTACTGTACAACGGAGACTCTTAATTATTATTATAATTATTTTATTATTATTATTATTATTATAATTATTATTATTATTATTATTATTATTATTATTATTATTATTATTATTATTATTATTATTATTATTATTATTATTATTATTATTATTAAATAGCTACTCCTAGTGTATTAAATTACTTGCTTATTAATTAAAAATGATATTTGGGGTTAACTCTAAATTAATAATTTTTATTGATAATCTTTTCTCTTTTTAAAGCTGGCTAAGGAGGAGGAGGCTATGAAATATGTTTTGTTCATTAGATTATGAACTTTAGTTATGCATTATATAACGTGGTGTGACATTTATAGTTTACTAGACCACCCGTGACCCGTTGGGTCAGTTTGTTATATTAGCTATGGAATTCATGTATGAGCGTGACACTTGTGGCATAAAGAAAATAGTTTTTTTTTACATAATAGAAGCATTTCTATGAAAGTATATTAAAATGAAAAAAGAATATAGATAGATTTCTATGAGTCGTTCTGTTTATTATTACAGTTACTGAATTATAAGTGGTTGGCCATACTTATAGGTAAATATGCACTGAACAGGTACCATAATACTTATTATAGTTAAATTCAAATTTTGATATATCATCTTTTAAATGAAATTGTTAGTTGAAAGTACAGAATAATAAAAAAACACTCTCCACATGTTAATAATGTAGCGGTGGCCAGGGCGATTTGAGAAAGGAAGGGGGTACAGCAGGCTTTCTCGCGTACGTAACGAAAACAGAGGGAGTAGGAGTGGTAGAATCTATGAGAGGGAAAGTGGGAGGTGGTTTCGTTCACCGACCGCTAGTATGGCTGATATTAATAATGAGTGTTGTTTTTTTGTTTGTTTGTTTTTGTTTTTTAAAAGGGAGGAGTTTTTTTGAAACTGCGACAGACTTTACGAAGTCCTCCCGTTGAATGTTTTTAGCCGTGAAGAAAACAAAAAAACTATTTGATGAAATTAAATGAAATTGTTTATATTAAAAGCGATATAAAAATTTCCAGAATGAAAAATGTCATGCGTTCGTTAATCATAATAGAGAATAACGGAATTGGAATAACAGATTGAAGACGATGCTATTTACGCATGCGCAACCGGATGTTGAAAACCGGAAAGCTGAAAGCTGATTGCAAACATACAAGATCAATAGACTTTTAGTATTATATAGATTTATGTGATATTTATTACAAACTTCGTAGAAGTGTATCTAATAACTGCTAAAGTTACGTTTTGATTTAATAATTACATTTGACGTTTTTAAAATATTTCAGAATAAAGGTATTGCGGATTTTGATTTTGTTCATATTGGAACAATTTTTTATGCACGCAGTTTGAGAGAATCTCATCTTATTTAAAAGTTAATTTCTAATTAGTGGGCCAAATAAAGAGTAGCACTGCCATTTTACCAGGGTGCTGTGTATATTACTGCGGTTGTTTTCTGTTGGTAATTTTTTCTTGTCACACTAATATACAGAGATTTAAGATTTAGATCAGCAGCACTCTAGTTTTATGTCATCTTTTTTCAATTATCCATTCACTATTTCTTATCTCCAAATAAGTGGCTATTTTACTTTTACAATTAAATATTTTTTACATGTTTAAAGTTTAGAATTTTCGATTTTTTCTCTCAACGTAGATTACACAGAGTATTTAAATATCTACATGTCTTAGGTAATCTCAAGATTTTTGTTTCATTGATGAGGATCAATTGACAGTTGTGGCGAGTGGATATACGTACTTCGGGGGTTAATGGAAAAAACGTAGAGTGGTTTTCTCACAGCTTTTGTAGTAGAAGAATGCACTTTCGTATGTCATTGCGTCGCAATTGCGGATTATGACTGCAATTTCGGATTATGACTGCAATTTCGGATTATGACTGCAATTGCGGATTATGACTGCAATTTCGGATTATGACTGCAATTTCGGATTATGACTGCAATTTCGGATTATGCCCCAACTATTAGTTGCGAGGAGAAGACTATCCTGTTCTTTTACAAAGGTCTCACAACGTTAATAACATCGATCCCAGAAGCTGATGAAATTTTCCTTGTATCACTCGGGAACTTTTACTCACTGAGAGCAAGACTTAGGCATAATATGATGATTCAGTTTATCACGCACGCAACGATTGTGGTCTTAATCACAGTGCATACACCATGAATATTTCGTCTACGGGTGATAATGATTATTCCTCAGTGGCTGTTCGGGCAGACGGGATCGAGGAGTTCGGTGATAGAAATTGGTAGTCAATGGTCTCAACGGGCAATTCGGTGGCTGCTACAGGTTCGAGTAAATCGGCATAGAACTTGACTAAGATGGATTCCAGGTGATCTACGACAGAGATTGACAGTGAATGATCTCGACGGCACCGATGTTGACTGCGATGGGTCGAAAGGCGAGACGGGTCAAATGACGGAGTTAGTCTTAGCTGAGATACTGAACTTGAAAGATTGGAATGATGTTAGGGTGTAGACGCAAGCGACGCGACCCCAATGAGACACACAAACTCTCTCTCACACACACACACACACACACGTGTTCAACAAGTTATGTATACAATATATATGTCTGTGATTGTTGCAAATCGTGAACTATGACGCGCACTGGAATATCGCCTTGACCAGAATAAGAGGATGATGAAGAAAAACTGCATTTCGGGTGGGCGGTCATCGGATGACTGTCATAGTTATAGAGTAGTAAACATTGCGTAGGGTGGGGATGTTAAAGCTTAAAGGTGACTGTATGAAAGAAGAAATTCCGAATAAAGGGAAGAAAGAAGAACTGGTAAGAAGGAATAGGAAAGGTATTAGCTGGAGTTAGGTATTGTTTGCTAATCGTGGATGACGAGAATATAGTGATGGGGAGAGAAATAAAAAATTAAAATTAAAATTAAAATCAAAAAATTAAGAAATTACAATTTTTTAATTTTTATTTTTTATATATTTTTAAATCTTCCACAGTTTAAATCTCAACTGGTACTGTTCACCCCTACCTTTTTTCAAACCTTATTAAACCTTCCTTCCACTAAATTTAAACAAACATACATAACATTCTAAGCAAATAACGCGTCCAAACGAGAGTGACACGTGACTTCACATTTCCGAAACAGATGACAACAGAAGCTGAAGAGAGCCGGATGGCTAAGTCCTTCTGTGCTTGAAACCGACGGTACGAATGTTGTACCAATTTTTCTGTACCAAAATAAATATATATATATATATATATATATATATATATATATATATATATAAAGTATAAAGGTATACTCAAAAAAGAATAAAACGGAAATACCAGTAGAGTACTCAATTAAATTAAATTAAGAGCGTAATATTTTTATTTTTAAATACAGATTTTAATCAGACATGGACCAGTGGTTTCTGACAAGAAACGGGTTTAAATTCCCGATTCCGTCTTCTTCAGCATAGTCTGAAATAGTAAATGATGGAATTTCTTCAAAAAACACTTATAACCGTTATGAAACGCTATGTACACAGAATTTTGAAATGGAGGGCCGACGGGACGAATGTTGTACCAATTTTTCTGTACAGAAAAAGCCGTTAAGTAAGAGATTCTATATTTAGAAGTGAAGAACGATTCTACTCTTAACATCGAAAATAATACTCACAAACCCTACCATAAACCGAATGAATCACTTCAATATATCCATAAAAGCTCATGCCATCCACCATCAATCCTCAAAAACCTTACTAAAAATATAAGCCTTAGAATTTCAAACCTCTCCTCCAATTATGAAGTTTTCACACAGGCCGCTCCATATTATAATAAAGCCCTCCGCGACAGCGGATTCCACGATGGAATCTCATACATCCCAAACCAGAATATTCCACAGAACAACAGCCGCAAAAGGAGGAGATCGATTATCTGGTTTTCGCCGCCCTTCTCCAGCAGAACAAAATCAAGAGTAGGTCATATTTTTCTCTCATTATTAAACAAACATTTCCCTCCAACAAACAGTTTACATAAGTTTTTCAATAAAAACACCATCAAGGTCAGCTACTCAACCATGCGGCCTATAAGGAGTTACATCACCAGAGAACAAAGCACGGCAGTCGACACCGGATGCTCATGCCAAAATAAAAATGCTTGCCCCCTCGAGGGAAATTGTAAAGTTGACTCAGTTGTATACAAAGCTGTGGTTACGAGTCAAACTGATAACAGTACAGATGTATACTACGGCATGACACAAGGTTCCTTTAAACAAAGGTGTTATTCACACCTATATTCCTTTAGATACAAAGATCGCGCAAACACATCTTTGGCTAAACGAATTTGGGAACTAAAAGAAGAAGGAACTCCCTGTTCTATAAATTGGAAAATCATAGAGAGAAAACCCATTTATTCACCTATATCTAATGTTTGCCATTTGTGTAATGCTGAGAAGTTCCATATTTTTAAGGCCATCATGAACCCAAACATCAGATGTTTAAATGTACGCGATGAGGTTTTTAAGGGCTGTATACATCGTAAACAAGCACTCCTTATTTATTGGATGGATCGAGTGACTTAAGCCTTCCTAGAGCCCTACATACATTTTTCAGACACTTATATACTTCCACTGCAGACTTCTCGTTCTACGAACCTGATCACAACCCTTTTTTCCTTTCTCCATTTTACCCTCTTTCTTATTTAAATTTTAAATTTTTAAATTTTTAAAATTTTATTTTTCGAATTTTTATTTATTCATATATTGATTTTTATTTATTTATTTATATATTTATATATTGATTATTTATTTATATATTGATTTTTTATTTATATATTGATTTTTTTATTTACACATGCATACGTGTGTATATATGTGTATATATGTATATATATATATATATGTGTGTGTGTGTGTGTGTATGTATATGTGTATATGTACGTGTGTATGTGTATATTTATTTTTTGAGTTTTTATTTATTTTTTATTTATATATTGATTTTTTATTCATATATTGATTTTTTATTCATATATATATATATTTTTTTTTTTATTTATATATGAATTTAGATTTTTTTATTAATATATTTATATATGAATTTTGATTTTTTATTTATATATTGATTTTTTATTTTTTTATTAATATATTGATTTATTTATACAGGGTGGGCAAAAATAAGGGTCCTATTTTTAAAAATTCATAACTTTTTTATTTATTGATTTTTTTAATTTTTTTTTTTAGAATAAGTAAAGGACCCCTTCCGAAGCAAGCATGAGCCGTATTAGCCCTAAGGAACGTACCCTCATTTAGAAAACATTATTTTTGCTTAAAAAACTCAAAACAGTGTAAAAAACAATACTTTAGTTTTTGTAAGTTTTAAGAAGTGTTTTTCGGCTAAAATTTGTTTTGTTTATTTCAAAAAATCTCGGAAGGGTCAGTCTACACACACATAAAGTTTGGTGAGTTTAACTTTTATTTTGTGGAAGTTATTCAAATTCAAGTTATTCAAATTTAAAGATAGGACCCTTATTTTGGCCTACCCTGTATTTTGATTTTTTATTTTTATTTTTATTTATATATTTATATTTTTATTTATATTTTTATTCATATTTTTATTTACATTTTGATTCTTGATTCTTTATTTACATATTATTATTTTTTTATTTATATATTGATTTTATTTATATATCGAATTTTTTATTTATATATTGATTTTTTTATTTTATTTATATATAGATTTTTTATTTTTTATTTATATATTGATTTATTATTTATATATTGATTTTTTATTTATATATTGATTTTTCATTTATATATTGATATTTTAATTATATATTGATTGATTTTTTTTTTATTTATATATTGATTTTTTATTTATTGATTCTTTATTTTTTATTTATATATTTATCTATATTTATATTTTTACTTTAAATTGATATTTATTAATTGAAAGAATCGGAAATTTATATATACATAAATATATTTTATATAATAATAAATAGTTACCTCCCCTATTTTAGATAATTTAATTAATTAGAGTTGCGTACCCTTAATTATGTTCTATATATAAAAATAATATAATAAAATATAAAAATAATATTTTATTATTATAAATTTAATTTTATTTTATTTTATTTTTCCCCTCCTTTCTTTCTTTCTTTCTTTCTCTCTTTTCTTTCTTTCTTTCTTTCTTCCTTCCTTCTCGTTCTTCACTTCTAAATATAGAATCTCTTACTTAACGGCTTTTTCTGATCTAAGCGTCCCGTCGGCCCTCCATTTCAAAATTCTGTGTACATAGCGTTTCATAACGGTTATAAGTGCTTTTTGAAGAAATTCCATCATTTACTATTTCAGACTATGCTGAAGAAGACGGAATCGGGAATTTAAACCCGTTTCTTGTCAGAAACCACTAGTCCATGTCTGATTAAAATCTGTATTTAAAAATATAAATATATATATATATATGTGTGTGTGTGTGTGTGTGTAATTACAGAAAACCAGAAAAACATCGGTACCAAATGCAAACAAAGAGGACCTATAGTTGGCCCACTCTCTTCAGCCTCTGTTTATGTTTGTCGCAAAGAACACCACCATCTTTAACAAACAGAATGAGTATTTGAGCGAATACCGCCACAGGTGAATATGAAAAAAGTGTAGTTTTCCCCACTTTCTATGCGGAACAGTGAGAATATGTGACAAAGTGAGTAAAAACTTTATCGCCCTCTAAATATGACTAATAAAAAAATATAATATTGATCAGGATTAAATAAGAAAATCAATGAAATCGATTGAAAATAACATTTTTGCTTTTTAACAAAACGAAACACGAAACAACATTTCGAATTAGAATAACTCAAGAAACATATTTATGTATTTTCAATTATTTAGCTTGTAGTAAAAAAACAAACAACTATTGATCACAAAGTAGACAGGCATAAACAGAGGCTGAAGAGATTCCGGTGTAGGAAGCAAACTATAGATCCCCCTTTATTTGGATTTGAAACCGACGGTACCAATATTGTCTTAATCGTTTCTAATTACATATATAAATACATATTACGCATTTATTTTAGAATCTTTTCCTAATAATCGAGCACTCTGCTGGGGTTCTCTCCCATTAACCTTAACTATATATATATATATAGACGTCCACCCAGCAGTTGGCCACTATTTCATTCTATTTTTCCCAATATGTCTACCCTACATGTATCTGTACTTGCATGACATTTTCTTTCTATTTTATCATCCTGATGAAGTCTTATAAATAAAGACGAAACGTTGATGTACACATAAAAAAACATCCATTTTTTGGTATTCCTTTGTCATTTTCCCATATATATATATATATATATATATATATATATATATATATATATATATATATATATATATATATATATATATATACACTAGAAGATTACTAGTCCGAGAACGGGTAAAATTGATTCCTCAGACAGAAGGGTTTTGCACCACTTTCATATCTTCTTACGAAACTGTAAATCAAGATATAATTATACTAAACCTTATGTCTAGAATACTGATTCCAATTTTGATTTAGAAAATGTCTAAAATTTAAAACTTAAGTTTAAAGGGTATTATAAAGAAATTTAAATGCAAAGAATCTTGCTTAATTTATGGCTAATGACTACGGATAAAATTCAATGCAAATCTTAAATATTTGATTTCTGAAATGGGAGACAATGCCCATATACCAACTTAAAACAACTCTAAAGAAACTGACATTTTTGGAATATTTATTAATTGATGTCTAATACCTACTGTTAACGTTTCACAAAAATCGGAGGACTTCCATCCCCTTTTACCACCTTTGTATGAAACTAAATTAAACTAAATATAGCCCAAATCACCACCTTTTACGCCTGGGAGTTATATTCCAAAATTCACAATGATTGGTTATTTAGTTTAGCAGTGAATACTTTACAAACAAATATATGCATATACACATACCTAACCTCATATATATATATATATATATATATATATATATATATATATATATATATATATATATATATATATATTTCTATTATTATACTGAAGTTAAGTTAATCAACGTTTGTCTACCTAAGGTTTTATTCTCATATAATTTAATCACATAGAATACATGGTAAAATATTCTTCAGTTTTAGGATTAAGTGATGTTTGAAAAGACATCCATTTTAATCTACAATAATTCATCAAGGGATCCATCTTTTGATAACTTTCTATCATTTTCACCCTCTCTCACTGTATGTTGTTTGAGTCTCTGCTCTTATTTTATACGCCGTCGATTAATCTCGCTTCTGTCACTCTTTCTCCTTTTCTCTCTTTGTTCTAAGTATAAATGGAATAAGCAAAGATAATAAAGGAATTGAAATATATATGCCCCCTAATATCCATTAAACTATTCCGAAGCAAATGAAAGTGTTCGGAATTTTCACGGATAACGTCCACTGGTGCTGTGCCCCCTTTTGTATACAACTAAATTAAACTTAATATAACTCACCCTTACGACGAGCAGCTATGTTCCAAAATTCATAATCATCGGTTAGTTTAGGAGTGAATCCTGTACATATAAATATATAAACATATACAAATACCTCACGTTATATAGAAGAATGTAACAAGAAAAGAACAATAACAAATTTTGACAGCTCAAAAAATTGGTTCGCACTTTTTATGGTAGTTAAGGAATAACCTTATAATGAGTCGAGGTGTTTTTTGAGGTTTAATAATGTGAGTATTTGAATTGATATCCTTAATTCACCTGGTTCTCTCTTATTGCAGATAATAGCAGGAACGATTACACAAACAACAAAAGCAACAACTATGCTTAACAACTAGAAACGGCAACGCCTTTTATTGTCGTTGCCTTTCGCAAAAGCAAGAACACTCGTGAACGAAATATTGCGAATTTCTCTTCTTGGAGAAGCAGCAGCAGTGACTGAAGAAGCGAAACGATAAATATTAGAAGTAATAGTAGACCGGATACTAAGGGGTAGCAGTAGTAGTAGTAGTAGCAATAGTAGTAGTAGTAGTAGTCGACAGAAAAGGGGTTGTATTGGAGCTAACAAGAATGGTAGTTGTATCTCTCCGACTCTCACCATTATATTTGGTTTTGCTTCGAGTCGACTCTTTTGGCATTCATTTAATTCTGTCTTTTAACAAGCTAAAATTTTAAAACATAACGAAAACAAAGAGCAGAATTATTCTAAATATTAAAATCTTAGCGAAAGTTAATACCACCCTACTAAATAAAATGAGTGCCATTTATTAAAACAAAATCTTCTTCGGATTACTATCGATTGAGTAGAACATTTTTGAATTACGATTGGTAAATTTGTAGATTAACACTTAGAAAAATTAGATTCTACTTTTTTAGGCGATTACGCGTAAACACTCTGAACAACTTGGCAGAAAAAAATGATTTTAAAATTCAGAGTGGGGATAAGATTCGCATATTTTTACCTCCGTATGACAAGGTCGTAAAACCACATATTCTCCTCAAAACGCGCTGAATTTATCTCCCATAGCAAAAAAATAAATAAGTGCCCTTAATGTTAGAATGGCCCGGAAATCGTGGATTCTTTTACGATAAGTCTATATGTGAAACACACACAGACTTAATTCTAAAATAATTGTTTTTTTGTTCGTCTAAAATAAAAACTAGAATTTTCGGGGGGGGGGGTAATTTGAGCTTAAGGTGTTAATTAACAAGAACACTTTATAATTTTTTAACCAATGATTTAATTTTTAGGTGACTGTTCAGTTGGCTGTATTAGTTTAACACACTTCCAACTAATTGATATTTACTGAGAACTTCATCCCTCTCTAAAAAATGTGTTAGTCCTTTATTTTGTTATGAGGGGGGGGGGGGTAAACAGCTTATAACAATTAAATACCAAATACTACAAAATAATATACTATAAAAAGAATGCTTAAAAACTGTCTTTTCAAGTTTTGGAGATTGGTTTTGTGTAATATGTAATTTGACATAAATTCTGTAAAGCTGTTTATAGAAGGTCTAAAATCAAATTACTGAAATATTTTTGCTAGGGTCAAAGTGTAGGCTGGCCCATAGAGTAAATGTGATGGTGTTGTGGTGACTGCAATGATTCTAGCTAAGAGTAGGATAGACAAAGATAAATAGAGGATGACCAACGCCCCGCACAACCCTAACCCACAATTATGATGGCCTTGTGTTTAATTTATTAAAATGTATATTTTATATTTTTCCGCAAATAAATAATGCAAAGTGTAGTATCTGTTCTATTCTCGGTTTTAGTGGGGTGGATTATTCCAACATTAAAAAGTGACCTTGTGCCTTATTCTGCCCTCGTGGGGAGAAGTAAATAGAGGTGCATCTAAAACAAATTACAAATAAATTTTCTGTTGAAAAACAAAGCAATATACCCCTCCATTTATTCCCAAATTTTTTTTTCTTTATACAATCTAAGCATTTGTTGCTGTCAGACACGATTTCGTGTGCGTGTGTTTCTCACCTATACATACCTTTGATAGAAACACATCGAATTATTTATTTATTTACCATTCATCGAATATTTATTGAAATCAAAAATAAGTGAAAACTAAGACAGATTTCTAAGACACAAATTTAAAGAAAAAAATGTACCCATGAGTATATTTTGAATTATTTGTGTCCCTCGCCGGCCAGGATTTACTTATTTTGTCCCCCTCCGGACAGTATTGAATGATTTGTGTCTCCCGCCGGCCTGTATTGAATTATTTGTGTCCCCCTCCGGCCAGTATAGAATTATTTGTGTCCCCCTCCGGCCAGTATTGAATTATTTTGTCCCCCTCCGGACAGTATTGAATTATGTGTGTTTCCCGCTGACCAGTATTGAATTATTTGTGTCTCCCGCCGGACAGTATTATATTATTTTGTCCCCCTCCGGACAGTATTGAATTATTTTTGTCCCCCTCCGGACAGTATTGAATTATTTGTGTTTCCCGCTGACCAGTATTGAATTATTTGTGTCTCCCGCCGGACAGTATTATATTATTTTGTCCCCCTCCGGACAGTATTGAATTATTTTTGTCCCCCTCCGGACAGTATTGAATTATGTGTGTTTCCCGCTGACCAGTATTGAATTATTTGTGTCTCCCGCCGGACAGTATTATATTATTTTGTCCCCCTCCGGACAGTATTGAATTATTTTTGTCCCCCTCCGGACAGTATTGAATTATTTGTGTTTCCCGCTGACCAGTATTGAATTATTTGTATCTCCCGCCGGCCTGTATTGAATTATTTTGTTCCCCTCCGGACAGTATTATATTATTTTGTCCCCCTTCGGACAGTATTGAATTACTTTGTCCCCCTCCGGACAGTATTGAATTATTTGTGTTTCCCGCTGAACAGTATTGAATTATTTGTGTCCCCCGCCGGACAGTATTGAAGTATTTGTGTTTCCCGTTGAACAGTATTGAATTATTTGTGTCCCCCTCCGGACAGTATTGAAGTATTTGTGTTTCCCGTTGAACAGTATTGAATTATTTGTGTCTCCCGCCGGTCAGTATTGAATCATTTTGTCCCCCTCCGGACAGTATTGAAGTATGTTGTCCCCCTCCGGCCAGTATTGAATTATTTTTGTCCTCCTCCGGCCAGTATTAAATTATTTGTGTCCCCCTCCGGCCAGTATTAAATTAGTTGTGTCCCCCTCCGGCCAGTATTAAATTATTTGTGTCCCCCGCCGGCCAGTATTGAATTATTTGTGTGCCCCGCCGGCCAGTAATTTATTATTTGTGTTTCCCGCCGGCCAGTATTGAATAATTTGTGTCCCTCGTCGGCCAGTATTAAATTATGTGTGTTCCCCGCCGGCCAGTATTGAATTATTTGTGTTCACCACCGGTCAGTATTGAATTATTAATGTTACCCGCCGTCCAATATTGATTATTTGTGTTTCCCGCCGGCCAGTATTTAATTATATGTTTACATCGCCGGCCAATATTCAATTATTTGTGTCTCCCACAGGCCAGTATTGAATTATTTGTGTTTCCGGCTGACCAGTATTCAATTATTTGTGTCATCCGTCGGACAGTATTAAATTTATGGTTTTTCTCGCCGGACAGTATTGAATGTTTTGTATACCTTGCCGATCAGTATTGAATTATTAGTGTCTCCCGCCGACCAGTCTATAACTATCTTGGAAACGCCGGTTAAATACAACTAAGTATTTATAAATATATTAATTCGTTAAGGCATTTATGTTCGTAGATACGTTGTCATCTTTCACACACATTAAAAAAACGAGATCGTCCGATTTGGATTAGTGATCAATTTGATGCAATTAAGGTACACAATTCCGACTTTACCCATTTTAAAATGAATTGTTCCAAAATCAGATTATGTCGCACTGTCGACTAAAACAGTACAATTTTAAATACATATCAAAAAGTTACATTTGTTTTATTGATTTGAAGAATATTTTGCTGACAATTATTTTTACGGTAAAAAGACAGAATATTTATTGTTTCAAAAATAATTAAATTGCTACAATTTAAAATTAATAAATGACATATTCCATTTATTTATTTAAATAATATTTAGCTGCCAATGACACTTATTTGTTACGGAAGACGGATCATTTCTTCTTAATACTATTAACCCTGACATACATTTATTATTTCCAGTTAAGCTACAAACAAATACTCCATTGAAATCCTTTGCCGGTAAGCATCAATTTGACTCTACAGGTGTTTTTAAAGGTTATTTTACTTTATTTCGCACGGTAGTAATAAAACAAAGCAAACTACCAGTAGTTTTGCGTGGAATAATTGAAGGATAAAAGATAATGACAAATTTCGAACCTGACATTGAGAGGACCAAATAGTATCACTCAGCTAAATCAATCAATTGCAAATCGTTACGAATCAAAAATATATTTAATATTTGTTTAATCCTTTTTCGTACTATACTGTTGATTTGTTTAGGCGGAAAAAGAGATCTTATAAAATCCCAGTCAAATATGTTATAGGGGCCGCGACCCGTTTGTGAGCGTAAAGTGAAGCAACGCACCGTTATGATACTGTTTTGCCAGCTGCTGTTGATACGACACACTGATGAGATCTGATTGGTCGGTTCGAATGACGATATGCGCAGAAAGAAAGAAACTGTGTTGGCTTCTCTCACACTGAAGAATTAAACGTCAGATGTTATTAGGAGCGACGAATCGTAAACGGGGTCGACAAGACAAAAATACGAATATCTGAAACCAATGAAGTTTCAATACTTCCCTTTCTAAGATATTTCAGAATCAAATATTTTGGTTTTCCGAATGGCTGGAACTTACAAGTGAATGTAATCTGTAAATAGTGACGAGGTTCGTTTAGAGTTTCCCCCATTGTATTTCAAAATGTATTCATTTACCGTTGCATAACAGGTACAAGCGTTCGTTAAAAATCAGTTATAAGTGGATGTTTAGAGTTCAATTCTTATTACAGAGAATACTATGAAATTAACACTGCTATCGAGTTATTGCTGATGGAATAATAATATTCTACCCACGTGAATTAAATAGAAGGTTCAGTTCGAAATTCCGTACAGGTTTATGCGTTTAACATAAAGATTCTCATGTTCGAAAAGATGCGGCCGAAACGTTGTGAAGATAAAAACACAGATAAGTATTATGAAAAACTGAATTCAGACTGCAAAGCAAGCAATGAGCTCCATATTCGCATTCGACGCTCTTTTTGCAAACTCACTCCTGAAATACTTTTCCCAATTTATTTCTCTCTCGTCAGACCGCTGTTAGAATATAGTGTCCAGGCCTCTGCTCCATATCTAATATTAAGCACATAGAGAAAGCTCAACGACTGGCTACTCAAATGTTGTAGGGAACAAAGTCGACTCGAGGAGCTTAACCGTTTCTGTCTTGAGTGACGACGTTTACGCGTTGATCTTATTTTCACCGACTATGGCTACTATGATTTTTCTGCTCTTGACTTACTGTTCCTTCCATCACCAGAAATAAGTCTTCGCTGCCATTGGCAGGGTATTTTCTCGATCAGGATCTCTAGACCTTGAAATAAACACCCAAGAAATGCAATAAATGCGCCAACGACGTAGCAATTCCATGTAAAATAGGACAGATGTTAGATGACTGTATTCTCTTCTTTATAAATTTCTACTCCCCCTTTTTCCCTACATGGCAACTGAAACGTTTTACATTTTGTCAAATTCATGAATTGATAATTCTAAATGATGCAAATTATCAATGTTCATCTAAAAAAATCCGAAACATTATGTATTTACACCCGTATTTTACCAAATCCTAATGAATTCGTTTCATGTATCAGTGAAATAAAAACAAGATGGAATAAAAATCCATACATCCAGGGACACTTTATTTGGCTGAACGTTGATACTCCTGTCGTCATTGAACGAAAGGAATGCCCCTTAAAAAGTTCAGATCACAATGTAATTGATTTTATTCCTTAAGAAAACATCTGGCAAACACCGCACTGTAACAATGCAACATATCACGCCATTGCTTAAATAACTGCGATCCCGGTTAAAGTAACTTTTCTATTTTACTAAATTTAATCCATATTTTATTTGTTCCCTTCTCTTTTTTTTCTCCCACATTTCCCATTTTAACGTCTCTCCGTACGCGTTTTATGATTCTGTCTCTTTTCAAATATTTAACACGAACCAATAACATCCCGTTGTGCGTTTTTCTTTTTCTTATGTTTTTTACCGTTATCGAATAAATTTAAAATCTTCACTTTTTTATCCGAACGAAACCGGTAAAATCTCTCGTTTCTTGATGCTTTATTCATGTATTTAAATTTTGTTTCGCTTGTCCTTTCCACACATCTGGTCTTTCGCGGCATTTAATTTTATGATATATCGTGCATTTTACTATCATATATATATATATATATATATATATATATATATATATATATATATATATATTTAAAGAAGTGAGGCTACCAACATTTGTAAAAACCTTTTTTCAACAATTGTTTTTTTTTTTTTAATTATTATTTCATCATTTTATAATTTTGTGATTTATAACGCGTTTAGAAGCCTCGTGCGGTTCTCTTCAGATATATATTCCATTCAAATTGAAACTATATCTGAAGAGAGCCGCACGGAGTGGAGAATTAAATACTAAGCATTGAAACTTCTAATGAAATTTTAAATAATAATTTTGATAAATGCATGGCATTGTACGAATCCTCAGAAATTTAATATAAAATGAAACCCTACAACTTAAATCCTCTTCTTTAATTAAGTTAGTGTATGGTGCATTTAGTTTTCAGTGAGTCGGATATTGTATTGGTCAGTTCATCCATATCAGGGCTCACACAAGACCAATAATTCCTAAAACCAAGTTTACGTATTAGTAATTCTTAAAATTGGTTTAAACCGGTTTAAGTGGACTTGGAGCAGTGTCTCTACTTTTTTCTTTTTTTCATTAATTAGATGCCAAACTTTCAGATTATCACAAAAAATATCAGAATTTGTTTTAAGTGTCCATAGTGTTGGGGGGTTCATCATTGTGTCATTGAAGCCTCTAGTAAAACTATTCCATAATGGTCTTTACGTTTAGAAGTTTGGAGTTAAATATATATTTAATTCATGTAGTGTTTTTTTGACACTGAGTGTACAAGTGTGGAAAACTGGAAAATGTGATTCGGTTTGTAAATATTCACATCTCCGTACGTTCCATATTAAAGATGTCGCACAAATAAAAATGAAATTAAAGATGCAATAAAAGGAGAAAAAAATGAGTAATTACAAAATTAATTTCTTCTTATTAAAAGACTTAGTTTGGAAAATGATGTTCATTTGTGCGCTGCTTTCAACATAGAGGAATCGAGTCGCTTATATTTAAAGTGTTACACTGCGACAACATTTCACTTATTATAAAGAAATGAATGTACATAAAATGTTTAGATATAAAACACCAATCAGCGTAAAAGAAAAATGCTTTTGTGACAACGATGCAATCGAAAATGCAGTCACAACGATATTTCACTAAAGGAAAATAATATAGAATTGTTTTACGAAAAGCGGAAACCATAAAGATTAAAATCGATTTCGGTTTTAGTGATCATCATATCTAAATCAGTTTCGAGCCACAATCCATCCATACAAAAGACGGTCTATAATAATCCATTTTCTGTCCGAAACTAACTACTTTTTGGTTATTAGACCTAGGAACTTGAAATTGGGGGGGGGGGTGATGGCATATCTATACAGATTGTCCTGAGGAAATCATATTACTTTTTTTTATAAATATGAGGAAATATTTGATATTTTCTATACATTAAGCAAAGAAAAGTGTGCTGATGTTATTTGACCAGCGCCATATGTTTTTAGCGACATGATTTCCCAATGTTGTGACACCGTTATGCGGTCAGTAGGGGCCAGGAAATGCGTTGATTGCAACCTTATAGCAACTTGTCTCATCCCCCAATCAAAACGTGTTTTCAACATTTTAAGAACATTTCATGTAAGCTGACTTCACGGAAGGGTATGTTAATGTTTTTTATCACCTTGATTGTATTACATCCGGTATATCAAAAGTGTATTACATTCTGTATATTAACAGTGTATTACATTCGGTATATCTAAAGTGTATTACATTCGGTATATTAACAGTGTATTACATTCGGTATATCAAAAGTGTATTACATTCGGTATATCAAAAGTGCATTACATTCGGTATATTAAAAGTGTATTACATTCGGTATATCAAAAGTGTATTACATTCGGTATATCAAAAGTGCATTACATTCGGTATATTAAAAGTGTATTACATTCGGTATATCAAAAGTGTATTACATTCGGTATATTAAAAGTGTATTACATTCGGTATATCAAAAGTGTATTACATTCGGTATATCAAAAGTGCATTACATTCGGTATATTAAAAGTGTATTACATTCGGTATATCAAAAGTGTATTACATTCGGTATATCAAAAGTGTATTACATTCGGTATATTAACAGTGTATTACATTCGGTATATCTAAAGTGTATTACATTCGGTATATTAACAGTGTATTACATTCGGTATATCAAAAGTGTATTACATTCGGTATATCAAAAGTGTATTACATCCGGTATATCAAAAGTGTATTACATTCTGTATATTAACAGTGTATTACATTCGGTATATCTAAAGTGTATTACATTCGGTATATTAACAGTGTATTACATTCGGTATATCAAAAGTGTATTACATTCGGTATATCAAAAGTGCATTACATTCGGTATATTAAAAGTGTATTACATTCGGTATATCAAAAGTGTATTACATTCGGTATATCAAAAGTGTATTACATTCGGTATATCAAAAGTGTATTACATTCGGTATATCAAAAGTGTATTACATTCGGTATATTAAAAGTGCATTACATTCGGTATATTAAAAGTGTATTACATTCGGTATATCAAAAGTGCATTACATTCGGTATATCAAAAGCTCGTCATGACAAAATTGATGTAATTCTAACGAATAGTCTACGAGCAAATAGATGTGTATAACTGTTAGAATAATTTTGACCTCTATATTACGCATTCGGCAGCTAAGGGTATTTCATGATGCATTTTGTGAAATTTCGCCCAATAATTTCAAGGAATCTACGTGTATTATTAATTTTAAATATTATTTAAAAGAATTTTTTTTTTAATTTACTTCACCGTAAATAGTCAACTAAGCGGAAGCAAGTAAGAGATGAAAAAACAGAACAAGTATTCGGACGTTACTCACTTCCGCTCTGATTATGTACGAAGTTCCTGTCCAGAATGAAAATGTTGAACGCAGATTATTTTACTCAATGATCATTTACGGTAAAATTTATGTCGGTAATATTAATCATTAAAATTTATGCTGGTAATATTAATGATTCAAATTTATGCTGGTAATATTAATGATTCAAATTAAAACTGATAATATTAATGATTACAATAAATGCTGGTAATATTTATGATTAAAATGTATGTCAGTAATATTAATGATTAAAATGTATGCTGGTAATATTAATGAGTAAAATGTATGTCAGTAATATTAATGATTAAAATGTATGTCAGTAATATTAATGATTAAAATGTATGCTGGTAATATTAATGAGTAAAATGTATGTCAGTAATATTAATGATTAAAATGTATGTCAGTAATATTAATGATTAAAATGTATGTCAGTAATATTAATGATTAAAATTTATGTCAGTAATATTAATGATTAAAATGTATGTCAGTAATATTAATGATTAAAATTTATGTCAGTAATATTAATGATTAAAATTTATGCCGGTAATATTAATGATTCAAATTTATGCTGGTAATATGAATGATTAAAATGTATGTCAGTAATATTAATGATTAAAATTCATGCCGGAAATATTAATTATTAAAATGTATGTCGGTAATACTAATGATTAAAATTAATGCTGGAAATATTAATGATTAAAATGTATGCTGGTAATATCAATCATTACAATTTATGCTGGTAATATTAATGATTAAAACTTATGCCGGTAATATTAATGATTCAAATTTATGCCGGTAATATTAATAATTCAAATTTATGCAGGTAATATTAATGATTAAAATTTATGCTGGTAATATTAATGATTCAAATTTATGCTGGTAATATTAATGATTCAAATTTGTGCCGGTAATATTAATGATTACAGTTTATGCCGCTAATATTGATTATTAAAATGTATGCTGGTAATATTAATGATTAAAATGTATGCTAGTTATTACCAGCATAAATTTAATTGATTTAAATTTATGCCGGTAATATTAATGATTTAAATTTATGCTGGTAATATTAATTATTAAAATATATGTTGGTAATATTAATGATTAAAATTTATGCTGGCGATATTAACAATTAAAGTTTATACTGGTAATATCATTGATTAAAATTTATGCCGGTAATATTACTGATTAAAATTTATGCCGGTATATTAATGATTAAAATTTATGACGGTAATAATAATGATTAAATTCATTCTGGTAATCTTAATGATTAAAATTTATGCAGGTAATATTTATGATTAAAATTTATGCCGGTAATATTAATGATTAAAATGTATGCTGGTAATATTAATGAGTAAAATGTATGCCGGTTATATTTATAATTAAAATTTATGCCGTAAATATTAATGCTTAAATGTATGTCAGTAATATTAATGATTAAAATGTATGCCGGTAATATTAATGATTTAAATATATGCCGGTAATATTAATGATTATAATGTATGCCACTAATATTAATGATTACTTATACCCGGATCCTAAAACATGTTTTATGCCAAAATTAGTATAATGATGTCGAATATTTTTGGAGCATATAAATGACCGAAAGACAGACACACAGATACAAAATACACAAGTATAATATACGTACGCTGCTGCTGTGTTTGGGGATATGTCGTACTGCAGTCAAGATAACATTGCAACAACCACTCAAAAACATCGGAATTTGCTAAATGTTATCAGACTTGACTTGTTTATCACCCCAACGCCAGTAGAACTATATTCATAAGTTTTGTTTTTTGTTTCAGACGATAAAATGAATTAAGCTAAAAATATCATCACACAACCACTTTTGTTGTGTTCAGAGAGTTTTTAGAAGCATCCCCTGCCCCAAGTGAAACGGTTGACCCCACCCTTTACAATTATCCAACTGTTTAGAAAGACACTTGCCCCGAGCGTTAAGTACAACCGTGTGCTTTTTAAAAAAGGAGTGCCGATAAAAATAAATTGAATCGGAGTTCGAAAACATTACATCTATAAATATATGAGTACGTTCGTAGCGTTTTAAGCTGTTAACCCCTATTCTAGCAATTCAAATGTTCTCCAAGAATAAATCATATTCGAGACGGTACCGTCTTAATATCTCATCGAGACGTAGAAAGGACCAATTTAATTGAAATTTTAAAAGGTTTTTTTATAGACGCCCAAATAGTCTATAATATTTTTAACTTTTTATGGTTTCTGTAGTTTATTTGTTGAAAATAAAAACAACAGAACAAAACCCAAAACAAAAATGGGCAATTTTTAAAAACTTTTCCTTATTGCGCCCTATTTTGTTGTATTCTCTTTATTTGTTATTTGATTCACTTCCGTGTTCCGGCATTACCCGGAAAAATAACTAACTCAAAACCTCCTGCCTTACCCCCGTTACCCATATTATCATTATTACAAAAAAATTAGATTGGATGTAAATCGAATAAATAATTTAGAATTTGTCTTAACACATGAATTTATAGGTTATAAGATCCTATGAGGTGGGGGTCTGCTAATAAAATAGGTAAGACTATTATCATGATTATTAGTATCATCATCACCATCATTGTTATTAATAGCATTATTTTAGTAGAAATGTTATAATTATTATTATCAGTATTATTATAATTATAATCAGTATTAGTAGTATACATCTTATTAAAGTAAATATCTGCACGTAATAGTAAATAAGAATAAAAAAGTAAAAACTAATCAATATAGCTTAATATGGTTATTATACATGTGTATGTACATTGTTAGATAAAACCAGAGTAAACAGTTTTACAGTGGCGGTTCAGACTTATAACCTCTGTCCCTTCAATCAGAGACATTACCGCTAAGCGAAAAAACTGACGTTAATCTTTCATTCAAATTTGAGTATAAAAAGGCAGATCTGCTTTTACCGTGTGACTGAGCTAATTAAACTAATCGTCGAAATAGATTTCTATTTCTATTTGTCTGTTTTTCTCCCTTCCCCATTTTCTTCTTGCCATTGTCTTTTGTTTATATATCTCCATTCACAGCCTATCGTTAATATCTCTCTTGATCGCAGGTGACTTTCTAGCGTGAACCTTTTCATTGTTTTATTCACATTTTCTTGTCAAAATAAATCAATCTTTTCTAATATCCATGACAATTTACTTTGTTGCGATCCCAAATCAAATGAATAGAATATAATTAAGCAGGGAATATAGAGTTTGTGGTATATCTTTTGGTAGTTCAAAGTTATTGCTGGACACACGTACAACGAGAGGCAACAGTCCTATATATAATAGATAATTACATCTACAAATATACTGTTTTCTCTTTTTTATTTTTATAGGTGTATCACTACTTCTTTACAATCATCTCGCCATTAGAAAATCACTTTCTTTTTCTTAAATAGACAAATGTCTGAAGTGAAAATGCAATAGTCATCAGCTGTTTTAATTTAGGTGCATTTCGATAAAAAAGTTATTCTTCTTTTCTTTAAAACTTTAATTAAATATTATTATTTTAGATCTTAAATTGCAATGTTATTCACTGCCTATAATGAGAATATTTAAACTTCAATCAATGAAATAATTATTACTATAAAATATCCCAACTTCGGTAAGTTATTCCCGATTTTCAGAATACCAGAAGTACAGAAAAAAAAATGACTTCTTCATTCAAATACAAGTAAGCAGTAACCTAAACAAGTCCTATTATTTCAATAAAATAAATATTTCCTTTAAAAAGAATCTATATTGAATTAAATATTTATCATTTTATATATTCATTCTTTTACCTTAAGTTAAATAAAATAACTGATTTCGGTTTGATATTTTCGAATACCAGAATTACAGAATGAAAAATAATTGACGCATTTTTGCCTTCTTTATCCAAACACAAGTAATCAGTAACTTTAACAAGTTCCATTATTTCAACCAAACGATCATTTTCTTTAAAAAGAGATCTATATTAAATTAAACATTCATTATTTTATATCTCAGAAATGTTACCTTAAACTAAATCAAATTTATTATTTCAGTAAAATTGTCTGACTTCATTATCAGAATATCAGATCTACAGATTGAATACGTACACAGAAAACTCGCTTCTATCAAAATCAACCTTGTGTCGTCCACTATTAAAATAGTGCCATTCATTAGATATTTCATGATATAGCATTTTAGTTTTTTACGACGCAATACTTTTTCAGTACACATGATGCAATCAAGTCTGATTTGCTTTGCCAAATTCTAATTTCCACTGTATATATTTTCATTGAACTCCTCATCCATCTGTAGACCAGGATTTTCTGTATATATATATATAATTACTTTTCTGGTACCAAAGGTACTTAAGCTTTATATTTTATATTTATTTTTTAATGCAACTTTGATTCCTATATAATTTTATTGCTAGCTACCATATTGCAGAATGGTTCTTGGATATAGTGTTTAGATAGTATTATTATTATTTTTATATATTTTTCTTTTATTATTGTAATAATTAATGTTATTTGATATGCAAATTACTATATCATACGGTAGTCTTAAGGGTAATATATTATTTTTATTTTATCATTATTATTATTTTTTATATATTTTTTTATGTATATATTAGTGATATTTTAAGCTGAATTATTTCGACACTTGATTATTGGGGAAATGGTCGTATAATCAGTACCATTGGAGAGCCATGAATATTATAACTGTCCTGTTTTTAAATCTCCGAAACAGTTATATGGTAAACAGCTGATGATCCCCGTGTTAATATTAGACGCTTAAGGTCTCCTGTTTTTGTTTCACTCTTAGATAATTAATCCCCCATTTTTTTATTTTTTTATTAATATTTTTTATTTTTATTTTTTTTATTTTACTTATATTTTTTCATTTATTAATTTTCCAACGAATGTTAAGTCTGCAATATCTTGGGATTTAGTTAGTTTGTCTGGGAATTTAAACTGCATTTTACAATTTTTTTTTTTTTTTTTTTTTTTTAATGACTCAAAGCTTCTTTAGACTATATATATATATATATATATATATATATAATAGAAATTGGTAGTTTGCTGTAAGCATTGCTGGGAGTAATAATAAAAGTTTTTAAAAAGGTTGAAGGCAATGCGGAGGTCCGGATAGCTGTAAGCTGTGGAGAACAAAAACAAAACAAAACCGAAATAAGTCGGATATAGATCGAAAGGTTTGTTTATTTTTCTAGACAGCAAAGGGTGTTAGTTTGTAATATCCGGATTATCAAGAATAAATTTGATATATTTCGAGAGATTTTTTTCTTTCTTTTTTCCTCTCCTTGTCAAAAATAAATAAAAGAAAAATCCCGGAGACCGAGAAAATGCCAGGAGCGCTGCGGGGTTAAACCGGAAGTGTTCAGGGTAAAGTATTCAGAGGAAAATTAAATATATATATATATATATATATATATATATATATATATATATATATATATATATATATATATATATATATATTCGTTTTAATTATTTATTTTTACATAAATCATATCCACATACACGTGTTTAGTCTTATAAAGTCTCATCAGTATGGTTTTAAATAAATATTTATTTTATTACGTTCTATGATAACTTTTCAATTAAATAGTTTTTTATTTGTACAATAGTTGCTTGAATTTATAGAAATTTATGGTATTAAATTTAGTCTTCTTCGTGGAATAATTCTTAAATGTCAATATATATTTCTATTTTCTATATTTTAAATTTACACAAATACGATGCAATAAATATGACATCCGGTGCCTCTTTAGAACTTATTTTTGTTGAATTTACTTTCCATTTTCTTAGTCAACGCCTGCAAATGTGATCATAAGTAGTAGCACGTGATCCCTCGTCAAATTGATTTTATTTATTTTATTTAAAAAAACTCATTAAACTTTGCGTATCGGAATTATTTGTTTTATTAATTGTATCAGTAGGTTTAATGAACACGATAGGCTGCTTCAAATATTGTGTAGATACC
Organism: Sepiola atlantica; assembly: GCA_963556195.1. Classification (NCBI taxonomy): domain Eukaryota; kingdom Metazoa; phylum Mollusca; class Cephalopoda; order Sepiida; family Sepiolidae; genus Sepiola; species Sepiola atlantica. The sequence goes on along the minus strand of OY744527.1, from coordinate 139,814,521 downwards.
GCATTTTAATTACTTGTAGTAACTTTAACAATATTTTTAAAGATATTTGAATATCATAAAATTACGTAAACTAGTTCATCTGATTAAATGCTGATCTATGTAGAAATTACTGTGTATTAATTCCGTTAGCAACTGGCTCTTTTTAGATCATAAGCGTAAGATGTCTCCAGTCGAGCAATCTACGTAGCTGGAATAAGTATTTTTTTAAGATTTCAAAGCGAAATAACATGGTAGAAGGAAGAAGATTGATCAGCTAGTAAAAATCAAACAATGATTTGTTAAAAGAATCGCTATATAGGTCTAATTTTGAAAATTTAAACCCGGTAAATTTTATATATTAAATAAATTTATTAGTATTTTTATATTTAAATATTATATATGTATTTGTTTGTCTTTCCGTCCGATCATTAATAAACATGAAAGGCGAACGATACTCAAACTGGTGAATGGAGGTAGTTATATAAAAAGAAATGGATTTCTTCGAAAAATGTAATATTTCTCTCTATTCTGTATGGAATGAAAACGCTATTTCAGTAAAGACTTTCCTCAGAAGACTTCCGTTCAACAGAGTATTAACGTTAGAATCTAAGAAGAAATAAAACAAAACATATTTCGATATTTTTCAAATCTCATACAAATATAGTACGAATTTTGATGTTATGCTCAATGATGTATAAATTCTACAGTTAACACCGATAAAATATTTCATTAAGAGCTACTTTCCCAAAATTGAACCATTTTCTTAGCTTTTAAAAATGTTCTACCCATTATACATATATATAAATATACATAGTAAGTTATGAAAATATATTAATGGCAATTAAGCTACACAAAGGCTTCTGCGTTTCATCCCCCTAGGGAATCGTCAGGCTGAAATGCATTTCTGTGGAGCTTAATTGCCATAAATATGTTTTCATAACTTACTAATTATCTCTACTAACTTTTAAAGTAAATACTCAAAATTGATACATAAAAGATTATATTTTATGTTATGGGGTGGAGTAAGTTTATTGCTTACTGTCCGAGGCGCCCTGACCGGAAAATGTCGACGGGGCTGCCAGGCTTTTTTTGCTAAGCCAGAGTGCTCCTTCTGTAGGGGCGCTGGCTTGGCTTTCCCCACCTTCCGACCTTGTGTCACATATTGCTGCGGTGAGAAGCAATAAATACCTGCGGCGCACCCCAGCTGTTCAGTCTCTCAGCAACTTCGGTTGACTGAGGATTTCGTGATGGAGTAACACCAGTCGAGGATTCGTTCTCGACAATCAGTCCGGCAAGTATTGAGCCATTTCGTTGGCTTTTTATCTGTCGGGATGAGGTATACTGACCTGGGTTGTCCTAAGAGGTGCACCCTCCAAAACCTTGCCTCCCCTCTCTGGGGAGGAGTAAGTTCATTGCTTACTGCCTGAGGGGCTCTGACCTGGAAATGCCAACGGGGTTGCCGAGGCTATTTTTGTTATGCAAGAGTGCCCCTCCTTTAGGGGCGCTGACTTGACTCACACCCATTTTCCTACCCTGCGGTGGGAAGGAATTAGATAGCTGCGGCGTCCCCAGCCCGTTCGGTGTCTCAGCAACTTCGGTCGATTGAGGACTTCGGGATGGGGTAATACTAGTTGAGGATTCGTTTTTGACAATCAGTCGGACAGGGACTAGGCCATTTCAGTGGCCTCTTACCTGCCTGGCTTATGTTTTGGTCTTCGGTTGTCCTACGGGTTTACCGTTCCAGGCCTTGCCTTCTCTTTTTGGGCTGGAGTAAGTTTGTTTGCTGAGTGCTTGAATCGCCATTACCGGGGATGCTGACGGGTTGTCTTTACTAGTTTCGCTAGGCCAGAGTGCCCTTTCTTTAAGGGCGCTGGCTTTACTCTTCCCCACCTCCCGACCTTGTGTCACATATTCCTACGATGAGACAGAATAAGATGAGAACTTCGGGGTGGGGTTATAATACTTGTCGAGAATTCGTTCTCGACAATTAGTCCAGCAGTAACTGAGCCATTCCGGTAGCTTTATATTTGTATTTGTCCTTTGATGTGCTTGGGGTTGTACCCTCCCAGGCCTTGCCTCCCCTCTTTTGGGCTGAGTAAGTTTCTTGCTTACTGCCTGAGGTGCCATAACTAGGGAATGTTGACGGGGCTGACCAGGCTTTTTTGCTAGGAAAGAGTGCTATTCATTTACAGACGCTGGTTTTACTCTCCCCCACCTTCCGATGTTGTATCACTTATTCCTGCTGTGAGAATTAGTTAAATACTTACGGCGCACCCCAGCCCGTTCAGTCTCTCAGCAATATCGGTTGATTTAGGACTCGGAATGAGGTAATACCAGTCCAGCAGGAACTGAGCCAATTCGTTGGCCTTTTATCTGTTGAGCTGATGTATATGTCCTGAGTTTCCATAGGAAGTGTACTCTTCCACGCCTTGCCTCTTTTTTTTGGGGGGGAGGGGGGAGAAATTGTATTGCTTACTGCCTGACGTACTGTGACAGGGCAATGCGGACGGGGCTGCTCAGGGTATTTTTTATATTTATATTTTTTCATATATATTTATTAGGGGCACTGGCTTGACTCTGCCCCACCTTCCGACTTTGCGTCACGTATTCTTTCGGTGGAAAAGAATTAAATATCTACGGCACAGCCCGTTCTGTCTTTAATAAACTTCGGTTAGTTGAGTACTGTGGGATGGGGTAATACCAGTCGTGGATTCGTTCTCGACAATCAGTCCGGCAAGAACTGGTCGTTTCGGTTGCGTTTTATCTGAGGTATTCATCGTGGCTTGTCTTAGAAATTGAACCTTCACAGAAGTTGCATCTCCTCTTTGGGGTGGAGAAAGTTCATTGCTTACTACCTGAGGCGCCCTAACTGGGGAATGCCGACAGGGTTGCACGGGCTATTTTTGATAGGCCCTACTGCTCCTTCTTTATGGGTGCTTGCTTGATCCTCTCTTCAGCTTCCGACTTTTCGTCACATATTCCAGCGGTGGAATTAGATAGCTGCGGCGACCCCAGCCGGTACAGACTCTCAGCAACTTCGGTCGATTTAGAACTTCGGGATGGGGTAATACCAATCGAGGATTCGTTCTCGACAATCAATTCGGCAGGCACTGGGTCATTCTGGTGGCTGTATTATTCTTGTGTTGTCCTAGGAAGTACACCCTCTAAGGCATTGCCCCCACTTTGGGGCTGAGTACTTTAATTGCTAACTGCCTGAGGCGCCTGACCAGGGAATGCCGACGACGCTGCCAAGGCTATATTTGCTAGGAAAGAGTGCTACTTCTGTAGGGACGCTGGCTTGACTCTTCCCACCTCCCGACCTTGTGTCACCTATTCCTGCGGTGGGAATTGATTAAATAGCATTGACGACCCATTTGCGTTCATTTGCTCTGCAGAGTCGGTTGATTGAGGATTTTGGGGATAGGATAATACCAGTCGAGGATTCGTTCTCGAAAACCAGTCTGGCAGGAACTGGGCCAATTCGTTGGCCTTTTATCTGTTGAGCTGATGTATAGGTCCTGGGTTGTCGTAGGAGGTGCAGTCTGCCACGCTTTGCCTTTTCTCTTTGTGGTTGAGAAAGTTTGTTTTCTACCTGAGGCGCTCTAACCGGGCAATGTCGACGGGGCTGCTCAGGCTATTTTTTATAGGACAGAGTGTTCCTTTTTAAGGGCGCTGGCTTAGCCCTCCCGCACATTCCGCCTTTGTGCCACATATTCCTTCGGTGGAAAGGTATTTGATAGCTTTGGCGACCCTGGCCCGTTCAGTTTCTCAGCAACTTCAGTTGATTGAGGACTTCGGGATGGGATAATACCGGTCGAGGATTTGTTCTCGGCAGGAACTGGGACATTTCGGTGGCGTTTTATCTGTCGGGCTTAAGTATTGGTTCGAGGTTGTCGATGGAGATGCACTCTTCCAGGAGATGCACTCTTTAGGGGTGGAGTGAGTTTATTGCTTACAGCCTGACACGTCCTGACCGGGGAATACCAACGTAGCTACCCAGGCTATTTTTGGTCCTTCTTTAATGGCGCTGGCTTGACCCTTCTACACTTTCCGACCTGTGTCACATATTCATGCAGGTGGGAAAGCATTAAATAGAGTTGTTAAACATATATCTGCGGTAGGAGGAATAAAATACCTGTACAAAGCCCAGCCCGTTGAGTCTTTCATAAACTTCGGTTGATTGAGGACTTTAGGATGGGGTAATACCAGTCGAGGATTCGTTCTCGACAATCAGTCCGAAATGAACAGTGCCATTTCGGTGGCCTTTTATCTGTCAGGCTGAGGTATTGGTCCTTGGTAATCAATGAAGGTGCACCGATTCTACAATACTGGAACGATGCTATACTTTTACAAAGAAAAGGAACGTCAAATAAATGTTGTAACAATTATGTTATCATTTTGCTGTTGTCAAAATGCTTGTAAAACACTTACTTAACAAACTGATGAGCGATATTTACTTTGTGGCTATCCCCGGAACTTGGGCGGTTCTACGGTTAAAAGGTGTAGTTGAGATGCATGTATACCTTGTTATCAGTTTTTTGTCGGCTTGACTAAAGCGTTTGACACAGTAAACAGAAATGCACTCTGGATAATACTTGTGAAAGTAGGTTGTCCATCTAAGTCGCTGAGTCTCGTCAGGCACATGTATATATGATGGCCCACATTTTTTTCGGGTTAGGCATACTATCTGATGAAAACGCTATCAACAACGGCGGAAAGCTGCGTGATATTCCTGCTTCCACAATTTTCGCTATCTTGCTGCTTTGTTTGAACACGCTTTCCATGAGTGACAGAGGTTGCTATTTGCAATTCAGAACTTCTAGATGGTTAGGGTTTCAACTTGAAATCGGTTACTGCCAAATAATAAACCTCCCCGAATCTGATAAGAGACCATCTCTATGTATGTGATGTTGACTTCTTGGAGCACATCACGGACCGATTGTCAGGTTCGTGTCTAGTCTTACAATCAGCCTCATGCAGACCAAATCAATGTTATAGGAAAATGTATGTAGATTCAAGCATTTTAAATTAGGGGATGAGATGATTGGATCTTTTTATGGAAATCGCTCCATACAAAGCATGAAGCCACTTGATGTAAGGAGATAACAAGAATGAAATATTATTATTGCAAGACAGGGGATACCTATTGGCCTTAGTCTAGAAAATACCAAGGCTATAGGTAGGAGGAAAACAGTCAGCAGTAAGAGAGTTCCACAAGCATACAGCTCTTGGAAAGAAGCTACTTAGTTGAGAGATTTGTTAATCTGTGCAGCACACTGCCAAATGATGGCTCCTGGGATGCTGAGATACATCTTTGCATCCACAAAGCAAGGGTGCTTTTCGGAAGACTAGAAAAGAATGAACAGCTTGTGGCATTACCAATTACAGAAAAGTGTATAGAATGTATGTTCTCATAGTCTCTGAAATCAGGACAAAATACGAAAATGCTCCAGTATTAAGTCTCTAGTAACAAGATCTCAACTGTGTTGGGCATGACATGTGGTTCGTATGAATGATGATAGACACTCCGAAGCAGTTATTTTATGGTGAGCTACACTTTGAAAAACAATACAAGCCGAACGAAAAGAAATTAGAAACAATCTCAAACTTATGAGACTTGATGCGTGAAATTGGCGGAGATAGATTTCAATAAAGCGGAGTGGAGAGCGCACAAAAGGGGCAGTTGTACGACTTTTGATGAACATCGTCTGAAACATGTTCAGCAATTCAAGCGGCAGCTCCGAGATGGTTATGATCATGATTAAGATGCAAACATCAAAAACTGGAACTTTAAATTCTGTCAATGGGTACTTCTCGCTAGGCTAGTTATGTGAATCATCCGAAGAATCGTGAAATAACAACCACCCAAAATATTTCTCACGGTGAGACAACCTACGTGATGTATAAATTTAGCTTCGAACTAATCAAACATGACTTCATACAGAAAAATGATTGCAAAAGATGATCCCATGTATACCATAGAAAGTCCGATGTTTTTTTAGCTATCTTTGCTGCAGGTCACATAGACTTTCAGTGGTCTAAATGCCACCTATGAAATCACGGACGCGGAGAAGTGTGATTATGCCTCAATCCTGTATCTATGTGTGTGTATCTACACACATGTGTTTATTAATAGGCATGTACATATGTATGCGTGTGTGTATCTATACGCATGTGTTTATTAATAGGTATGTATATATGTATGCGTGTGTGTATCTATACGCATGTGTGTGTATTCCCGTACACAAGCGTTTGTGCACGTGTGCCGATAAATATGCAGGTAATTTCATTTATATTCAATTCCAAGCTTGTGTGTTTCAATCATCTTAAACATGTTAAATATCTACTGCATTTGTTTGTTTCTTTAAACCTCTGTTCAGCATGCATTACTTGCAGAAGTTATTCTCCACATTCAACGATTACTCCCACGTCACCAAGAAAGGTTTTAAGCCATCTAATCAATGAATCGATTTGCAATCAATGAATTGCAGTTGCGTGCCAAAAAAGCGAAACATTCACCTAAAACCACAAAACAGTTTTTATCTTCGTGTCTGCCACAATTGATTTCAGAGTTAATAAAAGCAAGCAATGTATGTTTCCTCTTTCTTTTTAGAATTATTTCATAATTGGTATTTAATAACTGATATAGACTGGCATAAGGATACACTTAGAGCATCCAGTTTAGTGTTCGCCGGCAACAGAACTGATTGCGTAACAGACCATTCCAGATCTGATGAACTTCAACATGTATTAACAAGTGAAATAAAAAACACGATAAGAAATCTTAAAATGAGTAAAAACCCATGGATTTACGATATTTATTTTCAACATTTGATGATATGCGACGGTCCTAGATCAAAGTACTACACTCCTTTCCGCGGAATTCTAAACACTAAACGGTTTCCTTATGAGATTACATAGGTAATACACCATATTTAGAAATCGCAGTATTTTGAAGGTCTATCTACATTTTGCCGTCTTGTCTAGAAGGTATGATAGGTTCAAAAGAGTAAACCATCGAGAAGATAATGTGATAACGTATTTGAAGACAGTTAAAACATGATAGCTCTTATTTTGAAGTAAAAGTGGAGTCCTTTCCCTCCCCCCATTTTCCCATCCCTCTCACCAACCTTCTTTTTCTCCTTTGCCCAGCCAATTCCCTTCCCTTATTGTAATGCTCAATGTTTAAGTTCTTGCCCCCTCAATTTTTACATATTAAGAAGGTACGTAATGTTAATGAAGTCAAAAGACGGAAGGGAGTTAATATATACCAGTTACCAAACGTAATACTGTAATCTTACGCCGAGTAGAACAAATGATCCGGATCAATTCCTAATTTCTTGTCACTCAACTCCATTTAACGATATTAAGAAAATACGTAATGTTAATGAAGTCAGTAGTCCAAAGAGATTTACTTATTACTAAAAGTAATACTGAAATCTTACAATGTTTTATCCTGAACAACGCCTAGTAGAACAAATGTTCCCGGTAAATTCCTAATTTTCCCCCACCTCTTCATTTCACATTAATTTGAAAATAAATTATTTAGATAAGCGAAAATAGTCTGAAAAGATTTAATATATACCAGTTACCGAAAGTAACACTGTAACCGTAGAATTGTTTATCCAGTACAATGCCGATAGACCTAATGATCCCCGGCAATTGATAATTTATTGCGCTCTTCCCAAACCTCCGACTATTTCCTATACCATCCGACTCGAACCCCTTCTCATGCCATCCGACTCCTCTCCATACTACCCGACTCTTTCCCATGCCATCCGACTCCTTCCCATATCCCCGACTCTTTCCCATACGACTCTGACTCCTTCCCATGCCATCTGACTCTTTCTTATACCATCTGACTATTTCGATACTATACGACTTATTCCATACCATATAACTCTGAATCTTCCAATACCATCTGACGCTTCCCATACCATACAACTTTGACTACTTATCATACCATCAAACTCCATTCAATACCATCAGATTCCTTCCCATACCATCAGACTGGGACTCTTTCCCATACAATATGACTCTGACTTCTTCCCATACGAACTGACTTTGATTCCATCCCTTACCATCTGACTCCTTCCTATACTATCCTACACGGACTTTTTCCCATACCACTTAACTCTGACTCTTTCCCATACCATCCGACGCGAACTCCTTCCAATATCATCCAACTTGGACTCTTCCAATTACATTCAGCTTAGACTCTTTCCCATACCATTCGATTCGTTCCCATACATACTGGCCCCTTTCCATACAATCCGTTTCCAACTCCTTCACATACATTCTAACTCCGACTCCTTCCCATACCATCCAACTCCGATTCATTCCAATATAATGCAACGTCACCTCGTTTCCATACCTTGCGACTTAACCTCGTTCCCATACCATCCGACTCCGTCCCAGACCATCCGACTACGTCCGATACCATCTCTCATTCTCATACCATCCGACTCTGACTCCTTCCTATAAAAACTGACTGATTCCATCCCATACAATTTGACCGACTCCTTCCCATATAAACCGACTTTGATTAATTCCATACCAGCTGATTCAGACTCCTCCTCATACCATCTAACTCAGACTAAGTCCCATAGCATCCTACTCCTTCCCATACCATTTGACTCAGACTCCTTACAATACCATGCGACTCGGACTCCTTACCATACCATGGAACTCGGACTCCTTACCATACCATGCGACTCGGACTACTTCCCATACCATTCGGCTCTAAGTCCGTGCTGAACTCAAGGCTCTGACTCCTACCCGAACCACAGGCTCTGACTCCTACCCGAACCGTAGGCTCTGACTCCTCCCCAAACTGAAGGCTCTGACTCCTTCCAGAACCTAAGGCTCTGACTCTTTCACAAACATCAGGCTGTGACTCCTTCACAAACCTAAGGTTCTGACTCTTTCTTGAAGCTCAGGTTCGTAATATTTCGCAGGACCTCAGGCTCTGACTTCTTCCCGAACCTCAGGCTCTTAATCCTTCCCGAACTGCAGGCTCTGATTCATTCGAAAACAACAGGCTCTGACTCTTTCCCGAACCTCAGGCTCTGACTCTGACTCCTTCCCGAATCGCAGGCTCAAAATTGTTCCTGAACCTCCGAGTTTGATTGTTTTCTCGAACATTTGGGTTTGACTGTTTCCCAAACCTCCGACTCTGACTGCTTTCTGAACATCAGTTTTTTTTTTACCTCGGGCAAGGGTAAGTTTAAACCCACCTTCTCTATCTAAGATATTAAGGATTTTTAGATTAAACAAACACTCTAACGTTTAAAATTAAGGTGGCCTACTCTGACTTCTTCTTTGTTTCTCAAACCTCCGACTCTCACTCATTCTTAGAACCTCCGACTCTACCTCGTTCTGAACCTCATGCTCTGACTCCTACTCAAAAGTTAGACTCTCACTCCTACTCGAACGTCAATCTCTGACTCCTACCCGAACCTCTGGCTTTGACACCTCCCTTAACCTCAGGAGCTGACTCCTACCTGAACCTCACGATCTGACTTGTTCCTGAACTGCAAGCTCTGAATCCTTCCTGAACCTTTGACTTCGACTACTTCTCTAACTGAAGGCTCTGACTCCATTCCTAACCTTCGGTTTTGACTGTTTACCAAAACTCCGACTTTGACTCCTTCCCGAACATCAGTTTTGTATCCCAAATACTGCTGTGTTTAAACACCAGATATATCTAGGGTAATGAGTGTTTTAAATAGGCAGGATTTTATCGCCCTGATCATTCTTTCCCAAGTACTTCTAATCACAGGAGAGTATAGAGGTATTTTTATATGTTTGATGACAGAGCTTTATATAAGTTACAGAACTCATTACTGTTGATGTGATGTTTTATTACATCATCACCTAAAGCGGCATTAAAAGAACGTGCATTGTCACTGTATATGTGACTGGGTGCTCCGTAAATGTTCAAAAATCGAACCAAGACTTGAACAAAGGCTTGTGTGTTCATATCAGGCACAAGTTCAATGTGAATAGCTCTCACGTTCATACATGTGAAAATCAGTAAATACATCTTATGAGACTTTCCATCTCTGTGAACCCAGATGTGAACCGTATAATCAATGCCAGTGTATTGGAATGGGTTTATCAACCTCACTCTGTGTTTGGCAAATTTGTCAACTTGGGGTACTTGAAAGCTTAGCTGTTGAATTTTCTACAAGTATTGCAGTTAGAGATCACAGACTGCCTTGCCTGTGGAACCCAATATCCTGACAATCTCAATTTGGTCACTGTCGTGCCAATACCCAAATGTTTGCATCAATGATGGCTACAAATGATTAATAATTTTGTAAGAGGATGAAAGCAGTTGCACGAACTAGCTTGTTGAAGTCGGAGAATCTGTCAAATGGAATCAGTGGTTCCCCAATATCTTCACTCAATGTATTATGGAAAACGTTTTCTATGCGACACTTGTTATCAGGACCCGGGCAGCTCAGCACACCTGTAGGCCAGCTTTCAGGCTCCTCATCCACCCATGTGGGTCTACATGTCCAATAGTCCAATTTCTGCTTAAATTTTTCTAGGGTGATACAACGAGAAAGAAAATCATCTGGGTTGTCAGCGGAGGGGACATATTTGTAATTAATGTCGACCCCAAATACTTTACTCAACTTCTCTTTCATTTCTTGAATGTCACTGATTTTGTTCCTGGTATACAGACTTTTTTCTTAAATATTCTCTGTGAGAAGCCAAGATAATACAGCTTGCGCATCCACAGAAACAAACATGTTGCTAATGTTGATACCAGAGTAAGACTTTAGTAACATGGTTAAAGTCTTGAATGCAATATACACAGCAAGCAACTGCATCATAGGTAATGTTTTTGTTTTCATTGGAGCTACTTTAACTTTAGAAAATATTATATGGGATTTCCCATTTTGCATGCCATAAACAACAATACTATATGTTTGAGATGACGCATCAAAAACAATTTATTGAGGTAAAGTTTTTTTTACATAACTAAACGATGCTTTAGAGATTAAAAAATATATTTTTAAAAATGTTTCAAGCTTCCAAGTTTGATGTTATTGTTCCCGTGAAATGCCAGATGTCCTTGCTAGTTCGTGAGAAATTGAAATCTCATAAATTTCTATCTAAGAGTCATCGATAATCCTTTTCTCGTCGATACGCACGATTCGTCCAAACGAAATCCATATTCGAAGCTTAAATGTCTACAAAAATGACAGCAAATGCGGGAAGCATTAGTCTTGAGACGATGCTTTCTTATGTTATTTTAAGTTTCGTACGGATTTAAAGCAATGTTCAGGAAGCTTAATCCGGTAACATGGCTAATCTCTTTAAAGGAGATTATTTCTATTGGAATTAGATACAGCAAGCAAATTTACAATGTTTATCTTTTAAAATGTAACGTATATTCCTATTCCGTGAAGCATATTTGACTATGAAGAAGGTAGTTTCTATTGGCCGGGCTAGAAAATATCTCACAGTTGCCAGTATCCTAGTTGTCTATAAAGCCACCATTCCGTCATGTATAGAGTATTGTTGCCATATCTAGGCTGATGCACCAACCAAAAGTATCTCCCCCTCTTGGACACAGTGCAAACAAGATAATAGGTCTCGAACTGTCTGCCAACCTCCAGCCCCTGTCACATGATAGCACTGTTGCATCTCTGGGCATGTTTTACAAGAACTTGGAATGTGCTCCAATAAACTTAGTGCACTTGTACCTGCTAAACGAAAATCACACCCGACCCACCCAACGAGAAGCAAAATCCACACCCTTTGACTGTAAAGGTCTGAATGTGTCGGAAGATTTTCTACCCTAATAACTTATTTCGTCGAAGCGCTTGCCTATAGCTTTACCCTCTTGCTCTTTGTTTCCCCGACCGTACCAACATTCAGAAATTTAAATGTACTAATATCTTGCTGCCCATCTCCAGACACTCTTTGATCTCAATAAATCTGCTCGTTATCATAGTAGCCCTTACATTTCAGTTGAAATATTCCTTGTCTGGAGGTAAACAAGAGTAAATAAAAAAAAGAGTTACTTGATTTACATCGTCAAAGCACCACGTGATGTTCATCTTCATCCTCCTTTCCTTGTTGTTCATTTTTTTTTTATCTCCGTTGCATTCACTCTGTTTTGTTGTTGTTGTCTGTAACTGTACCACTCGTATGTGTCCGCCATCTTTAATTAAACCCACATGATGTTCATCAACATCATCCTTTACTTTTTGTTCACTTTTTATCTCCGTTGCATTCACTCTGTTCTGTTGTTATTGTCTGCAAATGTACACACGTATGTGTCCGGCATCGTCAATTGACACCACGGGATGTTAACTTTCATCATCCTTTTCTTGGTTGTTCAATTTTATCTCCGTTGCATTCACTCTGTTTTGTTGTTGTTGTCTGCAACTGTACCACGCGTATGTGTCCGCCATTTTAAATTGACACCAGGTTATATGCTTTCCTTGATGTTCACTTTCCTTGATGTTCAGTTTTTATCTCCATTGCATTCACTCTGTTTTGTTGTTGTTGTCTGCAACTGTACCACGCGTATGTGTCCGCCATTTTAAATTGACACCAGCTTATATGCTTTCCTTGATGTTCACTTTCCTTGATGTTCAGTTTTTATCTCCATTGCATTCACTCTGTTTTGTTGTTGTTGTCTGCAACTGTACCACGCGTATGTGTCCGCCATTTTAAATTGACACCAGGTTATATGCTTTCCTTGATGTTCACTTTCCTTGTTGTTCACTTTTGTATCTCCGTTGCATTCACTCTGTTTAGTTGTTGTTGTTGTCTGCAACTGTACCACGCGTATGTGTCCGCAATCTTTAATTGACACAACGTGATATTCATCTTCATCATCCATTCCTTGTTGTTCACTTTTGTATCTCCGTTGCATTCACTCTGTTTCGTTGTTGTTGTCTGCAACTGTACCACGCCTATGTGTCCGCCATTTTAAATTGACACCAGGTTATATGCTTTCCTTGATGTTCACTTTCCTTGATGTTCAGTTTTTATCTCCATTGCATTCACTCTGTTTAGTTGTTGTTGTTGTCTGCAACTGTACCACGCGTATGTGTCCGCAATCTTTAATTGACACAACGTGATATTCATCTTCATCATCCATTCCTTGTTGTTCACTTTTGTATCTCCGTTGCATTCACTCTGTTTCGTTGTTGTTGTCTGCAACTGTACCACGCGTATGTGTCCGCAATCTTTAATTGACACAACGTGATATTCATCTTCATCATCCATTCCTTGTTGTTCACTTTTGTATCTCCGTTGCATTCACTCTGTTTCGTTGTTGTTGTCTGCAACTGTACCACGCCTATGTGTCCGCCATTTTAAATTGACACCAGGTTATATGCTTTCCTTGATGTTCACTTTCCTTGATGTTCAGTTTTTATCTCCATTGCATTCACTCTGTTTAGTTGTTGTTGTTGTCTGCAACTGTACCACGCGTATGTGTCCGCCATTTTAAATTGACACCAGCTTATATGCTTTCCTTGATGTTCACTTTCCTTGATGTTCAGATTTTATCTCCATTGCATTCACTCTGTTTAGTTGTTGTTGTTGTCTGCAACTGTACCACGCGTATGTGTCCGCCATTTTAAATTGACACCAGCTTATATGCTTTCCTTGATGTTCACTTTCCTTGATGTTCAGATTTTATCTCCATTGCATTCACTCTGTTTAGTTGTTGTTGTTGTCTGCAACTGTACCACGCGTATGTGTCCGCCATTTTAAATTGACACCAGGTTATATGCTTTCCTTGATGTTCACTTTCCTTGTTGTTCACTTTTGTATCTCCGTTGCATTCACTCTGTTTAGTTGTTGTTGTTGTCTGCAACTGTACCACGCGTATGTGTCCGCAATCTTTAATTGACACAACGTGATATTCATCTTCATCATCCATTCCTTGTTGTTCACTTTTGTATCTCCGTTGCATTCACTCTGTTTCGTTGTTGTTGTCTGCAACTGTACCACGCCTATGTGTCCGCCATTTTAAATTGACACCAGGTTATATGCTTTCCTTGATGTTCACTTTCCTTGATGTTCAGTTTTTATCTCCATTGCATTCACTCTGTTTAGTTGTTGTTGTTGTCTGCAACTGTACCACGCGTATGTGTCCGCAATCTTTAATTGACACAACGTGATATTCATCTTCATCATCCATTCCTTGTTGTTCACTTTTGTATCTCCGTTGCATTCACTCTGTTTCGTTGTTGTTGTCTGCAACTGTACCACGCGTATGTGTCCGCAATCTTTAATTGACACAACGTGATATTCATCTTCATCATCCATTCCTTGTTGTTCACTTTTGTATCTCCGTTGCATTCACTCTGTTTCGTTGTTGTTGTCTGCAACTGTACCACGCCTATGTGTCCGCCATTTTAAATTGACACCAGGTTATATGCTTTCCTTGATGTTCACTTTCCTTGATGTTCAGATTTTATCTCCATTGCATTCACTCTGTTTAGTTGTTGTTGTTGTCTGCAACTGTACCACGCGTATGTGTCCGCCATCTTTGATTGACACCACCTAATGTTCATCTTCTATCACTTTTCCATTGTTGTTCACTTTTTATCTATGTTGCATTCACTCTGTTTTGTTGTTGTCTGCAACTGTACTACGAGTATGTGTCGGCAACGTTTTTCTTTAGATCTCGTTATACAGCATATTACATTATTACGTGCTATTGTCAACTATCTAAATGATATACTAGCTGATGTACTCGTTCAATATCTAACACTTGTGCACGCTCATCAGAAAAAAGCAGGAAACTAATGAACGTGCACAAGTGAAAAACAAATTGAGAAAACAATAAAATATAATTCGATGTAATTTGTCACTGAGAAGACTTTAACCGAGAATTATTTTCATACAGACGCCATTTTTAAAAGGGTCGTAACTCTGTATTCGTCCATAGAGTTATTTCCCTTCGTTTGGAACTAAAATTAATATATGGGAAAAACAAGCAAACAAAAAACAAGCTGAAAGTAAAAACACCACCAGACAACGCCGAATATAAGTACAGCTTGTTTAACATCATTTGCTCTGTATGTGGATGGTGTAACAATATAATTTTTAAGTGTTGAAATAACAGACAGGTAATAATCATAACGTTAATGTCCTTAATTTGTATTAACCAGTTGTTTAACTAGTTGTTTAACCAGTTGTAATGCTAAGCACATCCATAGCAAAAAACACGACACATCATCATCAAAATAAAAATTCCTTTCTCTATTCACCGTATCCATACGCATACCAAGTAGTTATTTCGTGTATATATTAATGACTACGTCACTAGAAGTCTTCAAGTTAAAGCCAAGTAAATAGAGAGCGTGGAAAAGGTTTACCTCACAGGTAAGATAGACTGATTACTGAATTTCAATAATACTGTATGCAAATCTAATTTTCTATGAGCAAAGAGAGCGAGTGGGGGACTTAATCTTGAGTTAGAATCGTCGGAATTTGCAGCTGTGGAGTTCAGAGAATTGTCAGAGGTCAGTCCGACTGTTGGGGCTGTCATAATTTGAAAACTATCAGATCGGAGTGAGTAGGTGAGTTCATGAAATGTAATGTAAGCCAACGGACTCGGTAAGAACGTATGACCCAAGTTAGGACCGACAAGGTCTAGAGAGAGCACAAGAGACTGACAAGGAGATAGTCCAGCCTGACGGGGAAGGCACTGTGAGGAAGCGACTAATCCGATCGCTTGCTGGTTGGGGAAAGTAGAATTCGACCGGACGACGCTAGTGGAGAGATTATTGTGATAGTCAGTTGGAGTTGAAGTTCAGTTTGAGTTGAATTTGAAGAAGTTAAGAGTGAGAGAACTTCCCCCTAGAGTAAATTGCTTTATAAATCCGAAGAAAAAACTTTTTACGTTTGCTATACATTGACTTAGCGAGTTAGCGAGTGGAAGTCGGAACCACTGAAGATAAGTGCAGGATCTCTTTCCATGCGCGACATGGCACTACAAGTAACCCGATATTATACAACTGTAAATAGAGAAGCAGCTTCTAAGAGTCAAGGCTACTGTACTCTAAGTCGAAATCAGCAGTCAGACAAGCTATCAAACCTATACCTTCAACCTGTCAGAACAAAAGCGGCTCAGACTCGTCATGTGAAAGCTGACAGGCAAGTGCTCCCAAATTGCCTAGATAGAGAGATTGTGAAACGGCGTTCATTGTCCTAGTCAAAAAAAGGCCAAGCACTGGGTGTCTGAAGTGTCTCTGTGATGGTACTTCTGCGCCTGGTTAATAAACAAAAGAAGGAGTGCAATTTCTAGTTTTCTTATTAAGAAATATTATAACGAACGATTTTTACATTTCTTTTTAATGTGGAATATGGATGTTGTTAATCTCTCTGCCGTTACCCCCCTCTCTCTCTCTCTCTCTCTGTCTCTCTCTGTCTCTCTCTGTCTCTCTCTCTCTCTCTTTCTGGAACGGTTTAATTGTACTGATGGGCAAACCAAAGATGTCAATCTTAAACTTATAAATAATAAATTCATTTCTCTCAACTATGGGGTGCTGTATCATTAGAGGCTACTCAAGATGTAAAAACGGGTTATCTATCTGTTGTGGTTGCAAGGTTGAACAATAATTAGTGAGGAATACAATGAAGATGCAAACAACAAGGAGAATGCAATAATTAGTGTATTAAAGAAAAGGTATAGTTACAGTATGTACAAATGAAGGTGTCGAGTCAGAGAGTCTTGGTGGGAGGACATGTACGCTCTTCGGCGTCACTTCCGGTGGCATTTAGGTAACACACACCAAGGCCAACCTAGGCTTGCCATTTATAGTGTAACGTTATTCATATATGCAAATGAGTGGTTGCCACCACAACACTATCTAGACTCTACGAAAATAACAACAAACTTATATTACTTATTCTTTCCAATTAAGGAAAAACGAAATTTTGCACATGTATTTTCAATTATTATTCCTGAATTTTATTAGTCAATTGTTACTGCTGTCAACACTTGCTCGGCCTTAATTACGATGCGCTTGTCCAACTCCAACGTGCTCGTTTCATGTTAATATAACTTTTATCACGTGACGAAAGTATCTGCTTTCGTATCATCGTCGACAAAGAAAAATCTTGTGTCCAACCTTGTAAATCACATTCAAATGACCGTGTACACTTAACTTTGCAAACCTATTACGATAAGTAGCGTGTAACATTTATATTGAGTGAAGACGCAGTTGAATAATGATATCATTATTTATTTGGGGGACGGGAATTTAATAGAATAAGTCACAGCACAAATGATCAAATTATTAAGAATGGTGTAGGCGTTAAAGGCACTTGCTACACATCTGGATTGGAATATTACTTATATACATAATCTTATATAAAATATTGAGGTAGCGATTGAAGCGAGACTTCATCGGATCGCGTATTGCTGTGCTGTCACGTGCGAGAACTGCGGTAATCTCACTTTTCTTCCGAGTTTCACTTAATCTGTACAAAACGCGGGAAGAGGTCGCTCCTAACAAGTTACCATCTTTAACCACGTTCTGGCGGGGTGTGAAGTATATATAAATGTATGGGCAATAAATACCGCGGTCCATGCCAAATGTTTCTTTGAATTAAGTAAGAATAAAGCAAAAGATCTGAACAATAAGTTTTCTCGTGATTACTTCATACCAATCTCACGCCGGCCACTTATGACAAATGTGTCATGTCAGAAAAGTGTCAGGCGTCTGCACAATAGCTATACTCTATTGTATTTTATAGGTTGTTAAATTATATGCAATACTTAAATTTTAACAGATTTGTTATACATGAAAGCAATTAGTTTTTTCTTTTCATTAGTGGCAGATCTTTTTGACGACAAACGAGTTGAAATGGTTCATCAAGATGGCTGCCTCTTGTTTGATAATATCCGATTAAAACCGTCGGTAATGCAATTAACATGAGACGAGCGCGTGGGAATTGGACAAGCGCATTGTAATTATGGCCGAGCAAGTGTCAACAGCAATAAGAATTGACCAATAAAATGCCGGTCAATCATAATTGAAAATACATGAACACAATTTCGTTTTTACTTAATTGAAAAGAAAGAAGAAATCTAAAAGAAGATCAGGAAATAGAAATGAAACAAAAAATAATCACTACGAAAACTATTCGAAGGAAGAAATAAGAGAAGAACGGAATGAGAGAAATTCTGTCATAAATCCGAAGAAAGAACAACCGCTTTCTAAAGATGTCGTCAATTTAATCTGCTCGCTTAGCCGTTAAAACGCTATTTCAAACTTAAGCGTGAAAGACCAACAAAATGCTATTTCGAACTTAAGCGTTAAATGGTTTATACTAAAGCGTGGCGGTATAACGAAGTTATTAAAATGTTTTTTTAAAGTTAAGCGTAACAGACCAACGAAAATATTCAAAGTTTTTTTTTTTTTAACTTAATCGTAAAATACAAAGGAATATATTATTTATAACCCAAGTGTGAAAGACAAAAAATGTCATTCCCAGGTTAAATGCACGCAACATACTTACAGACAAGTATAATTCAAACTTAATCGTGATATAGCGTCGCAAATGTTATTGCAAACGTGAACCTGACGTACAGACGAACACACGATTTCAAATGTAACCATGGTATTTAAAAATTAGGCGAGGCAGGCTATGACTAACTAACGTCTGACTATTACAAAATTAAGCGAGGCAGGCTATGACTAACTGACGTCTGACTATTACAAAATTAAGCGAGGCAGGCTATGACTAACTGACGTCTGACTATTACAAAATTAAGCGAGGCAGGCTATGACTAACTGACGTCTGACTATTACAAAATTAAGCGAGGCAGGCTATGACTAACTAACGTCTGACTATTACAAAATTAAGCGAGGCAGGCTATGACTAACTGACGTCTGACTATTACAAAATTAAGCGAGGCAGGCTATTACTAACTGACGTCTGACTATTACAAAATTAAGCGAGGCAGGCTATGACTAACTAACGTCTGACTATTACAAAATTAAGCGAGGCAGGCTATGACTAACTGACGTCTGACTATTACAAAATTAAGCGAGGCAGGCTATTACTAACTGACGTCTGACTATTACAAAATTAAGCGAGGCAGGCTATGACTAACTGACGTCTGACTATTACAAAATTAAGCGAGGCAGGCTATTACTAACTGACGTCTGACTATTACAAAATTTAGGTTAGACATATTCGTAAGATACGGGCGGACATTCTATTCAAACTTAAGGTGACTATCCGATGAACACTAAAATGTGACAACCCACGAAAATAATACTTGTTTAGTTCTCTTGCAGGAGGTTAGACAAAAGGTTATGTTAGGTTTTAAGAGGCCAGCGCACCAGTTGAAGTGCACTCTGACCTACAACATGCCTGAGCAGCCCCGTCGACATTTCTAGGCAGGGGCGCTTCGGGCGATTTGCAATAAACTAACCCCTTCTTAAAGAGAGAAGTATTACCTGGAAGGGTGCACCTTCTAGGGTTGAACAGAACCATCGCTCAGCCCAACAGCAAGAAGGCCATTGCCGGACTGATTGTCAAGGACGTATGCCCAACTGGTATGTACAATAGTAACCCAAGTTGTACCAACGAAAATATTTCAATCTTAAGCGTGACAAACCAACATACATTATATTTCACACTAGAATTTGATGTTATCTCGATACGATACTTTGTTGATTCACCCGTCTCTCATACTTAAAATTGAAATATTATATTCGTCAGTCTGTCACGCTATTTATTAAATAATAAATTTATTTACGTCAAAGGATCTCTAGGAGAGGCTGTGTTCGTCGGCCGGTCATGCTTCAGTTTGAAATAGCATTTTTAGATCCGACCAATCAACTCTAAAAGAGAATTGTTTGATCTGTCGGTTCGTCGGTCTGTCACGCTTCAGCTTGAAATAACATCTTGAATAGAACCGTAGAAAAGATCTGTTGTTCTTTTTTTCGTTTTACGCATTTAAACGTTATTTCTCACTGGGTTTAAAAGCGGGCGATCATCCGGGCAAAATCTATGACTTGAAAATAGAAATGCCGCGCGCCGATGGCTAAAACTGTTCAGTCGAAACGATGATATCACAGACAATGGCGGAAATTGGGATTTACATCCAACAAAAGAGTACGATTAAATAAAGACTAGCGTACTAAGTGAATAAACTTGAAAGCAACAAGAAAAGAAAATTTCTCAAACGATCAGTTCAATGGGATTAATCTGTAACCTGTTGAATCTATTTCACAAGGCAACAGACATGTACTTAAACTAAAAGAAAAACGTCGCCCAAAACTCTTGCGGAGAGCTGTTACTTTTGTATTTAAGAGTAAAATTTAGTGTTTATTGTTTTAGTAGTAGTAGTAGTAGTAGTAGTAGTAGTAGTAGTAGCATAATTTATTTGGGGTCCCGCTAGTTTAATCATATTCTTTGTATAAACTGGAAGAGACAATTTCAGGTATTTATTTAGTAAGTAAATTTAAATTTTCATCTCAGCTAAGGCTTTGCCACACATATAAAGATTATTAGAGTCTGGTATAGTCATGATTATATTAATTGGCACTTTGTAGATACATGTCATGTCTATTGGCAATGTGTAAGTATATTTATGTCTATTGGTAATGTGTAGGCATATGTTATGTTTATTGAAATGTGTAGGTGTATGTTATGTTTATTGGCAATGTGTAAATATATGTCATGTTTATTTGTAATGTGTGGGTATATGTTATGTCTATTTGCAATGTGTAGGTATATGTTATGTCTATTGGCAATGTGTAAGTATATGTTATGTTTATTGGTAATGTGTAGGCATATATTGTGTCTATTGGTAATCTGTAGGTATATGTTATGTTTATTGGCAATGCGTGGGTATATGTTATGTCTATTTTTCATTTCCCATATGTTATGTCTATTAGAAATGTGTAGATATATGTTATGTCTATTGGAAATATGTAGGTATATGTTATGTATATTGGTAATGTGTAGGTATATGTTATGTATTTGGCAATTTGTAGGTATATGTTATGTTTATTGATAATGTGTTAATGTATATTATGTCTATTTGCAATGTGTAGGTATATGTTATGTCTATTGGCAATTTGCAGGTATATATTATGTGTATTGGTAATGTGTTGGTATATATGTTGTCTATTGGCAATGTGTATGTATATGTTATGTCTATTGGTATTGTGTAGGTATATGCTATGTTTATTGGTAATGTGTTGGTATATAATATGTCTATTGGCAATGTGTAAGCATATTTGATGTCTATATTTGATGTAATGTTTAGGTAAATGTTTACAATTATTGCAGTTAATGATTCTGAGTTAAAAATATATTTAAGTATCTTTATAGTATTTTAGAACATTCATGGCATAGATGTCATGTTATTATTTTAATACAAGAATTAAGCCTTAAATTAAAACAGTAAAATAAAATAAAAATTGTGTTATCATTCACACGAATTTAATTCAAGTTTATATAAACTCTATATTAGAATAATAAAAATAATGATAAGTTTTTAATAATTTATTTCGGCGTAATTCACATTAAGAAGTATATTAGACACCCATGAATTGGACTCAATAATCCTTACTTGCTAGTATATGTTATACTTTTGTATAATTAATTCTAGTATATCATTTGAAATATTCGAAATTAAATAAAGTATATATAAGTATAACTTTAATTCTACATTTTCATAGTTCAGTTTTTTAAATAAATATTTTTTTATAAATACGTTTAATATAATGTTAATCCGAATTAAATAATTGCTAAACAGATACAATATAATAAATACTTATAAATGATGTACAACTATTTATTCCCTGATTATTTAAATAGTTCATTTAAATTCTAAAAATAAATCTAAAAACATTTATTCATATATAGTCAGTCAAACCTTATAAAACCATAAAACTATTGGTAAACTCTGGGTTACCTCCCTTAGTTCTTAATCAAATGACAAAATGACTAAAAACCCAGTAACCTCTTTCAAATACCTCTTTTTTTTCCAGAAGCGGCTATCCTTGAATTTCAGTATGCTGGTTCTAGCGGGATACCTTTTAATGCCGGTGACTCATATGCAAGGATATGTTATGAGAATATCTTGTTACTATTGATTTATCTGTCTATTTCTATTGGCTATATGCGTTCAATGTTTCTTTTTTGGAGGTTTATCTGTATTTTTCTGAAAAGAAAACACTTGTTTTGTGACGGTATAAGAAAAAACGGAATTCCTTTACTTCATGTTTAGCCCTGTGTTAGTCTTTTTAAATAATGAAGCATGAATCGAAACGTGCGTAAAAACAGCCTATGTGAATTCTTATTTCGGAAACTGGATTTAAATAGCATTTAAATCGATTTACACTTAAAAATCTATCAATATACTGTAGCAGTTACCTCCTCCTTTCAAAACATAACTACACCGGTTGGCCGTTAGGTGGCGCTTTTTCACCGACAGGTGGCGCCGTAAAGCGACACCAGAGTTATCTGCCCTTCGGACTATAAAAGCCGGGGCCAAACGGAAATTCTCTCTCTTCTTACCCAGCCTCGACAGAAGTATGCTGGCACCTGCGCCCCGTCTCTCTCTCTTCTCTGCTCGGCAGAACGACGCTAATACACTAGCGTTTCGTCACACGCTTTTCTCTTGAACTTGTCTCAGCAAAACAACTACCAACACACGTTTCTTCCGTCAACACGTGGGCAAACAACGGTAAGAGTTCTCAACTCGTTTTCTTTGTGTGCGGCTTTCAAAGACTTTTCCTACGCCGGATTCATTTCTTCTTATACCTTTTTCAAGAACTGTTTTTCCATCGACACACATGCATACATCACACACTTCATCATTCCACGTACACACACGTTCAATAAACGTTATTTGAACTACTTCATTTTTGTTTATTAATTATTACTCTGTCTTTTGCATGCAACATTGCTTGATTCAACTTTGCACGTTTATAATCGGGGGAACACGACCCTCGATCCTAACAATTGGTGACTCGACGTGCAAGCTTTGTTGTATGGGGCAGGGTAATTAATTTCGTACAAAAACAAAAAGAAAATATATCATTTCTCGTTTTTTCTTTCGTGGTGAAACGAATTACGCATCCATCTTTTTTCTTTTTTTTTTCTACCCACGTGGTAGAAATATACAAACAAACAAAAAAAAAGAAGCCATTTTTCCTGGCCACGCGGAAATATCCAAACAAAGAAAAACAAACATTTCTCGGCTCTCTCTCTCCGAATATAAAACAAATTACAATTTCATTTTTTCTTCTCTTTCTTTACCCACGTGTCGGAAAAATATATACAAAGAAAAAGACAAACTTTTGCCAATCCTTTTTTTCTTCTTTTTCGACGAACAGAAGGACTTTACAAGACGCCATTTTCTTTTGTTTTGAACACGTGGAGATAAAAAGAAAACAAACGCTCACGCTGCCCATCTTTTTCGTGGCCACGTGTTGAAAAATAAAAAATAAAAATTCAAAAAATGCCGCTATCCCTTGCCATGACCACGTGTTGATAAAAAAATTCAAAAAGAAAAAAAACGCCATTTTTTATCTCTCTAACCACGTGGAAATGAAAATTCAAACAAAAAAGAAAAAAAGAAAATACGAATTTTTTTTCTTTCTTTTCAACAACAAAGGAAAAGAGAAGCCGCCATTCTTTCTCTACGTGGAAACTAACATTCAAACAAACTAAAACGAAAACAAAAAACGTCATTCCGTGTGTGAAACAAATCACAACTCCATTTTTTTTCTTTTCTTTTTCCCTTCCACCCACGTGTTGGAAATATATATATAAAGGAAAAGAAAACTACAAAACGACCAACACACGACGACAAACACGAACAACATCACCCTTCAAGACCTACCAACAATCTTCAACACAACTTGAACAACCACATTTTTCCCGGACATTCATCAAACATTTCCGGACATCACTGACGACACTATGGAAGAAATCACACCAGTTCAAAATGAGTACAACTGCACAAGCACGACTAAATACTCAACAACTGGACGTTCGATGATCAACTGGGGACACATCAACTCGAACGACGCGCACCAGTACAGACCCACTTGTACCTGGACCTGCTAACTCACTTGCAGACATTTGTGCATCTGATTTTGACCATAGTGTACCACCAATCTCAACAACTAGATGTTTGTTCATCAGCTCCACAACACGGACTAATTAACATGAACAACATCAACAACTGCACAGACTCACTTGTGCTCATTCATCAACTGCACAGACTCACTTGTGCTCATTCATCAATCAATTGCACAGACCCACTTGTGGTTATTCATCAACACCTGCACAGACTCACTTGTGCTCATTCATCAACATCGCACAGACTCACTTGTGCTCATTCATCAACAACTGCACAGATTCACTTGTGCTCATTCATCAACAACTGCACAGATTCACTTGTGCTCATTCATCAACAACTGCACAGACTCACTTGTGCTCACTCATCAATACCGCACAGATTCACTTGTGCTCACTCATCAACAACCGCGCAGACCCAAGCACCAAACATTCCCGGACAACACTGACAATTCAACGTTTGTTCATCAGCTCTGCATCACGCAGACTAATCAACATGAACAACGCCACCAACAAGTGCAAATTCGCTTGCACTCAGCATTTTTCGACCGCAGACTCACTTGCGCTCAAACTTGATGCAGACCCAAACAACACGCAGATCCACATGCGTTACAAACACTCAATTCCGCAGACGCACTTGCGATCAATCATTCAATACAGATGCAGAAACAGAAATAAGTAGCGTGCACACTACTTTTTCTAATCTTCAACAGCAAAACAGACATACCCACAAAGAATGCTTCTCATCAACAACTGTACATATTGAATAATATTTTCAATATTTTTCAATCTGGGGGGGGAGTCCTTGTAGCAGTTACCTCCTCTTTTCAAAACATAACTACACCGGTTGGCCGTTAGGTGGCGCTTTTTCACCGACAGGTGGCGCCGTAAAGCGACAACCAGAGTTATCTGCCCTTCGGACTATAAAAGCCGGGGCCAAACGGAAATTCTCTCTCTTCTTACCCAGCCTCGACAGAAGTATGCTGGCACCTGCGCCCCGTCTCTCTCTCTTCTCTGCTCGGCAGAACGACGCTAATACACTAGCGTTTCGTCACACGCTTTTCTCTTGAACTTGTCTCAGCAAAACAACTACCAACACACGTTTCTTCCGTCAACACGTGGGCAAACAACGGTAAGAGTTCTCAACTCGTTTTCTTTGTGTGCGGCTTTCAAAGACTTTTCCTACGCCGGATTCATTTCTTCTTATACCTTTTTCAAGAACTGTTTTTCCATCGACACACATGCATACATCACACACTTCATCATTCCACGTACACACACGTTCAATAAACGTTATTTGAACTACTTCATTTTTGTTTATTAATTATTACTCTGTCTTTTGCATGCAACATTGCTTGATTCAACTTTGCACGTTTATAATCGGGGGAACACGACCCTCGATCCTAACAATACATTTTACACAATTTCTACATATCTTCAATCCAGATGTGTCCACGTTACTCACCGTATTGCCTAGAATACGTATTCCATAACCCATTATGATAAGTTCATTAGTTTACGAATTTACATAGCCCATACATATTATTGATGCGCACGCGCGCGCACTGATCTGGTTAAAATGGTATTACATATTATAACTGAAAACATTATGCAGAGGGATTATTTTTTAATTATAACCCACATCCGAACCTAGCAGCTGTGTATCATAATTCATAATGATCGGTTAAATAATTTAGAAGTAAATCTTGTACATACAAATATATAAACGTATAAGCATAACTAATTTTATAAACATACTAGGAGAATACTAAACCTAGGATGAGTGAAATTAATTCCCTGAACAGAACAGTTTTGCACCACTTTTACAAACAATAATTGTTTGTATCATCGCCGCAATGTTGCATCCTTGTGCTTGTTTTACAAATACTTCAATGGATTGTGCTCCGATGAACTAGCTACCTTATTGCGCCCTCGACGCAAATACACTAGAACAACCCGACAATCAGCTAGGTCCCATCCATTCACCGTGGAGGTCTCCAGATGCCGGAGAGCCTTCTACTTCAGCAGCTTCTTTCCTCGTGCTGCCGGCATCTGGAACTCCCTCCCTGCTCTCTGTTTCCCCGACGTTACTGATATGCAGAGGTTTAAAACTAATGTAAACAGACATCTCGCTGCACAGCTCCCAATTCTCAGTAGCCCCTTACGTCTACAGTGGCACCCTGCCTTGTTTGGGGTGAAAAAAATTTTTAATTTAAAAAAAATAAAAATCCATAGCAAGATTCTCTGAATTTCAATTTCTTCTGAAGATCCCTTAAGCTTAAGCCATAAATGTTAGACATTTTTCAAAATTAAAATCATGTAATGGATTTTGATCCAAATTAGAATAATGATTTTGTATCATTATATCTTAAACATTTAAATAACGAACAAATTAGGCACAAGGTCATCAAATGTATGGGGAAAATGGAAGTCGTTGGTCATCCTTGGTCAAAAGTTATAAAAATGTCTATCTTACTTTTAACTAGAATCATCTTAGTCACCACAATACCACATTTACTGTAGCAGAAAAAATTAATCTTCCACCTCTTCTTTCTCTACTTCGTTATCTTCTTCTTTCTCTTCTTCTTCCTCTTTCTCTTCTTCTTTCTCTTCTTCTTCTTTCTCTTCTTCTTCTTCTTCTTTCTCTTCTTCTTTCTCTTCTTCTTTCTCTTCTTCTTTCCACGTCGTCCCTCGTAGACTACGCTCTCAGCCTTCTGCCGTCTTGCCTCCAGCGACCCGTTTTTATATCAAACTGGACTCTCGTCTCCGCGAGAGAACACGAGATTTCACGGGATTACCTGGCGATATTAAGCCTAGGACGCCATCTTGCCGCTCTTTGGGCGGTCCAGCCCTGCAGAGCGCGCATCGAGACCGTTTGCCAGGTAATCCCATGTTTTCACAATTTATACCACATTTACTCCTACTTTAAATATCTCTAAATTGCTGAAAACATGTTTTCATAAATACATTTATTTACAGAAATTCATTGGATTAAAATGGAAGTGGTATCTTAGGGAAAAAGGGCCAAGAAACGACAAAAAATGTTTTTATGAACCCCCCACTAAAACTCATTTAATCTATTATGTTATCTTTTAATGGGAATACGTTAGTGTTGTATCGGTTCTGTTGTCATACGACGGTCCTCCCAGGATTTACCTTTTCCTTTTTGAAGAGGGTGGAACAAAATATATATTGTGTGTATTTAGGCAGCATTTTCTCATTTATGCAAACATTATTAGAAATAACATAATTCGTCTGTTTAATTATACCTTTTTTTATTTTTTCAATTTTTATGATGGTCTTTTTGTATTAAAATCACAAAAATTAATAAACGTTCCATAGGTTTCACATGTTTCACGAACGTTTTCCATTCTTCGTCGAATCATCGTCAGGTGTCAAAAGCAAATGGACAAAAAAGCTGGAGAAAGAAGAGAATTTTAAAAGACGGTGGAGAAACGCGCAGAGAACGTTTTGCGCATTGTTCCAGGAAGTCGTTGGCAATTTTAAATTCAGCAACGCTGGATGGCATCACAGAACAAAATCGCATTACGTTCAGCATTTTAAAATGTTACTATTGGTTTCATTCTGTGATGCCATCCAGCGTTGCTGAATTTAAAATTGCCTAAATAAACACAATAAAAAAAATGACTCAATACTGATCACCCCTGAAGAAGGAATTTTATTCCGTAATCGATAGTATTAATGTAAGAAAAGAAAAAATAATAAATTAATCTTGTATTGCTAATTTGGCTTATATTTCAATTTTATTAACTTTCCATGCAATACTTTAAAACTTGAACGATAAACACACATATATATATATATATATATATATATATAGAGAGAGAGAGAGAGAGAGAGAGAGAGAGAGAGAGGAAGAGAGAGAGAGAGAGAGAGGGAGAGAATGCGTGGGTTTGTTTAAAATATATATGAATTTGATTTTAAAGACACAAACCGCTTTTCCTGTTCTATATTTTATTCTCATCATGTACATTTCCGAGTTACCTTTTTCCATTTTCTTACATCTTTGCTCGCAACCTCTTCTTCTTCTTCTTCTTCTTCTTCTTCTTCTTCTTCTTCTTCTTCTTCTTCTTCTTCTTCTTCTTCTTCTAATTGATGCAATAAGCCAAAGCTGGAATGATTGCTATACGTAACATGAATGCGAATGTTTTACACACGCGAATGACGAATCGAATCTGATACATGTAACGGCGGGGCCGGCACTTTCGGAATTGATCTATCACTATGGTTGCAGTGTTTGGATTAATCGCTCGGAGACAATGACCTCGCATTGATCATGCCAGTCGAATTTACAACACCCATAATGATACTCACAAAAGTACATCCCACATCTGCGGAGCAGCTTTGGCACATTGTGAAAACGTGCAATTACTGCGATTCCTTTTTATTACTTGCGTGGATTCGAATATAAATCGAATTTTTATTTTCTACTGGCACGTGAATGCTGAATACATGTGATTAACTATTACGTCTCTTAGTCGGCAGAGTCTATATTTCCTGTTTTCCTGGGTATCATCTATATTGGCTTTTATGTAGTTCTTTCTGGTTGCGTTTTATGATTTCGTTTAGCTTTTCAAGTTTCCCTTTCGAACCCACGCCCATGTTTTATCTATAACGCTTTTTGTATTATTTACTTTGGTGATGTTTTGGGCGACAATAATCAGCCTCTCTGTATTTTGTGATATGTATTTATCTAGTCCTTTAATTGCGTTGTTTCCGTAATCATCAATATATACCAGTACTCTGTCTGTATTATTTTAGTTATCGTCGCGGTCTTGCGTGTTATCCTCACAGCGCTTCAACCATCTTAAGGTGTGTCTTGTCGAACTCGCAACTCTGTACGGTATTTATAATGGAGCCCTTTATTTAATTAATGGGGTAGCTTTATTTAATTAATGGGGTAGCTTTATTTAATTAATGGGGTAGCTTTATTTAATTAATGGGGTAGCTTTATTTAATTAATGGGGTAGCTTGTCCCGGTTCCGTCGTTACGAATTACTGCAAACTTCGACCCGATAAAACACACACGGAACAAGTGCAAGCTAATCTCGTGGTTTCGTTAAAGGGTTCCGTTCGAAACTTCATACAGATCCATGAGTTCGACATAAAAATTCTCGGGTTCGACAAAACGCGCCTGAAGAAGGTCGGATGTTACATCGGGCAAAACGTTGTGAGAATAACATCCACGATGAGAACAGTAGTAGTCAGAATAATCCAAAAAATACAAATTATCAATCCTCATCTAAAAAATTCTGAAACATAATACTAATCACCTTTCCTCTTTTTTCAAATTTACATAAAGTCGGTCTACATCATCCTGTGATAAACATGTTCCAGAATAATGAAATACTTTCATAATGCAGGAAAATACGTCCTATAAAGTAAAGAGCGACTAATAATGCATTTTTCTGCATCTTAATCACTTTAGGAAGTGAAACAATAAAAAGAGTAGGAAGCCTAAACAACAACGAACGCAGCAATCACCAATAAAAACAATTGCATAAAGATGCATTATATATATATATATATATATATATATATATATATATATATATATATATATATATATATATATATATAAAGAAAAGTTTAAGTTGATAAACTAAAATAATTAATGAGTTACACTTATATACCTTTAGTAAAAAATACATTATTAGATACCCAAGATATGCTTTAATACCGTAGTTAAAAATAAGCTCAATAATTAATAGGTTATATCAAGCGATCATATAATTAATAGGAACAGGATTCAAATTTTTTTTGATTATTAGTAATATGTTATGAATTTTTTAAATCAACCATATAAAATTATGACATGATATGTGTCAATCCCAGCTCAAATCACCCCTTCTATTATTAAACATATCCCAATATCGATTAGCAATAGATTTAGCAATAATTCTTCCACTGAAGAAATCTTTAATGCCAATAGTTATGCATACAATAACGCTATACAAAACAGTGGTTATATTAATACTAAGATTGAGTATAATAGCAGAAATAATAAGAAAAAATAGAAGAAAAAATAGAAACCTAGAGGAAAATTTAATATACCCCGCGTTTAATTTCCTAGTTAAATTCAAAATTAAACATATGTTTCTTAATCCTTTAAGTCGGCATTTCACTTCAAATAAACTTTACATGAAATATTTAATAAAAATACTGTTAAACTTAGCTATTGCTGTACAAATAACTCATAAAAATAACTAAGAGCTATAATAGACAGTTCTCAGACCATAATAATAGAATTAACAATACACAATATAGTAATAACGTTAAAAATGAGTGTAACTGTAGACGTAAAAGTGAATGTCCACTACAAGAAAATTGTTGAACAAGAGCAGAGACTATTAAAGAACTAGGTTCCCAGAAGATACTTCAAGTCTGAAAAAAACATCGGTTGAACAAGTACTGATTATAAAGCTAGATACAGAAACCATAACAAATATATCACAATACTCTTGATGAGAAAGGTGACACCTCATTAGTCATTAGTAATTAAGAAAACAATAAGGTACCTGTACTGAAATGGATCGTTTTGAAGATAACTATAACGTTCACTGATATAGATAAATTACTGAATCAAAGGGATGAAATAGGTATTTGCTGTAGACATTTTCAACAGTCCACCCTAGATAATATAGTAAAAACCAACAGAATTTACCATAACATTTCGTAAAGAAACCTTAATAAACCTACTATCTGGTTTAGCATAACAATAAGAACATTTCCAGCTAAGCATATAATTAATATTACTTTACATCCTTTACTAATTGCAATTAAATTAAGTATTAAGCTAACTAGTTAATAGGTATTTTAAATATAAAAACCACAGTAAATGATTGTGTGGATGTAGATAATAGTAAGTCAATTGAACAAGATTATTTTAATAATTTAAGAAATAGACAAATAATTACAAAGCCCAGAGTTAATTGATGTAAATGAATAGTATATTTAATGACAATTGTTTCACTTTCATTATATTTTACGTTGGTAAGGGTTAATTAATATTGTTTTAGAATTGTTGAAATTTCAATACATTGTGTGGCTTGTCTTTACTTGACTTTAATTTGCATACATACTTATGTAATTGTATTATGTTTGTAAGGATATGTTTTTTGATACGTGTGATTGCCATGTTTTATTTTTACAAAATGTTGTTTGTGCTGGTGTTATGGTTATGATTTATGAATGTTATAATTATTTGCAATATGAATTTTGACAACAATGTTCCTGTTATTATCAGTCTAGCTTAATGGTAATTATAAAATTAAGAGGTTTAATTAACACCGGTTTAATTTTTACTTAACTGGTTTGAATATAAATGGATTTATTAAACACCCTAGTTAACTACAATAGATAGATAATTGAGTTAGTAGATGATCTAGAAACCTGCGCAATTTGTAATAATAAAGTAAAATTCCGTCAGTGCATTTTAGGATTGCTTCTAATTCTACATCCATCATGTAACCATGATGGATGTAGAATTTAATATACTAATTCATAAGTATAATTACCAATGAAATGAGTCCGTATTTGTGTGTGTGCTAATGTGAAGTGTCTTCCTTGTAATATGTGTGTATGAGTAATATTAAATACACGGTGATATGGGCTGTAGTTTTAACCATATCTAGTTGACGAAAGTATGTATGTTTATCTTAGACTAATGTGTATAAATATACGTTCTGTGTGTGTAAATATTGGAGATTTCTAAGTGGTAAGAAATGTTTATGCTGATTTGCTGGTGCGTTATGGCTTGTATGCATGTACATATATTCTGTCTACGCAGGTATGAAATGGACACTTATTGTTCTCCAATGTGTGAGTGCATAATGGGAGATGCGACTGATACAATTATACATGCTTAAAAAGTCTTCACCCCCACAATTATAACATTGAATAGAACGCCGTCGTCGATTTACTGGTCTCAATCATCTATACCTCTGACTTTCTTTCGGAATATGTAATTATTATCGTTGCAGCCCTGATGATATGCGTTTAGCACAGAAACGCAAGTTCATTTGTGTAGGCTGCTTTAATGTTTATATAAAGTTTATTTATAAAGCCCTAGTCTGTATTTAGCACTTTTTAAAAGATATTGGTTTTAAGTTCATTTTATCAATATATTTGAACTTGCTTAATTAAATTACACACACACACGCACACACACACACATACATAATACATACATACATACATACTTATAACACTTGTCAAATAGCCAGGTAATACATTGATTTTCATTTACGATTTGTTTGATGTTTCAGTTTTAGAACGTGACTGTACATTATAAAAAACAAATTATATTTTTGTCTACTGGCATCTTATGAACAACTTTATTCTGCAGATGCCACATTTCTTGTTTGAAATAAAAACAAAGATCTGTTCATATAAACTCCATGTAAAGCAAATGTAATATTGTCTTCATATTAGATAATATAGAGGTAAACAGAGACAGATGCGCTCATATTGGTATGGATTTTATTCGCTGACACGTTATTAGTGGTATTACTTGCGGCTGTTAAGCAGCGCGAGTCTATATAATTTATTAACTGTGTTTATAGGCGTCTGGCTCATTTGCCGCCTCGACAGTTGCTGTAAATCAGAATCAGAAATTCAGACACACGCCCACGCACATTTCAAAAGGGAGATGGTGGTGCGGGAAGAAAGGGGGAGAAAGAGGAATATAGGGGGCGCTGTGTGTATAAATAGTTAGGTAAGTCAGCCAGACACGGCAGACGCGTGCGAGGAAATGAACTCAAGGAAGAAGGCGCGTATATGCGCCCACGTTTGAAAAGGTGAATGTGTGCCGATGAGTGAGATAGATATGCGCGCCTTTCTCGACTCGCTTACATTGTAAGAGAACGAACCGAAATAGGAAAAAATGATTCGCCAGGTAAGCGACATCAGTTCATTTTCATTATAAAAAACAAACAAACAAAAAAAACAGGTAAAAACGAATAGAACGTCCAATTTTCCTAGTTTCGTTTTCCTTCTTTCGCATTTATTATTTAGTGTGCATTTCGGTTCCCTATTTCTCATCTATTCATATAGATAAATAAACATTTACATTTTCGATACCATTTTTTTTAATGTGACAGGAAAGAATATAAACGAAAGAAGAAATCACTTTGCCTTTTCACTTGCAAGTTTGAAATAGACCATAACTTGTTAAAAATCAAATCAGTCCCTGTACAGAAAGGAATATTTGAGCAGAAATGTTAAATTTCAGGCCAGGAAATAAAACAACATTGCGAAACTGAACTATTTGTTATATTAAAGGCAAAACACTAATTGAATTTTTTTTTGAATAATTTTTTTTTTAAATCAATATGCAAATTAGTTAATCTTGCAACTAATATCGCATATACATAATAAGCCGTACCCGTGTATTAAAAAGACTATGGTTGCATATTTTGGCTAGTTGTTTTATCTAATTGCTCGGTAAAGTGGGTTTGTTTGTTTTTTATAAAATGAAGAAAGAAAATAACCCCATCTTTTATTTTAATAAATGAAACGCGGAATAATAAAAACAGTTCTGAAACAAAATTTACCCTTTACGGCGTAAAATGTAAAACAAAAAATCCTAAACTCGCTTAAGGTCGTAAAAAGATAATAATATTTCAAGGTGTACTTAAAATAAAATCAACAATTTAAAAAAATAAAATACAGTGAGCATGATTCTAAATTTAGTTATTTAATTGCTCAGTAAAATGTGCTTGTTTGGTTTTTACAAAAAAGAATTAGTAATTTTTAAATCAATTATTATTTAAATTAAACAATTTGATTAAAATAAATTTGATTTAAAACATAATTTCTAATAAGATTAAAAAAAAAACGTTTTAATAAAAAAAGATCAAAGTAAATATATTATTTTGAGCGATTCGTACGATAAAGCTCATATAATGTGTTGCTTACATGTTATTAATCAAATAACGCGCCCAGTCTTGTGTTCCTCTCTCTCTTTTCCTTCTCTCTCTCTCTTTCTTTCTCTCTCTCTCTCTCTCTCTCTTTCTCTCTCTCTCTTTCTCTCTCTTTTTCTTTCTCTCTCTTTCTCTCTCTTTTTCACTCTCAATTTCTATCTTTTTTTCTCTCTCAATTGCACTACCTCCCCCTCAAAAGAAGTACACGAGAAGGTAATCCCTGGCAGAGTAGTATAATGACCACAGAACAAATACTACATCCACTCCTTAAAAAAGAAAGAAGTAATGCCTGGGAGGATGATATCATGACAAAAGAACAGATACTGCACTACCTCCACACCTCTCAAAAAAGGAGGAGGTAATGCCTGGGAGGCCGATATCATTACAACAGAACATATACTACACTACCTCCACACCTCTCAAAAAGGAGGAGGTAATGCCTGGGAGGCCGATATCATTACAACAGAACATATACTACACTACCTCCACACCTCTCAAAAAGGAGGAGGTAATGCCTGGGAGGCCGATATCATTACAACAGAACATATACTACACTAGGGCAGGTTGATTTTGGTACCGTGGTAATGCGATGGTAATGCGATGGTAATGATAGTTGCGTTTGGCATGATAAATAACGACACAAAATATGTTTTCCCAAATCGTTACCGTAAAGTGAGGAAACGACTTTAAAAGTTGGAAATTAACGATTCCGCATGTCCTTTCGGTGATCAGTGAAAGATTTACCGCCGTCAAAATATTCCGTACCGATAAGGTAATAAAAATGTGTAAATGTGATTTAATAAAGATTTTATCAACTAAATTATGTACATTGTTCTCAATAAATCAAATAAAAATAAATAAGGATTATAAATAATGAAAAATATTCACTTGTAAAGGCAAAATGGAGATTAAATATACAGTGTTTAGTAAACACAGTATTTTACTATTTACATAAGTGACAGCGATAAAAGATCGCTTCATTATTTTTCTTTTATGGAGTTCAGGATTTATGATTTTTCAGTAGAAAACAGATTAGACTAATTTTAATAATTAATAAACCGAAAAATGTCTTCATTTTGATGATAAAATAAAATGAATATAGTTTATTTATAATAGTGTCTCTGGAATTTTCTTTTTGGTTATTATTTAAGTTTACACCGTTTTAAATGGATGCTGTTATTGTTTATGAATTGTATGAAATATTGACGACTGTTGGATTTTAATAATTAGTAATTGGGTATCTTTTACAATAGCCTTCAAACGAAAACGCTGAAAAAACAAATATATAACAAATAAAAGTTACCGAAGCCATAAAAGTTAATTTCCAACACATCTGTAACATTTATTAATAATTATAATCCGTTAAAAGTGCTATTATTTATAAATCGATATTTTTATCGTATAGAAATTTGACCGAAAACATGGCGGCGCCTCGTCAAAATTTGCAGCCTCGTTTTCGCTGTTTTTTTTTTACTGGGACTCATATTCAAAGCGCAATTTTTCATTTTTCAGACAAACAAAAGAAAAAAACAAAATTACATTTTAAGCAAAAGGAATAAAATCATTTTCTTTTTATTTACATGTCATTGTGCTTTTATTTACATATTATTTTCATTCGTCACACCGTAATGTTTTTTTCCTATTGTTTCTTGCATAAAAATTCATGTAAATATGTTTACATTTCTTTGTTGTTTCTTTAAAAAAGAACTAACCCTAACCCCTAACTCCAGCCCTAACCCTATACCCTAACCCTAACCCCTAACCCCTAACCCCTAACTCCAGCCCTTACCCTAAACCTAACCCTAACCATAACCCTAAACCCTAACCCTAAACCCTAACTCCAGCCCTAACCCTAAACCTAACCCTAACCCCTAACTCCAGCCCTAACCCTAAACCCTAATTCCAGCCCTAACCCTAAACCCTAACTCCAGCCCTAACCCTAAACCCTAACTCCAGCCCTAACCCTAAACCCTAACCCTAACTCCAGCCCTAACACTAACCAAAATTCTCGTTAAAATGTTCGTTTCATAAAATTAAATTTAAAAAAATGCAAACCAAAAAAAACAAAACGCCGCTTTGATTATGAGTCATGGTAAAAAAAAAACAACGAGAACCTGACTGTCGACGCCATCTTTGTTGCAAAAACAGACGTGACAAAAATTTTTTTTTCATGTCTAATAAAACTCATTTATCCTACGTAAAAATACAAACAAATGGAATAGCTAACTAGGAAAATCTCCAGTCTCGACGTACGTCGCAATTATTTGTTGCATATTCATTTTTTGACCACGTTCTACAACTTTTTTTGAACCCGACTCGCGAGCTATTGTAAAAGATTCCTAGTAATTTTATATTTTTATACAAGAAACTTAATTATTTGAAATAGAAAGAAAAAAAGCTTGTTTAATTTACATATGTATATATTTTAAGTGTATCTGGCGTTAATTCAAACGCGTTTGTTTTTCTCCGCTGAAGAAATTAGGGTATTTTTAACAATAGCCCTACAACGAAAACGCTGGAAAAAAAACAAATATACAACAAATAAAAGTTATCGTAGCATGTAAAAGCTGATTTCAAAGTTACCTGTGACATTTATTAATGATTATAATCTGTTAAAAGTGCTGTTTTTTTATAAATCGATATTTTTATCACACGCAGACTAGAAAATAAAATGGCGTCGGCTTCTTCACATTTTCGAAGCCTCGTGTTTTTTTTTTACTGGGACTCATATTCAAAGCGCAATTTCATTTTTCAGCCAAGCAAAAGAACAAAACAAAACTACATTTTAAGCAAAATA
The DNA here is from genome assembly GCA_963556195.1 of Sepiola atlantica. Taxonomy (NCBI): domain Eukaryota; kingdom Metazoa; phylum Mollusca; class Cephalopoda; order Sepiida; family Sepiolidae; genus Sepiola; species Sepiola atlantica. The sequence continues at coordinate 139,777,696 of OY744527.1, read as the reverse complement.
AATAAAATCATTTTCTTTTGATTTACATGTCATTGTGCTTTGATTTACATATTATTTTCATTCGTCACTCCGTAATGTTTTTTCCCTGTTGTTTCTGTAAAAAATTCCTTACCATAACCCTAACTCCAAATGTTTTTTTCCCTGTTTCTGTAAAAAATTCCTTATCGTAACCCTAACTCCGGCCCTAACCCTAACTCCGGCCCTAACCCTAACCCTAACTCCGGCCCTAACCCTAACTCCAGCCCTTACTCTAACCCTAACTCCAGCCCTAACCCTAATCCTAACTCCAGCCCTAACCCTAATCCTAACTCCAGCCCTAACCCTAACCCTAACTTCCACATGGGCAGCTTAGACTTGGCAAAGAACGACCCTACCGGGCTATAATGTCCACACTTCTGGCAAATTTTATTGTCTCGTCGATGTCAGTACTAAAGCGTACTCCTATCGACATAATGGTCAATTCGCTCATGGCACGATAGATGAGTTGCGCTTGGGTCATTTCCGCACGTCTTTGCAGCAACAAGAAATACATGGAAATGTCCCCCATTAAAATGTTCGTTTCATAAAATTAAATTTCAAAAATGCAAACCAAAAAAACGCCGCTTTGATTACTCATAAAAAAAACCACCACGTGACAACTGTTGACGCCATTTTTATTAAGTAAACTTTTTGTTGCAGAAAAAAAAAATTTTTTTCATGTCTAATAAAAACCCATTTACCATACGTAAACATACAAACAAATGGAATAGAAAACTAGGAAAATCTCCAGTCTCTACGTACGTTGCATTTATTTGTTGCATATTCATTGTTTTGACTACGTTCTACAACTTTTTTTTTCAACCCGACTCGCGAGTTGTAGGGCTATTGTTAAACATTCCCGAAATTATATTTTCTATTTTTAGGTAAGTGATACAGTTTCGTTCCTTCTATATTGTTTCGTGTTTCAAATTAAATTGTATCAATGTTTCAGTTTTGTATTAAAAATATAGCTGATACTATGTTATACTCGACATACTTTAAGCTAATTTTTTGCTCTTATGTTATTTCCCACCACACTTTTTTTTCCATTTTTTATGGACCATTTTTTTCTGTGTAAACTTACCGGTTATGTCGCTAGAGAAATCCTTTTTTCTTTTTTTTTTTAAATATTTTACGCCATAAATTAGATTTTAGAGTGGGGATCACTTTACAATATACATTTTATGTATAATGATCACCCATTTCATGCCCATCACACTATAAAAATACCCAACACTTGTTTTTTGCATTTTTTATTGACCATTTTTTTCTGTGTAAAATTACCGATTATGTCGCTAGAGAAACCCTTTTTTTGTTTTTTATCCAATATTTTAGATTTTAGAGTATTTTTTTTTAGTTTGATGGTCATGCATTGGGTGATCATTTTACATTAAATTTATTTGGGAAAATTATCCCCCACTCTAAAATCTAAAATATTGGGTAAAAAAATGTTTAAAAGAGAAGGATTTTACCATAACTCAAACAGTATTGAGAGTCTGTTTAAATGGTCCTGTCATTTCAAGCTACAATTTTAGATGCAGCCTAACCCTAATTCAAACACACTATCACTAAAGCTAACCAAAACTCCTTACCATAATTGTCAGCCATTTTTTATATGAAACTAGAAAATATTATAAACCAAACTGTTTTAGATTTATTCATTTATTTTATTTTATTTTCAGATAAAAATGTCTGTTTTAACTCATAGTAAGAGTTCCAAAAGATTTTGCGGTCCATCTTGTCCTTTGGATAAAAGGGAACCCCAACTTTACGACAAGTTATCCAGTTTAGTTATTTCCTTGAAAATACTTATCCCCACTTTTAAAATAATTATATTTCCAAATTGATTACAAATGAAATAATCAATATTTGGCAAGCAGTGAACCCACAATTGCCCTTGTTAAGAGAATATTATATAGGGCAGAAGTTGAAAGTATTTTGCTTCAAGAGGCCAAACTGATTAACAGGAAAACTCTTACTGCATCCAAAGTGAAAATAATTAAGGAACAGCTGGACAAATTATTTGATATTTCTTCATGTTGCTGCAAACTGCCTGTCTTAAGATGTGATGACTTTGCTGCAAAGTGCAATACACAAAATTTCCAAACAAGGCATATAGTCTGCACGTATCCTCCTAACAAGAAGGTAATATAACTTCTATGGTTGTTTTTTGTTTGTATTTTTTAATTTGAACTAATTCATGTCCCAATTTTCAATATTTAAATTAATTGAAAAAAATGAATTTACTTCTGAATATCTTCCTTTTTCTAGTAAATAATATTGTGATATTTTCCTTAATATTTGTCATGTATGCTAGATCTGTTATTAAACACATGCACATTTTGAAATTTCAGATTCTCATTGAAGAGAGAGAATATTTAAAAGATCAGAAAGAGAAAACAGGACCAAAAGGTAGTTTCCAGATGCTGTCAAAAAATACAAAAAAGATTCAGCTGAAGCAGATAGATTAGACAGGCAGATTGAAAGACAGCAACAAGATTCTTCACATGTTGCTTCCTCTACATCAGAAATCTTTTCACAGATATCTTCCAGTGAAGAAACAACCGATGACAGTTTTGAGCCAGGGAGACAGTCTAAGGGACCTTACAGTCTTTTAAAAATCCCTAGAAATGTTATTGAACTGATTAGAGGTGATATATGTTCTAACCTTGGGGATTGCCTTGCTAATGCCTTTCTATTAGACTTACAACGCATGGGACTTCTTCATCCAACCATTAATTTAAAATATATTATTATAGACCAATCAGTAATAGATAGGGAAAAGGCAAGAGTGAAAGTAACCAGCCACCAAAAACATGTCCAGGAATATGAACATCTTATCTGCATTGAAGTTGATTGCAGAGTTAATAAGGACACTCTGTATTAAAAGGAGATTACAGAGGAAATGATGAAAAAATGATGAAGAAAAGCAAAAAAGCGCCACTTAGCATTTACCAGAGAGATAGGAACTGCAAGTAAATATCTCGCTCATAGAGTGATACCCAACATTTGTGCTGCTGTTCTAGAAGAGTACAACAGTGTAAATACTGCTAAGGCAATTTTGGTGGACAATACCAGTGCAAACACTGGTTGCGAAACAGGGATGGTTACAGCTTTGGAGAAAAAACTTAAAAGGAAGTTACATACCATTCATCAAAATTAAATGCCATTTAGAGTCATCTTTAAGTTAATTGATAGAACTACAAGAAGCTCTACCACTTTCACTGGTCCTTTAGGGGGACTTTGTGGAACTAATTACCAGGATTTGCTCCAGATAGCATTTCATAGTATTAGTGGTGCTCTGGATAATTTTTATCTTACTCCAGAGGTAATGAATGATTTAAGTGGTGACCAGCGACTACTTTTGGGAATATGCTGTAGGCATTTCTAAAGGGAAAGTGTCCAGTCTTTTTTGTAATTTTGTACAATTTTTGCAGTTCTCGTTTATTGAATACAGTTAAAAATGACATATTTTACTAGTGCTGATTCATACTTAGAATTCTGGTTTGAATATGTTTTCAATTCATTGTATCTAACAAAAAATATCAATTTTATCTGGATTTATTAGTGAAATAGTAACATTTTGAAGTGAGTTTGTCAGCAAAATCCGGCGGAAATTAGTGATTTCTGAACATTTTTGTACCCGATCTTTAAAACTAAATGCTTAGTTAAGTTTTAAAGTTAGGAATCTAATTTTTGGTATCAGTTCTCATAACACCAACCCCAGCTTTCGCCACCACAGCAGCGTTGATTTTCTAAAGAAAGTAACAAATCAACCTGCCCTAATACTTCACTGCTTCTACACCTCTCAAAAAAGGAGGAGGTAATGCCTGGGAGGATAGTATCATGACAACAGAACAGATACTACACTACCTCCACACCTTTAAAAATAGGAGGTAATGCCTGGGGGTGGTATCATGACAACAGAACAGATACTACACTACCTCCACACCTCTAAAAATAAGGGAGGAGGTAATGCCTAAGATGGTGGTATCATGATCACAGAACAAATACTACACTACCTCCACACCTCTAAAAAAGGGAGGAGGCAATGCCTGGGAGGGTGGTATCATGACAACAGAACATATACTACACTACCTCCACACCTCTCAAAAAAGAAGGAAGTAATGCCTGGGGGGTGGTATCATAACAACAGAGCAGATACTACACTATGCCCCTGAATTGAGCATTTAAGGATAGTACATTAGTCTGAAATAGTATATACTATACTATTTCATAATAAGTACAATAGTATTAAATAGTATTGTGTTGGCTTCAGACACAGACAAATGCATAATCTCCATTATTAATAGATGGTGTGTCTCTTGTGGAAAGTTGAATCAAATAAAAATCGGGCGTTATGACTTTACTTTTACTTTCGCATTTATTCATTTAGATTTATTATATAGATATTTGTTATTTATTATAATTTCTATTCAGTATGTCACACTTAACTTTGAAATAGACTTGCTGTTGGCTTGTCACGCTTAAGTTTGAAATAATATGTTCGTTGGTCTATTTCGTTTAAGCTGGAAATTATTTGATCTCTCACGGTTAATTTATAAATATTAATTTTCGTTGATCCGTCGCGCCTAATTTTGAAATAGCATTTCCTTTGGTCTGTCACACTTAAATTTCAAACAACGTTTTGAATAGACGCATCTTATGAACACCTGTTCTTTCTACTCTCATATATTAATTAATATTTATTATCTTCAGTCATTTTATATTGGATGTGTCTTCACATCTGTATCAAAGGATTTGTCCGTCGGTCTGTTACGTTTCGGTGTTAAATAGCATCATTGTTGGTCTCTTACGCTGAAGTTTTAAATAATATTTCGATTACTAAACAAGCAAATTGAATGGACGCATCTTATAAACCTGTTCTTGTTATCTTTTTATGTATGTATGTATGTATGTATGTATGTATGTATGTATGTATATATATATATATATATATATATATATATATATATATATATATATTATATTGTGTGTATTTAAGTAGCATTTTTTCATTTAAGCAAACATTGTTAAAAATAACAGAATTCGTCCGTTTAATTATACCTTTTTTATTTTTTCAATTTTTCTGATGGTCAGTTTTTATTATAATGAAAAAAATAATTAATGTCCCTTAGGTTTCACGAACGTTTTCGATTCTCCGTCGATATCGCCTTCATGTTTTTGTAGATATTGGTATTTGGTAAACTCTAGCTCAATTTACCAATATCCACAAAGACATAACTGCACTCTAGTTAACAACAGGAAAATAATACATTCCGAAACCAATTAAAAAAAAATTTAAAACACTGGAAGCTATCTACATAAAACACAACAACCTAAAATTAATAACATCACATATGAAACCAGTGGCAACATTTTAAAATGCTTAACGTAATGCGAAAAGACGTTGTCGATTCAAATTCAGCGACGTCGGAGTAGCATAACAGAATAAAAAATGTTACCAAACTACTAGCAAAAATCACTTAAATGACCGGAAAGTACACCAACTGAAACGTTGTGAAAATAGCAACAACCAAGATGAAGAAAATAATTGGAAATAATGTAAATAGCAACCATAATGCATCATATAAATATCGTAAAATACTATGAACCTAAGTATTAGGATTTCCTTTAGGTCGTCCTCAATAATATCCATAAACAATATGTACATGCAAAATAAATAACCGATCTCCAAAATGTAGAAACATTTTGACCCTCTTCACTTAAAAAAAAATACCAAAATTCAGGAAATCAATCAGTTTTAATGAAATGTTCAATATTTATTAATTAACGATCACGCAATATAATGGAACCATTTTTTTAAATCTTAGAAAAAAGGTATTATTTTTTTAACAAAATAAACCTTTACTAAAGTTATATTTTTATATATTAAAATAAATGCATGAATTAAAAAAAAAATATGAAAATAGAGCACTGTAGATGTTTAAAATATTATTTTTATTATTTCGTATATATTACGAAAAAGGCCCGTAAATTTCGTGTTAATAAAATCACTAAAACTCGACGAAAAATTAATTTCTTAAATTGGCGATGTTATCATTGAATAAAGCATTGTTTAATCAATATTTTAACAAAAAATAATATAATTGCAAAACCTATTTCATGTGATTTTTATGATAAGAGTTTCTGGGAATATATAACATTATATTTCTCTTTCGCACATGAACGTGTCATCATCAGCGTAAGAATTTTTTATATATAATCTTGAAAATAAACAAAAAAATTATCAATTTGAGAATCAGGATCATAACGTAAAAAAGAATTTAAGAAATTGGATAATTTCTACTAACGATTGACTTGGAGAGGTATTGTAGCTCTTTTCTGTAATAAACAGACGGGATTAGCTCACGAACAACCACTCACTCCCCCACACCGTCCTCAAAATTTGATTTTTAGAAATTCAACAATTTCGTTGATTTCACAATTTATCGTCAGTTATTTGGAAAGATAAAACGTAAGTTTGTATTTGCTTTGTCATTTTTCATTAATAAATATTATTTAAAAAGTTCAAAACAATTATTTATTAATAAAAAAACTAGAATTCAAATATGACATTTTCTTTCAAAATTGAACTTTTTTCAATGAATATTGTCAGTGTAGTCATTGACTTTAATTTACTTTTTTACACTTAAAATAAAAAAAAATACTCGTTTAGCTTTATTTGAATCGTTAAGACACATGTAAGAAATTCTTACATGTGTTGTAACAATAAATTAGTTATTATAAAAATTAATGTAATTTAAAATTACATTAATTTTTAAAGAATAAATCGAGTAATGTAATTGTACAAGATTTTAATCAATCATCATGTAAAAATAATTAATAAAATTGACGCAGTTCGTAACGTAAAAATTAATAAAAAAAAAACTTTTACGGCAGTTCGAGTCTTCCATACTTAGAGATTTTATAGCCATATTTCTGTTTATAATTACAACACAGGTTCCGGACATGTTTTAGCTAACTTTCACTTTTTCTTTGATAATTAAAATTTTTTAGAAAAAAGTGGTACATTCTTGTGTAATTCACTCTCTTGAGACTAATTTAATAATTATCTTTGAAACAGTTCCAGAAAACTGATATTTACCTTTCCATCGAATTTAAACATGTTTTATTGAATCTGCAGTTTTAACTGATTTTTCGCTTTTTTGATAACATTTTCCATTGAAAATTTTTTTCACACGTAAATATACATTTGTTTCCTTTTAGATATTAACTTAATAGTTTTATCTTTCAAACACAATCAAAAGTTAAACGAAAACTTCTTTTAAAAATTAAGAAAAGACACTTTTAAGAACTATAGCCAGTACAAGCGACGGCCATTTTTGCACGTACCTAATAAACAGTAAGAGAGTTGTTATTTAAAAAGAAAAGCGGAGTATTTTAACTTTTATGGGTCGTTTTTAAATGGGGATGAGTTTAATTATTTTAGCAGTCAAATTGCAAAAGGGAATTGCACAGACAGCTCTTTTATAATAAGCATTCACCACTTACCAATGCCAAAAACCATCCGAGAATAAGGGTTAGTGAGACTTTCAATTGGATAATAGAACAGTTCTATGAAAGGATTGAGAAGTATTATTTATTCATAGGGCGACTCAACCGATATTTGGTGACATTGGACTTGAAAACGATCATATTGTAGTCTGTACGGTAACATTTCCGCGGTAACGTCTTCTACAGACGGGAAGTTCTTGGGAAATAATTCTGTTCATAGACTGAATGTATGAATCAACAAAGTCTCTGCTCAACTGGACAAGGTGAAAGCAATCTCGAAGTCAAATCTTCCTACCAAGAGAATACTGACATTTTCGAAGCCATTGTTATATCTGTTCTGAGAAAAAGTAGCACGTGAACATTTACCAAACGACCAGTATACATACAGTGTACGGTCTGTACAAAGGAATGCTAAGAGATGCTCTCAACATCTACGAACGAGCAACGTTATGAACACCGCACTCAGATCTCAGATGATTACACTATTTATGAAAACTTTAGGACAAACAATAATTGATACGATATATCTAAAAAGTCATCAAACGCGGAATAAGCGCAGTCTACACCAGCGGATGAAACAAAAGGTTCAGTTGAAAACGTCGGCATCTTACAGATAGGCAAAAGATACACGTGAGGAAACCGGAGAATACAATGGCCGAGAATGTGTGAAAATCGTACAAACCAAGATGAGGAAAAAAACACTTTGAAACATATAAATAATGTAATAAAAACAAAGTTGAAAACCCGTTATTTTGGTCTTATCCTCCCACAAACACACAGATATGGTAATAAAGGTTAAAACGATGATAGATGATGCACACCGGGTGCAGAGGACGATGAGATTGCAAAAAAGATGCGCTTTAAATCTTGTTGCCACTTGATCCAGATTTGGTCTGGTGCGAAGTCATAACAAAATCCTGATACCGATAATAAACAATTTATATCATTGGTATTGTTATGTTAGTCAGAAGTTATAATAACAAAATAACCAAAGTGTAAGGTCTTTAAAAGAGGATGGATTATTTCAACGTATACCTTGTACAAAACAATAGCACTACCGGTAATCAAATAGGATTAACAAAGGGCCGGCGGGACAGCTATAAAAGTAGGGGGGGTCTCCTAAAAAGTGTGTGGGGGGCCGGCCCACATTCAATATCTTGACTAAAAATGATCGTCCGATAGTGGTTGAGAGCTCGTTAGAAGCGGAATAGAATTCTCTTGGTAATAGAGAAAGAAAATTTCAAAATATTTTAATTCTTTGGCGTCTGGCCTCAAATTACCTTATTTGGGCATATTGGGGAAAATCACTGTTTGGGGCATATTTTGGTTTAAAATTATCGTCTGGTAGTGGTTGATGGCTCGTTAGAAGCGGAATTGTATACTCTTGGTGATAAATGAAGAAACATTTTTTAAAATTCAATTGTTTGGCGTCTGGGCCCAAACTACCATATATGGGCATTTTGGACCAAAAATACCTTTTTTTGGCATAATTTAGACATGAAATGATCTTCTAATAGTGGTTGAGGTCTTGTTGGAAGCATATTAGCAAGTCGCTTCTGGTGAAAAAAGAACAAACAGAAATTTCAATTTTGGGGGGCCTGGGCCAAAATAACCATATTTGGTCATTTTGGGCAAAATACACCTTTTTGGACTTAATCTAGACATAAAATGATTTTCTGACACTGCTTCATGGCTCATTTGAAACATATCAGCAAGTCGCTTCTAGTAAAAATGACAACATTCAAGAATCAGTTGGTTTATCAAATATAGAGAATACATAAAGTTAAAAGTATTAACTGACAAGGTGCATATACAAGTACAAAAGTAAAACGTATAAAAGTTTAAAGTATAAATGTATGTATTAGAATAGCTCGTTTGAAGCGTATTAACAAGGCAGACTTGCATTGTTTCTCTGTTCTTCACTTCAAATTGCGTTCATTGGACTTTGCTCAAAAGATACTGTATCGGTTGTTCTGTGGACAGAAGAACTGGAGGGGGATGGAATGAATAACTTTGGATATTATGCGGATCCTCAACAATGCGAAAAAAGAATGTATCAATGCAATCCGAAAAATCACCGGTATGTTAATGGATACACCATGTGCGAGTGGAGGAAATACAAATAATGGTCCGCTTTGCAACAGATTTTTCAGCCCTCAAAATCGCTTTTACGGATGTTCTCTCACCCGTAACAGCGTCGATCGCGAAAGTTTTGAAACGTTCATGAGTAACACCAACATCATCCTAACTATCAACCAGTCTGTCACAAACAAATGTGTGCATGTGGAAGCATTGAAAAATTTGGGCATCGAGATAATGCTTCATCTCAGAATTGCCTTCGTCGATGAGAAGGCTAAACCATGGATTATTATAATCCCGAGCTACTATCAAATGTGTGCCCATAGTTCAAGTGGAATAACGGTAACTCGATAGCAAAATGGAGTGAGAGTCCAGTAGAGTCTTGGAACAAGCACGTTCGATCTTTCCTAAGTGGTCCAGCTGCATTGTCTCGGCAACTGTCCATCAAGGACAATATTCATGATATACTTCGACGAATGTTAATAATGTCTCACCCTGAAATCGCTTCACGACGCCTCCGACCTCACTGTAATATTTGTGATGTAACTGGACACACAGCAAGGTCAATCAGACATACCAAGTCGACTGCTTTAACTATGGAACAAGCTCAAATAGATTCATTGTATTATTGACAAGTTTACTTTTGTTTGTTCGTTCATTGAACATTTTCAGCAAAATTTTACTTAAATACCGGAAAATTTCAATTTTCCTTGAAAAATAAAGAATTTTCGAGAAAATACTGTGTTTGACTCCTTAATACCTTTTGATTGATCTCTTTTTAATGATAATGTGCATAACATCTATTTTGTAGTACACCAGGTCCCCTACAGTGAGAAATTATGAGAACGTTTTCAAAAATTATGATTTTTCTGAAAAATTTGGGGAAAATTGACGGGAATTATGTGTTCTGAATAATTCACCCCTACCCGACTTCAAGTTAAAATTTTCAAAATTGAATGCAATCAAAGGCTTTTTCTTTCTGCATATTCAGAAAAGGGATAACAAAATGCTTTCAGATAGATGGAAACAGAATTTTTCCATCTTGTTTCTGAAAAAAATGGTGATGGTTTGAAAATTGACCATTTTCGGTGAAATTTTACTTAAATACCGGAAAAAACGATTAACTGACCGGTTTAGAAAAAAAGGCCGACTTTAAGTTGATCTCAAATTTCAACCGTTTAATATTTGAACTTCTGTTTTTTTGCATTGTACTCCCTGAGCTGTATTATATTGAATATTCCAAAATTAATAAATTCTCAGTCAGGGCACACTGTGCGGCCTATGTGATGAACATATAATACGTTTTTTACGTACATATATAATTTAATTTATTTAAGTACATAAATCTTACAAACCAAATATCCATACATTGTGTATTATACAAGTATGTATTTTCACATAGGGGTAACACAGTATCATATTTATATATATAGTATACAATCTTTTGTAGATATAAAACGATATTAATAACATGAAACAATTTATATTTTCAAATGTAATTGCACATATTCATATCAATGAATATATTTTAAAACAATCCAAACGTATTAAAACGTGTATCATTAAGCTGTACAAAAGTGTTTGCAATAGAATGCAAGTTCAAAGAAGACGCCTTATCTTTGTGGATATTCAGAATTGCCACACTGTTTAAACGTGTAGATGTCATCGTGGACCGTAAGAATGTTTTTAGGCGTCTAATAGCAGATAAGGACCGCTCTGAAACTGCATCTGTAGCTGGACTGACGTGAAGTAAGCGAACTAGTACCTCTATATCTGACACCACAGATCGAACAGGCAGGTCATAGATTTGAAAAAAACGGAGTATGTCGGATAGCTGCACATCTTTTGGCTTTCAATCAATAAATAGATAAGTTAATTAGATAAAATTAAACAGATGCATATCAACTTAATTATTGATGATAGTAAAGTGTGTGTGGGGGGGCAAGTCAAGAAGTGAGGGGGCTTGAGCCCCCCTGCCCCCCCCCCACCCGGTGCCGCCGTCCATGTAACATAATACACTCTAATACAGTCAAATACGATCAGATACACATACTACTGTTCGTAGTATATATATTCTACAGACTAGTTCACTTATTAGTGACTGAGGGGAGTCCAGTATTCCATCACAACATCTCCCCCTGAAGCTGAAAATCTCCCTTGAAATCTCTGCTTCTAATATTTCTTTTTTTAGTATCGCTCGACTGGTTTTCTTTCACGTGTGCTCTTTCTTTTATTCCGACCTAATGGAATTGGATAGTTTCCAGTTTGTGGCGAAGACAAATTTTGTTCAGCTCGTAAGGCTGGTCCAATAGATGTATACATATGGTCGTGTACAATATTGCATGTCAAAAGCATCACATAGAATCTCTATTGGAACTTGGAACTTCTTTTTCTTCGCTTTTTTTCATTATTTTCAGCATATCGTGGTCTAATTTGGTTAATATGTCTTTTACACGCGAATTTTTTACTTTTTATAGTGTAGACCAATTTACATACATCTTTAGTATGTTTATTATCATTTTGCTGTCTTTTTGAATTTACGAGTTTTTTGGGGTTTTTTAGGCAACACTTTTTTCTCAATTTGGGTATTATCCCTTTTAACATTAATGAGACGCTGACATTTTTCTGTCACTCTTTGTAATGTGATTTTCGTGTCTTGCTCTACCATTGTTAAGATTCTAGACCTTATTTCTCTGTACTTAGGGCCTGTTAGTCCTTGAACAAAGATTAGGCATTTAAATAAATCTTTGGGGATTTAATCTATCTTGAATTGCTCAACCAAAGAGTTTACTGTTCCTGCGTATGCCAAAAAATCCTCATTATCCGTTTTCACGATGTTTATACATTTATATCACGTGTGGAATAGACTATTTCTTTCGTCGAATATCTTCGACAGTATATTTAGTCTCATGAAATGAAACTTCCTCAGGTTTTCTGGGCAATATCAAGTTAGTATATTTGGTATTTTCCTCTGTTCCCAGTTTCTGTAATAACAGAGTTACCCGTTCTTCATCCGACCAATCTAAGCACCTTTGTATAAATATCGTTTCAAATCGTCTGAAATATGCTGGAAATGTAACGCCAGAATCAGATTCGTATAAAAATACCGATGAAGAATTTGCAATTTTTTCAGCAGAAAAACCCTGTTTTTTCTTTCACCGGTGGTCTGTTTCAGTATGTTTTCGAAACTTTTCTGATGTTGTAGTATTTGTTGCTACAACTCTTGGTGTTGATGCTGTTTTTGCTGGCTGCACATACACACCATTTTAGTCATTTCAACTAATTGTTCATATTTGCAATACTGAGGAGAAAGAGACTTTAGAAAAAAGTAATAGCAGTGAGTGTACTATTATTAAGTACTAGAATGTATTCTATTGAAATTTTGTCTCGTAAATGTTAATGGTCCGAGGTAGAATTTGAGTCACGGTCTATCATACATTTTTTTAAATCGAACAATAAAAGTATTCTTACGTTTTTAAAAAAAGGTTTTCCTCTTTGACACGTTTTTTTAATATGTTTTCTAGTTGTACCGGAGAAAAAAAAAACAAATCCACGGTAATCCTTGATCGTTAGCGCACATGTACGGCCGACGATAAAAACTGCTTGTTGGAAGTAAATCCTTCTTTGTGGTGTGAATTCGATTAGCGAACCACGTATTTCGTTCACAATGTGACTTGCATGTGTTTACTGAATAAAAACTAAACCCGCGCGTGACTGAATATATTTTAAAATTTGGTTTCGTTTCGAATCGCTGTTTGTCATTTACGGGTTCGTTATCGAAATCCTCACCGCCAGATGATATTACTTGGCCAAGAGTTATAATAACAAAATAACCAGAGTTTAAGTTCTTTAAAAGAGGATGGTTTATTACAAAATAGATATCATGTACAAAACAATAGCACAACCGGTAATCCAATATGGTTAACATAATACAGTCAATACAGTCAATACAGTCAATATTTATTCATAAATGAAAAAAACATTTACAAAATGCGGCACAAGAAGGGGGGGGGGATTCGGTCTTCACTAACAAATTTAACTAATCTAATTTAGCTAGCTTCATTCATTCAGGACCATGATTCACCAAAATACCACATTTATACTTTACATCCTTCTCCAATCACCAAAAGAATTCCCGCCATAAAAATCCTACTTAAGACCCATATAGGTGAAATATGAAACGGAGGGTATAGTAATAAAAATGTTATGTACAATATATATCTATGAATAATACTTATAATAAAATAGAAAGTTAGTAAAAACTGTGGTAACTGCGCAGATTTGCCAGTCGAAATCAAAATCGAAAAAAGGGGGTAATGCAGGCCCTAGCGCTTTATTTACCAACACCATTTTCGAAAAGATCGAAGGGTGACCTGCATCTCTGGCAAATCAAGCGCTCTGTCACCTAGTTGGGAACCGGATTGGGGAGTTACCTACTAAAATGAAATAATTCACGCACTAGCTAAGCTATTAACAGAAAACATGTCTTATAGTTAACTTAAAACGGGTCAAGATCGACGTTAGTTTTTGTAACCCAATATTCTGTACATTAGGTCTAAATACCACTCCAATCAAGCTTCATTCACTGTACACAGTCGTGCACCTCTCACCCACCTTTCACCAAAATCTGCCGAAGACATGCCACCCTCTCGGCCTTAATGTGGGCTTTCAGGTAATATTTGAAAATTGCAATAAGGGCGAGAGAAGTGTAGGTCTTACCTCTGTAGACTGCCTTTATACGAGTTTTCCATATCGTGTCTCTCATAACGGCTAGTAAGCTTAGGGAAACCAAAACGTTTCTGTCTATCTTTTGTCGGAGCCAAGTTGCTCCATACATTGATCGGTTCCAGGTAAAAAGACGATGCATTAAGTATGCAGATTATGAGACCTGCAGCAAGTCTAATCAGCAGCGTTTCGTCATTGTCACCACATCTAACACAAGTCGGTGAATTAACCAAACCAGCTGAATAAAGCTTCTTGCCGATCCAGAGTGCATTTATTATCATCAGCCAGACCAAAGATGCCTCGTCATTATCAAAGCACCTTGACCAGGCGCCCAAGTCCAAACCGCCTTCAGAAGGATGTAGATAACAAATCTCGCGACGGACCATAGGGGCCTTCCCTAGTGACAAAAACTCGGAAAAAGCCCGCTGCATCTCAAGCAACGTATTTGACGGGATTGGAAGCACTGATAGACGATATAGGATGATCGGATAAATGTGAGAGCAACACACCTCCGCTCTCCCCTTTAACGAAAGATTTCGACAGATCCACAGACCAGCTGCGGCCCGAATCGCTTTCAATACTTCCGATCAATTTTTCTCCAGCTGAAGATCAGGACCGAACCAGACGCCGAGTAGCTTGCAAGGCCCGTCAGTCCAGCAAATATATCGATAAGATCAAACTTATGGACAAAACCACGAAATATCTTAGCATCCCGATCATTGTTAGTTCCCCTAGCCCGATTACGATCTGTATGGGGATCCAAGACCGCGTTCTAGTTTCCCACTAAGATAAGCGTCCAAGTTGTACTCATGAACTGCTCGATCCGTCGAAAGAAATGAGTAAGCTCAGAATGGTTATTGGGCGCCTAAACCCCAATTAGCCGAAATGCCTTATCTTTTATGGTAACATCCAGAACGCACAGACTTACTTTCGGATCCATGAAACAAGGGTCACACAACGCACCTAAAGACTTATGTACTAGCCAAGAAACACACCTCGAGCGAGAATCGAAGTACGCTGAGTAGACGTTAAAACGTCTAGCCAGCGCACCCAAATGGTAACCTGGAATTAAGTGGGTTTTCTGAATACAACATACATCCACTCCAAGGTGCTGAAAATCTGTAGCAACTCGAAATTTACGAGAATCGACCCTCAGATAGAGAGACATTGAGATATCTCAGGGTTGGGTTCCAGAAACGAGCATCGATGTGGTCAGGATGCCGACGGCTCTCCCAAACAGACTTTGCGCCCATTTGAATGCTGATTTTCCCATGATGGGAGATAACGCCAACATCCAACGCGTTAGTTTGACTATTCTATAAAGGGAAGGGTGCAACCGAACAGGGAACCTTTAATCACAAACTTTTCCTTAAAAATTTAAACATTTCATTTTAAAAAATAGCCATAAGTTGTGTTAAATTAAAATGATATTTGGCTTCCTTTAGCATTTGCCAGAGCCCCTTGGCTTCTTCTGGTTTCCTTACAACTTAAGGCGTTAGGGAAGCTAATGGGATCTTCAACTGACTTGTTACCCACCTCCCTAAACGCGAGTATTCTTTTCAGATCAGCCACTTTATAGTGTTTAACAGTCTCCTCCTGTACCTCATTCACTACACATTCTTAAGAGAAAAACAGTTTTTCTTCCTTTTTCTAAAGAAGAGCTTCTCTGCCCTTTTAGAGATGGAGAGAGAGGTGGAGGTGGCATGTCTTCTTTCATTGGGGAGTGGCAAGGAGTTAGTGTTCCTGTTTTGTAGAAAGGGAGAGGCGGGCGAGCTGTTTTACAGGGGATGCAGGGGGGTGCTTTTAGGGGTGTTTTGTGGGGAGACGAAAGAGGAAGGCTTTGGAAAGGAAACGATCTTGTCTTTTTTACTGAACTAAGAGATATTAACTTATATTCCCTCTCTTTCAAGAGAGCGGTGATCGGTGGAGCATAGCTTTCGGGGAAGAACGTGGTTTTGTCAGACTGGGAATTGAGGTGGTTGAGGTGGTCTTAGAGGAGGACTGAGGGCTTGATTTTTGAGAGAGGGATTTGGTTGGTGACTGCTAGTTTATATTTTGGGGGGGATTTCGGATTAGCTAGTACTTTTTTCATGATCAAGTTTTTTTTCAGGTCACGAAGTTCTACAAATGTATTCTTTTCCCGGTCCTTGGATAGCATGTCCATTTCTCTCATTTGTTCCGGGGCTAGACGGCTAGATGTTTTCCTCTGGACCAATACCCATTCATTTCTCTCTTTGTCATCAAGTGTGCTTAGATCAGGGAGTACCGGGTAGTCTTCTTTGGTAGACATCGGTGGGGGGAATTAACAAGCATCCGCACTCTTTGGATCATTGGCTCTCCTAAATGTTAGCCCACTCTGGTGTTGGTATTAGTGGGCTTTCTCAGTGGGCATTCGAAAGGGAGATGCCCTATCTCCTCACAAACCCAACAAACAGGCCTTCTTCCGGCCACAATTATAGGAGGCTTTTCCTCTCCTATTTCCATATAATACGGAATATTTTCAGATGCTGCCTTGTCTAATAATATTTCGAATGTCCATATCCCTGGGTGTTTATCCCAGGTTACAGATGTAATATCCCCGTATTTTAAGAAGAAAGTGCCTAAATGTTCCCCGTCCACATGGAACGGAACGTTAAAATTGGACACAGCTCTTGCCCATGTACTCCATCCTTAGAATGTAGCCCTGAGTTATAATCTCTGTCCGAGATAATTTCAGACAGGTTTCATCATTAGGAAACAAGGTGTTCCAGGTATTATAACCTTTGCAATAGTATACAAATCAGTTGAGTAGGAACTCTAATAACATTTTTGGTCTTTTTATCTACTACAAACATAATAATGCTTCTTTTCTTACTTTCTTCCAACTTTGGGTTGTCAATAAGTAATCCTGTGTCTGTAACTAAATAAAGGCACTTTTTCGCCTTCTAAACAAATTCAACAACGTTGCTCCATTCCGAATCTCCAGGTGCAGCCCCGGCGTAACTCCTCCATAATATTCATAACGTCTGAAAGATTCGGGCTACAAGTAGCCGTCACCATAATAGTTATAAAAATGATAACAGAAAAAAGTAAAACAATAACAAAAACGTGGTAAAATAATGCACCTCCACAAAAACAGTTCCAAATTGCAATAACAATAACAGTAACAATAACAACAGTAATTTCCAAAATAGTAACATGACAACAAGGCAAAACAAGACAGTAAATACTTAACGCTTTTTCAATATGGGGTTGAATACAGTCGTATTCGTTCGTAGTATATATATTCTACAGGCTAGTTCACTTATTAGTGACTGAGGCGAGTTCGGTACCCCTATCACAACAGTTAGCTAATTAAAAAAGACAAGCCATCTGTTCGTTTTGCAAATGAACTAGCACAAACTGGCATACTTAAAATGCAAAAGAAAAACGAAGAAAAATACATTAAAGAAGCATAAAAACAAGCCTTGATTTGCTAGGTGGGTGCAACAAAGAGGTAAAAAAACGATAATACTACTGCGGTTACCTATATTACTACAGTTAATACTATCACTAATAAGATACTCTGGACCATTCATAGGCTAGACTAAAGAAGAACTTGGGCATCTTGACTAGAAGACGAGGTAACTAATGACCATGCACAATTCACTACACCCAAAAGATGATACTGACTGACTCTACGTGAAAAGGAACTAAGGGCGACGAAGACTGGTAAGTATAGAATTAACCGATATAGATCGTTTGGAAGACACAAAAAAGACTGATCACCGCAGCAAGAAAAACCGTTAAAATGAAAAATACAGAAACGAGCGAAACTAGAAACAAATAGCTACATGGGCGATTAATAAGAATAACAAAAGAAAAGAATCATGAAAACACCTGGGCATGGCTAAGAAAAGGACACCTGAAGAAAGAAAAGGAATCACTACCGAAAGCTGCATAAAACAATACGATTAGAACTAACTACATTAAAGCTAAAATAAATAAAAACCAGGAAAACAGTAAATGCAGATTGTGTGGACAAAAAGACGAAACAGTAAATTATATAATAGTATAGTACATTATGTAATAAGTGAATGCAGCAAACTTGCAAACAAAGAATACAAGAAAAGGCACGACTGTGTAGGAAAAGCAGTACACTGGGAACTATGCAAACGACTGCATTTCTAACACGCAGACAAATAGTACAGACACAAACCGGAGACCGGACTGGAAAAGGAAAACCATAAAATGCTCTGGGGCATGGCGGTACAAACAGAGAAACTCATCCAACCAAGGAGTCCGGGCATTATAATAGTTAACAAGAAGGAAAAAACTGCCAAATTGTAGATTTTGCCGTCCCAGCACACCACAGGATTTAGATCAAAAAGACGGAAAAACGAAGCAAATACACGGAACTTGCCAGATAACTGAAAGGAATATGGAAAATTAAGTAAGTCAATATAATACCAATAATTGTAGGAGCACCAAGAACAGTTCCGAAAAAAAAAGCTACGATAAATTGGAATCAATAT
Source organism: Sepiola atlantica (assembly GCA_963556195.1). Lineage (NCBI taxonomy): Eukaryota > Metazoa > Mollusca > Cephalopoda > Sepiida > Sepiolidae > Sepiola > Sepiola atlantica. Next base: position 139,758,863 of record OY744527.1, on the reverse strand, counting down.
GATCGACTAAAACTATACAACGGGCAGCAATTGTGAAAATAGCTTAAATCTTAAGGAAAATCCTCAAATGCGGAAACCAACCCACATAAACAAAAAACACTAGAAACCCACAGGGAAATTACGACAGAAGTAAAACAAAAACATGGAAGGAACATTACATGAAACCAAGAGAATGAAACTGCTAGAAATATTATAAACTGTATCCTCTCCCTAAAAAAGACATAAGCCTCGTCTAATAAATAATTGTGAAGTGTCAAAGAGGTCAAAGACCGATGAGGTAAAGCACAAACTAGACCTCTACTGATAGAGTATGGAGAGCACTAGGAACTTCGGGAGGCTTATTTTCACTCAGATCCCAAGGAAGACTTATGATCGTTGTCAGCGAGAAATATATGATAAGCGGCTTTTGCGATAACGCAAAGTCATTTGCAATAGTTATCGAAAGAGGTGGAGAGTACTGGAAATCTGGGGACACTTATTGTCATTTAGACTCCAGGAAACACCACCGATTATTATCAGTGATTAATCACTGATGATGACCTGTGAGAGAACTCCTAGTGAGTAACAATAATAATAATAATAATAGAAGCACGTAAACAGACTACTCCCATACATCTCAACAGATAGTATTGTAGTATTATGCAGTGCTTAATAAAAATGACAACACATGTATCTTATGAAAATATAAGATGTATCTTTATTTGTTGGTGACGATGAGGGTGGTGGTTGGAGAGGATTTGTGCACATGCAATCAGACGGTTGATTCTTCTCCGAGGCTCGATCGTCAACTCTTTTTTCAATTTTCGGTTGTTATTATATAACAATTTCGTGGCCACCTCGACGACCTCATCGCGGTTGCACTCGGTGACGGCTTGAACTCATTTGACAATTCAACAAATTTGTCTATCTTTTCTTGGCATGATACAATTGTACCTGGTAAAATGGCCTTTAACGCTACCGAAATATCTTTTTCTTTTGACATTGGGTTCTTACCGTTTAAGTGATTCAATTGTAGGTGCATATCTTTCTGTCAACATGATTTTACATTATGACAATTGATCAGTCTATGTCGTTTCTTTCGTTGCAGATTTTTGATGTTTTGGTACTGTGTTTCTTATCAAAACTGTCCTTTATGTCATCCAATAGTGTTATTATCTTTTATACAATCGATCATATGTTGCCTCTTCCTGTGCAGGTGTTTGTCTGGTTGTGAGTTTTATTTTATTTTCAAATAACTTTTTGGTCGTCCGATAATTATCTTTTGACAATCGCCAAGTGCATCTGTTTTATCAACAACTTTTCCGTACACCGACTCAGATATGTCACAGTATTACAGACCTAAACAAGTTCATTTATGCAGGGTTCAATTCAGTAATTATGAGAATAAAATCAAAACAAACCCCGTAATAATAATGAACAAACAAAGCTTGGATGGGAAACAAGATTGGAAAAGCAGACCAAAAAAAGAAGCTATATCGATAAATAAGATGAAGGAGAACAGAAAACGAGGGAATAGAAAAATATGGCTTACAAAGAAGAAGAAAGACACAGCAAGAAACATGATGAACTTAAACAAAAGATTCTGGCAAAGGAGAAAGGACTGAAACGATATAGATACAATATGAACAATAAAAAGAAGAAACAATGAAAGCCAGTTTTAACAAAACATCAATAGAGAAAAAAAACCCAGAAAAACCGGACTCGACAGAAATAAAATACTTCTGGGCGGGATTTTCTTTTGCCTTCGTGGGGAGGCAAGTAAATGGGAACAAAGAGAAACAGGGTGATAATATATATTCACAAAATTCGTTCAGAAATGTTAGTAATTAACGCGTTAACCAAATATGCATTTTTCGAAAGGAAAAAGGAATCAAGGCTGACGAATAGCGAGGAATGAAATAGTGAAGAAAGTAAAGAGAAAGGAATTGAAATATAGGCATGTAAACATGATCATGCACGGAAATGCTAAGAATACAAGAGAGAGAGAGAGACAGAGAGAGAGAGAGAGAGAGAGTGTGTGTGAGAAAGGGACCAACGAAAGGGAGAGAATCAGATAAGAACTGAGCTATGTATGAAATGCGACAAAATGAATTAAGAAAGATAAACATGTATTTTTCATGTGGAAAATAGAGGAACTAACAAATAAAAGCTCAACAGAAAAATGAATAAGTGGAAAAACTAAATAAATCTGTTTAAATGATACTAATTGTTTTTTTTTAAGTCAATCTTTTCTCCGTAACATTAAACATTTCTCATTGTAACGCATGAAATATTCTATTTACCCCCATCTCCAGGAGGTTAGACACACGGTCAGATTCCGATTTTGATGAAAGTGTTTCTGTGGAACGAACTGGATTCGAACCCCGCACACCTAGGTTCTCAGTCCGCTTCGTTAACCACTTAGTCACCGTGCCATCCTCGAAAAGGCTGACATGTATAATGCTAATAATAAAATTCTATTATGAGGCGTGAAAAAGAGATATTTATCTATTTTCTTTGTTTTAAATTTTAAAGTCGTCTTTTTTTAATTCTATTTGTTTGTTTGTTTGTTTGTTTGTTTGGCATTTGAAGGCATAACATGAAAGTCCGTTTAATTGTGATTCCCCTAATTCAAACGTAATTCGCAATGTAGTTGTATTTTTATAGTAAATTGTAAGGTCTTGCTGGAGGACGGCTACTACACAATGCGACACAATGGAGTTACACACTCCATTGTGTCGCATCTGAACCATCTGCCAAAAATCGAACATCAATGGAGCAGCAAGTCATGTGGACATACACCAGAAAGAACTGTTGGAAATAAATCATACACTCCCCACTATGACTATACAAGACATACAGTTAGATATCTAGAAAACGGAGCTGTTAAACCTGATATAGTGATATGAGAAAAGAGGGAGAGAGTAGCAACCCTAGTTGAAGTCAGTGTTTCTAATTATGCTGACCTAAACAGATCTGAGAGGGGAAAAGGGAACTACATACCAAGGTCTTATCTACGACATAAAAATAAACTAGAATCGTAGGAAACTCTCAATAATTCCAGTCATCATAGGAATCACTGGGCTCATAAAAGGGAAGTAAATACCAAGGTCTTATCTACGACATAAAAATAAACTGGAATCGTAGAAAAATACAGGAATCACTGGGCTTCAGAAAACTACTTGGCAAATATACCGGAAAAAACAAGTGAAAAAGAAAACCAAACAATTGCACTTAAATGTACGGCTAGGATTCTAAAGAGATCTCTCAATTAGAGGCTTTGAATTAGCGGGTAAATGTCTGACATCAGGTAGGATGCCCTATCCCCAACAAAAACAAAATAAAAAAGCTGATTCGAGCTGTAATTGTAATTGGATTATTTTAGAAGATTAATATACAGGGTGTTTCAAAAGTCTTGGGAACATAACGTTGTATAACGCATTTGTAATGTTCCCAAGACTTTTGAAACACCCTGTATATTTTAAACAAAATACTTACAAAAGTTACAACTAGCTAGATTAATTCAGAAGTTTTGGGTTCTATCTGATGAAATATTTCAGAGAATTTGATTTATATATTCCTATTATATATTCTGTGAGCTTGGAGATAATTGTCTGTGGGTGACTGCATATGCCTTCTACCTTCGTGGGTTGCGAAGTCTCTTATAAAATATCGCTGCCTGCCATTATCGATAATGTATAACTCTTCATGAAGTAATAGAGCACTGAAGGCAGCTGATAATGCGTATATATGCACCAAGAATACCGTTCCTTTCGTAACTTCAGCAAACCCCACTCCCCACAATGGTTCACCTCAGAATGTGCAGCTGCTATTACTGAGAGGCAGAAGGCATTCCGAAAATTCGACCGCCATAAGTCAACTGCGAATAGACAAATTTATAGAGGCAAGAAATGATTACAAAGTAGTGATAGATGAAGCAAAGAGAAGGTATACAGAGATAACGAAAAAACGAATTCAGTCACAGAAACTAGGTACTCGTGATTTCTGGAAAATCTACAATAGTGTGATGAACAATGGACAATCGACAACTCCTCCGCTATCAAATCACAACGATATTGTTTGCACGGCAACTGATAAGGCTGAAAAACTTGCCCAGCGTTTCGCCTTAAACTCCACTTTGGACTCAGTCAACCACCCCCTCCCTAAATTCCCATTGCGGACTAAAGGCAAACTTAAGACATCCTCTATTTTATGAACAAACGGCGTAAACACAAAAACAGAAACCAACCCGAAATCACTTCAACAACAAAAGCTAAAACTGGGGCCATAAAATTCAGCTCCCAGAGACAGTCTAACAAAAAGGCGCAAAAAGCCTAAAATGTTGATCACGTGTGGTGCTCTGAACTACGTCCACCAAACCACTGTGAAACAATATAAAAGCAGACTTTGTGACAAGCTCTTTTCCTCTTCTCTTTTTTCCTCTTTCTCCTCTTTTTCCCTCCCTCTCTCTCCTATTTTTCTGAGAATACAAGTTCGGCTTCCCCTCGCCTTTGGGCGAGGAGGTGCAACGCGTCGGCTGACTACTAAACGCACACACACACAGACACATACACAAAAGCTTACGCTCCTATCATTCTTCAACGCATGCAAGCACACACTGCCGACAAAGACACAGACATACGAATGCCTAAACGAATTATCAACTCTCACGCATACACATTCGTACAACCACGAACAAAAGGCGACACGACCATTCACACATTTCGACACATGGCTACACTACACATACATACATACTCATGAATCACAGGCATGGCCATTTATAGTTTCTCTAACTGAACTCTTGAAATAAACAATTAATGCTTTGCATTTTGTAAATATCTAAATATTTTGTGTTACTTTTAAACTACGTTTTATTCTTCCTTCAACCATAGCATGCCTTCATCTTTCATGTTTTATCTGTTTTTACTCTTTTAACCATTTCTACAACCATCTAAATCAAAGCGTGGATTTTAGCATATTCACTAAGACACAATATCTTACTAAGCTAATGTCTTACAATTTCTATTACAAAATTGATTTTTGATGAGATTCCTTTATTGAATTAACTTTTAAAAATTCAAATATTTTCGGTGCTCCTACAGATCAGCTCCAATAGTTGCCGATATTGATTCGGTAAAATTTGGTAACGTGTTACGATAACAGCCGAAAGGCAATCACACAAAATGTAACCTGGGTTCCTGAAGCAGAAAAAAACACCAATTTATTTACATTGTATTTGACTTTTTACTGATTTACAATGCAACTAATCCATTGTATAATTGTTTCTTTTTATTTATTTGTCATTTTTGTATATTTACTTTGTCTTTTTGAATTGAATTTTTCAACAAGAATGAAGGAAATGTCCGCATGAGCGATTTGTAAAAAATAAGAACAAAATGTAAAAATCAAATAATTATGAGAACCAAAACAAAATAAAACTCAACAATTATAGGACAAGAAAATACAATAGAATAGAAAAATCAGTCATTGTTTTTTGTTTCTTTTTCCTTTTTGTTTTCCGTTTCAGGAATCCAGGTGTCATTTTGTGTGGTTGCCGTTCGGCTGTTGTCGCAACTCGCTACCAGATGTTAACGAGACAATCATAACAGTTTGTACAAGCACCATGTTTTCTTACAAGATATTTGAGAGAAAATGTAAGGGGGGTGAGTGAAACGAAAACGATAGTAAAAAGACTCCCGGGTAACGCCAGGTAGATACAGCTCGTTGATAAAACTAACCAAAATATACCTTCAAAGAACGAGTCTCAACGGAAAAGAAAAAATACAACTTAAACCCAAGAAAGAAAGAAGAATTGGATTGAAGACGAAAAAAGGGTCAGTTGAAATCTCCACCCAAATTGAAGATGGAAAGAAGAGACGAATTTGTAGAAGAGAAAATGCAGCGAGGGGGGGGGGGTACATTTTGTGCTGGATCTAAATGAATTCGTTGTGATATATCAAATTACAGTTTAATTCTCAAAGGACAGACGAGCTTTCAGTTACGCTTTTCTTGAATTCATATACCGACACTAACAAAAGAAAAAGGAATAGATAAACTCAAAAAACTCAATCATCTCGTGAGAATTCGACAATCACAATAGAAAGAGAACATTGAAGTCTGTTGTGTGCACACGTGAGTGAGACTAAATTGGTGTCGGCTTCATTGCGATATCAGCTGAGGCCTCCTATTCCACCCTAGCAATTAAAGGTGGTCTGAATAGCGATGGCATACCTTGTGTTATAATTTAAGAGTTGCTATCCTCGTCATTTATGCTACTTATGGTTAACAACTAGCTTATTGCATCTTTTGTGTAAAGTCCAGTTGGGGCTGCTTATACACTTAACGAAAATAGTTTGGTGTTACAACGTTAATTAAACAGTTTATATTTTGTTAGGTCGGCTAAACTGCTTCATGGGATGGGCGATATGGCCGACAATTTTCATGGCTCCAGGCGATTTTATTGCTCTATTTTGAAATTTAAAATTTAAAAGATGCTTCCAAAAACTATTTCATTTTTATTATATATATATATATATATATATATATATATATATATATATATATATATATATAAAGTGGTGAACTAAAAGCGAACTTTTAGGAAAGGTAAAACCTATTGTGAAAAGTATACAGCTCAATATCCAGGATAGAGCAGATAGATATGTAGAAGGATGAAAAGGAATTAGAAAAGCGAAAGTCAAATCGTATTTCTATTCAGTTGCTCAGAGCAAGGTATATTTCGCAAAAAGGCAATTTATTCAAGTTAAATTTTTCCTTAAGCCAGGCTTTTCAAAGATCAAAATCTTATCATCAGAGGAAGTCGTTTGGATAGATAAGTTGGCAACGGCCAAGATTTAAAATTTGAAAAAGTAAAATAAAAATTGTAGGGAAAAAACACAATTCAAAACTTTGCCCGAATGTAAGCAAATGTATGATTGCAAAAAAGTCCGGTGTCAAAAAGTCCAGCGGAGAAAGTGAAATGTAGATAGGTAGGTCGTTAAAAGGCACGAAGAGGTGACATGAGAGGATTCAAAGTTAAATTCCAAAAACCACATTTTCAGGTGCGGCGAAGATAGATAGAATCTAGAGGGTAAAAGGTCCAATAAAAGGTGCGTTCGTGGATGCAACAAGGCTCAGTAAAACGTGAGGTGGAAAGTATTCGCCATTTAAAAAGACTTCCTGGGCTAAAAATCATGGAATAGGTTTAAATTGGCAAAAAGACAACGGATTAATATTGAAGGCTTGTCCGTTGAAAAACAAGAGTAGTCTGAAGAAAGGCAAAAACACATATGCGACCAGTAGGCAGGAAAGGAAGGTGTGGGGGTGTGAAGGAGGAGAAGGGTGCGGGTGCGATGAATAAGTGCGATTTAAAACTAAGAGTGTGAATGTGGGGGGGTAGGTCGCTTAAAGTTGAAAGTGGACGTTAGCGCGAATTAGGGTTCAACTAGAAATGGGATAGAAGGGTGTGGGGACAAGTCAATGAGTGCGGGGAGGGAGAATTAAAATACCAGAATGTGTCGGGGGGATATGAACAGGGGTATGGGGTTAGGTGTTTAATCAGATGACCTTACTTATAAACAATGAGGCAAAATATATTTGAAGGGTAGAAATAAAAAAATAAATAGAAAAAATAAAAATTAAAATAAAAATAGAAATAAAAATAATTAAATGAAAAAAGTAAAAAAATAATTAAAACATTAGTCTTAGGCTCGCAAGAAAAATTATAGATTGACCGATTAAGAAATATAAATATAAGGGAATAGTCGATAAAATTGGAATCCGGGAGTGAGTATTAGAATAAGGAAAGGTAATTTTTGCCATGTGTTTTTTCCCTACAATTTTTATTTTACTTTTTCAAATTTTAAATCTTGGCCTTTGCCAACTTATCTATCCAAACGACTTCCTCTTATGATAAGATTTTGATCTTTGAAAAGCCTGGCTTAAGGAAAAATTTAACTTGAATAAATTGCCTTTTTGCGGAATATACCTTGCTCTGAGCAACTGAATAGAAATACGATTTGACTTTTGCTTTTCTAATTCCTTTTCATCCTTCTACATATATATATTATATATATATATTATATATATATATTATATATATATATATATTATATATACATATATATATATTATATATATATATATATATATATATATATATATATATATATATATATATATATATTGCCGAACGCCAATCACAAATCCTAAATTTAAGCCAGTGCACTAGGAAAAAACCTCGAATTGTTTATATTTTATAACCGGAAGTAACTAGAGTTATCCATGTCTTCGTTATTTTCTGCAAGAGTCGAACCGCCATATTGGATTTCAGTTTTAATATTACGGTGAATGCAGTAAACATCTAATATTTGTACGTACATAAGAAAATGACGTTAATATTAAATAAGTTGTTTTGAAGTAATCCCCAACGCCAATAGCATATCCGACATGTCCTTTCTTAAACCGCGAAATTACTGAGTAATAGAGTTCTGGAACAAGTCCCATCACTGTTAAGATCACCATGAAAATAGTTCGCTTGTCACCGGAAGCCTAACGGAAATTGTTCACGTGTTTTGCAGCACTTTCACGAATTTGTCCTGTTTATCTTAATGAATAGCCGCATTTTCAATCTGCCACATTCCCATTTCTTTTCCGACATGTATGTACGGCTTGCTCCTCTTTACTTTACGCTACAGCTGGTTCATAAATAATTATTGACAAAACAAGTTCAACATGTTTTGTCTTAAGATTTAGATTCAAAATGTAGCATTTCAAATATGATAAATAGAATTGCACTTTATCTTCATGTAAATAAGTACTTATACGCATGTAAAAATAAACAGTGATATAAATACAATAAATATTTTTAAAAACATGATCAATATATAATAGTAACATTTTGATAATCTTCTTGTTTGTTTTCAGATTGAATGCGTTAACTGGTTGAACAAAGCGCGAATACGACACGAAGTGCTTGGAGGATGGCAGTGCTTGAACGGGGGAGAAGAATGAGTAGTCGTAGCAGCAGCGTAAGAGTAACATAAGAGGTAATGTAAATAAATAAATTACGTAAATAAAGATGAAAATGGAAAAAATAAAGTAGCAGCAGAAACATAATAGAAGGGCAGTAAGTAGGTGACATAACTAAATAAATTACGTAAATAAAGAAGAAAGAAAAAGGATATATATTATTCATTTCTAAATATGTAATCCATACAATGATTCATTTTAAAATAGTGTCGTTACTTATGAGAGGAGAACTTATCTTAATGTTCATGCTCTCTCTGAAAGGTAACATGAAGACTTATTCTAAGTGGAAATATATCTAATATATATATACAAGAACTTTTTTAAAAGCATGCGGGGGCTCTGAAATACCTGGCATAGTACACGAGCGAAGGATTACGCCTCTCAGTGGGATGGACCCGTAGACCTTGTCATATCATCCATCTAGAAGAAGGAAAACTGATATAAAACCTATACTACTTACTTACGTCTTTGCACCAAAGCACGGGGGCTCCTTCGTTCAGATTGACAACTTTCCTAAAGCTGGAGACTCGGACAAAATATTAGATTTGCAAACCTGGAATTTCTTAAAGAGAAGATGGGCTCTGCCTATCGTTGACCTTTGCACTCCTTTTTTGTCTATTAGCCACGCTCAGAGGTACCAAAACAGGAACGCCTTAAGGACGCCCAGTGCTGGGCCTTGTTTGGTGATGAAGGCCGCAATGAAGGCCGTTTCTCTTTCTTTCTAACTGGGCAACTTGGAGAAAATTGCTTGTCAATATGTCTCACATGGCTAGTCTGGATCGCTCTTTTTCCCCACATGTAGAGGTTAAACAGCTTGTCTGGCTGCTGTTTCCTACTGACAGTACAGAAGCTTTAATACTTAGGTAGCGCTAAGAGCGGCTGTTCATCATCAGTTGTATGATATCGGAATAGCTGTACGTGCCATGTCGTCCTCCCTCTTCTCTTCTGTACTGCCGTGAACATCGCCGCTACAACAAAAACTTCATGACCGACTCAATCGACAAACAATCCTTTTAACTTTCAATTCTTTTTATTACAGGCGTTAGTTATCTATGGATTGGAGATATTCACCAACGTCGAGAGAGAGAGAGAGAGAGAGAGAGAGAGAGAGAGAGAGAGAGAGAGAGAGAGCAAATTACTGCTTTCGTAATTACTTATCAATTAAGTCTTAACCGTTCGTGGAGGGGGGAAGAGATCTTTCGCCTATATTTTCTTAGGGAAATAATTCCCCTATGTACCTTTACATGGTAAAAATCACGTCTGATAGGTTCGACTCCAAAACCCAGATTGCTAAAACTCGCTTCTCACGAAGAACTAGTGACGTCACGGATCCCTCTGCTTCCCACGCAAAAGCCCGTGACGTCACAGAGCCTCTATCGCAGGTGCGCATTGACCCTTGATCTGAGGTCTCGCTACGCGGTGACCCTGTCACGTCTGTGAGCTCCGACTGTGAGAACATGCCCTATTCTGCACTCGACTGCACGTGTCCACCCGAAGTAATTCGCGCAAGTCAACCAACGATTTCCAACAGATACGTCCATTCCCATAGGGCCATTATCCAACATACGAAACGTGAAAGTAAATCATATATAAAAGTAGATTGAGAAATGTTGGCAAGTTACAAGATAGCAAATTTCATTACAAAAGCTATTAATCCTCAATCTATTGATGAATCTCTGATAATTCATTCAATTCTTTCAACAGACATGAATCAGAATCCACGGCAGATATTTCTTTGAGCGACTCATAAGTTTCACGACGTTGTCATGAAATGTCAGTTGAATTTTTTTAAATTACTAATATACAATAGAGCATTAAACATTTTGAAAAAGTTAATTAAAAAAGGGAACAAAATGCTAATCAGAAAATTCAAAATATTTGGTGCATTTATGCAGTGGAATAATTTTTTAGGAACATAATAAAAAATAATGATGTCAAGAAGTTGCATCGGATGTCTTGCTGACCGCAAGCAATCAAAATATTGTTGGATAATGCCCCTATGGGAATGGACGTATCTGTTGGCAATCGTTGCTTTGACTTGCGCGAATTAGCGCGGGTGGACCGTGCAGTCGAGTGCAGAATAGTGCCTGTTCTCACAGTCGGAAATCACACACGTGACAGGGTCACCGCGTGACGAGACCTCAAATCAAGGGTAAATGTGCACCTGCGAGAGGCTATGTGACGTCACAGGCTTTTGCGTGGGAAGCAGAGGGATCCGTGACGTCACTCGTTCTTTGAGAGAAGCGAGTTTTAGCAGTCTTGGTTTTGGAGGCGACCCTATCAGATTTGATTTTGATGTAGTCGGCAACTTACATTAGGGGAATTATTTCCCTAAGAAAATACAGTCGAAAGATCTCGTTCCCCCCTCCACGAATGGTTAAGACATAATTGATAAGTAACTACGATAAAGTAGTAATTTGCTCTCTCTCTGTCTCGACGTTAGTGAATATCTCCAAGCCGATAGATAACTAACGCCTGTAATAAAAAATAATTGAAAGTTAAAAGGATTGTTTGTCTTCGGAGTCCGTCATGAAGTTTTGTTGTAGCGGCGATGTTCACGGCAGTACAGAAGAAAGAGGAAGGAATTCCACGACTAAACGACACGCACCCTCTACGCGGCGAGGGAGAAATTTAAAGGGATGCAAACTGTATGATTTTTAGTGTTAAAAAAATGACGAGTATTTAAACGAAGACTGCCACGGCCCGTTCCGGGACGAGTATACAAAACGAGAAAAGCCGCGGCCCTAATATGGGTATGTAACAATATGACAATCTTCTTGACAGATTTCTGTTCCAACTGATCGCCATGGAGATGAGTGGAGTGATAGTCCCTGCCACGCGAGACTTCCTCAACAGCCTTGGTATGTTAATGATGTGCCACACCGGGGACCATTGTGAATTGACTTGGTGTTACGAGCGCCTCTCCATTGCCACTCTTCGTGGAAACGCATTCATCCTGCTTTCGGCCTGCTAAACCAGCATGACATCCGATGAAACTATCTGATATTGTTATGTTTATATATCGTTTATGTTGATAAAATGGTTTTATTTCACTTAATAATCGCACCACATATTTGAAATCCAATTAGTCTCAAAACTTTAACGAATTAACTTTACTTGATAATTCATCTTTTTTTTTATGGAATTGGTGGAGTTTCTTCATGTTGATAATATATTTCAAGGACAGTTTTTTTGTTTTTAAACTAAGGGCTTACACTAGAGTCGAATCCGTCTTCAAAGAACTTGAGGTCACTTTGCGATGATTTCATTCAAGAAGATTGTGGAATCGATAGCGATGCTTCTAAAATGTGCTTGGTCGATTCTGCGACTGGCGTCCACTCCGGTGACATATACCCCTTCTGACGCATCATGCAGGAAGATGGTGCTCCCACAAAGCTTCTTTGTCTTGTCTAGTGCAAATACAGGTCGACGGGTACGAAGATACGGCGACGACTCGGAGACTTTCGATAGGAAGACCGTCGTCGAACAGGAATGTGCGCTATTTACAACTCTCTTCAATTACACCATCGACTACATCCTTAAGCACGCTCTCCAACTTCCTCTTCAATTGTAGACAATCTTTCAATACTATGATGGCAAATACAACCGTTGCGGGCGAGCGTTAGCCTTTTTTCACTCTCCATACTGGCATTCGTTCAGCTTCTTGATATGGCTTGTCTTTTGACTCAACATCGAAGGTTCGCCGGTAATAGTAGGTATTACGCAACGTGAACGCTGGTACATTGATTCCCGAAAATACGTTTAAATGTGTTTAGATATATTTAAATAATGAAATAAACATGCGGTTTATATTTCGCAAGGCTTTGTTAGTTAGTGTTACTCTCTTCTCTCTACTGGATATTTCTGCTTTCTTTTCTATCTCCCGTTTCCACGTGTTATTTGCAAAAGAATTCTAAATATGATTCTTAATCCTTGTTAGTTATTTCAAATACACTTTTCATGCATAATTATTAAAGTAAATTATATTAAGAAGATTAGTTAAGTTAAAAATAAAAAAGATACCGTTACTTTTTATTATTTTAATCATTTTAAGTATGAAAAACATTGGTGTATGGATGTAATATTACCAACGAAACATCTTTCAATGTATTTACATTTTAATAAATAAATTAATAAAATACATAAATACATCAAAATATTAAAATTTAAAGTCTATTTTTTATTTCATAATTTCTGTAAATTGAGTAAATACTTACCTGGTGTATTTGCAACCACTCACATCCGTATAATTAATCCGAACAACTCGACACGTTTCTTTGGCAAATAAAAGCTAAAAAGGTACTCTAGTCAGTTTTATGGAGGGTATCATATCTGATCGAATGCTTTGAAAATGTATACATTTTTGTCAGCTATTCACAAAAAATGCTTGTTAGTACGTTGCATGTTATTTACCTAAATACTTGATCTAAAACTATTATATAATCAGTATCAGCTGGGTTGCCGGTGTGAGAGATATGGTGTTGCAAGACCCAGAAACCCTTAATAATATCCGGCTCACAATCCCACAGAAGAAGCTTAATAATGTATTTTACAACAAATGAAACGAATTCGCTACAAATGCATTTACATTTAAGTAAATAAAACTAATAAGTAGTATAACCTGTACTATATTTCTGGTGTCCGGATGCAATTAAAAACAAAGCCTTATAGCAAGATCAAGCACACTTTTTCTCGGGGTAAATTTTACGAGAAATGGTAGTGTTAATTGCGCATAAGAAGTGGAGGATTCATTTTCGAATTCATTTCAGACGGCGGGGTAAGTCAGAGGTTGTTGTCTGACTTGCTATTAGCTTTCTCGCTTCACTTAAACACTTAAATGGTTTCGTCCGGGGGATAGAAAAATGCACGTGTTTTACTCGCTAACTTTTGCGTGAGGGGATAGAAGTACCTGTATATATTTATTTACATAAGTACACATAGATCTTCATTATAAAGTGAAGAATGCTTAAAAAACGTGGTATCTTAATAATCAAATGGCGTATTAAAACTTTTTCTTTGTTTACATTTTTACGTTGGCAGCTATGATTGATATAAACTAATCTACGTTGACAACGGGTCTATTTCAATACATTTACATTGAGAATCAAAATAATTTACGTAATAATTATCTGCAATACCTTCTCCGAGATTTTCATTTTTATTGATATAATAATGGAGCAGGTAATATTTTATCATGTATATATATATATATATATATATATATATATATATATATATATATATATATATATATATATATATATATATATAAAGAGAGAGAGAGAGAGAGAGAGAGAGAGAAACAGATAGTAGAGGGTAGTGCACACTCAGTGCAGTTTCAACGAGAGAAAAATGTATATATATATATATGTGTGTGTGTGTGTAGAAGGATAAAAAGGAATTAGAAAAGCAAAAGTCAAATCGTATTTCTATTCAGTTGCTCAGAGCAAGGTATATTCCGCAAAAAGGCAATTTATTCAAGTTAACTTGAATAAATTGCCTTTGAATCTATCTGCTCTATCCTGGATATTGAGCTGTATACTTTTCACAATAGGTTTTACCTTTCCTAAAAGTTCGCTTTTAGTTCACCACTTTTTACATATATATATATATATATATATATATATATATATATATATATATATATGATGGACTCTCCTGTCGATTGCGACACACATATATATATACATATATATACATATATATATATATATACATATATATACATATATATATATATATATACATATATATATACATATATATATATATATATATGTATATATATATGTATATATGTATATTCAATAACTACAAGAAACCTCTTCAACCACCGATTGTCATGGAAAATAGCACCCTGCCTGAGGGTTCCTCATTCAAACTCCTCAGCCTAACTTACACCGATATACACGTATAGACTTTAAAACTATTTGACAAAATTGCATTATATTTTACATTAATCCCTATTAAAATGTCGAATCTGTAATAGAACGTGTGGTAGAACTTTTACGATATATATATATAGAGAGAGAGAGAGAGAGAAAGAGAGAGAGAGAGGGGGAGAGAGAGAGAGGGAGAATGCCTACTACATCGATATATATATATATATATATATATATATAGAATGCACACCTGGTCGACACACACACACACACACACACATATATATATATATATATATATATATATATAATGTGCATCGGGTCAATACTCCTTCCATCCAAAATGTCACACCTAACCAAAACAAAATCTCCCCTCCCCCTCACCCATCTCACCCATTCGACTACTTCTTTCACACTCTTACCTACCCACTCCGCCTTCTTTCAAATCATCTTCATTTCTTAAAAAATTTTTCTAAAACTATGATACTACCTACACACCAAAGACACAGAGCCTCCCTCTTCCCTCCTCTTTCCCCAGTCCCTCACAATCCATGCTACACCTCACCACGACAAAAACCTCAGCACCCTCTCACCTCTCTCCCACCATAAGACAAATTCACTAACCCCCCCCCTCTTTTCACTCACAGCCATCCTCATTCATTTCACTCTCTGCCACCGACTTCCCTCGGCCCGAACCTTGGTCCTGCGCTCCCAGTAGTGGCTACTACTTCTTCTCATCAACCCATCATGTCAACCCAATATTTCTATGTACTTGCATGATATTTTTCTTAAAATTATCATCCTGAGGAAGTCTTACAAATAAAGACGAAACGTTGATGAATACATAAAAACAAAAACATCTTTTTGTTTTTCCTGTTTTATTTCCCATTACGTCGGATTACTCTCATCCTTCCTGTCTCATATATATATATATATATATATATATATATATATATATATATATATATATATAAGGCTCACTGGATAGAGATAAATATATCTATAGAAGGCGCCTTGGGTAAAGATATAGAACTAGAGACCTGTGTATGTTAAGGAGTTGGTTGATATGGGAAGGAGTCAGTCGGAGTGTATGGGAAGGAATCAGAGTCAGTTAGTCAGGTATGTAAATCGTTAGAATCGTATAGGAAGGAATCGGATGGCATGGAAAGGTGTCGGGTCGTATGGGAAGGAGTCCAAGTCGAATGGTATAGGAAGGAGGCAGAGGTTGGCGAAGGGCGTAATAAATTATTAATTGCCTGAAATCATTTGTTCTACTCGGTATTGTCCTGGATAAAAAATTATACGGTTACATTGTTACTTTAGGTAACTGATATATATTTAATCTCTTCGGACTATTGCCTTTATCTAAATAATTTATATTCATATTAATGTGAAAATGAGGGATAGGGACAAACAATTAGGAATTTACCGGGAACATTTGTTCTACTAGGCGTTGTTTGGGATCAAAGATTTTAAGATGTCAGTATTACTTTTAGTAATAGGTATATAGTAAATCTCTTCGGACTACTGACTTCATAAACATTACGTATCTTCTTAATATTGTTAAATGGAATGGGGTGACAATAAATTAAGAATTGATCTGGACGATTTGTTCTTACTCGGCGTTGTCCAGGATCAAAAATTGTAAGATTACAGTATCGCTTTTGATAACTTGTATATTAGCGCCTTCGAACTGTTGACTACATTACTATTACGTACCTTTTGAATATGTTGAAATTGAGGGGCAATAAATTAAACATTGAAAATAAGAGAAAGCAATAGGCTGCGGAAAAAAGAGACGGTTAGGGAGAGGGATGGAAAAATGGGGGAGAGGGAAAGAAAGAAAGATTAAGAGATGACTAGAGAAAGAGAGGAAGAGAGAGAGAGAGAGAGAGAGAGAGATGTTTTGTTATAAAGATTTACACACACTACTTCATTTCTTCTATTTTTTAATCGACCCGGGCAACGCCGGGTAGCCTTGCTAGTATCTAATAAAACAAATGAATCTGACCAAAAACAACATATGCGACATGGTACGGTATTTGAGGACATATTTGGAAAACGCTTTTCGGGGGCTTGTGCATATAGCGTATTTAGGGCTTGTGCAGTATAACGCCCCTATTGAATACATTTTTAGGGGCTTGTGTAGTTTAGCGCCACTATGGTAAACGCGTTCTGGGTGCTTGTGCAGTATAGTGCCCCTATGGAAAACACATTTCGGGGGCTTGTGCAGTATAGCGCCCCTATGGAAAACATTTTTGGAGGCTTGTGCAGTATAGCGCCCTTATGGAAAACACTTTACAGGGGATTGTGCAGTTTAGCGCCCCTATTGAAAGCGCTTATTTGGGGCTTGTGCAGTTCAGCCCCATATGGAATACGTTTTAAAAAACATAACAAAAGTAAGTCTTTCAAATATCAATAATAAAACAATGCACCATCTCCTTTCCGAAACAAAAACTTCGTAAAATGATCACTGTTCCTCTACACTATTTAAATAGGCCATATTTTTTCTTGTTGATGATTTTGATTTGAAATAACGTTTCAACTTATTCACTTAGTATTCTCCGATCAAAATGCAAGAAGTTGAATCCCAAAAATAGTTCACAGCAACCACACACATCCCACTAATCTTTGGATACAGTACAGAGCTTTTACTTTTAGTTTGATTGATTTAAAGAATGCAAATTCCACGATTGTTGTTTTCTTTGAATTTAAAGTTGTAATGAGAGGAATAATAAAATAATATAAAAAAGAGAATTAGGGATATTGCAGTTGATATCGGTACGGACTGCCGACTTGGCAGGCCGTGGAGAGTCCAGTCAGATAAATAGCAATACTTTTATTGTTGGCGACTTTACATCACCTGTCCCAAAATAAAGAATAGATAGAATGGGAAAAACAGGCACGAAGACAAACTTATAGGGAGAGGGGGTATAATCGAAAAATGTTAAAATCAGGAGCGAGAGGGAGATGGGGGAGAGAGAGAGATCAAGCCCTGAGAGACAAAAAGAGATAGAAAAGAGCGACTTCTCTCACACTTATTATAGTTTTTTAGTATTATCCAAATCGGACATTTCATATAAACACACCCGGCATCCTAAAGGATGCTAAATTGAGTTCAATTATGTCCAATACTTTTGGAAGCTGACGGTAGTATGAAAAGTTGTAGTGGAACGCTTTCCTGCCTTGACAAAGTACCAAATCAACTTCGGGGTCTAATGGGAATAACCTCTTCTCTTCTCTACAGTTCGTTTCTCACAGAAGAGACATCCTAATCTTTCTCTACTCTATCGTTATTTTCGTGGTTAAGCTCCAATCTCTGATTTTCCCCGTAAAACATTCACAGCAAAAACTCGTCTAGCTACAACCACTGTAAAAATAAATGTCCTATCTTCCTCTGTATACCTGAAACTAAACGGAACTTCTATGAACTTTCCAGGAACATAAATAAAATCAATGTCCTATCTTCCTCTGTATACCTGAAACTAAACGGAACTTCTATGAATTTTCCAGGAACATAAATAAAATAAATGTCCTATCTTCCTCTGTATACCTGAAACTAAACGGAACTTCTATGAACTTTCCAGGAACATAAATAAAATAAATGTCCTATCTTCCTCTATATACCTGAAACTAAACGGAACTTCTATGAACTTTCCAGGAACATAAATAAAATAAATGTCCTATCTTCCTCTGTATACCTGAAACTAAACGGAACTTCTATGAACTTTCCAGGAACATAAATAAAATAAATGTCCTATCTTCCTCTATATACCTGAAACTAAACGGAACTTCTATGAACTTTCCAGGAACATAAATAAAATAAATGTCCTATCTTCCTCTGTATACCTGAAACTAAACGGAACTTCTACGAACTTTTTAGGAACATAAATAAAATAAATGTCCTATCTTCCTCTGTATACCTGAAACTAAACGGAACTTCTATGAACTTTCCAGGAACATAAATAAAATAAATGTCCTATCTTCCTCTGTATACCTGAAACTAAACGGAACTTCTATGAACTTTCCAGGAACATAAATAAAATAAATGTCCTATCTTCCTCTGTATACCTGAAACTAAACGGAACTTCTATGAATTTTCCAGGAACATAAATAAAATAAATGTCCTATCTTCCTCTGTATACCTGAAACTAAACGGAACTTCTATGAACTTTCCAGGAACATAAATAAAATAAATGTCCTATCTTCCTCTGTATACCTGAAACTAAACGGAACTTCTATGAACTTTCCAGGAACATAAATAAAATAAATGTCCTATCTTCCTCTATATACCTGAAACTAAACGGAACTTCTATGAACTTTCCAGGAACATAAATAAAATAAATGTCCTATCTTCCTCTATATACCTGAAACTAAACGGAACTTCTATGAACTTTCCAGGAACATAAATAAAATAAATGTCCTATCTTCCTCTGTATACCTGAAACTAAACGGAACTTCTACGAACTTTCCAGGAACATAAATAAAATAAATGTCCTATCTTCCTCTGTATACCTGAAACTAAACGGAACTTCTATGAACTTTCCAGGAACATAAATAAAATAAATGTCCTATCTTCCTCTGTATACCTGAAACTAAACGGAACTTCTATGAACTTTCCAGGAACATAAATAAAATAAATGTCCTATCTTCCTCTGTATACCTGAAACTAAACGGAACTTCTATGAATTTTCCAGGAACATAAATAAAATAAATGTCCTATCTTCCTCTGTATACCTGAAACTAAACGGAACTTCTATGAACTTTCCAGGAACATAAATAAAATAAATGTCCTATCTTCCTCTGTATACCTGAAACTAAACGGAACTTCTATGAACTTTCCAGGAACATAAATAAAATAAATGTCCTATCTTCCTCTGTATACCTGAAACTAAACGGAACTTCTATGAACTTTCCAGGAACATAAATAAAATAAATGTCCTATCTTCCTCTGTATACCTGAAACTAAACGGAACTTCTATGAACTTTCCAGGAACATCTCAGTGGAATATAATATCACAGGGCTGCTTCCCAGCTGACTACAAAATTGTCGTTTTCAAGTCCAATGTTGGCAAATTATTGACAAGTCATCGTTCGCTTAAATAATAAAATTCTAGCCATTTCACCCATCGTTTTCTATCCTCTCAAGGTGTTTTTCATCGCCAACTGAAAATCTCAATAGTCCTTATCCTCGAGTGGCTGTTACGTCTTGATAAGCGCCCAGACATTAATATAAAAAATCATGCCAAATGTATTTCATTCCATCTTTATTATTATTATTATTATTATTATTATTATTATTATAAGTAGTAGTAGTAGTAGTAGTAGTAGTAGTAGTAGTAGTAGTAGTAGTAGTAGTAGTAGTTTTATGAATATGTCACCTTCCTATGACACACCCGGCACCACAGGTATGCTTCGCTCTAAATTTGGTGCTATTCTATGAAGACTGGAGACTATAAGTGAGCAACAGTCAGGCTAACCGACACACATTCTCCATTATAATGCAGACTAGCAAAGATGTAAGCATGAAGTATGCATATATTTACTAGCATTAAATTATTCTAAATATTCAGAAAATAAAATGCGAGAATATAAAGTAATATTTTTTAGGAATGTGACGTAGTTTTAGTTACAAACAAGATCCTTGGGACACGAAATATGTGCAAGATATTGGTACCTGATAAACTACCTATGGTTCAAATGCCATGCAAATTGTAAATATCTTAATTTTTTAAAGTGGGAAACAGTTGTACTCTTTCATGACTCCTCACAACCCTTTGAAATAGTCCACAGAAATTGAACATTTCCGAAATCGTCCTCAATCTTTATAGTTCAAATTTCATGCAAATCGAAAATATTTGAATTGTCAAGGGGCTGTGTTGTACTCTCTTTTCTGTACCCTCAGAACGATTTAAAATGCTCAGAAGAAATTGAAATTAGGGAATCTTGCTTAATTGGTGTCTTATTGTTAAAATTTTATGTAAATCGAAAAGACGAGTGTTGTAGGTGCGTATGCCCCTAACAATCCTTTTAAATACCCCGAAGAAATTTAAATAAAAATACATTAAAATAATTTTAATATTGAAAGAATGTTTACGACAAACATCCATTTGAAATAATTTATGCATTGAAAATTAATTTTCATTATGAAAATGACGTCACCAGAGACAAACCAATGAGAACGTAGTATTCCATTTACTCCGATATCATCAACGAGGACATTTTGAAAATTGAATGTTTTTGTAACAATAAAATTGAAATAACATGTTTTAATGTTTAGATTGTTTTTCAGTCATTTTTTAGCGTTTATTAGTTATATTCTCTTTTCTTGGTCTTTTAACCTGAAGTAATCCACGTAAAAATTACATTCGTTTTTACCTTTAACTGATTTTGCTTGTTTTTAAATTGATTTTTAAGTTAGCAAACATCTGTTTAGATTCTGGTAGTGTGATGTAACATACACTTCTATGACGTCACATACGTCTACGTTTTTATGCTTGTTTATATTAAGAAGATAATATTGATTTCAGCCTTCACTATTTATCTACTTCTCACAAAGTAGAATGTGACACAAGGGCGGAAAGTGGGAATTGCGCACTCTAGAGGAAGTGTAGCCTTCATTTTTGAATAGTGTACCACTTTCTCTTTCTTGATAACATTTCTTTTTCTTTCTTCTTCATCTTCTTTATCTTCTTCATCTTCTTTTTCTTCTTCTTCTGTCACTAGGGCGTTTTCCGTGAATGCCCGATGCTACCAAACCACCATGACTTTGACGCGGTTTATCAAAACGCCGTTTTGCACGTGATTGTCGTTGCTTATCATTATAATTATTGACCCAGAAATTAGTCACTACTACAAACTATATTTCACTAAGCGATAAAAGTCAAGAGACTAACAGCTCTGGGCCAAGCCAGACCACATTGCGATTTATTTGCTTTACTCGTCGGGTTTGTTTTTTTTCTTCTATTTCTCTTTTACTACTATCAGGCAACCTCATGTTAAACCAGTAACAGGTCACCACAGTGCTGGATGACGTTTGATCAGTTATATATATATATATATATATATATATATATATATATATATATATATATATATATATATATATATATATATATATATATATATATATATATACAATAATATTTATAAATAAATATCAATTATTTTTCATACCTACAGACATCGATGTTTCATGCTAACGCAATCTTCAGTGTAGGAACTAATTCTCAACGGTCGGTGGGCGCGAACCCCGATCACAAATCGCCACTGATTCGTAGTTGAGGATCTTATCCATCGGCCATAGTCAATTAGTTAGTAAATATAGAGGAATTTTAAATGTAAATAGCGAATCGGCGGCTAGATACCAAGCAGTATAGAGTGATCTACGAAACGGCGTTCAGATCGTGCATATATATATATATATATATATATATATATATATATATCATAGAGAATCGTAGTTTGCTTGAAGCATTGCTGGGAATATTAAGAAAGCTGAGGACAATGCAGAATGCCGGATAGGTTGTAAGCTGGAAGGAACAAAAATAATAAATCGAAGTGGGGGACGTAATATGTATTTTTCTTTAAAATCTTACATAACAGAAAGTGTGGTGTCGACTGTGTGTGTGTTGTCCGGATGATGATTAAAAATCATTTAATATTTCGGGAAAATCTTCCCTTTGTCGAAAATAATAAACACTAAAGGAAAAATCCGTCTGTGTAAAGAATTCACCAAAATGTATGCCACAGAGTAGGGGGTTTATTATTATTATTATTTATTATTATCATTATTATTATAGTAAGTCCCTCCCCCCACTTCGATTTATTATTTTTGTTTCTTTCCAGCTTTCTTAACATATATATATATATATATATATATATATATATATATATATATATATATATAGGCAGCATTGAATATGACAGACAATTTATGTCTAGATATTTTGTGAGGATTCTTTATATTAGCCGAATCACGGTGTGATTCGGTTAATGGAAAGGATCCTCATATAATTTGAAAATCTAAAAATAAGATTTGATGCATAAATTAATTTTCCTATGAAACGCCTAGAAAATATTTAGCATAAAGTAGAAATGTATAGTTCTGTGCAGATGTCGCGGTCATAAACATAGACCTATTTTCTCCCTCCGAAAAATGTCCCCATTGAGTGAGTTGGTCACACACTGACCAATCAGCCTGCAGGGTGTATGGATTCCTTCTTCGACTGAAGAACTACTTCAGCCCCTTTGGGAATCACAGGCGGTCAGCGGAGAGACCCAGGCAAGCAACGAGGAAACACTTCTTTCTCTCTCCTGCCCATGTCCATTGGACGTGCCAGCAACTACTATCTTCGGTCACTAAAGAGATTTCTTCGTGAACTCACGTTTTTCTTAGAAAATACTCTGTAAAAGCCACTTTTACTCCAACGAGGAAATGCTTCTTTCACTCTCCTGTCCTTGTCCACTCGACGTGCCAGCAACTACTATCTTCGCCTGAAGATAATTGCTGACAGACCTCCGGCAGCTCTAAGAACTTCCTATTTTCCTTTTCCTCACTCGGACACTGCCCAACTTTCTTTCACCTATACCAAACGGTATAGGTAACATTTTTGACAAATCTTTTTCGTTGTTGTTATAAAGAGGTTTTATTATTTCATTTCGTGTCTTAAACCTAAGATAGGAACAACGTTTCCCTTCTTTACACATATACTCTTTACGAGGTTCATTTTTTTGCTGATAAATATTATAATATATTACTATAATATATCATTAGTATAGCATATATAATAATAGACATATTTTCAAGTTCTGCTTTATTTAGAAACCTTTAATATTCTGAGAATAAACACTACCAAGTATTTAGTACCAACAGTAATAATGGGATTCTAATAATGTAATAATTTGAGATATTGGTATGCACATGTGTAACATGTGTATGCGTATATACATCTATACAAGCGTATATATATATATATATATATAAATATATATATACGTTTGTATAGATGTATATATATATATATATATATAGAGAGAGAGAGAGAGAGAGAGATAGAGAGAGAGAGAATGAGAGAATGAGAGGGCGAAAGAGAAGTATTAGAAGGCTATCACAATGCAAGAAATTAAAATATGTCGGTGTTGAGAAGTAAGACAAAAACAAGTGATTTTTTCTCATATATATTTTTTTGAAAATACTTTTATAATTTTTTATATATATAGCAAATCTTACTTGATTAGCCAAGACTTCAACACTGGAATGTAATGTGCGTGACCGTGTTCCATAAATTATTTCAAGGAATACCTCTTTATCAAATGGTGAGTGTTTCAAATCTCAAAAACACGTGCGGAATGGCAATATTGCTTATAACGCAGTAAATGTTAATATCCGCAGTAAATAGAATACAACTATAACTGATTGTTTTTTTTGTTGTTTTTTTCCGTCTTTTTTTCCCTGAATATTTCATATTTGACTTAACTGATGAAGTGTTATATTTGTTAAAATAAAATTAACTATTTAAATATATATTTTTGTGGAAGGGGGGGGGGTAGGGATACGGGTAAAAGCTAAGAGCAGTGTTCAATTATTTTTCCCTAATATTATCTGTTTAATTTTTTTATATACTATTGTTATTTTATTTTATTCTAACAGTATTTAATTATTTGTTTTTTGATATTTTTTAAATTTATTTTATGATTAACGGCTAAATATGTTTGATTTATACCCTGGCCAGATTGTGTGTAGCACGCAGTAAATGTAGTAAACAAAATAAACTCCTTTAAATGACCGAGTAATTTTTGTTTTATTTATGTGTAAATACTATAATAGCACTGTAAGTACTTGTTTTTGTCTTACGTCTCAATGCCGACATATTTCCATTTCTTGCATTGCGATAGTCTTCTAATACTCCTCTATATACATATTACACACAATGCCTCAAGCAAACTACCTCTCCTTATTATATATATATATATATATTAGGTACGTGCAAAATCAATGGCCGATCCCCAAAATGTAAAACATTTTTACCCTCCCTTCACTTAAGAATTCGCCAAAATTCAGAAAATCAACTAATTTTAATAAAATGTTCAATATTTATTAATCAAATACCACGGAATATAATGAAATCATTACTATTATTTTACAATCCTAGTAAAAATGTATTATTTTTTGAAAACATAATACACCTTTACTAAAGTTATATTTTTATGTATTAATAAAATCAGATGCATGAATTTTTATTCATAAAAATAAATCACTGTGGATGTTTAAAATTATTTTTTAAATTATTTCGTTTATATTACGAAAAAGGCCTCTAAATTCGTGTTAATAAAATCACTATAATTCGAAGAAAATTTATTTTTTTCAATTAGTAATATTATTATTGATTAAAGCATGGTTTAATCAATATTTTCATGAAAAAAATAATATTATTGCATGAACTATTTCATGAGATTTTAATGATTAGAGTTTCTGATAAAATATAAAGAGCTGTGTAATTATATTTCCCTTTTATATATGACAGTGTCATCATCAGCGTAAGAAATCTTTTTTATAATCTTGAAAATAAACAACAAAATGAAGAATTTGAAAATCAGGATCATAACGGAAAAAATATTTTTTTAAATTGGTATTTATACTAACGATTGACTTAGAGAGGTATGGTAGGATTAGATCTCCAACTACACTCACTTCCTCGACCGCTGTCAAAATGTTATTTTCAAAGATCATCGATTTCGTTAATTTCACAATTCATCGTCAATTACTTGGAAAGATAAAACGTAAGTTTGTTTTTGCTTTGTCAGTTTGTCATTTTGTCATTAATAAATATTATTTAAAAACTTTAAAACAATTAAATTGTTTTAAACATTTTAAATGATAAATAATTGTTGCAATTATTTATTAATAAACTTCAAATATGACATTTTCTTTCAAAATTGAATTCTATTTATTTATTAATAAATAATTGTTAATGTTTTAAATTTTTCAATGAATATTCTCAGTGTAGTCATTGACTTTAATTTACTTTTTCACACTTAAAATAAAAATACTCTTTTAGCTTAATTTTTAAAGAATTAATGTAATTTAAAATTACATTAATTCTTTAAAAAATAAATTGAGTAATGTGATTGTTCAAATTTGTAATCAATCATCATGCAACAATAATTGATGAAATTGACGCAGTTCATAACGTAAAAACAATTTTTAACAACATTTTTAAAAAGTTATTTAAAATTCTAAGGAAGAATATTGGTAAACAATTTTTTCAAATTTGTTCCACTACATATGCAAAATAAAAGCGATCTTTTGTGATTATAATAAATAATGGATACGTCACTTAGTTGGTATAGAAATGGTTAGGGTAGGGTATGCGTAAGATTTAGGTTCAAGGTTAGCTTGGGTCCGAATCCGCACCATTACATAAAATTATAAATAAGGAAAAATTATACAAAACGTTCTGCTCAAAATAATAATAAAATAGGAAATTGTTGTTCGGGTCTTCCATACTTGTCAATTTAATTCAGTCATTTTTTCATAACCTGAAAAAATAAAGAAATAAAGGCCTACTCATTTTTCAATTTCTATAAAGTATTACACAAACATAACTTGCATATAAACATTTAAAAAATAAAAACAAATATTATGACGTTTGTGTCTTCCACATTTTTCAATTGCTATAAAGTATTACACAAACATAACTTGCATATAAACATTTAAAAAATAAAAATAAATATTACTGACGTTTGTGTCTTCCATACTTTGAGATTTTGTCGCCACGTTTTGTTTACACTTACATAAAACAGAGAATAAATGTCTGGAAAGTAACGTTCACTTTTTACTTCAGCAATTTTTAGTAAAAAATGAAGGTCCGTTTTTTTATTCACTTTCTAATTTAATAATTATATTTGAAACAGTACCAGAAAACTGATATTTCTCTTTCCAGAGAATGTTAAACATGTTTTATTGAATCTGAAGTTTTAATTGGATATTTGCTTTTTTTAGTCGTTTTGATGACATTTTTCATTCTAATTTTTTTTCACACGTAAATATACATTTGTTTACTTTTATATGTTAACTTAATGCTTTTATCTTTCAAACACAATCAAAAGTTAAACAAAACTACTTAAAAAAATTAAGAAAATACTTTTTTAAGAACACAAGTCAGTACAAGCGGCGGCAATTTTTGCACGAACCTAATATATATATATATATATATATATTTGTGTTATAATGGAATAATTCCAGGAAGAAATCCGGGTAAGAGAGCTCAATGTGGTAAACAGAGCAAGAATAACGTAAAATATAATAACACGAAATTACATGATTGTCGATGCAATAATTTATTTCAACCTTGCGGTTTTATTCAAGCATCAAATTAGACAATTACATTCTTGAGACTGACAGAAAACTGAATTCACCCTCGACAATTCAAATACAACCAGAGAGAGTGGTGGTCGCAGCCAATCTGAACACCCATTACAGAGCGAGTAGGAATTAACATCTTATATTTAACTAAGGCAATCGAAAGGGATCTTATTGTTTTTTTTGTTTGTTTTTATTAAAATAATATTTCTACATTTACGACTTGGTGACATTGAACGTTCATACGCCTCCATACACACGCACATATACCTATTCTTAACATCACACACACACACGCCACCCAATTTTTGGCTAGCTAAAATTCTGTTTTCGGCCCGAAAAGAGGAAGAGGGAGAACACACTAACACACGTTAGCGTGTCATCGGCCGATTGACACTTGTGCTTTCATTCTGTCTAGATCCGAGTGATAGGATCTATTTGAAAACTAAAAATTATTTAAGATTATATTCTAAATGTAATATTTTAATACTCTGAGTTTCACAAAAAATCATCTTACATTAGTTTTATAATCTATGGAAGCCTATAATTATAGCCTAATTCCAATCTAATAATGTCTAGTGATAATATTAGACACTATACTTAATTTAATTTAATTCAATGATTAGTGTATTATCAGTTGAAAAATTTACTATCTTATTTTAAGTAAATAATCAGAATAAACAAATATCTTAAAGTACAATTATATATGTATACATCCCCATACATACACACATATATATATACATATATATACATATATACATATACATACACATATATATATATATGTGCATGCACACCCATACCTACTACCTTGAATTTATATTTTTTAAGACATCGAGGATAAATGTGTTTCCTCTTTAAGTATTCATTAAAAAATATCATTACTAAATGTATACATACACACACACACACACATATATTCATACATATGCACATACACACACATATACACATATACATATACATACACACATATATACGCACATGCGCACATAGACACAAATATGCAAAATAGAGACACACATACATGTATACATAGACATACACAAATGCGCACATGCACGCATACATATAAACATACACAGTCATACGCATACGTACACACATACCTATACGCATACACACGCACATGCCCATACATGCACACATACACCTGCACACATGTATACATATATACACATATACACATATATAACATAATATATACGGCCTGGATATTCAAAAGCTAAACCATTGGTCCGTTTTAAATAACCGGGGTAAAAGTTTAATTAAATATAAACATATATTGACAAAATAAATGTGCAAGATATATACACACACACACACACACACACACACACACATACATGCCTGCACATACACAAACACATGCATGTACGTACACATATATATACATACAAAAACACATGTACGCATATATACGCACATACACTTACCTATACATACCCATACACCAATACATGCATGCACGCGCATCCGCACGCGCCTGCATACACATAAGCAAATATAAGGCTATCTTATTTCAAGTAAATAATCTGAATAAACGAATATCTTAAAGTACAATCGTATATGCATACATCCGAAAAACAACTATAACGAATATCACCAAGTCAGTAATTACATGTCCATAACAGATATTATTGTAAATATTTATGGGGGTTTACCGTAAATGATCTATTTGGTATCTTCACCGTTACAAATATAGAGGTCTATCGGATTATTAGATATTGGTAATTTTAAATTTACATTTATGTCTGCATTTCGCCATCAACTCATCGCGTTTGTTTAAAAGATTATTGCGGTCGTATTTTAGGATTCTAATTTTTTCCTCTAAACATAAATTGCATATTTGCCTAAATCCATTTGGAACATCCGAAAAGCATAGGATTGACCACGAAACAACCGGGGACCGGTTCTCATTTTTCAGAAGCCACCATTGTTTAGCTAACTCTGTTTTGTTCTTGAGTTCTGGGTTGTTAAAAGAATGTTTGTGGTCATAAAAGCGTTGTTTCCAGTTACCCGCAGAGATGCCGATGTAGACTTTATTATCCCTGTTATTATCTTCCGGATGAATAGTGGCCTTATAAACCACACACTCAACTTTACAGTTACCGTCCAGTGGGCAGTTCTCTTTAATTTGACAATTACATTTATCTACTGTAACTTTATTTTTATTAGAAGTGTTTAGTAATTTACGATTATGGGTGCTGATTATTCTATCCATGTTTTTGGTACAAGAGTAACTAATTTTTATGGTTTTTCTATTAAATATCTTCCTAAGTGGATTATTCATGCTAAAATGCTTATCTACTAGCTTCAAGAATACTCTCCCGATGTTGATGTTCGATAGTTGGCAGTACGGAGGGTGAACCATATTATGTTCCGGCCTCTATTCCTGGATTTATTTTTATTTTCTTTCTTGGTATATTTGAGTTTTTCACTATATCCACTTTTTTCTAGCGCTCTATTGTATAAATGTTTGTTTGTTTCAAAAATTTCCCTGTTAGCCGAAAGTTTATTAATTCTAGTATTAATCGTTTTAGGTACTTGTTTAATTATGCAGTTCGGGTGGTTAGATCTAGTATTGATATATGATGGTGTGTGATTATCTTTATTGAAGGGTGTGTAAGTCCCCTTTTTTAAGTCTAGTGTAATGTCTAGATAGGTTACTTCTTTACAATTTGGGGTTATGTCTATTTTAAATCCTAGGTATTTGAAGGCTCTTATTATTTTTTTATGTATTTTGGATACCAGGGGGCCGTCACTATTAGGGATGATAATTAGTCCATCATCCCTGTATAAACCCAAATGCCTCCTTTATACAATTCGATATTATGGAATTTTACCCCTCGATTTCCAAGGAGTTACTTACGAACAGCATTAACTATGCTAGGAACTTCGTGGATATATCCGATGAACAGGTAAGAATAATTATGGCTTGTCGCAGATCCATCCTTACAAACAACCACGAAACATGGATTAAATTAAACAACAACAGCTTTGATGTTCCGATGGGTGCCTTTGACTCAACACAGATTGCCGATCTGGTGGGCATATTTATAATGTACACAATTAGCAGAATTGTAGAGCCTAATTTAGTGGGTTTATACAGGGATGATGGACTAATTATCATCCCTAATAGTGACGGCCCCCTGGTATCCAAAATACATAAAAAAATAATAATATATAAATTATATTTTACGTTATATATATATATACATATATATATATATATATAAAATATAAAGCTTATCTTGTTAGTTTGCATAGCTATCGGGTGCTTTAGTTTATATACATAATTTATATAAATATATATTGAGAAGATGGGTTTATTGTTTGTTTTAATTTTAATTACTGAACTAAGTCTTTTCCTTTTTGGCAAATTTAAATATAAACATTAAATTTAATTATTATTACTACTATTAATATTATTATTATTATTATTATTATTATTATTATTATTATTATTATTATTATTACTATTATTATTATTATTATTATTAATTATACTATTGTCACTGTGACTATCGTATGTACTATTGGCTTTATTATTATTATTGTTATTATAATTGTTTTTATTAATACTAAACTTCTTTTATATAGTAATTCCACTAGTATTAATTTTAGTATAATATAATTACAATTAACAAATATTATCACAACAAAAGTCACTACTGTTACTGAGCTCATTGTAAAATCCATAAATAATTACATTGAAATAGAATGCAAAAGTAGCAATTAATACTCTAAATTAAAAGTTTTATCTACACGATAATCACCTATTACAACAGAAATGACAGTTATAATTTTATAATTTTATTCTCATTATTAAATTAAACCCACCCGGCCCTCTGCCGCGGTTGAAATTGAGGTCACGATGGCCCAGACACTAGATATCACCCCACTCAACTTTCTAAAATATCACCTGTTGGGGTCTCCCCCTCCCCCTTTCCTGTCCTCGCTATAGGCTAAGCCCCATCTTCGTCCCCCTCCCTTTTATGGATCTTCAATTTCCGGTTGAGGTTGAATTTAAGATTTTAGGCAGTGATTCCGTTTAAAGCTTGAAGAGTTGGCTTTCATTATGAATGCTAACGAAACAACATATATATTGTCGCAATTAATGGAATAATAAAATCACCAACAAAAAATATATTTTGCTCTGAATTTTCACTGAGCACTCTCATAAACCCGGTTTCAACTTCCTTCGGATTTATACCCCCTGGATATTTGTAACAAGTTAATTCACTGAATTCTTAAATCTTAATATCTTAAATGTATTATTAAGAAAATGCGTTTTTTGAAAATTTGCAAAAACAATTGTATGAATAAAGATGTAGATAATGTATTGGCAAATTTAATTTATTTGTTGAATTCGAGTTGAAAAATTAAACATTCCATCTTAAATGGCATTAATGATTTCTTTTACGTCTTTATAATACTATTGATTAAGACTTTTTAGTCAGATCATAATATGTATTTTATAAACATACCTGCTCAGTGTTGAAATAGTATGATCAATTTTTATCGTAAATAGGACTACATTCAGCCATTTATATTACATATGGCGGTTATGGTCATATTCTTTGAAAAAGCTATGTAGAAAGGTAACAGTTACCACTGGCCCTTCCGTCTACTCCAATTTAAAATCCACGAAATTATGTTAACCTTTAGAAAATTATGCTCTTTAAGCATTATATCAAATTGAAAGCCTCCAATATTACTAACACACTCAAATATATATAAATAACGAAAACAAGTTAATTAAAGATCACAGTAAGTCGCCGTATGATTGGTATATAGTTAAATATAGTTTTTAATTTTTCTTTTCCCATTGCAATGCTTGGAATTTTCGTTGATCGTTTCGTATTCGGTTGTAAACAACCGAATACGAAACGACTAAAATCTGTCAAAATTGCCCTCATTTAGAAACGCGTGCAAGAGTTTCGTTACATTTGTTTAAAAATTCGTCTCAACTGGATTTTCTTTCTTTCTTTTTGCGTGGTGAAACAACCCCAAAAAAATAAAATTGAAAACAAATTGTATATTGCACGTCCAGGAATAAGATGGTTTGTAGGAAATAAACAATAAAAACAAATTAATTACAGATCACCTTAACTCACCATTTTGATTTTTGGAATTTTTAAAATTTTTTCCTTTCCCATTGCGGGGTTGGAAAGTTTCTTTTCCCCGCAATGGAAAAAGGAAAAAGGAAACTATATATTTAACACTATATTAACGTTACTTCTAAAAAAAAAAAGTCCACACACATACACATACATACACACACACAGACACATATATGCGTAGATTAGCCTGTCAGTGTCTTTCAGTGATCCTGACTCTCAGTTCTCTCTGATAACCATCGTGTCAACTTCTGTGTCCGTTCTAAAATGAGGTCCTTATCTTGAGCAAGTTCACTTTCACATAACGATTTGCCCTTCGATCCCGCCTTCGCTGCTAACTGCTTGGCCCTCGTTACAGACATATCTGGTTGCCGCTTCTAAAAATGACCGCCACTGGACATATCGATCAAGGACAAACTCGACATTCTCGAAGCGAAACAACAAAAACATTAATGAATAAATAATGGAAAGAAACAAAAATCGAACGAAAGACACACACACACATTATATATATATATATATATATATATATATATATATATATATATATATATATATATATAAAGAGAGAAAGAGAAAAATAAATAATGTGAGACAGATGTGGTGAGAAAGAAAGGGCGAGGAAGAGAGAAAAGGACAACAGTTGATGTACGATAAGAAATTGGAAAGTAAATAAGAAAGGAGCAAATAAAGGGCGACAGACGGATAGAAAAATTGACGGGTGGCGGCAGACGCTTCAAGATAGACTAAAGAATGAAAATAAGAAATAATTAAAAAAGAGACGTTAATAAAAATAAAAAAAGGGGATAGAAAGAAGTTAAGACAACAGTGAAGAAAAGAAATTCTGAAGGAAAACAAAATAGTAAAAGAAAAAACAAAGGACACAATTGAATAATAGAAAGCCAAAAAAGAGAAAAGAGAGAAATCGCTAAATCGCCTGTCGGTTTCTTTTATGCTCGATTAACGCTCATTGCCAAAATATAAAAAAAAACATTGTTAACAATTAATTGTATACGATTAGTTGAACATAGTTTTATCCGTACCTTTGACATACTGGCAATAGCGTTTGTTAATGAGCCGGGGTTCAATTTTCGGTCGAGTCATACTAAAGACTTAAAAACTGTTACTTGAGTCTCCCAGCATTATAAGATGAGAATCAAGGATAAGTGGAGCAATCTTGATAAAATGGTGGCACCCTCCCCTACATCTCGGTATAGTAACTAATTAAAAGGGAGACTTCAGGTCGCCCTCGCCTATGGTCGACCACATTACTTTTACTTTATTGAATATAAGTCATAATGTTATTGATAGTTGAGGGACGCGGGTTCATGCCTTTTTCCCAACGGTATGAGATCGTAATTGAACACGATACATCCGATGGTATTTGACCTCATCATAGATGACCCCAAATTTACGATTGCATTCATTGGGCCAATCGGGTAGCAGAAGCATCATGTATAGAATAAGGGAAACGGGTAGAAATTGAGTAACGGGTAGAATGGGGGAAACGGGTAGAATTGGGGAACGGGTAGAATGGGGGAAACGGGTAGAATTGGGGAACGGGTAGAATGAGGGAAACTGGTAGAATGAGGGAAACGGGTAGAATGGGGGAAACGGGTAGAATGAGGGAAACGGGTAGAATGAGGGAAACGGCTAGAATGAGGGAAACGGGTATAATAGGAGAAAAAGGTAGAATAAGGGATACGGGTAGAAATGGGCAAACGGGTAACGGGAAACGGGTAGAGTAGGTGAAACGGGTAAAAATGGGGAAACGGGTAGAATAAGGGAAATAAATGGATACAATTCAAAAAGGAAAACGTTAAAACAAAACTGAAAACTATGAACACAAAAATATTGAATATTAGAAATGAAAACGAAAGACAGAATGAAATTAGGCAATTCGGAAGTTGAGTCCGGTCCTCAAAACAGAGCATTTGTATCTTTAGCTTTTGTAAGTATGGATGTTCGAAAAGGCAATAATCTCGGTAAAAATCTAATGACGCTCTGCGCGCGTCATGCCGAATTAAAAGTAATTTTTCGGCAACACCTTATACTGGGCCAGTTTTTATCATGCAGTTTAAATAAATAAACAAATTTTAAAATCCCATGACGTTAACTTTATTAACTTTTTAAAAAATATTAATAAATAAAAAATTCATATTTTTTGACACATACAAAATTTTTTAAAGAAATATATCTGTAATTAAAAAATTGTATGACGTTAATTTTATTTAATTTTTTTAATATAAATAAATAAAAAAGAATGTAAAAGAAAAGAATTCTATGATGTTATGTTTGTATTTAATATTACTTACAAAAAGTGTAAATATACATTTTTCTTAATAAATATATTTATTACGTAAACATAATAAAAATTCCAATACTTTTTAATTTATTTTATTTTATTATTTTTGATATTAATAAAAAAAAAATGTATGTAAAAAATTCCAGTATGTTAACTTCATGAAATATCTTTAAAAAATTGTATATAAAAAATTCCAGTATGTTAACTTTATGAAATATCTTTAAAAAATTTATTAACATAGATTTTAGGTGTTTACCGAGATTATTGCCTTTTTGAACATCCATACTTACAAAAGCTAACCGTACAAATGCTTTGTTTAAGGACCGGACTCAACTTCCGAATTAACTGAAATTAATTATAAAATAAATAGAGAACATAAATGTAGAAGAAAGGGAGAAAATCATAATGTATTAAAAAAATTAATATGAAAGGAAGTAACAAATTAAGTATGAAAGAATAAAAGAAAAAAATCATTATAAAGAAAGAAAGACAGAAAGAAGTAAAAAAAAAAAAGAGACTGGGGAATCAATTCTTATAAATATGGAAACGAAAAGATACACATGTAGATATTAAAAAAGAAAAATTGGAAAAAAGAATAAAGGAAAGAGTGGGAGAAATAGAAGACGAAAAGGGTTAGTAGGGATAAAATTACTATTTCTACTTTTTCTTTTTCACATTTTCATTATCCATTTTGGCTAATAACAGAAATCGGCCAATTTCGAATGTTTTATACAGAAGGTCTATAAGCAACTTGTGCTATTGAACTGACTTTCACATTTGTCCGTCTTAAATAGCTGCACATCTCACCTATTAGCTATTGTAATCCTGGATCAATAATGTAGTATTTTAGGATTTCCCACTCCGCGTTGTATTCTCTCACCTAAGAATTGTAGTGATTCAAGTCGACATCGGAGAGCAAAAAGCGTTTCCGTAGGATTTTCGGTTATTTTGAGTTATAACTGATAGCTTGTACTAACTCGGGATCTTCGTTTAATCTCGTGGAAATGACTCAATTTTATTAAGTAAATGGAAATGTGACGTGGATAAAGAATTTAAAGATGATGCTGGAGATCAACTTGGATTTGAACGCATCTCCTCGTGCAATGAAAGTATACAGCGTGCATTCTCAGTTGTCAATCGTTATAATAAAGTGAAATGATTCCCCGTATTTCTTTGACAGCTATTTGACAGCTTTCGAGGCAAAAGCTGCATATGCGTATCTGTTTCGACAATCATTTCTTGATGCGTGTGTTTGGTAAATATGCGTCGTTTTCAGTCACTTTCCATATTTTAAGGGGTTTATCCAGCTCAACAAGGAACACCATTTGGTACTGCTAGCGAGCTATCACTGATAAACTCCTAGTAAGTAAAATAAATAAATGATGATGATGATGATGATGATGATGATGATGATGATGATGACGACGACGACGACGACGACGACGACGACGACGACGACGACGACGACGACGACGACGACGACGACGACGACGACGACGACGACGACGACGACGATGATGATGATGATGATGATGATGATGATGATGATGATGGAACATGGGGTCGTTTGTTAGGTAGATATTTTTCTTTTTCTTTAAATAAATGCTTTTATAATGTATCTTTTCGTTTTTTTAAACTAGTCAGATATGATTTACTTGCCCAAAGTCTGACAGTAAAATCAGTTTTACTTATGGAATTTTTGAAAACTATTGTCCAAAATATAAAGACTCCGGCGTCAATTTATCAGGTAAAAATGAGACGGGAATTAATTGTCTTCCCCTTCTCGTTCGCTTAAGGTTAGCCTAGAAAACTTATACTACGTGAGTTAAGTAACATATATTTAGAGATAATTTGTGTGTGTGTGTGTGTGTATGTGTGTGTGTGTGTGTGTGTGTGTGTGTGTGTGTGTGGTATAGTGCACATTTTACCTTATGAAAAGGAGATAAACACTATCCCTATGACAGGATCACAAGCAAACTAAGCCTGGGCCTGGTGTAGTAACATACACTAACATATGAGTAATGCACAATAATAACAATGAAACCCGTTGGACTCAGAATAAAGATCTGAGTGTCATGACAGGGAGGTGTTCCTGCGAGTGTTGGCTCTTTTGATTTCAGGAACAAAATAACGGACAAAAAACAGGTAAGTAACTCCTCTAATTTCAGGTATGACAAGGACACATACCAAACACAACAAAGTAGGAATGAAAAGAAAAAAAAAGAAAAAACATTGAAAGAAATGGACCACAAAGGAGAACAGACTGGTAATGCAATGCTATTACAAAAGTTGCCACCTCACAGAAAGAGGCTACCGGAAGCGAATGAAACATCTATGGAGCACTGCTACTGGCTACTATACAACGAAACAAAAGATAGCAGACCAATCAAAACATATCCTCAAGAGAATATTGTTCTCGGAGATAGAACTGACGGAAATCAAACAAAAGAGCGGATTAGAGCAAGAAACACCACCCGACGAAACCCCCAGGAAGAAGACAGACAAAACATAAACTCTGTAACGGAAGAGGTCGAAGATTATGAAATCACAGAACTCAACGAAGTATAACTCACAGAGGAAGAAGCAAGAGAAGTGGAAAACATCAAACGATACATATCAGAGAACAAAACAAATCTCCAATCTCTAGGGAACGAAGATTGGAAGAAGTTAAAAGTTAAAACAGAGACAGTAAACAAAGTACTCGCGTACATCCCAACATACATAATCACAGACATGAACAACTTGATATATGCCGGGGTAAAATCAGTAAATATGAAACTAAAAAAAGAAAAAAAGCCTGGCTCAAAGAATAGAACGACAAAGTCTGGAGTGGAAATCAGACTGGAAACACAGATAATCAAACTCCGATGATGAAGTGAGCCACTTCAAGCAAGTACAGACCAATAACATGTGTACCAAGAATATGGAAAATCCTGACGGCACAACTGAGAGAATAAATCTACCAACCCCTAAACAAACTTGGAGTACTCCCCGAAGAACAAAAAGGATGCCGTAAAGGGAAAATATGGACGCATGACTTGCTATACATCGATCTAAAGATCCTGAGAGAGGTAAAAACCCGAAAAAAGAACATATCCATGGCATGGATTTACTACAAAAAAGCTTACGACAGAATCCCCCAAGCTTGGATAATTGAATGTTTGAAAATATACAAAATACCTGACAGGATAATTAATCTTATTAAGAAAACAATGGAAACATTGAGACTGGAATTGACACAGCCGAAGGACAACGTCTGACTGAGATAAAGATATGGAGAGGCATTTTTCAAGGAGACTCCCTATTACTACTACTGTTTATACTAGCTATGATGCCACTCAACTACAGAAAATGTGATGCTAGATACCAGTTTACAGACACAGAACTAAGAGTAAACCATCTTATGTACATGGACAACCTGAAACTATTTGCAAAAATCAAAAAGGAACTGGAAAAGCTGATAAATACGACCAAAATCGTATGTCAGGACATCCAAATGGAATTCGGAATGGAAAAATGTGCACTACTAGAAATAAAAATAGAAAAACTGGAGACAACAGAGGGCATAGAACTCCCCAACCAAGAGGAAATAATGGCGCTAGGCGAAAAGGATAGCTACAAATATCTTGAAGTTCTGGAAGCAGACACCATCAAATCTAGAGAAATGAAAGAGAAGATTGGAAAAGAATATTTACGAAGAACAAGAAAACTCCTAGAAACGAAATTATATAGCAAGAATCTAGTAACAGGAATAAACACCTGTGCGGTAGAACTAATGAGACACTCTGGACCATCCATAGGCTTGACCAAAGAAGAACTCAGGCACCTTGACCAGAGGACGAGAAAATGAATGACCATGCACAACGAACTACATCCAAAAGACGATACGGACAGACTCTACATGAAAAGAAACGAAGGGGGAAGAGGACTGGTAATTATAGAAGATTGTGTCGAAAACTCAAAAAAGAGTTTGCAAAATCGTAGACTTCGTCATTCTAGCAGACCACAGAGTGAAGATCAAAGAAACGGAAAAACGAAGCAAATACACGGAACTAGCCATGCAACTGAAAGGAATGTGAAGCATGAAGAAAGTTAGTATAATACTGATAATAATAGGAGGAGCACTAGGAACACTCCCAAAAGACTGGTAAAAAGACTGGGAGAAATTGGAATAAAAAGGGATCATTTAAACTATACAAAGGAAGGCAATGGTCAAAACAGCTTCAATCTTAAGAAAAATCCTCGAATGCGGAAACCAACCCGCATAAGCTATGAAGGGTCACATGGAATGTACAACAGGAAGAAAACAAAACCACAGAAAGAACACCACATCACAAACAAAGAAACAGAAAATGCAAGACACAAAAATGAATCAATAAACAGAAATAGCTAGAAACACCGTAAGCTCCCCTGCTCCCTTCCAAAAATATAAAAAATTAATAAATAAATAAAAATATTTTTTTTTAATTTAAAAAATTAAGAAATAGTACTAGCCTAGGCTGATACCACACAAAATATTTGCATAGGTTCAAGGAGGATGAGAAGACCGAGGAGGAACAGCACAAACCAGACCTCCACTGGAAGTGCAGAGAATGCTGGGACCTTGGGGAGGCTTATTGCCACCCAAATCCGAGAGAAGACCAATGGTCTTTACCAGCGAGTGATCAATGGTAAACGGCTGTTGCGATACTGCAAAGTTATTTGCGGTGGCTATCGAAAAGAGGTGGAGAATACTGGAAATCTGGAAAGACTTGTTGTCTCTCAGACTCCAGGGAATACCACCGGTTATCGGTGAGCAATCACAGATGACCTGTGTGAGAACTTGTCAGTACAAATTATAATAATAATAATAATAATAATAATAATAATCATAATAATAATAATAATAATAATAATAATAATAATAATAATAATAAGAAGAAGAAGAAGAAGAAGAAGAAGAAGTGAATGCAACAAACAAGCCCCAAAGGAATACAAACACAGACAGAAGTGCCACAGGATTACTACCCTGTTGATGTTTTACCTGGATTATTATTATGATGATATATATATATATATATATATATATATATATATATATATATATATATATATATAAATTCCTGGTTCCGTTTGATATGTTGAATAGTTTAGGAGTTTAGCAAACATGTACATATTGCGCATTCATCCATACTTTCAAAAATATGTTTCTTAATATAACACAAAATTTGATATAGTGCAGTTTTTTTCTATATTAAATGTTTTGCATCGAACTTATTTTAAAAGTGGTTTTGAGAAGGTGCAAGTTTACATTGGCGCACCCCTTAAAAGGTAAAATTTACAAAAAAAATAATGTAGCCATGTTACTCAGCGTATTGCCGAGAATATATATTCCAAAATTCATAATGATTAGTTTATTAGTTTATTAGTTTCCGAGTTTATCATTGACAATTATATATATATATATATATATATATATATATATATATATATATATATATATATATATATATATATATATATATATATATATATATATATATATATATATAAAGTTATGTATGTGTATATGTTATATATATATACACATACATAACTTTATATATGCATCCACTAAATATTAAAAATTACTAAACAAATGGTGTGTCCATGTTACTCACCGTATTGCTTATACATATGAATTCCAAAATTGATAATGATACGTTCATTAGTTTATGAAATTATCGTGTACATATATATATATATATATATATATATATATATATAATCTTTATAAATAACTATTAAATTATTTATACCTACAGAAGCTAGCGTTTCAAGCTTATTGCTCTAATTAGTGCAGGTCGGAAGGCGCGAACCCGGTTCACAGAGTCAGGCTGGTATCTGTAAGAAGTCGCCATATCTACTCGGCTACCAGAAAATGTCACATGATTTAGGGAAATAAATATCTATATGTACTTAGAAGTAGGCACAGACAGAAAACTAGTCGGGAGTGTTCGAAGTGTTCGAGTGTTCGAGAGTGTTCGAAGTGTTAGAAACTAGCCTTCGAGAGAGAAAAATTTATATATATATATATATATATATATATATATAATATTTATAAATAAATATTAAATTATTTATACCTACAGACGCTAGCGTTTCAAGCTTATTGCTCTCATCAGTGCAGGGAAGTAACAATTTCAGACGGTCGGGAGGCGCGAACCCGGTACACAGAGTCAGCCATATCCACTCGGCCCACGGAAACTGTCACGTAATTTAGGGAAATTAAGATCTATATGTACCTAGAAGCGGGCACAGATAGAAGACTAGTCGAGAGTGTTCGACGAACGTATTCGGAACTTTGCATTAGAGCTTTTTGACAGTCTATTTTTAACTTCTCCGAGAGTGCTCAACTTTAATTTCTTAAAGGGGCTTAGTATAATATTTATAAATAAATATTAAATTATTTATACCTACAGACGCTAGCGTTTCAAGCTTATTGCTCTCATCAGTACAGGGAAAACTCCACACTTGAAATGTTGACGGAATGGCAATAAGAAAAATATATTTTTTTTTTATCATTTTTTTTATTCTAAAAACTTTCGGCGATATACGTCTTTTCCAAATGTATAGGCATTTTTTCTCTGTCATTTTTCGTTTAATTCTTCTTGATTTAGACATATTTCTCACAGTCAAGCTCAAATTTCTCCTGATGTTATGACGGTTGGTGTTAAATGCCGGTGTGTGTATGTTGTGAACTGATCCGGATTCACCTATAGTGACAGGATAGATTCATCAGGTCACTATGAAGTCGACTTCTTTTCTCTTACCAAGGAGAGCCGCTTAGCGGAAAGTTCTTTACATAAATTTCTGATGATTGAATTGTTATTTTTGTGAAGCGACCAGCTACTCGGCTTCTTGTCCGTCGCACTTTCTTGGCCTTTTGGCTAAGATCAAAGTGTAGTATCTGTTCCGATGGATACTGCATCCCATAGACTGGTATTGTCTTGTCCTTCGGGGCTTGATTTACGCCGGTCTGTGGGTCTGTCTTGTGCAGTTCTAGGAGGTCCACCCTCCCAGGCTTCGCCTCCCCTCTTTGGATAGGAGTAAGTTTATTGCTTACTGCCTGAGGCACCCCTACCGGGTAATGCCGACGGGGCTGCCCAGGCAATTTTTAAACCCCACTTTCCTGACCCGACCTTGGGTCACATCTTACTTGTGGGAGAAGGATAAAAACTGGCCTTGTGCCTAACTCCTGGAGAGGAGTAAATCAATACTCGGCTTCTTGTGCCTCTTTCGACCGTGGACTTTGTCTGCTTCTGAGTGTGCCCCTTTTCAGCAGTATTTCCTTCTCACCCCCTCTTAGGGTGACACCCTTTTTGGGTGATTTGTACACTAATTATTTTGTTTTCTGTATTTTGCAGGTTCAGAACTGGTCATTTGCTTTACCCGAAGGTCGAAGCGTAGGTAAGGATTTGGCTTCGAATGAGGCTTTCCCTTAAAGGTCGAGCTGAGGCGTGCGCCATGTACGTCTTTCCTCTAGTCCTTTACAGATTGGCTGTACAACCTCTGCCTGCGAACCGCTTGGCGACTTTGAAGCGTTTGCTTTTCTCGCTTTTATGAGAGAAGAAGAAGCTGCTAGTCTGTAGACAGGTCTGTACTCAATGTTCTGATGTTGGGGGCTTGGGAATACCCGACTTGGCGAGCCATTTATATGCCGAGAGGTTGACATTCCTGAGTAGTACTTTGACAGGAGTCTGCGTGGGGCCCTGCGGTTGAGAAGGCTTTTCCCAACTTCATCCCTAACAATTTTGCTGAATGCCGTCGTCAGCCAATGAGTCAATCGCAGTTCTTCAACGAATGCCGAACTGCGCTCAGAGTGCTGCCGGGGTCAAGTGACCTCGCCCGGTCTAGGAAAACACTATATCGGGAGTTAGTGGTGGGGACCGCTTTGGATCCACTTGGAGAGCGGCTTGGATTGTCCGAGGAGGAGGTTCGCTCTCAGTGGAATTTGGCGCCAGGCCGGAGTTACCTTAACAATACTAAGTTTTCGCTAACCTGGCGATTGGTTCGAAATGTGGTACCCCTTAATGGCATACGTTTCAGTAATGGTATGGTCATGAACCCTTTTTGTCCAAGTTGCAAAGAAGATAAAATTGAAACGGCTGAGCACGCCTTTTTCACCTGCTCCAAGCTTCGTGAATACTGGACGTATGTCAAAGAGGTGACGGCTCGCATCGATCCCGAGCTGGTGACGTGCTTGAATTAAGCGTTCGTAGTCTTCAACATGGACCCCTTGTGGCCCAAGGAGAAACGAATGGTGTTACTTGTGATTTTAGCCGTAGCTAGACTCGTAGTGTATACTTTAAGCTTAGAAATAGAGAGTGGGGCAGCGCTGCCTTCTCATTACGGTTTGATTTCGTATTTTAAGCATCAGCTTCAAATCTAAATTAAATGTAATAGAAGGAGGTAACCTACCTTAATGTTTAAACGTAGGTGGATACACACCGCTAGTTTATGCGTGTTCGTACAAAATAGATTTCAGTTCGTGTTCCCTGCCTAAGCATGGCACACGTCGACCTTAGGTCTTCTTTTTATTGACAATTTCTTGAACATCCAAGTGTTGGATCAGTCCCTCTAGCTAGTAGTATAAATGAGCCATGTCCCCTGTCTTTATTTTAGGTGCCGATTTACTTCATCTCTGACATGCCCTGATTATATTTATCTTGGAGGGCACCGCAAAATCATCAAACCACATGGAGATTATTTTAAGAGTGAATGCGGTATTGTGGTGATTGGAACTAGTTGTAGGGCATAGACCGGTGGACGACCTCCATCCCCCATACCCTGACTCGCCCTAATTGTATTTAATCCCTAAAAACTCTACCCTGTATTTCTTTTGTCCCTTGGGCAACGCCCACTCCCACTTAGAGACTGACTCTCTTGCTTTCGGTCGTTCCGGAAGACAGCGAGCAGTTCATACCTTAGATAGGTTGGGTGGGTCCTACTAACGTACTATAACTAGCATTTTGTTTTGTTCTTTATTTTTCTATCCCTTTTATTGTTATTTATTTTTGGGGGATTTTTTTAAGGCTCTTGTGCTCGCCCACTCCCATCATCATCAAACATTGTATATATTTTGTCAATAAAAATCATC
The DNA here is from genome assembly GCA_963556195.1 of Sepiola atlantica. Classification (NCBI taxonomy): domain Eukaryota; kingdom Metazoa; phylum Mollusca; class Cephalopoda; order Sepiida; family Sepiolidae; genus Sepiola; species Sepiola atlantica. The sequence continues at coordinate 139,715,056 of OY744527.1, read as the reverse complement.
AAACCACCTGGGGATTATTTTAAGTAGTTTAGTCCAGCGAGTGAATGTGGTATTGTGGTGATTTAAACTTTTTAAGGGCATAAAACGGCGGACGACCCCCGAACCCTTCTCCCTTCTCATGTTGGCCTTGTGTCACATCTTACAATTTTATATATCACTGTAAATATTGTCAAGATAAATAAAGAGAGCTGCTTTGTGAATTGCTGAGCACGTCTGTCTAGAGTCGGCAATGGCGACCAACTTATTGTAATTAAGTATTCTTAATACAATTCCTATTCCTTTCAATTCCTGTCTTGGGTTTCTTATTTACTTATTGTTATTCTTACGATATAACAAATTGGCGACGAGAGATTATTATTTAAATGCAGCGAGTTAACACATAACAAATTGACGATCTTCAATCAGGACACACGTAAAAAATATTTTTTTAAATATTTTTCGGATTTAAAACCCTCGATGGTAACATTACAAAGACACAAGGAAACGTTTCTCATGTAAGAACAGTTTTTTTTTACCTTCCAAAGAAAACTGCCAATAAAATTGTTTTTACAATTTGACTGACTTTATTTAAAGGAATTGAGAAGAAAAGATATTTTTGTTGTCATTGTATTTGGACGATACGCATTATTTTTTCTATTTATAAAAGGCTACAGCGTATCTTAAACAACTGTTGTCTGAGAAAACCAAACAAAATATATTTTTTTAAATGGAGGAATTGCAGCAAACTATGGTCCAACTTTTAAAAATACAAGTGGAACACCAGCAAAGAAATGACAAAAGGTTTGAAAAAATGTTAGAATTTATTGTCTAGCGGACACAACAACCAAAGCAAGCTGGATTCTTTTCACCAAATACGGTTGCCAATTCGGTTGGACACAGATAATTTTTTCTGCCTATTTTCGGAGGTTTGCCGACATTTTCAAGGAAGAATATACAGAATGGTCACAAGAAAAAAGGTTCGCCTACTTTTTCAAAAATTGAACCAAGCGTGCCATGATAGGTACTGCAACTATATTCTACCGAGGGTACCGGGCGAAATTTCATTTGATAAAACTGTGCAAATCTTGACAAATGTTTTTGGCGAAAAGTCGTCCCTTTTCAACCTACGTTGGAAACCTAACAAAAAGAGACGACGAGGATTTTTTTTAGCTATGCTGGAATCGTAAATAGAGAATGCCAGCAGTTTAACCTTGACAAACTGACTGCAGACAGATTCCTATGTCTATTTTTTGTTCAGGGCTTAACCGCAAGCAAAAATTCCGAGATAAGGGCGTGAATATTGACGAAGTTGGAGCAGGACCCTAATTTAACGTTGCAAGCGATTGTTGACGAATGTAATCGAACCGTAAGCATCCGACACGATTTGTCGAAGATTGAAGAAAAAGACGTGGCTCAGGTCCGATATGCCAGAAGAGACGGTTAAAAAAAGACATTTGAAACCTATTCGTCGCTACGCAGAAAGCACACAAAAATGGAAACCAAAAACATTGCAAAACACACAGAAGCGGAAAAAAGAAGCATGTCCATCATATGTAGGATTTTATATAAAAAGGCAGACGTCCCTTTAAAAACAAAATGTGTTATTTTTTAGGAAGGTTAGGGCACGTAATGCATCTGTGTAGAGAAAAAAAGGTCGAACACTAAGAGTTTTGTAAATAATGTAATTTCTAGGGAAAATGGCGGGGGCCATCATGAAAGAAAATTTGTTGATATAAAAATGAACAACAAAAATGTTCTTTTTCAGATAGACACTGGTAGCGACTTGTCTATAATCAGTGAAGACTCCTGGAAAAAAATTAGTAAACCAACATTGGTTCGCAGCGAAAAGGTCGCAAAAAGAGTAACTGACAGAAAGCTGAATTTCATAGGGCAATTTATGTGCAACATTTCTTTTGGAGGTAAGACGTGTAAAGCGAAAGTCTATGTGCTGAAAAATACTTCCGATTTATTCGGTACCGACGGGATAGCTTTATTTGACTTGTGGGATATATCGATAAGCTTATTCTGCAATTCGGTAAAAACCCCTCCCAAACACAAATGGTAAAAGTGAAAACGTTAAGAAGATTCTGAAAAAAGATTTCCCTGAGATATTTTCACAAGGTTTGGACAGATGCACAAAAACGAAAGTAAAATTGGAGGAAATGGAAAATGCTACCCCAATATTTAAACCGAAGCAGCTGTAGAATCGATAGATCAGGAGCTCGTTCGCCTAGAACAAATGGGGGTACTTAGAAAAGTACAATATTCAGAGTGGGCATCACCCACGGTTTACATAAAAAATAAAAATAAAAATATTCGTGTCTGCGCGGATTTTTCAACAGGCTTGAATATGTACCTGAAAACGCATGAATATTCATTGGCCAGTGCAGAAGACATTTTTTCCCGTTTAAATGGCGGGAAAAAATTATCGAAATTAGATCTCTCAGATGCGTATCTGCAAGTAGAAGTCGAGGAAGAGACTACGAATTTGCTCACTATCAATACGCATAGAAGGTTGTATTCGTCTAATCGTCTACCTTTCGAAGTGAAAGTAGCACCAAGTTTGTTACAAAAAATAATGGATAACATGTTAGCGGGTTAAGATTACGCTATACCGTACTTTGACGATATATTGATCAAGAGCGAGACCGTTGAACAACACATTGAACAGGTGAAGGAGGTTTTTTTTTTAATGCTGAATATCGGTTTAAGCTCAGCGAAGGTAAATGCGGATTTTTTATGTTCAAAATAAAATATTTAGGAAAAATTATAGACGCAAAAGGCAGACGACCCGATTCTAGAGCAATTAAAAATATGTCGGCTCCGACAAATGTTGCTGAATTGCCAGCATTTCTAGGTCTTGCTAATTATTATCATATATATATACAAATAATATGCAAAAAGATTTTTAAATGGCAATGGACAGAAAATTGACAATAGGGATTTCAAAAGATTAAGGATGTGCTTACATCAGAATCTTTTTAAACACATTATGACCCGAAATTAGAAATAAATTTGACTACTGATATGAGTAATTACAACATCGGATCTGTACTTCTTCATAAAGACAATTTAGGGAGCACAAAAGCCATTGCTCATGCGAAGCGGAGGTTTAATCTAGGCTAAGAAAAACTATAGTCAGATCGAAAAGGAAAGTTTATCCCTCATTTTCGGGATTAAAAAATTTCACAAATTCATCCATGGCCATAAATTTATTTTACAGACAGATCATCGTCCATTACTTTCGATTTTGGGATTAAAGAAAGAAATCCCAGTTCATACAGCAAATAGATTGATATGAGCACTATTCTGCTAAATTATGATTTCAAAATGAAATATATTCCTTCAAAGAAGTTAAGCAATGCTGACGGCTTGCCCCGATTTATTCCGAAATATTGTGAACCAATGGAAGATACGGTAATCGCATCACTCAAAGTTGAAAGTGAAATAAAAGAAGTACTGGTTAGCATCGTACGCGAATTCCCAGTGACTGTGCAAGAAATACAAATAAAATCTAAAAGTGATAATTTTATTAAAAACATGATGGATAAAGTGAAGTGCAAACAAAGGGGAAATATAAATTTGCCGGTAAGCAATAACTGTTCAATTTGTGACGAAATTTTAATATACGCCGAGCGCGTCGTGATCTTAGTTACAAAAGAGACTGTTAAAGGATTTTCATTGTGGTCACCGAGGAATGTGCAAAATGAAACCGCTTATGAGTTCATACGTTTTTTGGCCAGGTATGGACCAGGACATTGAGAGAACAGTTAAAGGCTGTAGAGGTTGTGCTCTTGTAGCTAAAGCCATACCAATAATGACAGCATCATGACCGAAAGTGGACACACCATGGTCTAGACTACATCTAGATTTTTGCTGGACTGGTAAATCGTGCATATTACTTGATTGTGGTGGACAGTTTAACAAAATGGCCAAATATTCTGGAATGCAAAAAGGCAACATCTGTCATAACAATAATTTTTTTCCATGAACTGTTTGCCAGGTTTTGATTTCCTGACTAAATTGTCACAGATAATGTGACCCAATTCACCTTAGGAGAGTTTAACATGTTTTGCAAAAACTTTGGGGTAAAACATATTGCCACACCTGTTTAACACCCGAGAAGTAACAGGCAAAAAAGGTGTGTAGATATATTCAAAGGGGATTTAAGAAAAGCTTGAGGTGAAGTAAACGATGAATGGAAGATCCAACAATTCTTAAGGGTTTACAGGGTCACACCGAACAGAAATATTGCGGCAAACATGTCATTTGCGGATATTATTTTTGACAAATTGTTGCCAGTGATTAACAAAAAAACATTTTTAAAATACGGATTATAAGACCAGGCATTTTAATGTTGGTGAAAAAGTGTTTTTTTAAGAATCACAGAAAGGGTACAATGTTCTGGCAAGACAGTATTGTCGCCAAGAGAATCGGACGCCTGATATACATGGTTTGGGGTTTGAAGTGGTAAAATAAGTTTTATGTAAATCAGTTGGGACGCAGATACGTAGGAAAACAAACGTCACATGAGGAACCCTTGGAGGTACTTTACAATGTTTTTGATGTACCGATTCCTGAAAAACTTACTACTACTCCTGCTACTGAAGTAAGGCGTTCAACAACAAAAAAAGAGAAATTCAACAGAACGTCTAGAGATTGACTCAAAGAAAAAAAAATATATTTCCAGAGAAAAATCAATCTTTAGTGGGAGGTGTTGTGGACTGATCCGGATTCACCCATAATGACAGGATGGATTCGTCAGGTCACTATGAAGTCAACACTTGTTTCCTTACCAAGGAGAGCCGCTTAGCTAATCGCTAAGCACGTCTGTCTAGAGCCGGTAATAGCGACTAACTTATTGTAATTAAGTATTAATATAATTACTATTCCTTTTAATTCCTTATTTACTTATTATTATTCTTACGATATAACAATGTACCACGCAGATTACGGGATGTTGGGTAAAATGAAAAAGTACACACTTGGAACGTTAACAGAATGGCAATAAGAAAAATATTTTGAAAACCCTGAACAACGCATTTTTTTGTTTTTATAAATAAATTATGTATCTATCCTAAAACTTGAGCACTTTCGGCGATATAGGCCTTTTTAAAAAGTATTAGCATTGTTTTCTCTCTTGTTTTCGCTTGATTTAGATATATTTGTCATAGTCAAGTTGAAATTCGTCTTGATGTTATGATGATTGGTGTTGAATGCCGGTGTGTGTACCACACGGTTTACATGTTGTTGGGTAAAATAAAAAAAAATCCACACTTTAAACGTTGACAGAATGGCTATAAAAAATATTTTGAGAAACTTGAACAACGCATTCTTTTTTGTATTTTAAAATGAATTATTTATTTATTCTAAAAACTTGAGCACTTTCGGCGAAATACGCCTTTTTCAAAAGTATAGGCATTTTTTCGCTCTTTTTTTTGTTTAATCCTTCTTGATTTAGATATATCTGTCGCATCTATTTATGGCTGGAGAGTATGATGGTCTTTTCTCTATTACTTGGCTTGGCTTAATGAATGTCCTCCGTGTGACGCGAAAAAATATTACATATTAGGGGTCATTATTGACCCAAATACGAACTGTTTAAACATTAGAGATGATTTTTTTTAAATATGTGTCGTTAGGAGACAGACACTTCTAATAAACTGGACTGACCGGTAAACATAAACTGAACTACAGATAAGCATCATCCCCTGTCAAATACTCAAACTAGCCCCATACAATACCAGATCCACATTTATATTCGCGCCTTCTACCCCGAAAAGTTATTTTCCAATTACCACCTTCCCTTTAATATTTTAATATGGCACATCTCTATACCAAAACTTAAAACCAGTAAATTACACCACGAAAATGTGAAAATAATTTTTCCAGTTATTATGAGGAAAGACCCCTCTTTTATGATACTAAAACAGAAGGTTTAAAAATCTCCTAAACAGAATCAATTTACTGCCTAAATCTTGTTCTTTACTCTAAATCAGGCTTAATCACGCACACCATTAATTATTATTTTCATAATAAATTGATACTCCATTATAAATTTACATTTCAAATTATACCTTAAATATAAGTGTGAAATATTGAATACAGAATCAATTAAGGAGTTGTAGAGTTAATTCCCTTATATAGTTTGCCAGATTTCAAATTATTTTTAAATTATTAATTTTAAGTGATGAAACATTTTAAAATCTTTAAATTTAGATGTTTGAATTGAAATTTTAAATTTATATTCTGGATTTTTTATTTTTGTAAATTTAATCTTTAACCTCATATTCTCTCCTTAACACATGATGTAGACGAAACTAATGTAACTCTTCAAAACAAATAACGGCCCAGATAAAAACGCTGCTAACAAATACTGAAAATATTGTTCAAATTTTAAATCTTAACTTTTATATTTTACCCCCTTTTTGGGACTTTAGTAAGCTTTTTAATCTCACACATCTTTCCCTACCACAAAATTTAGACGATTCTAATTTATCACTTCAAAGCAAATAACGTATCCAAACGAGAGTGAAACGAGACAATCCATTTTCTTTACCAGATAACATAAACCTGAAGATAGCCGGAAAGTAAACACATTCTGAGCTTGAAACCAATGGTACTGATGTTGTACTGATTTTCTGTACCAAATAATATATATATATATATATATATATATTAAAATAAACATAGTTTGAGTATCCGACAATTATTTCAGAACTTTCTCGGCTCCTCCTCAGGGATATACTGATGAGCAAAGATTAGATCCGCCAATACACAATCATAAATAAACAAAACAAAAGACAAAAGACAAACAGACAAATTACACTTCAAAATTTTCAGACGAGAAACCTTTTTTCATAATATGACATATATACACACTCATACACCCATATATATATATATATATATATATATATATATATATATATATATATATATATATATATATATATATATATATTTCTATTTTGCGTAATGCATTAAGAATTTAATCTTTTATTTTATCTTCTTACTAAACATTTTCCAAATAAGTGTTATATACATTAAGACAATCGCGATCTATTATTTAATTAAAATTCTCAACAAATATCAATCATATTTACCGACGAACTTTGTTGATCCAATCACAATATTATTCCCCTAATTAATTGAGAATTAGAAACCAGGTTTTTAATATCGACTAGTTATTATTTTCATCTAGTTCTTTAATACTTTATTATTTGTAATAATTTTGCGTTATTTTATAAAGGAATTGCATTATTTATTTTATTTTATTTTAGATTAATTATATTCTCTCTTCCTATTAGTATTATAGATATAGTTTTCAGAATATTTTGGTGCGTTATTATTATACCTAATAGATTATGTAACTGACTGTATTGGTATGACTCCAGATGATGGGATAACTATTAGTAACCAGAAGATCTATAAATTAATAAGTTACAAGGTTTAGAATTTATATTGAAAAAAGAGGTTTATTGAAGGGTGAACATAATGATAAAATTAGTGAACTTAAATTAATATCAATTAAACGTCCATTAGACTGAATCAATATAGATGGACACAGAAAGAGGGAATATAATTAATCTAAAATAAAATAAAATAAAAAATGCAATTCCTTTATAAAATAACGCAAAATTATTACAAATAATAAAGTATTAAGTAGATTATCATAAAGAACTAGATAAAGATAATTACTAGTCGATATTAAAAACCTGGTTTCAAATTATCAATTAATTAGGGAAATAATATTGTGGTTGGATCAACTTAGTTCGTCGGTAAATATGATTGATATTTGTTAAGAATTTTAATTAAATAATAAATCGCGATTGTCTTAATGTATATAACACTCTATTTGGCAGCTTACTGGGAAAATGTTTTGTAAGAAGATAAAATAAAAAATTAAATTCTTAATACATTACGCAAAATAGAAATATATATATATATATATATATATATATATATATATATATATATATATATACATGAAGACATAGATAGGCCTAACACTTCGGTTGGCCGTTTTGTGAGAAACCTCATTGCTAGGAAAGACCCTTTCGAACTGAAATGGTCAATTTTAGGGAGGGCTAACAAATATAAACCGAACAAAAAGAAGGGATGCAACCTATGTGCATTGGAGTCGTACCACATCATGACATCTAGAGATGATTTACTGAACGCTAGGCAGGAAATACTACAATGCTGTCTGCATAGAAACCGTTACCTGTTATCAAGCCTAAAACCTGGATAGGAGGGGAATTGGGGAAGTATAAACTTACAGCAGAGATAGGCAGGATGGACCCTTCCTGAGGCAATCTGGGGCAATAATTAGTGTATAATATAGAGGATGAGAATTAGTAACACGTACTTATGCTAAGATATTTCTTGATTCAATTATTAGCGGAGGCTCGGGACTTAGGTTGGGGGTGATAAGGTAGGAATATTCTATCGGAATAAGGCCCATTGATAGTCAACTATAGTAAATACTTATTCAGCAGAACAGAGGGGGGAAATTTTGTTACATATAAAGATAATGAAATAATAAATAATAAATCACAATTTATTCTCAGAAATAGATATATTATACGAAATGCATTGGGAATTTCAAGTAATTTTAAGTGAAAAATAAGAAATAGCAACCTGGATGCTATCACTATTTAATTAAATTAGGTTAAATTAAATTAAATTAGTTTTTAATTAGATTAAATTAAATAAAACAATGGGTGGCAGGAATGGGGGAAAATAATTAAGGAAAAAATAATTTTAAAAACATGCATGCCAACACGGACTTAATTTCTAAAAATAGAAACAATTGGATTTTTATAAAAAGTATTTTGTACGGGATTTTAAATTAGTAATAACAAAGTCTCCTGTCATTTAACGAGTTAGAGTGATATTTTCCCCTAAAGTTGGCAAAAATAACCCCGTCCATTAAAAAAGTTTTTTTCAAAATAGAAAATAGATTTCTGATAACGATATTCCGTAGTAATATTTATTTATGGAATATAGAATAATATTCTCCACAGAGAGTTGCAAACAGACACAGTCGTTAAGGAAATATTTTAAATTATTTAAAATAATAACTAGATTTTTGTAGAAAACTTTTTTATAATAACATTTTATTTTTGATATATAAATAATCTTTTAAAAACAAATGCTGCGGGATAGGCTTTTTCGCTTCGTTAAACAACAAAACGATAATAATTCGGCAGTTAATTAAATGAAGGATATTTTCCCAAAATGTAAAATGACGTCCCAGACACTAGATAATTAATTTCTATAAGGAATAGGTTTAATAATAAATATTTTTAGAAACAGTATTTTGAATAAATAGTTTCTATCTACTAATTAAGATTTTTTCTTAATGTAAGGGAGTTTTCTGCGGGATTGACATTCAAATCGTCGTGTGTTTGTTTCGAAGGGTAAGAAATCAGCCATTGAAATAAGGCTCTTCGAACCCGGACGAACATTTATGTTGATTTTTCTTTGTGAGAAGTTGGATTTAGAATTCCCATACTATCATTGGATTGGAATGGTAACTTGTGAGCGGTATCTTGAATGATTTAGTTCTTTTGGGGGGGGTTGGGGGGGGATTTATTCATCATTGTGCCGGCCGACGTGAAAGTGTATTATCGTACATTGTTCCGTTTTTGGGGGTTTTTTTTTAATGTATTTGGGACCGATTATTTGCTTGTTGGCTTGGTGGAAGAAATAATGCACAGGCTACTTTTCTAAGACTTTTTCTATGACTTTCTTTTTTCATCGTTGTTCTTCCTTGTTTTTTAATTTTAACTTTTATTTTTATTTTTTTCCTGTTCTCTTCTTAAGTGACCTCAACTATTGCAACGCCACATTGTGTATTGTTGGCAGTTGAAACCAGTATTCCAGACATTTAATTTCCCTGATGATCTGCCAAGGAAGTAACTGCTTGGTAGTGAAACACGTGCAGGAAAAAACATTTAATTTGAATAAATAATATTTGTAAGAAAAAATATCTTTAATGGTGATCATTGGTGTCCTGAAAGGAATGCTTTGGTAAGCCTTCATAAAATCACATATAAATGTTCTGTACTCTGTAATCGAGTATCATCGAGCTTGTTTTTATTGGAACAACCCCGGTCTTCACTGAATGATCTATTTTATAAGTGAAAAATCTTAATATATATATATATATATATATATATATATATATATATATATATATATATATATATATATAGGTGTATGTGTGTGTATATATATATATGTATATATGTTTTAATTTTCACATCTATATATAAGTGTGTATGTGTATGTGTGAGTATATAATTGTGTGCGTATAAGCGTGTGTGTGTGTATGTGTGAGTGTGTCTCTGTGTGTGTGCAGGGAGACGGCGTAGTCTAGACGGTCTTGCCAAAAAGTTTGAGCTGACCGACTTTCTTATGCGTCGATAGGTAGATGTCAAAGTGTCATATTAGGCAAAAAGGTTTCTCGTCTGAAAATTTTGAAATGTAATTTGTTTGTTTGTTTTTTGTCTTTTTTTTATGATTGTGTATTGGCGAATCTAATCTTTGCTCATCAGTATATCCCTGAGGAGGAGCCGAGAAAGTTCTGAAACAATTGTCGGATACTCAAACTATGTTTATTTTAATATAAAAGCTCTAATATATATTGAGCACTTTTGAAAAGTAACGGTTTTGTTCATTTAGTTAATATTTGAACTTAATTAATTAATATATATATATATATGCATATAAATATATATATATATATATATATATATGCATATATATATATATATATATATATATTTATATGCATATATATATATATATATATATATATATATATATATATATATATATATATATATATATGAGAGAGAGATATATACAGAGAGAGGGGGTGTAAATTATATACATAATTTAGATAGTTTTTTTTTTAACTCGTTTACTTCTGAAACTTGATATAAATGCCATTCATACTAGAAAATTGTGTGACTCATTGAGCTCGAGATAAAAAAATGTTAATCAACTCCCGAATGAGAAAGTAATGCCTGGGAGGATACCCCCCCCCCCCCAAGGCCAATAAAATGTAACAAAAAGTCAGTTTAATGTGGAGCACTTAGGAATAGTACAAAAATAATCGTGAATTGACCCATTGGCATTCTCCAGTAGGGCTTCTTCAGACGACAGGCAATAAACCAACTTATTTCCCCAAAACGGAGGTAATGCCTCTGTGGATGGTTTCCTAGTTAAAAATCGAACCATACCCCACTCCGAAAAAAAGGATCTGCCACGAGAAAAGACAAGACAATCTCTACGTTGACAGAATTATGACAAGAATTCCCCCGAATGGTACGATGAAAAAGTGAATTTGCAAAGCAAGTTAAATTTACAACAAAAAAAAAAGAAAGAAAAACAAAATCCAAAAATAGTTTCCTTAGCTGTGGATTAAATTGTGGTGATATTCTTTATTGTTTTTAATGGACGATTCCAATTTTCTGATTAAGAACTAGTTTTCTGTTACAAAACACGCAGAGGGAGGAGAGAGGGACAAACTATATAAAATAAGAGAAGAGGGGTCGTCAAATGACATACAGTATGAGATAGGTGATTTAATGACTAAATTGCTAATTAAACAATTAAAATTAATTGTTTTCAAACACAACACAATCCTAAAACTAAGGAATATTTTAACATGTATTTTGTGTGATCAAATTATATAGGAAAATACCTTACGGAAAAAAACGTTGTTTAAGTCAGCTTCGATATAATACTAGATAGATAGATAGATAGATAGATAGATAGATAGATAGATAGATAGATTTGTGTATGTGTAATTTAAAATTATTATACTTTTTGATTTTTGTAAGACATAGTTTCAACTATTTCTTCCCAATACGTATCCCGTAAAAATGGTTAAAAATTGTCAAGACTTTTTGTTCCATGTAAATTTTTAAACTTTCGACGAATAAATCGATGTATTAGTTTTCAAGTGTAGAACGGTGTCGATTTCAATTATGCAACGGATATTTCAGATATTATCAAGGTTCGTTCCGCCATCTGCCAGATTTTAAAAAAGGATTAAAGATAAAGGGGCGTAACTCTTTTCCAACACAACTGGTTATCTCCCTTACAGTCTCATGTAAAATTCAGAATACGCGCAATGAATCTTATGCTTCTCAATAATACATTTAAAAAAAAATTGTGAATGCATATACAAATATTAGCTGTTGCCTTCATTTTTTTAGTTTGCCTTTCTTATAAAATGTATGCACAAATCTGCTACGTATATGTATAAAAGTACACAATATTGTTGATTTTGAAAAAATCTCTTCAAAATCATTATCTTAAGTATTTTTTAAATTTATTTTAACGCACACACACATAATTACCTACTAGACACCATCCCCGAATGTCTTCGGTCTCTCTGTCCAGGAGTTTGTCAGGACAACCTGACTTTACTCTACAAGTATTATTTACTCCTCTCCAGGAGTTAGGCACAAGGCCAGTTTTATCCTACTCCCACAAGTAAGATGTGACCCAAGGTCGGGTCGGAAAGTGGGGGTTGAAAAGCCAGCGCCCGAGAGGTGAGCACTCTGACCATCAAAAATTGCCTGGGCAGCCCCGTCGGTATTCCCCGGTAGGGACGTCTCAAGCAGTAAGCAATTAACTTATTCCTCCCCAAAGAGGGGAAGCAAAGCCTGGGAGAGTGGACCTCCTAGAACTGCACAGGACAATCCCATAGACCGGCGTAAATCAAGTCCCGAAGGACAAGACAATACCAGTCTATGGGGTGCAGTATCCATCGGAACAGATACTACACTTTGATCTTAGCCAAGACCCTGACCAAATATCCAAAATAACATAATATTCGAAGCCCTCGACACGGCTATACACTGGCTCATATGAGGAATGGTACACCTTCCCCTGGTGATGTGATCTCAAGTAACAACACTTAGATAGATACTCCACCAGACAAGATGAATTCTTGTCCTAGAATCCGGTAAGACCAAGAGACTAAAAGAAATATATTCTATAACATAATTAACTGGTCAATTGGACAGAAGGAAATTTATGTGCTTAACCCTAACCCTAACGACTATACACTGGTTTATACGAGAAATGGTGCATCTTTCTTCAAGTAATGTTGCCTCAAGTAACAGCACTTAGCTAGATACTCCACCAGACTAGATGAATTCTTGTCCTGAAATCCGGTAAGACCAAGAAGCCACTCGAAAAATATACGATAACATAGTTAACTGGTCAATTAGGGAGAGGAAAATTAATGTTGTTAACTTCTTTACTAACTCAACGTTTGAGAAATAAAGGAGAACTGTAATGGAATATTCGAATATCTATGTAGAGCTGAACTGTTAGTCCCAGGAAAAGGCCCCTTCATTTCTGAGAACTTCGACTGAAGTAAAATTAATCAAACAATGGTCCTATCTTTAAATTTGAATAACTTGAATTTGAATAACTTCCACAAAATAAAAGTTAAACTCACCAAACTTTATGTGTGTGTAGACTGACCCTTCCGAGATTTTTTGAAATAAACAAAACAAATTTTAGCCGAAAAACACTTCTTAAAACTTACAAAAACTAAAGTATTGTTTTTTACACTGTTTTGAGTTTTTTAAGCAAAAATAATGTTTTCTAAATGAGGGTACGTTCCTTAGGGCTAATACGGCTCATGCTTGCTTCGGAAGGGGTCCTTTACTTATTCGAAAAAAAAAAAAAAATCAATAAATAAAAAAGTTATGAATTTTTAAAAATAGGACCCTTATTTTTGCCCACCCTGTATATATATATATAAGACATATTGTGACCCGTTTGGTCACAACGACTAGCAGTACTTATTCTACTTTGATTAAATTGGAAAATTCATAAACTTTGAGATAATTTTATGAAAGACTAAAAATAATAAGTCTCTTGACTTCTATATGATTATTATTATTTGTACTCACTAGGAGTTCTCACACAGATCATCGTCAGTGATTGCTCACCGACAACAACCAGTGGTATTTCCTGGAGTCTGAGTGACAACAAGCCTCCCCAGATTTCCAATATTCTTCACCTCTTTTTGATAACGATGCGGTATCGCAACAGCCACTTACCATTGATTTCTCACTGGTAAGGACAATTGGTCTTCTCTGGGATTTGAGTATCAATAAGCCTCCCCAAGGTCCCAGCATTCTCCGCACTTTTCCAGTGGAGGTCTGGTTTGTGCTGTCCCTCCTCGGTCTTCTCATCCTCCTTGACCCTCTACAAATAGTTTGTCTGGTGTCATTTAAAAAGAAAAAAAAAAATTTGTTTTAATTTTTAATTTTTAAAATTTTTAAATTTTTAAAAAATTTTTGTGGGGGGAGGGGAATGGTAGAGCTTATAGTGTTTCTTGCAATTTCTGTTCCTTGGTTCATTTTTGTGTGGTGATAGCTGAGGCCGGTGTAATTTATTGGGGGGGGGGAGATTATGGAGTAATGTTTCTTGCAGTTTCTGTTCCTCGGTTCGTGTTGTAATGTTCTTCGTGTGGTTTTGTTTTCTCCCTGTTGTAAATTCCTTGTGACTGGTTACTCTCTGAAGCTTGTGCGGGTTGTTGTTGTTGTTGTTGTTGTTATTATTATTATTATTATTATTATTATTATTATTATTATTATTATTATTATTATAATAATTATAATAATAATAATAATAATAATAATAATAATAATAATAATAATAATAATAATAATAATAATAATAATATATATTTTTTTTTTGCACTCACTAGGAGTTATCACACAGGTTATCGTCTGTGATTGCTCACGACAACAACCGGTGGTGTTCCCTGGAGTCTGAGTGACAACAAGCCTCCCCAGATTTCCAGTACTCTCCAACTCTTTTCGATAACTACCGCAAATGACTTTGTGGTATCACAACAGCCGCTTATCATTGATTTCTCGCTGGTAAGAAACATTAGTCTTCTCTGGGATTTGAGTGACAATAAGCCTCCCCAACGTCCCAGCACCCTCCACACTCTTCCAGTGGATGTCTGGTTTGTGCTGTCCCTTCTCGGTCTCCTCATCCTCCTTGACTCTCTACAAATATTTTGTGTGGTGTCAGCCTAGACTGGCACCTTTTTTGGGGGGGGGAAGGGGGAGCACCTGATGATGTTTATTACAGTTTCTGTTGATGCGGTGGTGCTTTCCTGTGGGTTTGTTTTCTTCTTGTACTTCCATGTGACTGGTAACTATTCGTAGCTTATATGGGTTGGTTTCCGCATTCGAGGATTTTCCTTAAGATTGCAGCTGTTTTGATCATTGCAGTCCTTTGTATGATCTCTGTGATCCCCTTGATTCCAATTTCTCCCAGTCTTTTTTATCAGTTTTTGGGGAGTGTTCCTAGTGCTCCTATATTGGTATTATACTAACTTTCTTCATGCTCCATATTCCTTTCAGTTCTCGGGCTAGTTCCGTATATTTGCTTCGTTTTTCCGTCTCTTTGATCTTCACTCTGTGGTCTGCTTGAATGACGAAGTCTACGATTTTGCAAAATGTTTTCTTCCTGTTGATTATTATAACATCCAGTCTCCTTGCTTGTATGAGTTGGTCTGTTTGTACGTCCATATCCCAGAGGATTTTGTGTTTTTCGTTTTCCAGTACTGTTTCTTGTTTACGTTTGTACCATTTGTCTGTGTATTCAAAATTCAATCGTTTGCACAGTTCCCAGTGTACTGCTTTCTCCACGAAGTCATGTCAGTTCTTGTATTCTTCTTGGGCTAGTTTGCTGCATTCACTTATTATATGATTTACTGTTTCGTCTCTTTGTCCACACAGTCTGCATTTACTGTTTTCCTGGGTTTTATCTATTTTAGCTTCAATGTAGTTTGTCCTAATCGCATTGTTTTGTGCAGCCATCACTAACGATTCTGTTTCTCTTGTAGCAGTTACCTCCTCCTTTCAAAACATAACTACACCGGTTTGCCGGTAGGTGTCGCTTTTTCACCGACAGGTGGCACTGTAAAGCGACACCAGAGTTATCTGCCCTTCGGACTATAAAACCCGGAGCAAAACGGAAATTCTCTCTCTTCCTCACCGACCTGCCTCGGCAGACAGACGCTGACACTAGCGTTCCGTCTTTCACTCTTCTCTGGTCGACAGAACGACGCTAATACACTAGCGTTTCGTCTCACGTTTTTCCTCTTCAATCGGCCTAACAACTACCAACACACGTGGGCAAACAACGGTAAGAGTTCTCAACTCGTTTTCTTTGTGTTACGGATTTCAAAGACTTTTCCTCTCGCCGGATTCATTCATTTTTTCTTATACCTTTTTCAAGAACTGTTTTTCCATCGACACACATGCATACATCACACACTTCACCATTCCACGTACACACACGTTCAATAAACGTTATTTGAACTACTTCATTTTGTTTATTAATTATTACTCTGTCTTTGCATGCAACATTGCTTGATTCAACTTTACACGTTTATAATCGGGGGAACACGACCCTCGATCCGAACATTGGTGACCCCGACGTGATAGCTTTGTTGTATGTGGCGGAGTAATTAATTTCGTACTAGAACAACAAAAAAAAGATATCATTTCTCGTTTTTTCTTCCGTGGTGAAACGAATTACGCATCCATCTTTTTCCTTTTTTTTCCTACCCACGAGGTAGAAATATACAAACAAACAAAAGAAAAGAAGCCACCGTCTCCATTTTTCCTGGCCACGCGGAAATACCCAAACAAGAAAAACAAAAACATTTCTCGGCTTCTCCGAGTATAAAACAATTTACAATTTCATTTTTTCTTCTCTTTCTCCACCAACGTGTCGGAAAAATATATACAAAGAGAAAGACAAACTTTTTTTTCTTCTTTTTCGACGAACAAAAGGACCTTACAAGACGCCATTTTCTTTTGTTTTGAACACGTGGAGATAAAAATAAAATAAAAGAAAACAAACGCTCACGCTGCCCATCTTTTTCGTGACCGCGTGTTAAAAAAAGAAATTCAAAAGATGCCGCCACCCCTTGCCATGACCACGTGTTGATAAAAAAATTCAAAAAAAACAACAAAAAAACGTCATTTTTATCTCTCGGACCACGTGGAAATTAAAATTCAAACAACAAAAGAAAAAGAAAATACGAACCTTTTTTTTCTTTCTTTTCGACAACAAAGGAAGCCGCCATTTTTTTTTTTCCACGACCACGTGTTGATAAAAAAACAAAAAAACAAAACAAAAGCAACTTCTTCCACCTTCAATCGTCACTATGGCTACCGCGGATACTAACGACGTTCTGGAAGTTTCTGCGAATTACCGTCTGCCCCCTTTTAACTCCAGTAACGTAAAGAACTGGTTCACCCAACTACAGGCATTATTCTCTGTGAGAAGAATAACCTCACAGAGAAGCAAATTTGCCAGCGTGGTGGAAGCCTTGCCCCCAGAGGTGGTAGACGAAGTAACCGACCTGTTGGACGACGTCCCATCAGTCAACCCATATGATGCCCTAAAAGACGCCATAATCAAAAGAATGGGTCGCTCCGAAGAAGCCATGCTACGGGACCTATTCAACAACATCAGACTCGACGACAGGACACCGTCACAACTACTGCGACACATGAAGTCACAGCTCGGAAGAAATACCATGTCCGAGAATATACTGCGACGATTGTGGCTGGACAAACTTCCCTCGAGTGCGACACAAATTCTGGCACCGATGATAGACACCACTCCCATCGACATGCTAGCAGACTCGGCTGATCGAATTCTCGAGTCCAACAGTGGCCCACAAACGGTCAACGCACTCGCCACTCCTAGCAGTCAACACAGCGAGCTGCAGCAGTTAAAAGCTGAGATGGTTGAACTGAAGGCTATGCTAAAGGCCTTCCAAACCCAAAGCAGACCAAGGGGTCGTTCACAGTCCCGAGGCAGGTACCGTGGGAGCCGTAGCAGAGAGAGGTCCCCTTACAACCAACCCCAGGGTGGTATGTGCTGGTACCACTACACATTTGGCAACAAGGCCAGAAAATGCAACAGCCCCTGTAACTACAAGCCACAGGGAAACGCCAATCCCAGCCAGTAATAGCGACAACTGCGGCTGGAGGGAGAAGAAGAGGTCGCTTGTTTTATGTAAAGGACCGCAACAGCGGTCATTCCTTCCTGGTGGATACCGGTGCTGAGATAAGTGTTATCCCACCACAACCCGGACAAAAACCAACTCCTTCGACATTCAAGCTACAGGCAGCAAACGGTTCACAAATCCAGACATACGGCACTAAGGAACTCACCCTACACTTAGGACTCCGCCGTAACTTCGTCTGGAAATTCGTGCAAGCCAACGTCAGGATGGCCATCATAGGAGCTGATTTCCTTTCACACTACGGTCTGTCTGTCCACATGTACAACCAAACACTCTCGGACGATATGACAGACATTAGGGTGAAGGGAACATTAACACAGTTTGGTCCAACAGGAATTTGCTCAGCAACCCACCACACCAAAGAATATGTCAATGTCTTGGATCAGTACCCTGACATTACCAAACCATTCAACATCGACGATAAAATTGAACACTCTACACAACATCACATAAAGACAACCGGACCTCCAGTCTATTCGAACCCTCGACGTCTGTTGCCTGAAAAGTATAAATACGCCAAGCAGGAATTTAAACAGATGATCGAGGATGGAATTATTGAACCCTCTGAAAGCCCATATGCTTCACCTCTCCACCTTGTTCCTAAACCAGACCAGAACACCCATCGTGTATGTGTCGATTATCGGCGACTCAATGCACAAACTGTCCCAGACCGCTATCCCGTACCGCACATACACGATTTCACATTAGGACTCCAGGGTGCAACAATCTTTTCCAAACTGGATCTGACTAAAGCCTTCTACCAGATCCCAGTAGCAGACGAAGATATCCCGAAAACGGCTGTGACCACACCTTTTGGACTCTTCCAGTTCAAACGCATGCCTTTTGGACTGAGAAACGCTGCCCAAACCTTCCAACGCCTCATTGATAACGTCCTAAGAGGACTACCCTGTGTATACGCCTACATAGATGACGTCCTCATAGCAAGCCCGGATGAAGCAACACATGAGCACCATTTACACCAAGTTCTGCAGAGACTATCACAAAATGGTCTGAAGATCAATGTAGACAAGTGTATATTCGGCGCCAAGCAACTTCAGTTTTTGGGACACCAGATTGATGAGGGCGGAATCACACCCCTTCCTGAAAAGGTAGAAGCGGTACAGCAATTTCAACCTCCAACCTCACTCCGTCAGCTGCGACGATTCATAGGAATCGTTAATTATTATCGTCGGTTTATCCCAGACTGTTCTAAGATCCTGTCTCCCTTAACAAATATCTTGCAGAACAAAGGGAGAAGACAGAAACAAGCCCTTACACTCACTGCAGAAGCACTTCATGCATTCAACGCAGCCAAATCCGCATTGACCAACTGCACCAAACTCACCTACCTCACTGACAATGTTCAGGCTACATTAACTCTAACAACAGATGCAAGCTCATCAGCCGTAGGCGCGGTACTACATCAGGAGATTGATAACACCAAGGTACCCATATCTTTCTTCTCCTCCAAGCTCAGCCAAACACAGTCCAGATACGGCGCATTTTCTAGGGAACTCCTAGCAATCTACCTCGCAATTAAACATTATAAACATGTGCTAGAAGGTAGACAATTCATTATTTACACAGACCACAAGCCATTAACATATGCATTATCCTCACGTCCGGACAAATACTCACCCAGAGAATCTCGTCACCTGGACTATATATCACAGTTTTCCACTGAAATTAAATATATTAAAGGTGACCAGAACATTGTGGCTGATGCACTTTCTCGGCCAGACACAAACTCCATCACCCAGGATTTTCTTAGCCACGATTTGCTGGCACAGGAACAAGCATCAGACACCACCTTTCAACAAACTCTGCAAAACACTTCCTTGAAACTCACTCCTGTACCAACCCCTTTTAGTGACAAAGAGGTTTATTGCGACACAACAACGCCTACACCCAGACCATACGTCCCACCTTCACTGCGACGACGCATATTTGATCATTTTCATTCACTCTCTCACCCCAGCAAAAGAGCCACCCTGAAAATGATCAGTGACAGATTTGTATGGCCTGGGATGAACAAAGATGTCAGACTTTGGGCTGGCAACTGCATAAACTGCCAGCGTTGCAAGGTCTACCGACACACCAAGTCCCCAATAGGAACATTCAGCAATCCTGATGCCAGGTTCTCTCATTTGCATATAGACATTGTTGGACCCCTGCCACTTTGCCAGAACTACTGCTATCTACTAACGATTATTGATCGATTTTCCCGTTGGCCCACTGCAATCCCATTAAAGGACATCTCAGCAGATACAGTGGCCAAAGCAATCTTGAAGGAGTGGATAGCCACATACGGTGTACCCGCAGTCATTACGACTGACAGAGGCACACAGTTCCAGTCGAAACTTTTCGCCGAGTTCAACCTACTCCTGGGCACCAAGCATATACGGACGACGGCATATCATCCCTGTTCCAACGGCCTGGTCGAGCGATTCCACAGGCACCTAAAAGCATCTCTTGCAATGAGGCCAAACACAACCAACTGGGTTGATAACTTGCCTCTGGTCCTATTGTCAATTAGGAATGTCGTAAAGCAGGACTTGGGTTGCACACCGGCTGAAATAGTTTTTGGTACTACATTATCTTTGCCCGGACAATACTTTCATAACAAAGATAATGTACACCCTACAACTACATTTGTACAGGACATAAAGGCAAGGATATCGAAACTACACTTCACCCCTACACGAGAAGTATCGAGACAAATCCACATACCCAAGACGCTATTTGACAGCGAATACGTATTCGTCCGCGACGATGCGGTGAAAAAGCCTTTATCACCACGCTACCAAGGTCCTTACAAAGTAGTTAAACGGGCAGAAAAATTTTTCACCATTACAAAAAACGGCAAGAATGACACTGTTTCCATTGACAGATTAAAACCTGCTCTAGTGGAAGAATCACAGTCAAGCCAACAGACACACAACTCTCACACAGATTCCGACACCACAGAGGAACCGAATGCTCCATGTGACTATGCCCCACCAGAACAAAAGACAAGATCTGGTCGGAAAGTAACATTCCCACACAACTTCAAAACTTACATATACTATTAGTAACATACAAACAGTTTCAAAAATGTCTCACAAATACACTCGAACACAATCAAAATAACCTCCGAACTTCTATTCGTTCAACAACAACAGTAATGAGAACATTTTCACCGCACAGACCCACTTGTGCTTATTCATCAACAAACTGCACAGACTCACTTGTGCTCACTCATCAACAACCGCGCAGACCCAAGCACCAAACATTCCCGGACAACACTGACAATTCAACGTTTGTTCATCAGCTCTGCATCACGCAGACTAATCAACATGAACAACGCCACCAACAAGTGCAAATTCACTTGCACTCAACATTTTTCGACCGCAAACTCACTTACGCTCAAACTTGATGCAGACCCAAACAACACGCAGATCCACATGCGTTACAAACACTCAATTCCGCAGACGCACTTGCGATCAATCATTCAATACAGATAGAAAAACAGAAATAAGTAGCGTGCACACTACTTTTTTCTAATCTTCAACAGCAAAACAGACATACCCACAAAGAATGCTTCTCATCTACAACTGTACATATTGAATAATATCTTCAATATTTTTCAATCTGGGGGGGAGTCCTTGTAGCAGTTACCTCCTCCTTTCAAAACATAACTACACCGGTTTGCCGGTAGGTGTCGCTTTTTCACCGACAGGTGGCACTGTAAAGCGACACCAGAGTTATCTGCCCTTCGGACTATAAAACCCGGAGCAAAACGGAAATTCTCTCTCTTCCTCACCGACCTGCCTCGGCAGACAGACGCTGACACTAGCGTTCCGTCTTTCACTCTTCTCTGGTCGACAGAACGACGCTAATACACTAGCGTTTCGTCTCACGCTTTTCTCTTCAATCGGCCTAACAACTACCAACACACGTGGGCAAACAACGGTAAGAGTTCTCAACTCGTTTTCTTTGTGTTACGGATTTCA
Organism: Sepiola atlantica; assembly: GCA_963556195.1. Taxonomy (NCBI): domain Eukaryota; kingdom Metazoa; phylum Mollusca; class Cephalopoda; order Sepiida; family Sepiolidae; genus Sepiola; species Sepiola atlantica. The sequence continues at coordinate 139,692,976 of OY744527.1, read as the reverse complement.
AAGACTTTTCCTCTCGCCGGATTCATTCATTTTTTCTTATACCTTTTTCAAGAACTGTTTTTCCATCGACACACATGCATACATCACACACTTCACCATTCCACGTACACACACGTTCAATAAACGTTATTTGAACTACTTCATTTTGTTTATTAATTATTACTCTGTCTTTGCATGCAACATTGCTTGATTCAACTTTACACGTTTATAATCGGGGGAACACGACCCTCGATCCGAACACTCTGTTCAAGTGTCCTTAGCGATGCCCATCTATTTTCGTTTGTTTCTTCTGAAGCGTCCACATAGTTGTTTCTTCCTATTTTTCTTTTTGTGTCTTTTTTGTTTCTGGTTTCGGTGCTTCCCGAGTTACTCGTTGAAACGGTGCCTCTTGCTGCTGTGATTAGCCTTTCTGTGTTCTGAGTTATGTATTTCTCCAACTCTTTGTGTCTTCGACATAATCTTCTATACTTACCAGTCCTCTTCCCCATTCGTTTCTTTTCATGTAGAGTCTGTCCGTATCGTCTTTTGGGTGTAGTCTGTTGTGCATATTCATAAATTTTCTAGTCCTCTGGTCAAGGTGCCTGAGTACTTCTTTAGTCGATACTTGGAATAGTCCAGAGTATCTTATTAGTGATACTGCCCAGATGTTTATTCCTTTTACTAGATTCCTGTTGTATAATTTCGTTACTAAAAGTGTTCTTGTTCTTCGTAAATATTCTTTTCAATCTTCTCTTTCATTTCTTTAGATTTGATGGTGTCTGCTTCTAGAACTCCCAAATATTTGTAGCTATTCTGCTCACTTAGGTCTCACCTCTTTTTGGTTGGGGAGTTCAATGCTCTCTGTCGTCTCCAGTTTTCCTCTTTTCATTTCTAGTAGTGCACACTTTTCCATTTTGAATTCCATTTGAATGTCCTGACTGAAGATTCTGGTCGTATTTATCAGCTTTTCCAGTTCCGTTTTGCTTTTTGCAAATAGTTTCAGGTCGTTCATTTACATCATCTTGTTTATTCTTAGTTCTGTGTCTGTAAACTTGTATCCGGCATAACATTTTTTGAGTATGTTGAATGGCATAATGGCTGTGATAAACAGTAGTGGTGCTAGAAAGTCTCCTTGAAAAATACCCCTCTGTATTTTTATCTCAGTCAGATGTTGTCCTCCGGCTGTCAGTTCTAGTCTCCATGTACCCATTGCTTTCTTAATAAGATTAATAATCCTGTTGGGTATTTTCTATATTTTTAAACATCAATTGTCCATGCTTGAGGAATTCTGTCGTAAGCTTTTTTGTAGTCAATCTATGCCATGGATATGTTCTTTTTCTGCTTTTTACCTTCCTTACGGATCTTCCCCACCACTCCTCTTCCATTGCCCAGGGCAAATGTATGACATATTTCTATTAAAAGTACCACGTCTGTCTGTGCCTTCTATATACGTACTTATCTCAGCCCCGGTGTGCATGCTATATACGTACCTATCTTTGCCCAAGTACGCATACTATATACATACCTATCTCCGCTCTGTACTATATGCGTACTTATCGCCGCCCCGAATAGCATACTATATACATACCTATCGCTGCCCCGATGCGCATACTATGCACATACTATATACGTACCTATCGCCGCTCTGGTGCACATACTATATACGTATCTATCTCTGCCCCCTGTGGCGTATACTATGTGCGTACTTATCGACGCCCCGGTGCACATACTATATATGTACCTACCCTCGCCCCGGTGTGCATACTATATACTTACCTATCGCCACCCCAGTGCATATACTATATACAAACCTATCGCCGTTCCAGTATGCATAATATATATGTACATATTGCATATATGGGCATACTATAAACGTACCTATCGCCGCCTTGGTGCTCAAACTATATATGTACCTATCGCCGCCATAGTGCGCATACTATATACGTACCTATCGCTGCCCCGGTGCACATACTATATACGTACCTATCGCTGCCCCAGTGCAAATACTATATATGTACCTATCGCCGCCCCGGTGCGCATAATATATACGTCCTTATCTCTGCCCCAGTGCGAATACTAAATACGTACATATCTCAGTCCCGGTGCACATACTATATACGTACCTACTGCAGCCCCTGTGCATATACTATTTACGTACCTATCTCCGCCCAAGTACGCATACTATATACGTACCTATCCCTGCCATGGTGTGCATACTATATATGTATCCATCCCTGCTTTGGTGCACATACTGCATACGTACCTATCTTAGCCCCGGTGCACATACTATTTACATACTTTCTTCCACCCTGGTGTGCATACTATATACGTACCTATCTCTGCCCCAGTGCACATACTGTATACGTACATATCTCTAAACCGGTATGCATGCATAATAACTCATATTAATTCGCCCCCGTCGTATTAAAACCAAAATTATATACATTCATATTGTGTGTCTATCATAAAAAAGAACCCCTGTTATATCAAAGGACGCATAGTGTGTCTCTGTGCCCCTGTTCATGAACAATGCATATTTTTGCTAGTTGGAAGCAGAACAGATACTACATTACCTCCACACCTAAAAAAGGAGGAGGTAATGCCTAGGAAGATGGTACCATGACAACAGAACAGATACTACACTTACTCCACACTTCTCAAAAAAGGAGGATGGAATGCCAGGGAGGATGGTATCATGACAACAGAATAGATACTATACTAACTCCACACCTCTCAAAAGAGGACGGGGTAAGGCCTGGAAAGATGGTATCATGACAATAGAACAGACACTACACTACCTCTACACTATAATAATAATCGTCTGACGCGTCCAGATCTGGCTGTATCTTGATCTGGCACCCTATTTAAATTACCAAATTTTTTTACTTTCCCCCACATATAGAGATATTTTTAGTAAAAAAAATATTTTTTTTTTACTTTCCCCCACCCAAAAGAATTATTTTAGTTAAAAAAAATATATATATAGTGCAATTGTGTCGAATAGTTTTGGAGTTTATAAGTGTCCATTATTTGTAGTAATAGCAGCCCACGTAATAGCAATATTTGTAAAAGTTTTAGCACACTCTCTGTTACAGATCCCACATGCTAATGGTGATTACTGTCAAATATGGTGTTATTTTGTCAAATACTTTTGGAGCCTATAAGTCTTTACTATTTGTAGTAATAGCAGCACAAGTAGTAGCACTATTCATAAATTTTCTACCACACTCTCTGTTACAGATTCCACATGTTATTGGGAATTAATGTCAAGTATGGTGCACTTATGTTCAATAGTTTTGGAGCCTATAAGTGTTTATTATTTGTAGTGATAGCAGCACCGGTAGTTACATAATTTGTAAATGTTCTACCACACTCTCTGTTACAGATACAACATGCTAATGGTGATTAATAAAGAAAGGGTGGCAGTGGGAGATGCACCTGGTCTTCCCAAATCGTCACCCATCTAGTACTGGCCGTGATAGACGTTTCTAGAAGAAGCAGAAGAAAAAGAAAAACAATTAGTGAAAACAATGGCGAAGCATAATTATTTCTTCCATTAACTTCACTGATTGAGACGTTATTTTATATGAATTTAAATATTAGTGAAAACAATGATGAAGCATATTTATTTTTTGTTTTAACTTCACTGATTGAGACGTTATTTTATATGAATATAAATATTAGTGAAAACAATGATGAAGCATATTTATTTTTTGTTTTAACTTCACTGATTGAGACGTTATTTTATATGAATATAAATTCTAGTGCAAAAAATGGCGAAGCATAATTATTTCTAATTTCAACTTCATTGATCGAGACGTTATTTTATATGAATATAAATATTAGTGAAAACAATGGCGAAGCATAATTTTTATTCCTTTAACTTCACTGATTGAGACGTTATTCTATATGAATATAAATTTAGTGCAAACAATAACGAAGCATAATTATTTATTGATTTAACTTCACTGATTGAGACGTTATTTTATATAAATATTAATGAAAACAATGATGAAGCATAATTATTTATTGCTGTAACTTGAATGATTGAGACAGCGGACGTAGGTGAACAGATGGAGAGACGGATTGACGCACGGACGTAGCTGGATTGACAGACGGACGGATGGATGGACGGACGGACAGATGTACGGATGGACGGGCCGACGGATGGACGGTTGGACGGATGGACGCATGGACGTACGGACTTAGCTGGACAGACGGACTTATGTAGCTGGACGGACGGACGTAGTTTGGTGGACGGACGGACGGATGGACGTACGGACGTAGCTTGACGAACGGACATACGTAGCTGGATTGACAGACAGACGGACGTAGTTTGATTGACGGACGGACGGACGGACGGATGGACGGACGGATAGACGGACGGATGGAGGGACGAACGTAGGTAGACAGATGGTCGGACAGACTTAGCTGGACAGACGGACTTATGTAGCTGGACGGACGGACGTAGTTTGGTGGACGGACGGATGGACGTACGGACGTAGCTTGACGAACGGACATACGTAGCTGGATTGACGGACAGACGGACGTAGTTTGATTGACGGACGGACGGACGGATGGACGGACGGATAGACGGACGGATGGAGGGACGAACGTAAGTAGACAGATGGTCGGGCAGACTTAGCTGGACAGACGGACTTACGTAGCTGAACAAACAGATGGACGTAGCTTAAAGGACAGACGTAGCTGGACGGACGGACGTACGTACGTTGTGACACATTTGTATTATATGAAGGTTCGGCGCGAAGGGAAGGAGAGAGAAGGACGAAAGAAGAAAGAAAGGAAGAGAGGAGGGAAGGGAAGAAGGAAATGAATGAAGGAAGGAAAGAAGGAAGGAAGGAAGGAAGAAAGAAAGATAGAAATGGAGAGGGGATGAAGGGAGGGGGGAAGAAAAGAAGGAAAGAAGGAAGGAAGGAAGAAAAGAAAGAAGGGAAGGAGAAATAGAGGGAGGAAGGGAGAATGATAGGAAAGAAAGGAAGGTATGTAAAAAGGAAGGGAGGGAGTGGGAAATGAAGAACGAAAGGAAGAAAATAAATAAATAAATAAATATTAGCGGCTATTAATTTTAAATCCCATCCCCCCCCCCCTCCGCATATTCTGTATGATGTCATGTCCGGTTAAATTTTAAGAATAACTCGAAAGAATACTATATACAGGGTGTTTCAAAAGTCTTGGGAACATTACAAATGCGTATATCTCATGAACTATTCCAGGTAGAAAAATGAAACTGGTGCCATTTTAAAGCTTGCTTAATCAAGTTTTTGGTCATACTAATGATTTTCGTGTTATCTTTCCAGGTGCAGTAATGGCGTTCTCTAAACAAGACAAGGCATTTTGCGTCCTCCAATTTGCAAAGACTGAATCGTGGACATGTGTTCAGCGTGTATTTCGCAGGAAATTTAAAAAAGAAGCCCCTGAAAGGAAATCCATTGTCAGATGGCATGCTAAATTTGTGAAATATGGGTGTTTGTGCCCAAGTAAGCGAACAGGTCGCCCTTCAACTTCAGAAGATGCAGTTGAGCAAGTTCGGACAGCCTTTCAGCGGAGCCCCCGTAAATCAGTGAGAAGAGCCAGCAGGGAACTTCAGCTTGCTCCAGCAACTGTCTGGCGTGTCTTAAGGAAACGACTGCAAATGGTACCTTACAAGCTCAAGTTGGTCCAAAAGTTGAAAGAACACTGATAAGCCACTTCGCCGTGACTTTTGCATTGCAATGCAAGAGAAGTTGGAAGATAACGGCTTTGATGACCGGCTTGTTTTTAGCGATGAGGCGACCTTCCATCTGAATGGCAAAGTTAACAAGCATAACACTCGCATATGGGGTACTGAGAATCCTCATGAACTTCTTGAGCACGAGCGAGATTCACCAAAAGTGAACGTGTTTTGTGCAATTTCCAAGAAAGGTGTCTATGGACCGTTCTTCTTTGAAGAGGCAACTATCACTGGTGAATCCTATCTCAACATGCTGGAAGACTGGTTAATGGCTCAGTTGGAACAAGCAGAATCTGATGACTTCATTTTTCAACAAGATGGTGCACCACCACACTGGAGTCTTAGAGTAAGGCAGTTTCTTAACACAAGGCTGCCTGGTAGATGGATTGGGAGATCTGGGCGAGGTGATGACGTTCTCATGCCCTGGCCTCCTAGGTCTCCAGATCTTACCCCGTGTGACTTTTTCCTTTGGGGCTTTGTCAAGCAACAAGTCTATGTGCCGCCCCTTCCAAGAGATATTGACGAACTAAAGGCTCGAGTAACGGCAGTTGTGGGAACCATTGACGTCAAGATGCTGGAACGCGTTTGGCAGGAAATGGACTATTGACTAGATGTCTGCCGTGTGACGAATGGTGCTCATATTGAGCAACTTTGAAGATTCCCCACAAAACTTGAAACTTTAACCTTTCCAACGGTACCAATTTCATTTTTCAACTCCTAATAGTTTTTGAGTTATTAAAAATCGTTATGTTCCCAAGACTTTTGAAACACCCTGTATTACATTGATTTTCGAATCACTACATTATAAAGTTGAATTCAGGAAAACCGGCCCAGTTGATCCTCAGCCTCGTCTTTTATCTCCAAAACTCTTGTAAAGATTTGTGACATAGTATTATACAATCCTTGTTCAAACTCAACCATACTTATGATAACTCATGAATTTACTAACATAATTCGAACACTCTAGTGGCTCGACGCTGTAATAAGGCTGATATCTTATAAATTCTCCATTAAATTTCATAAAATTCTTAAAGAAAATCTTTGTTCTCAATCTTTTGGCTGGGAGTAAAGTGTAGTATCTGTTCCGATGGTTACTACATTGTCCTGTGCAGTTCTTGGAGGTCCACCCTCCTAGGCTTTGCCTTCTCACCCTTTGAGATGGGGTTAGTTTATTGCGAATCGCCTAAGGCGCCCCTACCAGGGAATGCGACGCAGCTGCCCAGTCATTTTTTGTAGGCCAGAGTGCTCTTCTTTCTCGAGGGTGCTGGCTTTTCAAATCCCACTTTCCCGACCTTGTGTCACATCTTACCGCTGTGGGAGGAAGATAAATACATCTTAAAGGAAATTTTTGTTCTATCAAAATGTAGTATCTGTTCTTCTTAATTTCCTCCTGCCATTTTGCCTGAGATCAAGTGTATTATCTAGTCCTATCCTATAGGTCTCTATGCAATTAAAAATCAGACTATCATTCAATATCCTCTATTTCCTTCTTCCTTAATTACATTAACAACTATCTCATCTTTTGAGATCCTTCCTAGCCTTTATCTCATTCGTCTGTGTAACACCTACCGGTTAATCCATATGCTTTTGCTTTGAGCGCCCCCACGGCCAAATACCGACACCTTCCCCTCAAGTTTTGCCTGAGGCGCACCGACTGGCTAATGCCGACACTCTCCCTTCAAGTTTTGCCTGAGGCGCACCGACTGGCTAATGCCGACACTCTCCCTTCAAGTTTGGCCTGAGGCGCACCCACTGGCTAATGCCCACCCTCTCCTCTCAAGTTTGGCCTTAGGCTCACCCACCGGCTAATGCCGACACTCTCCCCATACGTTTTTTTTTTGCTCTCCTCCACCCAAAGAATTTTTTTCACTTCCCCTCCGCCCCTGGACGTAGCTTGACGGACGGACATACATAGCTTGGTTGACGGACAGACGGACGTAGCTGGATGGACGGACGTAGCTTGATTAACCGACGAACGGAAGGACGGATGGACGGACGAACGGACTGACGTAGGTGGACAGATGGACGGACGGACGGACAGACGTTGCTGGACGGACGTACAGACAGAGCTGGACAGACGGACGGACGTAGGTGAATAGATGGCGACTGTAGCTGGACGGACGTAAGTGGGCGGAGTGACGGATATAGCTGGACGGACGGCGAACATAGGTCGACAGATGGACGGATGTAGGTGGACGGATTGACAGACGGACATAGCTAAAATATTAGCGTCTATTAATTAAAAAAAAAAGATAGAAAGGGTGGTAGTGAGAGGGAAAGAAGAAAGGAAGAAAAAAATGGTGTAGTGGGAGTTCATTCCATCCCGGCACTCCCGTCTATTAATTTTTAACCCCACTCTTCAGCAGCCTCCCTTTGTTGTAATTTTCGCTTCAAGAATGAGTTGCATTTTTTTTTACAAATTATTAAATAATATAATTGTTTTCTAGTTAAATTAATACATTATTAAATTTTTAGAAGTGCGCGGCTATTCATTGAGCAACCCTTGCTTGAGTACACACTTTTGTTAAGAAAATGTGTGGCTTCTGATTAGACAGCCCTTGCTTCACTACACACTTTTATTAAGAAATGGTTCGATTGCTAGGTGGGAGGGAAAGAAGAAAGGAAGGAATAAAGGGGTGTAGTGGGAGTGAATTTCTTCCTGCCACTCTTTTCCTATGATGTCATTTCCGATTCAAGAATGACTGGCATCAAATTATACATACTATCACTGGTTTCTTCTCCAATTAGTATATAAAAACGTTGGAAAATGGAGGAAAAAAGCTACCCCCATTAAAGAAAATGGCTCTATTGATCCCAAAAGGATAATTGTTTTTTTTTCTGACTCGTAATATCATACGTCCGAAAGCTGACCGGTTCGAATGATATTCAGTTTGTGACTGTTTGTTCAGTACTTTCGGAGGAGATACATACATACATACATACATACATACATACAGACGTTTCCCGTTTATATAATAGACTAGCAGAGCTACCCGGCGTTGCCCGGGGATGACTCTTCTCCAGTCGCCCTCCTTCACCGCTCACCCTCTCTCCATTGCCTCTCTCTCCCGTTGCCCCTGGCCAAAGCTGTCGCGTTTGCATCACCCTCCTCAAGTTCACCGCTTCTTACAGTTGCCAGAAGCGAAAGCTGTCACATACCCGGTCTCCAACTCACACCGCCTCCTCCCATAGCCTCTGCACTACCCCTAACCCTATTCCCAGAAGCAAAAATGTAACATATTTCTATTAAAAGTACCTTATTTGTCTTCCTTATTAATGATAAAAAGGATGTCTATTTACTTCATTCATGTCTGTGTATGTTAGAAGAAATAACCTAGGTGGTTCAGGACCCTCTGACAGCAGTCTTCATTATTAATGATAATAAGGGTGTCTATTAAACTTCATTCATATATGTATATGTTAAGTGAAATAACATAGGTTGATCAGGACCCTCTGACAACAGTCTTCATTATTAATGTTAATGAGGGTGTCTATTTACTTCTTTCATGTCTGTGTATGTTAGAAACCAACCTTGGTTTTTAGTATTATTTAGATTATTGTCTGAATTTCAGCGTCAAAACATGATAATTGGAATATAATAATATCGAGATCAGAAGGAATAAAGAGAGTGGCGAAACTAATAAAAATGAGTAAAATATTTTAGTTAGAGTGAGAGAGAGAGAGGTAGAGAGAGAGAGAGAGAGGTAGAGAGAGAGAAAGAGTGGGGGGTGGAAAAATTAGAATCAATTTCTTTACTAGAGAAAAATATTGGAGGTCATTTTATTGAAACTTCTAAAATAATTGACGGACTTTCTAATTATGGTAGAATCACTCAGTGTTGCATTCTGGGTGACCCGATGATACGAAGATCGCATCTATTCTGACTAGCTGCTCTGTCAATCGCTCCACGCCCACGCTGTATTGAAGATCCGTGAAACGTTGGTGTTAATGCAGCCATGTCAGGATCTTGGGGTACAGTGTCGGTTCTGTGGATGATTTGAGGGTGTATTTGTCTGTTGCCATATCTTAGGCACCATAGGTATAATAAAATAATAACTATTTTTTTAAAGTCAGAGGCTTGTGAAAGACTATCTGTAAGTTCGACATACACTGAATAGGTTTCAAGTGTATAATTGAAGAATTGAAACAGCGTGTCGTAGCTAAAACTGTCAAAATTAAACGTTACAGGGACAGAATTGAGCAGTATCGGCAAAACAGACTGTTCGAGAACACTCAGAAACTTCTTTTTGAACAATTGATGCTGACCAATCTCGTGCATTCTGGAAGCATTTGGAAAAAGAATTAAAACATCAATATGATGCAGAATGGATCAAAGATATTGAATAGGAGGTGTCCTCTAGAGTAGAACGACAAACGAATATCTTTGACTCAAAGGGTGTTGGTTATGCTGGGAGTTACATATAGTGTATAATTGTTTTGTTCAGATTAGAATATGAATTTTATGGTGGTTTCTACGTTATTGATGGTGTGAGCTAAGGTTAGTATTTTGTATTGCTTAGGGAGAACAATTAGGATGTCGTCTATGTATGTGAAGTAAGTAGCGTCTTTAGATATGCAGTGTTTCTTTTTCACAGATGAAGGTTGGTTCTACGACCGAAATATGGGTTGACATTAGAGATGTGTCTGTGTTATTATTTTAACTAGTTTTTTACATGCTTATCTCTAATTCCGAATTTTAACTATTCCATTTTGTCTGAAATTTAATTTAATGTTTTAAAGCTGTACATGTATATATACATTTTTGTTTTGTTCTATTTTACTTCAGTCGAATTTCTCAGAAATCAAGGGGCCGCTTCCTGGGACGAACACTTGATCTCTATATGAGATGCATAGATATTGGAGTGTTCAATTAAAGTTCTCTTCTACCTCTTAAACGCTGAACCAGTAAAGAAGTTAAGAACATCAATTTTCCTCTCCCCCATTGACCAGTTTACTATGTCATCGTATATCTTTATTGTAGTCTCTTTGTCTTACCGAATTTCATGGCAAGAATTCATCGCATCTGGTAGAGTAATCAGCTTAGTGCTCTTACTAGAGGCAACATCACTTGGAGAAGGGGCACCATTTCTCGTATACGCTAGTGTTAGGTAGCCATGAAGAGGAGGTGTTATTTAGGCTTCGAATACTACGTTATTTTGAATATTTGGTCAGGGTTTACTTGTAGGGGGAAGTATCCTCATACCACGGTGTCCTGACAAGCCCCTGTACAGAGAGACCTTAGAAACTCGAGGACAGTGTCTAGTATTATTTACTCCTCTCCAGGAGTTAGGCACAAGGCCAGTTTTATCCTACTCCCACAAGTAAGATGTGACCCAAGGTCGGGTCGGAAAGTGGGGGTTGAAAAGCCAGCGCCCGAGAGGTGAGCACTCTGACCATCAAAAATTGCCTGGGCAGCCCGTCGGCATTCCCCGGTAGGGGCGCCTCAGGCAGTAAGCAATAAACTTACTCCTCCCCAAAGAGGGGAGGCGAAGCCTGGGAGGGTGGACCTCCTAGAACTGCACAGGACAGACCCATAGACCGGCGTAAATCAAGCCCCAAAGGCCAAGACAATACCAGTCCCCAGTAAGCATTCAGGTTCTCACTTGTGTGTGTGTGTTTGTGTCTGTGTGTGTGTACCACAGTCAGTTTTCTTTGTTATAAAATGTGTCATAGACATTCAATTTTGACAGATTTAGCAAATATTTAAACGTTGTTTTTATACGCTATTTTATTCACTCAAATCTTTCTGGTATCTTGATTTGAATTTTCAAAGTTTATCGACAAATTCTTCAACGGTCATTTTGTAAATCCCGGAGATCTATCAGACGAAAAACATGTTTATTCATTACAACTCGTGACAGTGGTGTTTATTAAACCCTAATGATAGATTAGTCACACACCTCTCTCCTGCAAGCACATTTTTAGACACGTCCTAGTTTCGATATGAAATGAGTAGTTTGTTGATCGGACGGTCTGTCGGGCTTAAATTTTTATGTATCATTTTTGTTAATTTGTCCCATTTTAGTTTAAAATATTATTTTTGTTGGTCTGTTACAATTTTGTTTGAAATAATATTTCAGGTTGTCTGTCACTCTAAGGTTTGAAATAACATTTTCGGTTTCTGTAGCTTTTAGGTTTGAAATAACATTTTGCGTTGTCTGTCACGCTTAGGCTTGAAATAAGATTTTTCTGTTGTCTCTCACGATGCGGTTGTCTATCAGTCTTAGGTTTGAAACAATATTTTCGATTATCTATCACGCTACGATTATAGAATTTTTTTCGATTGCCTGTAGGCTTGAGATAATATTATCGGTTTTCTCTCCCGCTTAGGTTTGAAGTCAGATTTTTCGTTGTTTGTAACGCTTAGGTAGTAAAAAAAATGTCGATTGCTTGTCATGCTTAGGTCTTCTGTTGCCTCTCAGGCTTAGTTGTGAAATAAAATTTTCTCTTGTTTGTCGCGCTTCAGTTTGAAATTACATTTTTGATTATCTTTCACGCTTAGGTTTTACTACATAACACTTACTGTTGTTTCTCACAATAACATTTTTCTCACAATTGTTCTCATAATAACATTTTTGCTGTCTGTGATGCTTAAGTTTACCATAATATTGTTTTTCTCAAGTTTAGATTCGAAATAACATTGTCTGTCACGCTTAGGTTTTACATGACACTTACTGTTGTTTCTCACACTTAAGTTTGAAATAATAGTTTGATTGTCTGTCACGTTTAAGTTTTACATAACACTTACTTTTGTTTCTCATGCTCCGATTTGTAATAACATGTTTGATGTCTGTTGTTTGAAATTACATTGTCTCCCACGTTTAGGTTTTAAGAAACATTTTTGGTTGTCTGTCATACTTAGTTTTAGAGCAACATGTTTCGTTTTCTGTCACAGTTAGGTTCGAAATGAAAACTTTTGCTGTCTGTCAAACGTAAGTTTAAATTAACATTTTTGGTTGTATGTCACGCTTACGTTTTAAATGAGACTTAGTATTGTTTCTCACGCTAAGCTTGGAAATTACATGTTTGGTTATTGCCACGCTTAAGTTTTACATAACACTCACTGTTGTCTCTCACGCTTAAGTTTTGCATAACACTCACTGTTGTCTCTCATGCTTAAGTTTAACATCAAACTCACTGTTGTCTCTCACGCTTAAGTTTTACATAACACTCACTGTTGTCTCTCACGCTTAAGTTTTACATAACACTCACTGTTGTCTCTCATGCTTTAGTTTTACATAACACTCACTGTTGTCTCTCATGCTTTAGTTTTACATAACACTCACTGTTGTCTCTCACGCTTAAGTTTTACATAACACTAACTGTTGTCTCTCACGCTTAAGTTTTACATAACACTCACTGTTGTCTCTCACGCTTAAGTTTTACATAACACTCACTGTTGTCTCTCACGCTTAAGTTTTACATAACACTCACTGTTGTCTCTCATGCTTTAGTTTTACATAACACTCACTGTTGTCTCTCACGCTTAAGTTTTACATAACACTCACTGTTGTCTCTCACGCTTAAGTTTTACATAACACTAACTGTTGTCTCTCATGCTAAAGTTTTACATAACACTCACTGTTGTCTCTCACGCTTAAGTTTTACATAACACTCACTGCTGTCTCTCACGCTTAAGTTTTACATAACACTCACTGTTGTCTCTCATGCTAAAGTTTTACATAACACTCACTGTTGTCTCTCACGCTTAAGTTTTACATAACACTCACTGTTGTCTGTCACGCTTAAGTTTTACATAACACTCACTGTTGTCTCTCACGCTTAAGTTTTACATAATACTCACTGTTGTCTCTCATGCTTAAGTTTTACATAACACTCACTGTTGTCTCTCACGCTTAAGTTTACATAACACTCACTGTTGTCTCTCACGCTTAAGTTTTACATAACACTCACTGTTGTCTCTCACGCTTAAGTTTTACATAACACTCACTGTTGTCTCTCATGCTTTAGTTTTACATAACACTCACTGTTGTCTCTCATGCTTAAGTTTTACATAACATTCACTGTTGTCTCTCATGCTTAAGTTTTACATAACACTCACTGTTGTCTCTCACGCTTAAGTTTTACATAACACTCACTGTTGTCTGTCACGCTTAAGTTTTACATAACACTCACTGTTGTCTCTACCGCTTAAGTTTTACATAACACTCACTGTTGTCTCTCACGCTTAAGTTTTACATAACACTCACTGTTGTCTCTCACGCTTAAGTGTTACATAACACTAACTGTTGTCTCTCACGCTTAAGTTTTACATAACACTCACTGTTGTCTCTCACGCTTAAGTTTTACATCAAACTCACTGTTGTCTCTCACGCTTAAGTTTTACATAACACTCACTGTTGTCTCTCACGCTTAAGTTTTACATAACACTCACTGTTGTCTCTCACGCTTAAGTTTTACATAACACTCACTGTTGTTTGTCACGCTTAAGTTTTACATAACACTCACTGTTGTCTCTCACGCTTAAGTTTTACATAACACTCACTGTTGTCTCTCACGCTTAAGTTTTACATAACACTCACTGTTGTCTGTAACGCTTAAGTTTTACATAACACTCACTGTTGTCTCTCACGCTTAAGTTTTACATAACACTCACTGTTGTCTCTCACGCTTAAGTTTTACATAACACTCACTGTTGTCTCTCACCCTTAAGTTTTACATAACACTCACTGTTGTCTCTCATGCTTAAGTGATACATAACACTCACTGTTGTCTCTCACGCTTAAGTTTACATAACACTCACTGTTGTCTCTCACGCTTAAGTTTTACATAACACTCACTGTTGTCTCTCACGCTTAAGTTTTACATAACACTCACTGTTGTCTCTCACGCTTAAGTTTTACATAACACTCACTGTTGTCTCTCATGCTTAAGTTTTACATAACATTCACTGTTGTCTCTCATGCTTAAGTTTTACATAACACTCACTGTTGTTTGTCACGCTTAAGTTTTACATAACACTCACTGTTGTCTCTCACGCTTAAGTTTTACATAACACTTACTGTTGTCTCTCACGCTTAAGTTTTACATAACACTCACTGTTGTGTCTCACGCTTAACTGTTACATAACACTCACTGTTGTCTCTCACGCTTAAGTTTTACATAACACTCACTGTTGTCTCTCACGCTTAAGTTTTACATAAAACTCACTGTTGTCTCTCATGCTTAAGTTTTACATAACACTCACTGTTGTCCCTCATGCTTAAGTTTTACATAACACTCAGTGTTGTCTCTCACGCTTAAGTTTTACATAAAACTCACTGTTGTCTCTCATGCTTAAGTTTTACATAAAACTGACTGTTGTCTCTCATGCTTAAGTTTTACATAACATTCACTGTTGTCTCTCATGCTTAAGTTTTACATAAAACTCACTGTTGTCTCTCATGCTTAAGTTTTACATAAAACTCACTGTTGTTTGTCACGCTTAAGTTTTACATAACACTCACTGTTGTCTGTCACGCTTAAGTTTTACATAACACTAACTGTTGTTTGTCACGCTTAAGTTTTACATAACACTCACTGTTGTCTCTCACGCTTAAGTTTTACATAACACTCACTGTTGTCTCTCACGCTTAAGTTTTACATAAAACTCACTGTTGTCTCTCACGCTTAAGTTTTGCATAACACTCACTGTTGTCTCTCACACTTAAGTTTTGCATAACACTCAGTGTTGTCTCTCATGCTTAAGTTTTACATAACACTCACTGTTGTCTCTCATGCTTAAGTTTTACATAAATCTCACTGTTGTCTCTCATGCTTAAGTTTTACATAACACTCACTGTTGTCTCTCACGCTTAAGTTTTACATAACACTCACTGTTGTCTCTCATGCTAAAGTTTTACATAACACTCACTGTTGTCTCTCACGCTTAAGTTTTACATAACACTCACTGTTGTCTCTCACACTTAAGTTTTGCATAACACTCACTGTTGTCTCTCACGCTTAAGTTTTACATCAAACTCACTGTTGTCTCTCACGCTTAAGTTTTACATAACACTCACTGTTGTCTCTCATGCTTAAGTTTTACATAACACTCACTGTTGTCTCTCATGCTTAAGTTTTACATAACACTCACTGTTGTCTCTCATGCTTAAGTTTTACATAACACTCACTGTTGTCTCTCATACTTAAGTTTTACATAACACTCACTGTTGTCTCTCATGCTTAAGTTTTACATAACACTCACTGTTGTCTCTCATGCTTAAGTTTTACATAACACTCACTGTTGTCTCTCACGCTTAAGTTTTACATAACACTCACTGTTGTCTCTCACGCTTAAGTTTTACATAACACTAACTTTTGTCTCTCATGCTAAAGTTTTACATAACAATCACTGTTGTCTCTCACGCTTAAGTGTTACATAACACTCACTGTTGTCTCTCACGCTTAAGTTTTACATAAAACTCACTGTTGTCTCTCACGCTTAAGTTTTACATAACACTCACTGTTTTCTCTCACCCTTAAGTTTTACATAACACTCACTGTTGTCTCTCACGCTTAAGTTTTACATAACACTCACTGTTGTCTGTCACGCTTAAGTTTTACATAACACTAACTGTTGTCTGTCACGCTTAAGTTTTACATAACACTCACTGTTGTCTCTCATGCTTAGATTTTACATAACACTCACTGTTGTCTCTCACGCTTAAGTTTTACATAACACTGTTGTCTCTCACGCTTAAGTTTTACATAACACTCACTGTTGTCTCTCACGCTTAAGTTTTACATAACACTCACTGTTGTCTCTCACGCTTAAGTTTTACATAACACTCACTGTTGTCTCTCACGCTTAAGTTTTACATAACACTCACTGTTGTCTCTCACGGTTAAGTGATACATAACACTCACTGTTGTCTCTCACGCTTAAGTTTTACAGAACACTCACTGTTGTCTGTTACGCTTAAGTTTTACATAACACTCACTGTTGTCTCTCATGCTTAAGTGATACATAATACTCACTGTTGTCTCTCATGCTTAGATTTTACATAACACTCACTGTTGTCTCTCACGCTTAAGTTTTACATAACACTCACTGTTGTCTCTCACGCTTAAGTGATACATAACGCTAACTGTTGTCTCACATGCTTAGGTTTTACAGAACATTTTTGGTTGTCTGTCATTCTTAGATTTTACAGAACACATACGGTTGTTTGTAACGCTTAGGTTCGAAAAATCATTTTTCTTGTCTGTCACGCGTAGGTTTTACATAACACTTACTATAATTTCTCACGCTTAGGTTTAAAATAACATTTACGGTTGTCTGTCACGCATAGGTTTAGAATAGTATTTTCGGTCGTCTGCAATTTTTTATGGAACACGCTCCAGACGAGGCATAAAGACACTTAAAAAATGTCTACTTCAAGGTCAAAAACTAACGATGAGTGTTAGCTGGATATATTCCGTCCCAGGAAAAAGCAATTCTTTCTCCTTTGTAAGAAACATCGCTCATAGAACGTGAGGACTAAAGGACAACATAAGGGGAGTGTGAGTTACGAAGCTACCAAAATCAAAGCTACGGTCCACTTTTTTCTTTGTCATAACTGGGTTCGAAATTCAATTTCCGGTTGTCTTTCATGCTTAGATTTTAAATATAATTTTCGAATGTATGTCATGCTTAGGTTTTAAATATCATATTCGGATATCTATCATGCTTAGATTTAGAAATAACTTTTTGTTTTACTAAACAGTCACCACTTATGAATGGCAGGAGGCAACTTGAGAATAAGGGTTAATCTGTTTGTCAGGTGAACGATGAGATAACACCGTGATGGTTGGAACTGATGCTTAAATTTGTAGAATTTAATTAGTTAAGAGGACGACTCAACAAGAATTTGTTTGCATTGGACTTGAAAACGTACATGTTTTAGTCAGCTGAGAAGCTGCCCCGCAGTATTGTTTTCCACAGGCGCGTAATTCTAAGTCAGTAACTCTGCTCACGGACGCGAAGTTTATTTTGTGTTTAAATAACATTGTCGGTTGTCTGTCACGCTTTGTTTTAAAATAACATTTTCGGTTGTCTTTTATGCTTAGGTTTTAAGAAACATTATGGTTTTCTGTCACAAGTACTTTTGAAATAACCTTTTCCGTTTTCTGTCACTCTAATATTCGAAATACAAGTTTTGGTTGTCTGTGCAGCGTAAGTTTAAAATAACATTTTTGATTGTCTGTCACCTTTAGGTTTGAAATTACATTTTTGTTGTCTGTGACGATTAGGTTTTACATAACAATTACTGTTACGCTTAAGTTAAGAATAACATTTTCTGTTGTCTGTCACGCTTAGAATTTAGATAACACTTCCCGTTGTCTCTCATGCTTAGGTTTGAAATAACATTTTTGGTTTTCTGTATCGCTTTGGTTTTACATAACATATTGTCTCTCACGCTTAGGTTCGGAATATCATTTTCGGTTGCCTGCCATGCTAAGGTTTTACATACCACTTACTGTTGTCTTTCACACTTACTGTTTTAAATAACATTTTCGGTTGCCTACCATGCTAAGGTTTTACATACCACTTACTGTTTCAAATAACATTTTCGGTTGTCTGTCTCGCTGTGGTTTTTGTTGTGAAGTGTATTAACAAAGTAAGAAAGTGACTAGCACTTGGCTAGACAGTTACAAGACTGTGCTTTGTCTTCTCTGTGTCTCTGGTGACTCGCACTATTTATAGTGACAACCGGTGCAGTTTCTCCTGTGTAAGAACGGCCGGTGTAACAGTTTTATATAACACTTAGGTTTGAAATAATATTTGGTCTTGTCTGTCACGCTTAGGTTTTAAATAACGTTGTCTGTTGTCTTTCCCGCTTTGGTTTTAAAAAATGCAATTTCGGTTGTCTGTAACGCTTAGGATTGAATAAACATTTTTGTCGTCTTTCACAGATAGGTTTTAAATAATATGTTCGTTTGTCTGTCATGCTTAGGTGTAAATAACATTTTCGGTTGTCTGTCATTCTTAGATTTGAAATAATATAAGAATATTCGTCATTGTTTCTTCGTATATGTTTTTATTTTTTACGAATTGTTTTTAAGTTGTCAGCAAAAGTTTGTGAAATGACTTTGCCGTCCAACATTGTCAAATCGCTTCATGGATTAGTTGTGATTACGGATGAGACTGGTATGGATTAGGGACAGAAGTTGACTGTCACCAAATGTAAACTCGTTTAATACCTAGGGTTCCTCCCTTCCACCCCTTTCACCAATGTGCTTCTCTCTTTGATTCTTGTTCAGCCTTAGTCTTAGGATAAGACATTATACCAACGACTTTATAATATCCCGCCCGAGATACGACATTGTTGTTATTGTTGACAATCGAGACGTGCTAATATCTTTCTGACTAATTGGTGTCGCTAATCTATGAACCAACTTTCGAGCACGTTTGGAATTGTTCAAGTGCTTTTGATTAACGACAGACTGTGAGAAATCAATTTATCTTCACTTATTAAAAAACGATTGACTGTTTTAATTTCCCTTTTTCTCCCGCGTTTCGATACAAGAATAAATGTTATGAGTTTAATCGGAAAGTCATATCATATTTTTGGAGATTTGTTCAAAAAGTTTAGAGATATATTAAATGAGTATATATATCACGGTGAAACACTGATTTTCATCGGATCAAAGAAGTTTAAGCAACGTCGAGCCTCGTCAAGAATGTTATCGGTAGCCATTTGTTGCACTCCTTCTCTTTCGAGGGGAGGTTCAGTTAAGATATCATTATCAAATGAATGTCTGTCTATTATCAATTGCAAGTTAGCAAATCATAAAGCACAATTAAAGTGCTCCAAGTCGGAAAGAGAGAGAGAGAGAGAGAGTCAGAAGGATCCTGATCAGCAATGCTCTTCGAAATATTTCCATTAATGATTTCAGAATATGATTAGAAAGATCGTCTATTAAGATCAGAAAGGTGATTGGGCCAAGAATAGATCATTAAGGCACGCCGACATTGATGCTGGTGCTTCGGACTTTTGCCGGCCAAGAATTACTTTTGTACATCTATCGGAAAGAAAAGATTTGATGGTTTAGATGACATTTTCAGATAGTCCATAGCTAACAAGCTTGTAGAGCAGATCTTTGCGCCAACCTCTATCGAAGGCCTTTGATATATCAAGACGTATCGCCATTGAAACGAAGCCCCAATCGATAGATTCACTGATCCTGTGTGATATCACAGTCAGCACGTAAGCTGTAGATCTCGCAATACGAAATCCGAACTGTTTGTCGCTAAGTAGTTTGTTTTTGCTAAACTTACTAAAGATGCACAGTAGACTGATCGGTCTGTACTGGGATGCAGAGGACCTGTCTCTAGTATTGTTTATTATCAGACAGACCAACGAAGTTTTCCAAGTTGATAGAAAGCATTTCTCTTTTGAGCAACGATCAACCAGCTTAGTAAGGAATTGAGCTATTTCGGGTTGCAGTCTCTTGAGTACCGGAATGTTGTCGGCCCCGGTTGCCTTGTTGGCATCAAGGTGCTTAATAAGTTTGGCGACATCATGGACAGTTTATTCGGATGCCGCTTACCGTTTTCTCAGTTATGGGGGATTTCTGGAGGTAGGTTGACCAGATCGCAAAAAGTGGAACTTGCTGTAAAGTTGCTTGCGAAAATTTCGGCTTTATAAGATGCTGGGGCTATCACCCGATGTCCATTAATGATGGTTGCGATAGCGGCCATGCATCTGTTCAGGAACTTGTTTGTTATTCTCGAAACTCATGGGAGTTAAGCATTCGATCGACTTAACTGATTGTGCATAGGAATTCTTGGTGTTTTCAATAACCTTTTTGCCGTGGTTTTAGGTAGTATTAAAGGAGCCGTTAGTTTAATGGCCTCATTTTCGTTTCCTTGGGCAATAACGGCAGCACATTGCGGCATATACGATAGTTGCCTATTCGGTCTTTTGGAATGTTTTGGAAGCTTTCAATACAAGCGGTAAACCATTCAGCTATTTCAGATGCGATGCATGACACATTCCTTTTGATAATGGGTTCAAGAAAGATTTCAGATATAAAGCATATAAAGTTGTCCCAATCGGCTCTTTAATATTAATAAACTTTGCGTTGGGAATGGACATCAGATGACTTGCTGAACTTTGTTTTGAGTTATATTGAGACAACTGAGTGGTCGGAGAACCACAGAGTAAACAGGACAGTAGATGTGCACTGTTCCGGTCAAGTTGTCAGAAAAAGACCAAGAAGACCTGCGAAATGTCTATCAGTGTCGGGTACGCGTGTTGACTGGTCAACAATTTGCGTAAGTATATATGCAAGAGAGATGTCGTGACAAAACCTCATTCTATTGTCAGTATTGTTTGAGTTTATTAGCCACGAAACATCACGAACATTAAAGTGACCAAGGACATGAATGCTAGCAAAAAATGAAATGTGCTCAATGACAATAACTCCGTCGGTGGGGAGGGGATGATAGAGGGCAAAGATAAAAGTGGTGCTGTGTGCAAGTTAAATACGGAAACAAAATTAGAACAAATGGGAGTCTTCATATGATGTGTGTCCCTACCACATGGAAAATTGTCCCTAATGTAAGCACGGATTTCATAACCATGACAATCTTCGGGGTCGGGTTTAGAGGTCATGTTAGAATATCCTGTGATCATGAAGTCATCTAGAAAAACTGCCGGGCCCATGACAGTTTCACAGAGGAACAACAGGTCATGTTGGACTTCTGTAAATAGATTCAAACCTCTGGAAGGGTTGAACGTAGACTCCTAATGTTGGAAAAGGGAACCTGATAGTAGGGATCTACGTCAGAAGTGTGGGGTGCTGGGTTTTTTATTATATTTTGAATTGAGACTTGTCATTTGGGGTTTGGAAGATTTATGGATGAGGTCAGCAGAGGAGTTTAGGGCAGAACGCAGGGAGAATGAGTAAAAGAAAAGAATATCGTTATAAACCACTGAAGATAGAAAAGCTGTAGCAGTTCCTACTAATATTGTGTCGAGAGAAACTACCAGAAACTACTTCATTGTTCAGTCTCCGTTCACCAAATGGCAACACAGCAGCCACGGTACTTTGCATATGGTGTTTAGATTGAAATATTGAAATATTTCACACGAAAAGAAAACATAGAAATAAAACAGCACACTTGCTAAGACAGAAATACGAATAAAAATTAAAGGAAGAAATTACATTTTTTAACAAATAAATATCCGAAAAATATTTTTTGAATAAATAAAACCAATGTCAATTTTTTCCATTTATAACTATAACATTTAAATGTATAAAAATTCAAAGAAAATAAGAAAAAAAGAATAAGTTTGTAAAATCTGTTCGTCGTCAGAATTCGATTTTGAAACAATTTATTCTGAAATTGATGAAGTCGAATTTTTTTACCTTAGCGTCACCAGTTAATTTTAACTTACTTGGCGATTAGACGACCTCATTTATACATGCAGGTAGGTGATAGTGCACATACGAACGTGAACAAGTGTAGTTTTATGCAAATAATGAAGAATAGTGTGATTTACATCACTTACACAGGGAACAAACTCGTGTTTAAAATATTTTCGACTATATAGGTGGTTGCACTAATTGCCTCGGATTGTGATTTATCTGATACCGCACAAAATTTACATCAAATGATTATGGTCGAATAAATAGACCGAAATATGTTGGTTTTGCTTTAGTAATGTTATTGTGTCTTTACTTTTACTAGTCTTATCTACTATTCCATATACTAATATTGCATTTCATCATTTGAACTCCCTCATATGTATGTGTTTATGTGTATTTGGGTTGTGTGTGATAATAAACAAAACAATTATGTCATATAGTTCATATCATAGGAATCAAATTCCAAATCAGAATAAAGCTCAATATTTAAAACCGTAAGATTTTTTAAAATGTGTAATAGAGCCATAAATAAATAAAATGACAGATCAGAGTTATTTTATACTGTGATTTCATGTCAGTTTCCGAGCACGTGTTTCTAAGAAAATTCAAAACAAATTCAAATTTGCATTTAGTTCAACCTTGATAGTGTATCGTTTTCATTTCGCAAAAAACTCTGATGGAAGGATTTTCGTGTTACTATTTGAATTTTTTCAGGTGTGTTTTTAATTCTCCAAGAAATACGTGTAAGTTTTTCTTTGCTTAATTAAATCACAGTATGATATAACGTTACTCTGTTATTATATATATGTGTGTGTGTGTCTGTTGTTTTTTAAACTTTCGTTCACCCCAAACATTGCAACTGAAACGTAAGGGGTTAGGGTTAGGGTTATAGGCACTCTGAGTAGGAAGTTGCTGCATGTTGGTACAGTCAGAGAAACAGGGAGCAGGGAAGGAATTCAAAATGCTAGCAGTTCGAGGAAATAAGCTATTAAAGTAGAAAGCCTTCCGGCATCTTGGGACTTCTTCAGTGAAGGGGTGGTATTTTGCTGACTTACGGGTTGGTCAGGGGTATTTACGTCTAGTGCAGCAAGATCATTGGGGCATATCCCATAAAAGCACTTGTAAAACAAGCACATCTATGCAACACTGCAGAGATTGGACAGGAGCTGGTTATATAGTGTGGGACCTATTACATTAAAGGGACAGGAGCTGGTTATATAGTGTGGGACCTATTACATTAAAGGGACAGGAGCTGGTTATATAGTGTGGGACCTATTACATTAAAAGGTATTGGTGGACCCTGTCTAAGAGGGAGAGGCTAGTAGTTGGTGCATCTACCCAGATGTGACAACAATACTCCATGCATGGGCGAGGGATGACTTTGTAGAGATATAGGCTATTGGCAGGTGTGAGAAGTTTTCTAGCTCGGTAGAGGGAGCCCACCTTCCTTGCAGCAGCCCTGGTCATGTCTTCTATGTATTTGTTCCAATTAATGTTACGTGTAAATGTTAGGCTGAAAGGTTTAAATTATAGACTCTCAGGTGAGGTGCTATTAGCCATGACAATCGGTCGGTGAAAAGAGTTCTTATAATTATTAAACGAAAAGGGCTTTATCTAAGTAGTATTAAATGTAACAGTCCATTGATGCTCCATTCCACTGCAGACTGGGGGCATTTTCTAAGGATTCAGCCATTGCCTGGGATATGTGTGTTCGTTTTTCCCACAGGTCGAGAATAGAGCGTGGTGTTGCCAGCAAATATACCCATATCGGGCACAATTGCATCAGGGAGGTCGTTTATAAAAATCATAAATAATAACTACCAATTTATTGACCACTGAGGCACACCCGCATAAATGTCATGCTGTTTAGATGTACGGTCATCGAGAACAATGTTGCGCATTGAAGATGTTTTTGCTGATCACTTTTTATATTTTCAAATATTTGCTAAACAGGAATACAGATTTTGCTGATTTTCTCTTCTGATTTTCCTCTGATGAAAAGAGTTTATTTTTGAAAATCTATGGATTAAGGAAAAGAAAATAGTTTTTTTTTATATTCTTTGTTTGAATATTTGATGAATTGAATATTGTATTTAATCCAATTTTATTTTCATCATTTACTTTCTTAAGGTAATAATAAAATACATGGTAAGATTTTATTGTCTTCGTTGTTTTTCTCCAAGAAATTTCCTGTAATTAGGGCTACGTCCAATATGGCGAGGTAAATGTACGTCGATTCAAAATGATAATAAAAAAACTCTAGAGGATCAGGAAGTAAATATACAACATAACATTATCTAGCTGTTTGACGACGGTTAGTCTTCGACAATCATTCCGCACCTGGATATATGTCTACACTTAACTTCAAAAGAATATTTATGTTAATTAATACGCAACGCATACCACAGACAATAACAGTTTCTTGGCACTTAACGCTAAACTTTATGCTAAAACTTTGTGCTAGATAAGAAATGGGGTATGGCAGATACCAATAGCTCAGATCGGTTGAGTAAGATCACGTAGAAGGGGAAAGAGTATGTTTTAAATAGTTAAAATTAAGTAGTTCAGTTAGTATTCAGCAGTAATGGAGAATATATGTTGAATATTCATCTCTGGGCGACCGTAATTATACGAATTTATGTAGGTTATTTTATTTACCTCCTCTCCGGGAGATTATACACAACGTTAGGTGTGGGTTTAAATGAAAGTGTTTCTGTGGAACGAACTGGATTGGAAGCCGGCACAATCAGGTGCTCAGTCCACGTCGTTAACCACTTAGACACTGTGCCATCCCAAATGTATGTAGGTTATTGACAGATAACATCTGGCCGGAAGAATAGTATCCGGCTGTTGACGCAGATACATTTCACCTGGCCAGAAGAATAACATCCAGCTGTTAACGCAGATACACTTGTAAGGACGTCAGCACACTTACCAGATGAAATACACACGTTCGCTAAATATACAATAAAGACCGTTTTCTGTTTCCATAAACAACCAAAAGGTGAAATGAAAAGTTCATGGGAATATTTGGAATTAATACTGGTGGGATTCGTTCGCAGAATAAATAATTAACATTGTGACTATCCAACGTGTCCATGTTTTTTTTTCTACTCGTCCCAAGCTCTAGCTGTATTGTGTTAAGATCGATCTAGATGAGAATTTAGTTAACCTCGTGGACTCTAGATAAAGCCACTAAACCATGACAAACGGGTATCTAACAATTGCTCTTACGTGACTACTATCACAGGGGTGTTCCATCAGAAAGCTAGAAAGTTAGTTGCGCAATAGAACACAAAATGAAAGCAGATAACCTATTGGCAGATTGACTTAGTTGATTGTGTATGAATCAGAGTTACATGAGTTTAACTGGCTTCGGGCGGATGGCAGACGGACATTTCGTCGAATGCTTCCTCATGTATGTTTATTTACATCGTCTGCGGGAGGTTAGATACAAGTTCAGGTGTGGTTTTGAAAAGCCAGCACACTAGTATTCGCGCACTCTGGCGTATACAAAAATCCTGAGCAGCCCCGTTGGCATTCCCCGATAGGGACGCCTCAGGTAATTAGCAATAAACTAACCCCTTCTCAAAGGTAAACCCTGGGAAGGTAGACCTTCTTAGACTGAACAGAGCCATACTTCAGCCCGCCAGAGCAAGGCCAGAAGAAACCACAACGGCTTACCCTCTATCGGACTGATCGTCGAGAACATATCCCCGACTGGTACGAACACCTACTCCATATGTGTCCCATGTATGTTAGTAGAACAGTTTGTGACGTTATTTCGGTCACAGTTTGGACGAATTAAGGGATTGGTTTGTTTTTTTTCGAAAGTGAACCTAATGGTACAATACTGGATCTTGAACTCGGCTAGATGACTTGATTATCTGTGCCTAGAACCATTACACCAAACGGATTTCTCCTATAATACAACAAAAGCCTGAAATTTTTTGGGGCGCATTCCGTATCTATGCTAACCCGTGAGGGGGGAGCACTTGAGTATTGGAATTTATTACAAACAGAAGATATAACTTTCGAAGAATTGTCTCTTTTGAAAGACCTGACACGATTTATAAAAAGCACAGGGATTTTCTTAAGTGCAGAGTCGTTGAAGTTATTCAATTCGCCCATCCCCAAAGCCACTGCCTTTGAGAAAGTAATTTTCTTTAAGTCAGTCAATTTATGATTAGGTGTATTGTGTGTTTGAGTATTAATTCCCGGTGCTTGGAGTTCATAGATTTGTTAAGTAGACGCCATAAAGGTTGAAAGAAGTCACAGAGTCTGTCACAGTCGGGCTATGCTAATCCCGGTAAGATCCACTCAGTCCGACCGGTGACAAGTTCAGGCCCAGATAACTACGCCACCCCACGACCGACAAGCACAACAGAATACGAATGAAAAGCAGGTATAGTTACCTGCATACTTATCTACGGACACGTGCACTGCTACACCATCACAAATGCAACGTATTCATGTATTACGAGTTGGGGTACCCGATGTGACTTTAATAAATAAAGTATGGAATCTTTATCGACGGCTATTTATTGATGAAAATCAGATCGTTTTAGTTACGAAAGCTCATAACCTTTATTTATATGAAGTTTGTATATTTGGGCAGCATTTAAACAGAAGTTAAATTTTCTGTTTGTTCCTTTTTTTGATCCAATTTTCCGAGTTTGCGGACCAACGATCTAATGTTGTGCTCCAGTGTGAATAAGAACTCGCCATATTTGCAAACGTTTTCGACTCTCATAGGTTGTCGTCAGGCACGTGATGATGTACAAAATTATATAAAGTTTGGTATGGGTATATGTTTATATATTTGTATTAGAAGATTCACTCTAACTTATTAATTTATTATTATAAATTTTAGAACACAGTTGGTAGGCGTAAGAGTGGGTAATGTGAGCTACATTTAGTTTGATTTAGTGTTATTCAAAAAAGGTAAAAAGAGGGTAGACGCCAATCGGGAAAATTCAGATTTTTGTGCAATTTTCACATGAATTTTAGTTTGTTTGAAGAATTTTAAAGGACTTTTAGGGGCATAATATGGGGCACCATCCGATTTGTAAATTCAAATATTTCAGATTTGCATTGAATTTAATCAATAGACACTAATGAATCAAGATTCTCTGAATTTCAGTTTCTTCTTAGGACCTCTTCAGCTTAAGCCTTAAATTTTAGACTTTTTCTAGAATCTAAAATGTAATAGTTTTTGATCAAATTTGGAACAAGGATTCTAGACATAATGTTTAATGTCATTATATCATGACTTTTATCTTCGTAAGAGGGCATAAAAAGTGGTGCAATACTGTTCTCTTCAGGAAATTAATATTACCCGTCCTGGGACGGGTATTCGATCTGTCCACTAGATGTCTGTCTGTCCGTCCAGATACGTCCGTCCGTCCAGCTACGTAAGTCCGTCTCTCAAGCTACATACGTCCGTCCATCCGTCCACCTACGTCCGTTTAGCTACGTCCGTCTGTCCGTCAATCCAGCTACGTGTGTCCGTTCGTCAAGCTACGTCCATCCGTCAATCCGTCTGTCCATCTGTCTACCTACGTCCGTCTATCCAGCTACGTTCGTTCGTCTGTCCTGTTTTTTTTCTTCATTAGTAATCTTAATAAAAATTAGTAATATAATTAATTAAAGACCTTTTAGAAAAAAATCCATGCATGTTTACGAAGCATATTTAGATTCAAGGGAGAAAATTACGTAAAAACTTCAGCCAGAACAGATACTACACTTTGATCTTAGCCAAACGGATAGGTAGCTAGGAAAAATGTTTGCAAATAAATTAATATTAATTTCCAAAATTGCTGACTTATTCTTCCGGAAATGACGTTATTGTGAGAGGATTTTTTCACACTATTATTCGTTATTTTTATTACGTTAAGACAAAGTGTTTTGTTGTAAATCGGAGTTAAGCAACACATATCCCGGCCATTACTAAATGGGTGACCATTTTGGAAGAATAACAAAACTGTTTTTTTTATATGACTGAGGCGCCTCCAATAGTATATTCAAAAAGGAGTATCAAAACTGGTTCTTTGATATAGTGTGGGATCTGCATTCGCGCTTTACATCCGAAACAGGAAATACGTTTTAGTTTTTTTTTCTCGTAGGGAGGGGAGGGGGGCGGTAAAAAGTTTTTTCTTAACTAAAAATATATCTTTTAGTAGGGGAGGATAAAAAAATTTGGTGGTGGGGGATTTTTTTTTTCTAACTAAAAATATTTCTTTGGGTGTTTTTTTGGTTTTATATTGTTTTTTTTGTTTTTTAGGTTATTTGTCCATTTTTGTTTTGCTTTTTTGCGCAGATTTTGATGTTTTTTTATAGCTTTTTTATGTTTTTTTCATGTTTTTCGTTAATGTGTTATTTTTGCTCTTCGGTACTAATTTTGATGGGTTTTTAAAAATATTTTCTTTAAAGTTATTTTAATGATTTTTGTGGGATTTTTTGTGTGTTTTTTGGTCATTTTAAACAGGAAGCCTGATCGAGATACAGCCAGATCTGGACGCGTCATGCAAATATTTGTTGATGTGTAGAGGTAGTGTAGTATCTGTTCTATTGTCATTATACCATCCTTTCAGGCATTTCCTCCTCTTCTTTTGAGAGGTGTGGAGTAAGTGTAGTATCTATTCTGTTGTCATGATACCATCCTCCAAAGGCATTCTATCCTCCTTTTTTGAGAGGTGTGGAGTTAGTGTAGTATCTTTTCTGTTGTCATGATACCATCTTCCCAGGCATTACTTATTTTTAGAGGTGTAGGGGATGTAGTATCTGTTCTGCTACCAACTAGCAAAATATGCGACCGGGGTCTTGTGCAGTACACCGCACCTATGGAATACGTTTTATGGGGATTGTGCAGTATTGTGCCTCTATGGAATACGTTTACTTCTTCTTTTTCTTCATGAACAGGGGCACAAAGGCGATATGGGTTCTTTGACAGGGGCGCATTAATATGAGTTCTTTTTTAATGAAAATGATGCTACATGAATGAACTTGATTTTTTGTTTTTTGATACGACAGGAGTACATTAATATTAGTTGTTATGTATGGGGTAGAAATAGGTACGTATATAGTATATGCACCGGGGCAAAGATAAGAACTTATATAGTATGCACACCGGGGCATGGAGAGGTACATATATAGTGTGTGCACCAGGGCTGAGATAGGTACTATATAGTATGCACGCAGTAGCAGAGATATGTACGCATATAGTATGCACACCGGGGCGAAGATAGGTACGCATATAGTTGCGCACCGGAGCGGTGATAGGTACTTATATAGTATGCGCACCGTGGAGGAGATAGGTACATATATAGTATGCGCACTGAGGCGGTGATAGGTAAGTATATAGTATGCGCACCAGGGTGGAGATAGGTACATATTTAGTATGCGCACCGGGTTAGAGATAGGCACATATTTAGTATGTGCACCGGCGCAGAGATAGGTACGTATATAGTATGTGCACCGTGGTAGATATAGATACGTATATAGCATACGCACTGGGGCTGAGATAGGTACGTATATAGTATGTGCACTAGGGAGGAGACAGATATTATATAGTATGTGCACCGGGCGGAGATACGTACATATATAGTATGCACACCAGGGCGGAGATAGGTATGTATATAGTATGCGCATCATGGCAAAGATAGGTACGTATATAGTATGTGCACAGGGGCGGAGATAGGTACATATATCGTATGCGCACCTGGACGGTGATACGTACGTATATAGTATATGCATCAGGGCAGAGATAGGTACGTAAAATGTAAGGGCATCAGGGCAAAAATAGGTACGTATATTGTAGGCGCACCAGGGTAGAGATTCGTACGTATATAGAAGGCGCAGACAGAGGTGGTACTTTTAATAGAAATATGTCCTACTTTTGTCCTGGGCAACAGAAGACAAAAGATGGGGAAGAGACAGCTTTCGCCGAAGGCAACAAGGAGAATGTGGCAACGAGTAGAGGGAGTGTTGTCATATGGCCACCAAGGAAGAGAGGGCCCTGCTAGTATATTATATACTATATACATATTACATATTATATATATATTATATATTATATATTATATATATATTTTATATATATATATATTTTATATATATATATATATAATATTCTATATTCTATATATATATCTCTTATATAAATCCCACCTGTCTGTATGTATGTATGTATGTATGTATGTATGTAAAGCTTCTTCTCCGAAAGTACCCAACAAACGGTCACACGGGTGACATAATTCCGACCAGCCAGCCCAGGCGCGTGTAATATCTCGGAACCGGAAAAAAAAATTGACTCTTCCGGGGTCGCCTGAGCACTTTTCTCCAATGGTGGGTGGCTTTTACCTCCATTTTTCAACGTTGTTTAGTACTAATTTAAGAATAAATCAATGCTATCATGTATAATTTGAAAAATAATGCAAAGTCACGATCAACCAGAAATGACGTCAGAGAGTGGCAGGAAGAAATTGACTCAGACTACAACCCTTTTTCCTTTCTTTCTTCTTTCCCTCTAACTCCCACCCTTTCTACCTTTCTTAATTATAAATAGACGCTAATATTCCTGCCCCCTCCCTTCCTCACTATGGTCGTTCGGTTATCATGATATAATCCTTCCACGCATTACCTCCTCATTTCAGGCGAAATTTGGGGAGGGGGTAGTGTCAGAGCGCCTCAGGCTAAATTTGGAGGAGGGGGAGGATACCTAAGTGATTTCAGGTTTGGATAATATTTTAACGTCATCTTAATTCCCCTTTGGACTATTTTGAAGATGAAAAGGAGGGAGTATACCTAAGTGATTTCAGTAGTGCTCAGGAGGCCGCCTTGGTTTTCAAAGTACTCGGCGTTGTCTGGGAGAAAATTGCTCAATGTCCTAGATAGAGCCACTGTAGTGATAGGTTTGGATAATATTTTAATTGCATCTACGCTCAAAAGGAATGGAGGAACCGATAAAAGTGATTTCAGTAGTGCTCACGAGGCCTCCTTGATTTTCAAATTACTCGGCGTTGTCCGGGAGAAAAGTGCTCAATGTCCTAGATAGAGCAACTGTAGTGATAGATTTGGATAATATTTTAACAGCATCTACGCTGAAAAAGAATGGGGGGATCGATAAGACTGATTTCAGTAGTGCTCAGGAGGCCTCCTTGATATTCAAATTATTTGGGTTTGACCAGGAGAAAAGTACTTAATATCCTAGATAGAGCTACTGTAGTGATAGGTTTGGAAAACAATTTAACGCCATCTTCGTTCTCCTTTGGACTATTTTGCCGATCACAAGGAGGGGGGATACCAGAAGTGATTTCAGTAGTGCTCAGGAAGCCTCCTCGATTTTCAAAGTACTCGGCGTTGTCTGGGAGAAAAGTACTCAATATCCTAGATAGAGCTACTGTAGTGATAGGTTTGGATAATATTTTAACAGCATCTACGCTGAAAAGGATGGGGGAATCGATAAAAGTGATTTCAGTAGTGCTCAGGAGGCCTCCTTGATTTTTAAAGTACACGGCGTTGTCCGTGAGGAAAAGTGCTCAATATCCAAGATATAGCTACTGTAGTGATAGGTTTGGAAAATATTTTAACGCCATCTTCGTTCCCCTTTGGACTATTTGGCAGATCAGAAGGAGAGAGGATACCTAAGTGATTTCTAGTAGTGCTCAGAAGGCCTCCTTGATATTCAATGTACTCGGCGTTATCCGGGAGAAAAGTGCTCAATATCCTAGATAGAGCTACTGTAGTCATAGGTTTGGAAAATATTTTAACACTATCTTCGTTCCCCTTTTGGACTATTTTGAAGATCCAAAAGAAGGAAGGATACCTATATGATTTTAGTAGTGCGCCGGAGGCCTCCTTAATTTTCAAAGTACTCGGCGTTGTCCGGGAGAAATGTGCTCAATGTCCTAAATAGAGCTACTGTAGTGAAAGGTTTGGATAATATTTTAACAGCATCTACGCTTAAAAGGATAGAGGGAATCGTTTAGAGTTATTTCAGTAGTGCTACGGAGGCCTCCTTTATTTTCAAATTACTCGGCGTTGTCCGGGAGAAAAGTGTTAAATATCCTAGATAAGGCTACTGTAGTGATAGGTTTGGAAAATATTTTAATGCGATTTTCGTTCCTCTTTGGACATTTTGCATATCACAAAGAGGGAGGATACCTAAGTGAATTTCAGTAGCGCGCTGGAGGCCTCCTTGATTTTCAAAGTACTCGGCGTTGGCCTGGAGAAAAGTGCTCAATCTCCTAGATAGAGCAACTGTAGTGATAGATTTGGATAATATTTTAACAGCATCTACGCTCAAAAAGAATGGGGGGATCGATAAGACTGATTTCAGTAGTATTCAGGAGGCCTCCTTGATATTCAAATTATTTGGGTTTGACCAGGAGAAAAATGCTCAATATCCTAGATAGAGCTACTGTAGTGATAGGTTTGGAAAATATTTTAACGCCATCTTCGTTCCCCTTTGGACTATTTGGCAGATCAGAAGGAGAGATGATACCTAAGTGATTTCTAGTAGTGTTCAGAAGGCCTCCTTGATATTCAATGTATTCGGCGTTATCCGGGAGAAAAGTGCTCAATATCCTAGATAGAGCTACTGTAGTCATAGGGTTGGAAAATATTTTAACACTATCTTCGTTCCCCTTTTGGACTATTTTGAAGATCCAAAAGAAGGAAGGATACCTATATGATTTAAGTAGTGCGCCGGAGGCCTTCTTGATTTTCAAAGTACTCGACGTTGTCCGGGAGAAATGTGCTCAATGTCCTAGATAGAGCTACTGTAGTGATAGGTTTGGATAATATTTTAACAGCATCTACGCTTAAAAGGATAGGGAAATCATTTAGACTTATTTCAGTAGTGCTCAGGAGGCCTCCTTGATTTTTAAATTACTCGGCGTTGTCCGGGAGAAAAGTTCTCAATATCCTAGATAGAGCTACTGTAGTGATAGGTTTTGAAAATAGTTTAACGCCATCTTCGTTCCCCTTTGGACTATTTTTAAGATCACAAGTAGGGAAGATACCTAAGTGATTTTAGTAGTGCTCAGGAGGCCTCCTTTATTTTCAAATTACTCGGCGTTGTCTGGGAGAAAAGTGCTCAATATCCTAGATTGAGCTACGGGAGTGATAGGTTTGGAAAATATTTTAACGCTATCTTTGTTCCCCTTGGGCTATTTTGCAGATCACAAGGAGGGAGGATACCATAAGTGATTTCAGTAGTGCTCAGGAGGCCTCTTTGATTTTCAAAGTACTCGGCGTTGTCTGGGAGAAAAGTGCTAAATATCCTAGATAGTGCTATTGTAGTGATAGGTTTTTAAAATATTTTGACACCATCTTCGTTCCCTTTTGGAGTATTTGGCAGATGAAAAGGAGAGGGGGGGTCAGTATGAGTTATTTCAGTAATAGCTTCTGCGGTATTGCACCCGGGGAATGCTTCTGCGGTATAGGAACCATAGGCTTCTGCGGTATGGCACCCAGAGTTTGGAGAGAGTAAAAAAATGTTGGGGGCCCGGAGAGATTGGGGGGTCGGGGAAATTTTTAGGGGTCAGAACAAACTTTTTAGAGGTCGGCCCAAATTTTTTTATTTTTTTATTTTTTGAACTAAAAATATTTCACAGGGTTGAGGGAGAGTAAAAAAAAGTTGGGGGGGGCAGGAGAGAGTGGGGATCGGGGAAATTTTTAGCGGCGATAGGTACCTATTTAGCATTCGCACTGGGGCGGCAATAGGTACGTATTTAGCATTCAGCGGTGGCGATAGGAACGTATATAGCATGCGCACCGGGCGGTGATAGGTATGTATTTAGCATGCGCTCTAGGGCAACGATCGGTACATATATAGCACGCGTACCGGGGCGGCGATAGGTACTATATAGCATGCGCACCGGGCGGCGAAAGGTACGTATTTAGCATTCCCACCAGGGCGGCGATATGTATGTATTCAGCATTCGCACCGGGGCGGCGATATGCACGTATTAAGCTTCCGCACCAGGGTTGAAGGAGAGTAAAAAAAAGTTAGGGGGGCAGGAGAGAGTGGGGATCGGGGAAATTTTTAGCGGCGATAGGTACCAATTTAGCATTCGCACTGGGGCGGCGATAGGTACGTATTTAGAATTCAGTGGTGGCGATAGCTACGTATATAGCATGTGCACATGAGCGGCAATAGGTACGTACATAGCATGCGCTCCATGGCGGCGATCGGTACATATATAGCACGCGCACCGGGGCGGCGATAGGTACATATACAGCACTCACACGGGGCGGCGATAGGTACGTATATAGCACGTGCACCGGAACGGCGAAAAGTACGTATTTTGCATTTGTACTGGGGCAGTGATAGGTACGCATTTAGCATTCACACCGGGCGTGCAATAGGTACGTATTTAGCATTCGCACCAAAGCGGCAATATGTACATATTAATTATTCACACTAGGGCAGCGATAGGTACTTATGTAGCATGCACACCGAGGCAGCAATAGGTGCGTATTTAGCATTCACACTGGGGCGGCGATAGGTACTATTTAGCATTCGCACCGAGGCGGCGATAGGTACTTATATAGTATCTGCACTGGGCGGCGATAGGTACGTATATATTATGTGCACTGGACGGCAATAGGTACGTATATAGTATGCACACCGGGGTGGCGATAGATACGTATATAGTATGAACACCGGGGCGGAGATAAGTACTTATATAGAAGGCGCAGATAGAGGTGTTACTTTTTATAGAAATATGTCATACTATTGCCCTGGGCAACGTAGGAGAAATGGTGGGGAAGAAACAGCTTTCGCAAAAGGCAAAATTAGAAAGTAGCGGTGAAATGGGGCGACCAGGGAAGAGAAAGGTAGAAAGATAAAGAGACGGCTATTGAGAGAGGGGGAGAAATAGAAGTTTGAATATAAAGATGTTACACACGCGATTTTTCTTCAATTATATGTTTTTATGCCCCGAGCAACGCCGGGTAGCCCCGCTAGTATTATATATTATATATATATTATATTATATATTATATATATATATATATATATATATATATATATAATATATTATATATATTATATTATATATTATATATATTATATATATATACATATATATATACATATATACATATATATACATATATATATATATATATGTATATAATGTATTTTTATGTAACTGTGTTTATTAGGGATTTCAGCATTTGTTACTTTTGTTATACTTCTTTATTAATTGTTTCACTTCTTAAGTGATTAAGATGCAGAAAATTGCATTATTATATGCCCTTAAATTTATAGGACGTATATTTAGTTCGTATATATTTTTATTAATTTTATACGTACATAAAACTAATCCATGGACAAGTGTTTCGTGGCTCACAGCCGTCAACATCATCATTCTCTCTCTCTCTCTCTCTCTCTCTCTCTCTCTCTCTATATATATATATATATATATATATATATATATATATATATATATATATATAATAGTAACTCTGTCTGTGTGTGTGTCCGCCTGATTATTGTGTATTATTTTCACCTAAACCGCTTGACAGAATTGCTTGATAATTGACTACTGACCTCTAAGTGAAGGTCATAGGCTATATAAGAAATATATCACTTCAACGCTGGTAACTGTTTTTACTTAGATTTAAATTAAATTGAAACCATAGGTAAATGACCAGATATAATGTATATTCCCAAAATTTCAGCAAATTTTGATAATATTAAGATGGTCACTGCAAACTGTTTTCTTTTTGATTCAAATGAAATATAATATATATATATATATATATATATATATATATATATATATATATATATATATATATATATATATATATATATAAAATCAAGGAGAACCCCTTTCTGTCTGCGCATGTCTGTCCCTAAAAACGAAGTCATACTAGGAAGTGTACTTTCAATATAATTGTATTCACATGCACAATTTGCATGTGAACATAATGGAAGTATTTTACGTCTCTGGCTGCCCTCTTAAAGAAGCTAATGACAATGTTCAAACATGTTACACAATGAAATTACTGTATTTATTAGCGTTAGTTTAAGAGTATTAACATATATCTGAATAGATCGGTGAGTAAAATATCTAGCTGACAGCATCAAGGTTGCTGTTAAAATACATACTATTTACTATGATGTTGCATCTGATGCTACCCCACACTCTAACCTGGGAAACACCGTGTTGCTCTGCTAATATATATATATATATATATATATATATATATATATATATATATATATATATATATATATATATATATATATATATATATATATATATATATATATAAGGAAAAAAGAAACAATGTTTCGGACAAAATGTAAAAATAAAAATGGAATAAAGGATAAGCAATTCAACAACTAACAAAAATAAACTCAAAAACTCATGTTGTATAGTTCTACCGAAATATTTCAGTCGTTTAAAATACGACCATTATCAATCGGTTGGTGAACTTCAATTAAAAACGGAAAAGTTTTCATATTTATACAAAGAATGCGATTGGAAGAAATAGTCACATGCAGAAAACAACAGAAAGGGAGAAGGAAAGCGAGAAATGTTAAAAAAGGGAAAGAAGACGAAGAAGAAGAAGAAGAAGAAGAAAGAGAGAAAAAGCAGCCAATGTTTTTAGAACGCCAATTGAAAAAGAAGAAAAAGAAAAAGAAGAAGAAGAAAAAGAAAAAGAAAGAGAAAAATCAACAGTTGACTGCCGAACGCCTAATTAAAGAAGAAGAAGAAGAAGAAGAAGAAGAAGAAGAAGAAGAAGAAGAAGAAAGAGAGAAAAATCAGCGATTGAATGCCCCCTGCTAATTGAGAACGTCAAATGTATGACAGAATTAGTAGTAATTGGAAACTACTGCCGGAGGAATTTAAACAAGGGAGGAGGAGGAAGCAGAGGAGGAGGAGGAGGAGGAAAAAGAACAAGGATTAAAAGTTAACCGTTGTCATATTGATTTTAATTCATTTCATATAGAATCGATCTAGCAGAAGGAGTAGCAATGTTATAAAAACCTGGTCGCTGCACAATCGTGTTCTTATGACATAGGATTAAACAAGCTTCTGTGAGACGTCGAAGTTTAGTATCATGAATATGTTTAATAGAAATTTCCCTCTGTGTATTAAAGTGATGACCGAAAGAAATCATGTCGGTGCATAACACATTTGAGGTATCACAGTTTTTTTATAGCACGATTGTTTTCATATATTCGTTTCTTTAACGGACGTTGTGTCCCGCCGAAATATATTTTTCCACAGTCCACGGCGCAAGGAATAGTGTAACTTCCAGCTGGAGTAGGAGTTGAAAGGACGTTATTTTTGTTTTTATGCTTTTGTAAAATGTTTTTGATGGTGAGTGAGGTAGCTTGGATAATTCTGAAACTACGTTGGGAAAGCGAAGAAAAGAGATGTGTGTTACGAGAGTTAGTAGGAAGGAAAACATTCCTTAATATGGGTTGTGTAGTATTAGGAGTTGTTTTAGTATTTTTTATATTTTTAGATGTATTTGAAACGCTTTCTTTTTAGCGGAAAGAATGACATGTTTGGGATATTTTAAAGTTGTGAGAGAAGATTCTATTTTATTGTATTCCTGAGAGAGATGTTCAGGGCTACAAATACGCAAAGCTCTGAGATAAAAACCAATTATCATGCTGTTTTTTATATAGTTATTGTGATGTGAATAATAATGTAAGTAATAATTTTTGTTGGTTAGTTTGCGATGGACTTGAAATGAAAGGCTGTTATTGTTTTTGAGGATGAGAATATCAAGGAAAGCTTAAAAATTGTTTTGTTCACTTTCGAAAGTGAACTTAATGGAAGGTTCAACTTTGTTGAGTGCTTGTGCTAATGTTTCTATTTTATGACTAACAGGTGGAAAAATTAAAATATCGTCAATATATCTAAAAAAAGGTAGCAGTTTTAGGGATACGGTAAGAAAAAGGACCGATTTCGAGGAATTCTAAAAACAAGCAAGCTAATACGGGACTAAGGGGGTTCCCCATATTTTTGTTAGTTGTTGAATTGCTTATCCTTTATTCCATTTTTATTTTTACATATATATATATATATATATATATATATATATATATATATATATATATATATATATATATATACATATATAGAGAGATCGAAAGAGAGAGAGAAAGAGCGAGAGAGTAAGATGATAATTTAAAGATATAAATAATATCTTTAACTAATAGACTGTCAAGATAATAAAAGCTCAATATAGTGGTTAGAGCAATAATATTAATGAATTGAATGACATAATAAAATGAGAAATTAA
The DNA here is from genome assembly GCA_963556195.1 of Sepiola atlantica. Classification (NCBI taxonomy): domain Eukaryota; kingdom Metazoa; phylum Mollusca; class Cephalopoda; order Sepiida; family Sepiolidae; genus Sepiola; species Sepiola atlantica. Next base: position 139,654,626 of record OY744527.1, on the reverse strand, counting down.
TCAGATTTTATTAAAGTTCAAAAACAAAGAGTGATACTGCGTCATGCATCACTTCTTGCTTTTGAACTTTGATAAAATCTGATTAATTTCTCATTTTATTATGTCATTCAATCCATTAATATATATATATATATATATATATATATATATATATATATATATATATATATATATATATATATATATATATATATATATATATATGGGATAAGATACACGATAAGTCATCGAAATGAAATGCCGTGGTAGACAAAATGTGTGAAAAATGACAAACGGAAAACAGGTTAAAGTGCAGGAGAAAAACAAAAACAAGAGATTTGACCGGTTTCCTTCGTGTTAGCGAACGTCTTCAGAAAAAGTGAAGATATAGAAATAATTTTATTTTGAACGGCACACATATGGGAGAAGGAAAAGATGATCCGATTGAACCATATGAGAAGACTTTTAGTGACATTGAAATATGACAAGTGGGTGACATATTCTTCTTTATTTCTTATTCTACTTTTTATATTTTTATTTATTTTCTTTTTTTTTCACTTTCACACCTACTGAGCTAGTATAGAGGAGGCGGTAGGCGGAGGGGTAAATGCGATAAGAGGGAAGAATACAGATGAACTAGCTAGGATAAACATAACATAGGAGTGGGCATGAAATTGATACACCGAACGCGAGCACCCAAAAATGAATCGGAATATATAAGAGATAGGTTTGCTAATTTGTCTCATATTAAGTTGTATAAAGCAATACAAATCTTAAATGGACAGTCTAGAAAAATCTATTTTAAGGTAAAACTAATGTAAATGATATCTTATTATGAGAAAATATCCTCAACTTATCCAAACACACACTCACCCACACACAACGGGAATAAAAATATAAAAAGTAGAATAAGAAATAAAGAAGAATGTGTCACCCACTTGTCATATTTCAATGTCACTAAAAGTCTTCTCATATGGTCCAATCGGATCATCTTTTCCTTCTCCTATGTGTGTGTGTGTTTCAAAGTAAAATTATTTCCATATCTTCACTTTTTCTGAAGACGTTCGCTAACACGAACGAAACCGGTCAAATCTCTTGTTTTTGTTTTTGTTTTTCTCCTGCACTTTAACCTGTTTTCCGTTTGTCATTTTTTACATTATATATATATATATATATATATATATATATATATGTATTCGTGTAAATATAAGGTTTAATTAGGACGATTAGATCATTATTTTATCCCGAAGCCTGGTCGAGCATGATGTGGAATTTTGCATACATATTTAGATGACTTTTTCTGAGTGATAAGCTATAATGTGTGACCTTTTTCCTTTGGTGCAATTTTAGGTGTATTTGTTGTAGGTGTCATGCGTGCACTCCTCAACCTCTGCAAACAGCATGGTTACTTTTTCTGACTGATGACAGTTCTTGGGATAGGAAACTCCATTCATATCTGTACAGTGTCCAATCTGTGTTAGCGAGTTTGTTTATACTTGTGTGTCATTGTGACGAGAAAAGATATATTTGAAAACGTCCAAATAAATAAAGAAATGACGTGTGAACAGATGATTTACATACTATATTTGTTTTTTCTTTATTGACTTCGTAGAAGTTAAAGCTCTGAAGGCAATCTATCTTGATGAGTAAACGGACAGACACCAGTCGTTCGAAGGGGCGATATAGGAGCGGCTAATTTATGAGCGCCGAGTCCTATAGAGAGAAACGCGCTAATCCACCTATAGTGACATCTTTAAGGTTCTCCGACGCCTCCCAGTCCCACGACCGTAAACCAATAGACGGGTACACAGGTACATTCAACTCAACTCGTATTTATTTCCATCAGCAAATATTATTTCGACACACTTGAAAAAATATTAGAGACAGGTCAGTTGGTTTTATTAAAACTTACAGAACTTTTAATAATAAATGTAAGCAGGTAGTCTCCCTAAACCGGGCTAGAAAACTTCCCACACCTGCCAGTATCCTATATCTCTATAAAGCTACCATTTGCCCGTGCGTGCAGTATTGTTGCTACACACAGGATGATGAACAAACCACTAGTTTCTCCCTCTTGAATAAGGTCAAAAAAGGAATTTCTAATCTAATAGGTCACGTACTGTCTACCAAGCTTCAGCCTCTGTTGCATCCTTGTTTTATCAAACACTTTAATGAAATGTGCTCAGATTGACTTACTGCAATTTCACACCTCTCAACGTAAATACCCAACCCACCGGACTAGGAGCAAAATCACACCCCTTCTCTGTAGAAGGACCTAGATACCTGAAGATTTTCTACTCTAATAGTTTCTTTCGTGCTGCTTATCTTTTCACCGACCGTAGAAACATACAGAAATTTAAATGTAATGTGAACAAACATCTCGCTGCAGAACTCCTCGCTTGCCCCTGTCAAAGTAGCCCCTTTACGCTTCAGTGGAAAGATCCCTTGTTTTCGGTGAACAAAAATAAAAAGTCACTTGCAAATAAAATCACAGGAACTTATATTCATACGTGCGGCATAATCACGTTGACACATCGGTTATCGTCAGATCAGCGGAGTTAAGCGAGGCTGAGCTTGGTCAGTATCACATGGGTAACAGTTGGGAATAACAGGCGCTGCATGTGGGACAACGGCGACACTTCACTAAAAAAAAAAAACCCTGTAAAAACTAACATTTTCATCTCCTTTGACCGGGATATACATACGATTGGGGACTGCTTGTGTATTTGATATTCCCTAGAAACTTCCTACGTCGGAGGAAGCTGACCCAACCCGCCCAGGATGAATGCCGCACCAGATACTAGGTAGGAATGGATTCTTAAAATGCTTTCATCCAATCTGCGCGTTAAACGATGAAAACGTCTTTTCAAACACGTGTGACGGACAGAGCGTCTATTATAAATGCGTGACACATTAAATAGACTCCCAACTTTCACCTTCTCAACACGGATTCAATTCAATCTACGCGTTTAACGATGAAAATGCTATTTTAAAACTTAAGCCTGACAGACCAACTGATGGACGATACCTCTGATCGAGATGCGTAGATTAATCTAAAAAAAGATCTCTACCAAAACATTATACTTTTAGACTATTAGACCAAGGAAAGTGAAATTTGATAGGAATTCTGCGCGTACTTATGCAGAGATTGCCAGCCGAACCTCTAAACACTATTGTTACCTTGCTACATAGAAAACAGGTAGTTTTATAGAATCACTCCCGTAACAAATCGGTTGGTATTTTGGTAGCAGTAACATAACAGTAGGCGGAAAATGACACGAAAAGAGTCGTAATTTAAAATGTAAATATCTGGCCAACTAATAATTTGCGATGGATTTAAATAAGATATCTCGTTTGGAGACAGGAATGTTTCTATAAAAATGCCGAAAAATATATTAACTTAGATATTTGAAGAAAACTCCCAACGATATATCAATATCATTTATTTATGAAAATCAAACTTTTGTAGTTACAGAAGGCTCTAATAGCTGATGTTCGTGTACATTCCTCTAACTCTCCTAAACACTAGTCCAGTTTAATAATACTAAACCAGCAGTGATCAGCAGTAAGTTAGTACTGGTTCAGATTAGGACACAAGCTAAAATAGACTTGGCTTCAGTAGTTTCATAATGTTTACGTAGACGGATAGAAAATCCCGAAGCGCTTATCCAATCAGAATGTGAGAAAATATGCAGATGATAAGTTAACATTTGAATTGATTGTATTGCGAAATTCACTAATTGGAAATTAAATTTGATCACAGCGATAATGAATTTTAACGAATTATTCAATTTTGTCAGGAAAAAAACATTTTATAATCCTTACTCTAATCCTAACACTGTTTTAACACTTGTTCAGTAACCCTACCCCCAACTCTACACCCAACACCGTTTTAACACTTGTTCAGTAATATTTTTCTTAAAAATGTTTTTACCTGTAACAAAAACATTATCATCTGTTAGTTTTATTTTGCTTCACACAAAAAAATATTTTTCTTCGTTAAAAAATAAATATTTCTTTCATACAATTTCACTAATTTTATTATTTTAAACCCAATCTTTTTTTAATTTTTTTTTCTTTTTGACTATCTGTATTCTTGCTTTAAATGTTATTTTTTGGACGCAAGCAACCGACTTTGCATCGACTTTTCTCGGCCATCGACATAAACGTGCGGAAACTACCGACGCCAAGTCGATTTTAGCTTGAGTCCTCATCTGAGCCAGTACCTCTAAGTTTACTCTCAGTGGCCTATACTTGTATTAATAACTCGTTGTTTAAAATACTTTTCTCTTTGTCCCTTTTTCTGCTGTCCTCTTCTGTCACTTTTTTTCTGTTGTTCTGACTAATGTGTCTACGAATGTCCATCTTAGAGACACTCTTAGTTTTTTTTTTCTCCGTGTTTATGCGTCCAGGATTGTTTAAATGTTTATATAATGCTCTATTCATGCATGAAATGGTTCATCTATTGATTTGCCGTAACTCATACTTATGTTTGCTTGCGATGGAGTTTTTTTAGAATGGATATAAGTGGATATATATGTATATGTATGTGCATGTGTATTTTGTTTTCATTTTACTTCAACGTAAAGTCTCAGAAATCAATTCCTGGGGCTAACACTTGAGATCTATATGAGATACATAGATGTCCGAGTGTTCTCCTTTATCTCTCAAACGTTGAGTTTGTAAAGAAGGTAACAAATTCATTTTCTTCTCCCCAATTGACCAGTTTATTATGTTATACTATATCTTTCTTGTGGTCTCTTAATGTTACCGGATTCCAGGAAAATAATTCATCTAGTCTGGTGGAGTATACAGCTAAGTGCTGTTACTTGGGGTAACATTACTTGGTGAAGGTGCATCATTCCTCGCATGAGCCAGTGTATAGCTGTGTTGAAGTATCCTCATGTTAAGTTGTCCTGACAAACCCTTGTACAGAGAGACCGAAAAAACTCGAGGACGGTGTCTGGTAGGTAATTCAAACTCTATTGTGTATATGCGTGTGTTGGTTTGATGTATATTTTTTTATATTTAGTGAGGAGTGCACAATATCCGCATGTTGTAGTATATTGATTATTAATTTGTTGTTATATTACTGTTGTCTTTTGTTATTGCTATATTTTGTATTTTTTCCCGTATTTTTTTTACTTTTATGGTTTTGAAGATCAAATAAATTGGTTAATTGAGCGGAAGAGTACGTTATAGACAAGTTCCCGCTTACGTTAACATTTGTAGTTTTTTGTTTTTTTTTCAATATTAAATGAAGACGTTTATTATTATTTACTCATTTGGAGTTTTCACACAGGTCATCATCAGTGATTGATCAGTGACAATAATCGGTTGTGTTCCCTCGAGTCTGAGAGACGATAAGTCTCCCCTGATTCCAGTTCTCTTCAACTCATTCAATAACCATTACAAATGATTTTGCGTTATCGCAACAACCGCTTACCACTGATGGACAGAATGATGAATAAAAGAATGAAGTGGTATATAGAGAACATATATCCTAATACAAAAGTGGTTTTCGACAAAAGTACCTCCAATCAACTAGTACAACTTGAAACTTTTATCAGAGATGCCTTTGTATGGAGACATCATATTATTGCATCATATTATTGCATCATATTATTGCCTATTTTCTCTGACCTTTAGAAGGACTACGACACTATATGAAAGTATTGAATTATGAAGGCCATATACAACATATAAAATGTAGACTAACCACCTTTAAACAAAACTTTCTCTCAAATCGTATTTTCAGAGTTAGAAATTGATCAATAATGTCTAAACTTCACAAACTAGACATGGGAGTGTCCAAGGCAGCATTTTATCGGTTACATTTTTATAATAAAAATAAATTGTATTACTCAAGTGGTTAATCCTAAATTTTAGAAATCACTATTTTTGGATAACTTTTCTATTGCCTATTCGATTGCCATCCCCACATATGTAAAATGCAGAAAGACAGATGCAAAACTGCATTAATAAAATTGAAAAATGGGAAAACGTTAATGAATTCAGGTTTTCCCAAAACAAAACAGTATGCATACATTTCTGTAACAAAAACCACTAGATGCTAATCTGCAACTCTAAATAAATAATACCAACATACAAACAGTTCAACAAACCAAATATTTATGGTTTATTCTCGATAGCAAACGGAACTCCAAGGTTCACAAAGAATATTTAAGACAAAAATGCATTCAAAGCTTAAATCTGACTGGGGGTGGGGTGAGCGTAAAATAAAGCTACTCCTTATAGAGCATTTATCTGGGACAGACACATAAAAAAGAGCTAACCAGTTTGTAATATTAACAGACTAACTGTCTTCCCTCATTGCCTAGAAGAAAAGAGATTGAACCACCGTTACATCTTCAATATATTAGAAGAATATGATAATGTTGTTAAATCACGAAAGAAAGTAATCTTGGCCTGAATAACCAGTCATGTTGGTATCATGTTGCTATAAAAGGCAATGAAAAGATAGATAAATAAGACAAAAAAGCCTCTAACAAGAATATAATAATATCAAAATATCACATACAGATTTTAACAATAAAATCAAAGAACACATAAAATAAAAATGGCAAGTAATATGGAATATCTTTCCTAAATACAAATGGTATGAACACCAACTCACTGTCGGAACAGAAAATAAAAAGATGATAAACGATCGATCATATTAACACGTATACGTATCAGCCGCACAAGACTGACCCACATACATCTGTTTGGATGAAAAGATGAACCTCGGTGTAATCATTTCAATAGATGACTAACAATAAAACATATTGTAATAAAATGCAAAGAATATGAACGTCTACGCGGCAAATATTACAAAGTAACAAATATAAAAACAATATAGTTGTTTTTCTCAAATAATAGTGTTTTTTACAGAAACTAATTTGTAGAAACATATTTAAGTTTTAGAAATCCAGTATTAACGAAATAACATCTGACAAGAAGCCAATACCAATTAAGCTGCATATAAATGTTCATTGTCTTGTTACCAAGCAAACAATTAAAAATAAACTCTCTTCAAAAGAATCGTCCAACAATATCTTAAACAACCTAAAAAGAAGCAAAACAACACACCAAAATCTAAATCAAACAAAAACGCTTACACATTAGGAATAGTCAAATCCCACACTAAAACAGAACTTCACAAAAAAAACTGAATCTGAAAAAAAAAACTGTTTGACCTGGAATTACCTTATAATCGTTGAAACTCTACCAAACAATGCACTGACCATTAGTATTTTCTAGGATTTGGGAAGCATTAAGCCTCCCCAATACTTTTCGCATCCTTCCAATGAGGGTGTGAGCAGTGCTATCCCTCCTCGGTCTTTCCATCCTCCTTGACGACTATTTTGTGTGTTATCAGTCGACGATTGTACCATAACACTGTGTATGATTCGAATTTTCCTAACCTTCTTTCTATAGTTTTTTTTTCGGGACTGTTCAATTATTGGTTTGGTATTGATTTTCTTCATGTTCCCTATTCCTTTCAGTTCTCTTGCATTTCCCGTGAATTTGTTTCGGTTTTACATATCCTTGATCTGTAGGTCTTGTTGGGACAGAAAAATCGACGATTTTACAGTTTTTTCCATTGTTGTTGAATATTATCACGTCCAGAGTATTTTGTGATTTTCATTTTCCAATACTTTCGCAATTGTGTCCATTTTTTTTTTCTTAATCTTTTTGGGCGGCTAGTTTGCTGCATTTACCGTTTTGTCTCTTTATTCACAGTGTACACTTACTGTTTTGGGGCGGTTTCTCTATCATCTTTGATATAGTTCGTTCTGATCGCGTTGTTCTGTGAGGCTGTCAGTAGTTATTCCATTTCTCTTTCGAGGTGACATTTCCGATTTTTCGTACATCTTTTCTCTGGTCAGTCTTATGCATCATCTCTCTCTCTCTCTCTCTCTCTCTCTCTCTGTCTCTCTCTCTCTGTCTCTCTCTGTCTGTCTGTCTGTCTCTCTCTCTCTCTCTCTCTATATATATATATATATATATATATCTTCTTTTCTTCCCATTTTTCTTTTCTAGTCTATTCGTTTTAAGTGTCGCTGCTCACTGAATTGTTCATTTTCCGGTATCTCTTGCTACAATGAGCAACCGTTCTGTGTTTTGGGTTATGTATTTTTTCATCTCTTATTTGTGTCATCCACAAAGACTTCTATACTTACCAGTTATATTCCGCCTTCTCCCCCTTTCACATTGAGTCGGTCAATATCATCCTTTGGATTTAGTGCATTGTGCATAGTCATTAATTTCCTTTTCGACGTAAATACACCCAACCCTACAATCAGCTAAATCTCATCCATTCAGTGTGGAGGTCCCCAGATGCCGGAGAGCCTTCTACTCCAAAAGCTTCTTTCCTCGAGCTGCCGGCCTTTGAAAGTCCCTCTCTGCTCCCTGTTTCCCCGAGTGTATCGAAATGCAGAAGTTAACAACTAATGTGAACAAGCATCTCGCTACACAGCTCCCAATTTAGGATGACCCCCTAAACTTTCACCCTAATTCTCAGTAGCTCCGTTGGTTCACTTGCCTTGTTTGGGATGAAGTTTTTTAAAAATCATATTTGGTCTATAGAACTGGCAATTAAAGCAGTAGATAAGGTGTCTGTTTTTCTTAGACTTCCATGAATTCGTTGGTATTTCAATGGAAGATTTGTTCTGGATACAAAAGTCACGTGCTGCCAAGTATTGACCAACGTAAAGTGATTTTGAAACCGTTACAATTCAGTGAGGACCTGCGCCGATATCGCATCGACAATTATTTTATTTATTTATGTATTGGACCTGTCTATTCTTCTAACGTGTTGTTTCTATCTACACGGAGAGGGTTAGAAACGAGGTCGGGTTTAATGTGAGAAAATTTAGCTCTTCAAAAATGGATGAGAAAAAAATAAATATTGCCTCAGCCTAGGAAGATTTCTCCATCTCTGACTGAGCAGATACTACAATTTTATCCTAATCCAAAGTTCAGGTAGTTTGAGCGGAATTGTATTTGAGACGAATTGAATTCAATACTTAAAAATGGTCATCCAGTTCAAAATATTCAGTTTTGTTTGGATGTGCACCCACTATATTTTTGGTTTCATTAGTTTAGCTAAATTTCCGTTAGTTTAGCTAAATTTCCGTTAGTTTAGCTAAATTTCTGCTAGTTTAGCTTAAATTTCGCTAGTTTAGCTAAAATTCTCGAAAATAAATCGGCAATAATCACGTTCGTTCGATGGACTCAAATTATTTCGAAGTTTATGAACTGCTTTTTGTGGAAATCGCTGCCATATGTTTGTTTTAGACATTCGAATAACGACATCTTCGGAGTCTTGTTTGTAAAGTTATGTTGTATTCTATGCTTGCCACATCAAAATGTTCGAGTATTGCTGAATATTTGCCCCAGTGATAACTTAGTCGTTTCATCTGATGTATGAACACTCAGAAGGCAGGGAACTGGGGGTTGTATCATGTTTTTTTCTCTCCTCGAAGCTTGAAGTTGACTTGAGATGAATGAGTGATGATGTACAATCTGGAAGATTCCTTATATTAATACATTCAATGCCGCAAAGCCATGAATGAGTGATGATGTACAATCTGGAAGATTCCTTATATTAATACATTCAATGCCGCAACGCCATGAATGAGTTATGATGTACAATCTGGAAGATTCCTTATATTAATACATTCAATGCCGCAAAGCCATGAATGAGTGATGATGTACAATCTGGAAGATTCCTTATATTAATACATTCAATGCCGCAACGCCATGAATGAGTGATGATGTACAATCTGGAAGATTCCTTATATTAATACATTCAATGCCGCAAAGCCATGAATGAGTGATGATGTACAATCTGGAAGATTCCTTATATTAATACATTCAATGCCGCAACGCCATGAATGAGTTATGATGTACAATCTGGAAGATTCCTTATATTAATACATTCAATGCCGCAAAGCCATGAATGAGTGATGATGTACAATCTGGAAGATTCCTTATATTAATACATTCAATGCCGCAAAGCCATGAATGAGTGATGATGTACAATCTGGAAGATTCCTTATATTAATACATTCAATGCCGCAAAGCCATGAATGAGTGATGATGTACAATCTGGAAGATTCCTTATATTAATACATTCAATGCCGCAACGCCATGAATGAGTTATGATGTACAATCTGGAAGATTCCTTATATTAATACATTCAATGCCGCAAAGCAATGAATGAGTGATGATGTACAATCTGGAAGATTCCTTATATTAATACATTCAATGCCGCAAAGCCATGAATGAGTGATGATGTACAATCTGGAAGATTCCTTATATTAATACATTCAATGCCGCAAAGCCATGAATGAGTTATGATGTACAATCTGGAAGATTCCTTATATTAATACATTCAATGCCGCAACGCCAGGAATGATTTATGATGTACAATCTGGAAGATTCCTTATATTAATACATTCAATGCCGCAAAGCAATGAATGAGTGATGATGTACAATCTGGAAGATTCCTTATATTAATACATTCAATGCCGCAAAGCCATGAATGAGTGATGATGTACAATCTGGAAGATTCCTTATATTAATACATTCAATGCCGCAACACCATGAATGAGTTATGATGTACAATCTGGAAGATTCCTTATATTAATACATTCAATGCCGCAAAGCAATGAATGAGTGATGATGTACAATCTGGAAGATTCCTTATATTAATACATTCAATGCCGCAAAGCCATGAATGAGTGATGATGTACAATCTGGAAGATTCCTTATATTAATACATTCAATGCCGCAAAGCCATGAATGAGTGATGATGTACAATCTGGAAGATTCCTTATATTAATACATTCAATGCCGCAACGCCATGAATGAGTTATGATGTACAATCTGGAAGATTCCTTATATTAATACATTCAATGCCGCAAAGCCATGAATGAGTTATGATGTACAATCTGGAAGATTCCTTATATTAATACATTCAATGCCGCAACGCCATGAATGAGTTATGATGTACAATCTGGAAGATTCCTTATATTAATACATTCAATGCCGCAAAGCAATGAATGAGTGATGATGTACAATCTGGAAGATTCCTTATATTAATACATTCAATGCCGCAAAGCCATGAATGAGTGATGATGTACAATCTGGAAGATTCCTTATATTAATACATTCAATGCCGCAAAGCCATGAATGAGTTATGATGTACAATCTGGAAGATTCCTTATATTAATACATTCAATGCCGCAACGCCAGGAATGATTTATGATGTACAATCTGGAAGATTCCTTATATTAATACATTCAATGCCGCAAAGCCATGAATGAGTGATGATGTACAATCTGGAAGATTCCTTATATTAATACATTCAATGCCGCAAAGCCATGAATGAGTGATGATGTACAATCTGGAAGATTCCTTATATTAATACATTCAATGCCGCAACGCCATGAATGAGTTATGATGTACAATCTGGAAGATTCCTTATATTAATACATTCAATGCCGCAAAGCAATGAATGAGTGATGATGTACAATCTGGAAGATTCCTTATGTTAATACATTCAATGCCGCAAAGCCATGAATGAGTGATGATGTACAATCTGGAAGATTCCTTATATTAATACATTCAATGCCGCAAAGCCATGAATGAGTGATGATGTACAATCTGGAAGATTCCTTATATTAATACATTCAATGCCGCAACGCCATGAATGAGTTATGATGTACAATCTGGAAGATTCCTTATATTAATACATTCAATGCCGCAAAGCCATGAATGAGTTATGATGTACAATCTGGAAGATTCCTTATATTAATACATTCAATGCCGCAACGCCAGGAATGATTTATGATGTACAATCTGGAAGATTCCTTATATTAATACATTCAATGCCGCAAAGCCATGAATGAGTGATGATGTACAATCTGGAAGATTCCTTATATTAATACATTCAATGCCGCAAAGCCATGAATGAGTGATGATGTACAATCTGGAAGATTCCTTATATTAATACATTCAATGCCGCAACGCCATGAATGAGTTATGATGTACAATCTGGAAGATTCCTTATATTAATACATTCAATGCCGCAAAGCAATGAATGAGTGATGATGTACAATCTGGAAGATTCCTTATATTAATACATTCAATGCCGCAAAGCCATGAATGAGTGATGATGTACAATCTGGAAGATTCCTTATATTAATACATTCAATGCCGCAAAGCAATGAATGAGTGATGATGTACAATCTGGAAGATTCCTTATATTAATACATTCAATGCCGCAACGCCAGGAATGAGTTATGATGTACAATCTGGAAGATTCCTTATATTTATACATTCAATGCCGCAAAGCCATGAATGAGTGATGATGTACAATCTGGAAGATTCCTTATATTAATACATTCAATGCCGCAACGCCATGAATGAGTTATGATGTACAATCTGGAAGATTCCTTATATTAATACATTCAATGCCGCAAAGCCATGAATGAGTGATGATGTACAATCTGGAAGATTCCTTATATTAATACATTCAATGCCGCAACGCCATGAATGAGTTATGATGTACAATCTGGAAGATTCCTTATATTAATACATTCAATGCCGCAAAGCCATGAATGAGTGATGATGTACAATCTGGAAGATTCCTTATATTAATACATTCAATGCCGCAACGCCATGAATGAGTTATGATGTACAATCTGGAAGATTCCTTATATTAATACATTCAATGCCGCAAAGCCATGAATGAGTGATGATGTACAATCTGGAAGATTCCTTATATTAATACATTCAATGCTGCAAAGCCATGAATGAGTGATGATGTACAATCTGGAAGATTCCTTATATTAATACATTCAATGCCGCAAAGCCATGAATGAGTGATGATGTACAATCTGGAAGATTCCTTATATTAATACATTCAATGCCGCAACGCCATCATAGGGTTTTTTTGTTGCATCATAGATTCTTACAAACTTTACCAATCAAAATTGCTAATCTTTTATAAAAAGCATATTTATTTTAACTTATTATGCTATATTTTTATCAAACATTTTTTTTCAAATTCACAAATCAATACTGTTTTTAATTTTAATTTACTTTCTCTCTTATGATACTGTCATATCCTGGGTACGGTACAAATCAATATGATCTCCCTCTCTTTCTCTCTCTCTCTCTCTCTCCCTCTCTCTCTTTCTTCTCGGTTGGTAGCTAGGACGATTCTCGCACAAGAATAGTTATATATTTTATTTGACTATTTCCTCAAGTAAGAATCGATAAATTCAAATGCAAAACACGATAAATCAGATTTCTTTGAATTAATTAAACAATAAAAGGACGAGCATGTCAATCGTAGACTGCGACTAAAAGCTTATTTTTATTGAAAGCAACAAACAAAATATGATCCTCGTACCATATTATGTAAAACATGATTTGGGGGTGTCGTCGAGTAGTGATGGCTTCGTAATTTAAAAAATGGCGTCTATCCCGTTTTTCATTCGAACTCTCCAATCATTTCTAGGGTCTAAACCGTGGCCACCGAGAGTTGACAAGACCAAGCAACTAACTTCCTGCCCACCTCTGACGTCACTGCATTCCGTGTCAAAGCAAGGACCGTAGTAATAACAGAAGGCATAAGAAGGCATTTCGACTTCTCCATTCACTAAATAATCCATCAAAATTCAGGTAATCAACCAATTTTAATGAAATTTTTAGGATTTATTAATTAATAATCACGGAATATAATAAATCTATTATTTTATTATAAAGCTTGATGCAAATGTATTATTTCTTGTAAACAAAAAACACCTTTACTAAAGTTATTCAAAATATCAAAACATGTTGACCATACGATATTGTAAATATTTAAAACAAAGCATTAGAAAACTTTAAAAATTGCATGTAAAAAAAAAGAAAAGAACACGATTCGATTCATCTTGAAACTGATCTTTATTCAATATAAATTTAAAGAAAATAATAATTCACGATCAAATACTGCAAAAAACTGAATTATGAATTACCATTATTTAAACTTCTAACCCAATCAACCGTAAGTAATTCAGACTTTGAAATTTGTTTACAAATTATACAAAAAAAAGTTCAATGTTAACTGTCTGTTTAATAATGGAATCAAAATTCAGAGAAATCAACCAATTTTAAAATAATTTCGCGCTTTTAAAAATTTCATTTCATAATTCACAAAGTTAAAATGCCTACTGCATATGTTTGGATTTCCAAAAGAGAAATAATTACTGCAAATATGGATACACGTAATAATGTTTACACCGACTAAATATAGTGTAGTAAGTTTGAATTTTTTTTAATTATATAAAAAATCAAGTCGGAATTACTTATTCATTATTTGATAAAAAAGTAGTGTTCCATTTTTTTATTACTTTTTTACGATGTCTTAAGTGTAGTATAGTTTATCTTTTCTCTGTACTTTTGTAGATTAAATAAATGAAATAATAACATCACATTTAATCAAAATTTTCTCAAAAATATTAATTAAACAATGCTTTATTTAATGATAATATCGTTAATTCTTCAAGTTATACTGATTTTATTAACAAAAGTGTAGGGGCATTTTCCGTAATATATACGAAATAGTTTTTTTTAAAAATATTTTAAACATATACAGATCTTATTTTCATTAAGAAAAATCATGGATTTTTTTTATATATATCAAAATATACGTTTAGTAAAGGTGTATTTTGTTTTTAAAAAATAATACATTTTCACTAAGATTTAAACAAATGTTTCACTATATCTCCTGTGATTGATTATTACTAAATATTGAAAATTTCATTAAAATTGGTTGATTTCCTTAATTTTGGTGAATTTTTAAGTGAAGGGAGGGTCAAAATGTTTTTACATTTTGGGGATCGGCCTTTGATTTTGTACGTACCTATCTCTTAATAGCAAGATAGGAGTTGGTGATTCCATTATTAAACAAACAGTTAACATTGAACTTTTTTTTGTATAATTTTTAAACAAATTTCAAAGTTTGAATTACTTACGGTTGATTGGGTTAGAAGTTTAAATAATGGTAATTCATAATTCAGTTTTTTGCAGTATTTGATCGTGAATTATTATTTTCTTTAAATTTATATTTAATAAAGATCAGTTTCAAGATGAATCGAATCGTGTTCCTTTCTTTTCTTTTTTTACATGCAATTTTTAAAGTTTTCTAATGCTTTGTTTTAAATATTTACAATATCGTATGGTCAACATGTTTTGGTATCTTGAATAACTTTATTAAAGGTGTTTTTTGTTTACAAGAAATAATACATTTGCATCAAGCTTTATAATAAAGTAATGGATTTATTATATTCCGTGATTATTATTTAATAAATCCTGAAAAATTCATTAAAATTGGTTGATTTCCTGAATTTTGATGGATTATTTAGTGAATAGAGAAGTCGAAATGCCTTCTTATTGTTATTACTACGGTCCTTGTTTTGACACGGAATGCAGTGACGTCATTTTCTAGCTAACCGGTAGTAGTAACTCTCGGTGGCCATGTCTAAACACCCATTACTGATTCTTCTAGTTTTTTTTATAGATTAGTTGAACCTCATCAAGTATTTCTACTAGTTGTTTTTTAAATTATCTATAATTATTAATTGTAGTTTTCTGTAAATATTTAATTTGAAAATAATAACTTTCACTCTCGCAACAACCTACTTACGTGGAGGCGAGGTTTTCTTTTTATTAAATTAAGTTTTTATTGAATTTCTTGGTCGTTAAAATCTAAAAAACTCCTGCTCGCACTCTTGAAAAATATATAAGCAGTGTTAAAGAAAATTGTTTAACAATCTACAAATATTATTTATTGTCTTCTTTAATTATCAAAAGTATAAATAAAAAATGAACATTTAAACGTTTCACAACAAAGAAAGTTCACCCTCGCAGCAACGTACTTACGTAAAGACAATGATTTTTTTAAATTATTTATTTTGTGGTGGGGTGAAATAACTGTATAACAAACACTGGGAGTAAGGTAATACCCGACAGAAATAAGAGTATTTTTTTTACTTATATATATATATATATATATATATATATATATATATACTTTTAAATTATGTCACACGCGCGCGCGCACAAACACACACACAAAAATATATATATATATATATATATATATATATATATATATATATATATATATATATAATGTTTGTGTGTGTAAATTAGCCATCCGTACTAGCTTTTTTAAGGGTAATAGGTGTTTGGATATTACCCTATCTCTACACCAGTAACTGGCCGGTTTTGTTTTGCTTTATCTGCCTTCTACAGCAATCTATTTAAGACGTCAATTGGACACCACTTTCTTGTTCTCCTATCACTGAAGAGTGTTTCGAGTAGAGGCTCAACAAGGTTCCTTCGTCTCCTATCGATCACATCTCAAAACAGCATCTGTCATTTTGAACGGTGAGAGTGAAGCAAGAACAAAGGAAATATAAGGATGATTCGATAAATGGATTATTAAAAAATATGGAAGATGTTCACGACAGGTTTTTAATGGGAAATCTAAAAGATTACCTGCAAAAAGTAATATTCTTTGTTTAATATGTTTTAACACCTGAACTAAACAAATCTCACCATGGAAGTTGATATTTAAACCTTTGAAACTGATTCAAAAATTGTTCCAATAGATACGACGATATATTTCTGTTGTTTAGATGATACAATTAGCTTATATCGTGAAGATTAATCTCAGCGTCAAATCAGAAAATTATTCATATTTTTAACTGTGAAAAAATGTTAAGGATACGTTTATTAATATAATTCATCTGTATAATAACATATTTCATAAGTATAATAATATAATTAATCTGTATACTAATATAATTCATCTGTATACTAATATAATTCATCTGTATAAAAATATAATTCATCAGTATGATAACATAATTCATCTGTATAATAATATAATTCATCCGTATAATAGTATAATTCATCAGTATTATAATATAATTCATCTGTATGATAGTATAATTCATCTGTATAATGATATAATTCATGTGTAGTATTATATAATGTATCTGTGTAATGATATAATGATTGTGTATAATAATATAATTCATCTGTACAATTATATAATTCATCTGTATAATAATATAATTCATCTGTACAATTATATAATTTATCTGTACAATTATATAATTCATCTGTATAATGATATAATTCATCTGTAGTATAATATAATTCATCTGTTTAATTATATCATTCATCTGTATGATGATTATAATGCATATGTATGAGAATATTATTTATCTTTATAATGATATAATTCATCTTTATAATAATATAATGCATCTGTATGATAATATAACGCATCTATATGATGATATAATTCCTCGATATAAAGATGTAATTAATTTGTATTATGATATAATTCATCTCGATAATGCTATAATGAATCTGTATGATAATATAATTCATCTGTATAATGATTATAATGAATCTGTATAACAATATGATTCAGCTGTATAACAGTATAATTTATCTGTATAATTATATAAGGCATCTGTAAAATAATATAATGCATCTGTATGATAATATAATTGAGATATATAATAATATAATTAATCTGTATGATAACATAATGCAATATGCATGATTATTATAATATAATTCATTTATATTATCAAATATTCTATCTGTATAATAATATAATGCATCCGTATAATACTATAATGCATACGTATAATAATATAATAAATCTGTATAATAATATAATGCATATATATGATGATTATTATGCAGCTGTATGTATTACAATATAATTTATCTGTATAATAATATAGTTCATCTGTAAAATAGTATAATTCATCTATATAATAATATAATACACCTGTATAATAATATAATGCATCTGTATGATAATATAAGCTATCTGCATGATAATATAATGCATATGTATGATAATATTTTACATCTGGATGATAATATAATTAATCTGTATTTATATAATATAAGTCATCTTTATAATGATATAATTCTATCTCCATAATAATATAATTTATGTGTATAATAATATAATTCATCTGTATAAATAATATAATGCATCTGTATTATGAGATGTTGGTGTTGTCGTTGTTGTTGTTGTTGGCATTCATCAGTCGCAACGACTATGAATCAGCGCCGTATTGGGATGTTACTTGTGTGCATCTTTTTGTGGGCTGTAGAGACCAATTCTTGATTTGCATGGTCTACTGCAGCGTAGACATACGAAGGCTGTTGTGTAGTGTGTCACACTGGCTGGCTTGTTTTCCTGTAGGCTAGCTCTTCTCTTAGCTCTCTTCGCAGCGTTTTCATCGTGGAGGGTATTCTCACTGATGAACATTCCCTGTTGTATCTGTTTCCTCCAGACAGGTATGTCAGTTGCAGAAGCTTGTCATGTATTAATATCCATTGAGCAAGCCTTCATATCTTGCTTGCAGAATTCTCGAAGCCGAGATGGGGACGACCCTTTTTTCTTAAGCCTGAGGCAAGTTCGCCGTAGAGAAGGTATTTAGGGATGCGCCCATCATCCATTCTGCGCATATGGCCCAGCCAACAAAGACGTCGCTCACGCAGTAGGGAGTAGATGGATTGAATGCCTGCTCTTTGTAGAACATCATTGTTGCTCACTATGTCCTGTCATGTGATACCAAGTATCCTCCGTAGACACCTCATATTGAAAACCTGGAGTTTGTTATTTTGTGTTGAGTATGTGGTCCAGGACTCACTTCCATACAGTAGAACACTGAGAACGCTCGCTTTGTAGACGAGCATATTGGTATAAATGGTAAGGTAGCTGTTTTTCTAGACGATTTTAGTAAGTTTAGAGAGAGTTTTGGATGCCTTACCGTCTAATTAGAGGGTGTCTGAAACAGTGAGGTCTAGGTACTGGAACTGGTGAACAACCCTCAGTGGTGTACCTTGGATTGAAATGCTGGGTGGGCAGGTGGTTGCTTGTCCCATAACTTGGGTTTTTCTCTGGCTATTGGTGAGGCCGAACAGGCTGCAAGCATCAGTAAAACTGTCCATCAATCTTTGGAGACCATCTTCCTGATGCAATGCTATGGCTGCATCATCGGTAAACAGCATGTCCCTGATCTGGACTGACCTTATCTTAGTCTTCGAGCCGAAGAGTGTCGGGGTCAACACACAGCTTTGTTTGACACCGCTCTTCACCCCGAACCCAGTAAACTGGTCGCTGTTGAACTGTACAGTGCTCATCATGCCATTGTGAAACGATCATATGATGCCAGGGAATTTTGGTGGACATCCGATTAGTGGGAGGATCATGAATAGACCGTCTCTGCTGACAAGACTGAACGTCTTGGTGAGATCTATAAATGCAAGATACAAAGTTTGATTGTGCTCTCTGCACTTCTCTTGCAGATGGTGGAGGGAGAAGATCATATTGATGGTTGATCTCTCTGAACGAAAGCCGCATTGAGATTCCGGATGAATTCGATCGGCAAGAACTTGCACTCGTACTAGTAATATACGTGCGAATAGCTTGCCAACGAAGCCAAACAGTGAGATACCGCGAAGGTTGTTGCAGTCAATGCAGTCCTCTTTGTAGAGTGTGATAGTGGCTGCGTCTCTCATGTTCCGAGGCACTGAGCCTTCTCTCCAAGACTGTATAAAAAGGCTGAGCCCCTTGACAATTATATAATTCATCTAAATAATGATATTTTTTCTGTATGATAATATCATTCATCGCTATAGTAATAAAATGCTTATGTATAATAATATAATAAATTTGTCTAATAACATATTGTATCTGTATATAATTATAACACAACGTAACAATGTTTTACAAAAGTTTTGTTTATTGTATTTTTTACTGTTTTTTAATCAATTTTCTCTGCTGATTCCAAAAATGTTAATTATTTTGTCTGTATCATCGACCGTTATAGAAATACAACGCTTTTCAATGTCATCATATATTGGAAAATACTATATGTTCTGCTACTAAATGTATATCTAATTTTCTCTTTCAGAGCAATTACTCAGTTCTGTTCTTATTAAGATGTAAAGGATGTAAAGCATATAAAAATTATGTGTGTGGTTATTATATTGGAAAAAAGCAGGTCATAAGGATGTAAAGGATATAAAAATTATGTGTGTTGTTATTATATTGGCAAAAAAGCAGGTCCAAAGGATGTAAAGGATATAAAAATTATGTGTGTGGTTATTATATTGGAAAAAGTAGGTCCAAAGGATGTAAAAGATATAAAAATTATGTGTGTGGTTATTATATTGGAAAAAGCAGGTCTAAAGGATGTAAAGGATATAAAAATTATGTGTGTGGTTATTATATTGGAAAAAGCATGTCCAAAATATGTAAAGGATATAAAAAATATGTGTGCGGTTATTATATTGGAAAAAGCAGGTCCAACGGATGTAAAGGATATAAAAATTATGTGTGTGGTTATTATATTGGAAAAAAGCAGGTCCAAAGGATGTAAAGGATATAAAAATTATGTGTGTGGTTATTATATTGGAAAAAAGCAGGTCCAAAGGATGTAAAGGATATAAAAATTATGTGTGTGGTTATTATATTGGAAAAAGCAGGTCCAAAGGATGTAAAGGATATAACAATTATGTGTGTGGTTATTATATTGGAAAAAAGCAGGTCCAAATTGTGGATAGCATACACTCTATTTTCGGTGACCAGAAAATAACTTGCTTACAGGTGACTGAGATGTCATGCTACAATTTCTATGATAACTGTTACTCGACTGAGTGTCACTAGAGTGAGTGTCACTCGACTGAGTGTCACTAGAGTGAGTGTCACTCGACTGAGTGTCACTCGACTGAGTGTCACTCAACTGAGTGGCACTCGACTAAGTGACACTCCATTGAGTGCCACTCTACTAGGATTAGTAAAATAGTTTGTGAAGGCCTTAGATTTTGGAGGAGAAGCTTTTCAAGAAATTCGTCTCATGTTTCCAAAGCTATCAGATGCTAAGATCAAAGGTGGTATATTAGTTGGACCAAAAGTAAATGCTATGTTGCAGTCGGAGAAACTTGAAAGAGCGATGAAGAAAGTTGAAAAAGAAGCTTGATGCGCATTTCGTGAAGTAGTTCGTGGATTCTTAGGAAATCACAAGATTCCTAATTACAAACAACTGGTATCAAAGCTTATTGAGAACTTCAGGAAACTGGGTTGTCGTATGAGAATGAGATGAGAATGAGATGAGAATGCAAAAAATGAACCTTTAAGTTCATTATTTGCATTCTCATCTAGATTTCTTCCCCGAAAACTTGGGTGATATCAGTGAAGAACATGGTGGGTGATTTCATCAGGACATCGCTACAATGGAAAGAAGATATCAAGGACGATGGGATACTGCGATGATGGTAGATTATATATAGTCTCTTGTCAGAAAAGATGAAAATGTGCACTTTAGAAAATCTCGATTGTTTTGTTCTAACTAACATTGTATTTACTAAATACCATTCAATATATGAAAAAAGTACTAAATGCTGTGTAATTATCTTTACAAAATACTGCTGTCGAGAAAGGTTGTGTATAAAACGCGAAAATATTAAATTAAGAAAACATATCGATGTTATGCAAAAACGAATGTGAGTTTTTAATTCAGTAGCAAAAATACATATAAAACATTAAAACCTACAAATAAACAAAACATGTGTTACATTGTACCATGTATTTATATGATGATATAATAATCAGTATAATAGGATTATTCAATTATATAATGATATTATAAATCTGCATAATAATTCATATGTATAATAAAATAATGCATCTGTATAATACTTTATCTATAGAATGATATAATTCATCTGTATAATGATATAATTCATCTGTATAATGATATAATTCATCTGTATGATGATATAATTTATCTTCATGATGACAGAATTAATCTGTATGCTTATATAATTCATCGTATAATAATAATAATTCAACTGTATTATAATATAATTCATCTTTATAATATTAAAATGTATGATAATAAAATGAATCTCTATATTAATATAATGCATCTGTACAATGATTATAATTCATATTTATATTAATATAATTCATATGTATGATAATATAATTAATCTGTATAATAATATAATGCATATGTATGATAATTTATTTGTATAATGATATTATTTCATCTGTATAGTCATATAATTCATCTGTATTACAATATTATTCATCTTTATGATAATGTAATTCATCTTTATAATATTCATCTTCATAATAATAAAATCTATCTGTAAATGATACAAGGCATCTGTATAATAATATTAGTTATCAATATAATGATATAACTGTATGATGATATAACTCATCTGTATGATGATATAACTCATCTGTATAATAATATAATGCATCTGTATGATGATATAATTCATTTATATATTTGAATAATTCAATTGTATTATAGTATAATTCATATGTATGATAAAATAATGCATCTGTATAATAATTATAATTAATCTGTAAAATAATATAATTCATCTGTAGGATATAAGTTATGTGTATAATAAAAAATATCTGTCTGTATCATAATATAATTCATCTGTATTATTATAAAATCAATTTGCATATGATTATAATAAATCTGTGTAATATAATTCATATATAAGTTATCTGTATCATAATATAATAAATCTGTATAATCATATAATTTATCTATATAAGCATTACAATTAATCTGTATAATAATGAAATTCATCTATATAAAAATATAATGAATATGTATGATAATTATAATGTATATGTAATATAATATAATACATTTGTATAATGATAATAATGTATATGTATTATAATATATATATATTAATATATTTAATCTTTATAATAATATATTTTATCTTTTGTATAATTATATAATATATCTGTATAATACTATAGTGAATCTGTATAATAATATAAGGCATCCGTATAACAATATAAAACATCTGCATTGTAATATAATATGTCTGAATAATAATATTATGTATCTGTCTAATAATGTAATGTATATTTATAATTATTATTATTCACATGTATAATTATATAATTCATTCGTAGACTGATATAATACATCTGTAATCTGATTATAATGCATCTTTATAATGATTAAAAATGCATATGTATAATAATATACTTCATATGTATTATAATATAATTAATCTGAAAAATGATATCATTTATCTGTATAATGATAAAATGAATCTCTATATTAATCTTATTTATGCGTATGATGATATAATTCATCTTTATAATGATATGTAATACATATGTATTAATATATTATTCATCTGTAAAATAATGAAGTTATTTCTGTATAATAATATAATTTATTTGTATAATAATATAATGCATCTATACAATAATATAATTAATTAGCATGATTATATAATTTATATGTATTATAATCATTATTCATCTGTATAAGAATATCATTCATCTGTATGATAATATAATGCATCTGTATAAGAATATAATGAATATGTATTGTAGTATAATTGATCTACATGATTGTATAACTCATCGGTATAATAATTATAATATATACGTATTATAATATATTTCATCTGAATATATTTCATCATGGTTATAAAATTAATTTGTATGATGATATAATGCATCTGTATGATAATATTATTTATCTGTTTGATAATATAATTAATCTGTATGATAATATAATCAATCTGTATTATAATATAATAAATGTGTATGATAATATAGTGCATCTGTATAATGATTATAATGTATCGGTGTTATTATATCATTTATTTGTATTGTAGTATTATTTATGTGTATAATAATATAATAATATGTACGATTATAAGATAATATGTATAATAATATAAGGCATCTGCATTGTAATATAATTTATTAGTATAATAATATTATATATCTTTATTATAACATAATGTACCTACATAATGATATTCATGCATCTTTATGATACTATAATTCATCTGTATGATTACATAATTCAGCTGTAAAATGATATTATTCATCTGTATAACAATATAATGCATTTGTATAATGATTACAATGTGTCTCTATTATAATATAATTCTTTGTGTATAATAATATAATTCTTTGTGTATAATAATATAATACATCTGTTCATGATATGATAAATCTGTATGATATGATAAATATAGTGCATCTATATAATTATATACTTAATCTGTATTATGATATTAATCATCCGTATTACAATTTCAATTCATCTGTATGATAATATCATTCATCTATATTATAATATAATGTATCTGCTTCATAAAATAATACATCTGTATGATGATATAATTCATCATTAAAATGATGAAAATGCATAGGTACATAAAAATATTTCATCTGTAGTTTTATGTAATTTATTTTTTTAATTATATAATTCATCTTTGTAATTATATAATTAATCTGTACCATTATATAATTCATCTGTAGTATTATATAATTCATCTGTAGTATTATATAATTCATCTGTAGTATTATATAATTTATCTGTATAATAATATAATGAATCAGTATTATAATATAATGCTACTGTATGATAATTTAATTTATCCGTATGATAATATAATTTATCTGTATTATGATATAATTTATCTGTATAATAATATAGTTCATCTGTATGATAATATAATTTATCAGTATTATGATATAATTTATCTGTATAATAATATAGTTCATCAGTATGATAATATAATTAATCAGTGTTGGATAATGGTCCTGTGGGACCGGACGCATCTTGAGGTGGACGTATCTGTTGGAAATCGTTTGGTTTGGCTTGCGCGATTTAGTGCGGGTGGACCCGTGCAGTCGGGTACAAAATAAGGATGTTCTCACAGTCGGAGCTCACAGACGTGACAGGCCACCATTTTGATGAGACCTTTTAGGTCGGGGGTTCAAAGGAGTCAGGCTGTGACGAATGCACCTGCGCATAGGGTGACGTCCCGGGCTTTTGCATGGGAAACAGAGCTTTTGGAGTCTGGGTTTTGGAGGCGAGCTTATCGGACGTGTTTCACGATGTAGTCTGCAACATGTTTAAGGGAATTAATTCCTTAAGAAAAAACAAGCATAAGATCTCTTTTCACCCTCCACGAATGGCTAAGGACTTAATTGATAAGTAATTACGAAAGCACTAATTTGGTCTCTCTCTCGACGTTAGTGGATATCTCCAAGCCGACGGATAACTAACGCCAAATAAGACAGAACTTAAAAGTTTAAAAAGATTTTTTTTTAGTCAGTCGGTCATGAAGCTTTTTGTTGCAGCGGCGTGGTTCACGGCAGAAAGAAAGAAGAAAGAATTCAACCACTGGACGACGCACTCCGCCACGCGATGAGGAAATATTGAGGGTGCGAGAAATTTAAAGGTATGCAAACTATATGATTTTTAATGTTAAAAAATTGACGAGTTGTTTAAACGAGAACGGCAACGGCCCGTTCCGGGACGAGCATACAAAACGAGAACTTCCGCGGTCCATTCCCAGGACGGTATGCAACATTTGTCAATCTGGTTGCTGTGACTGGGACTTTCTTACAAGAAAGCATTGAACTTGGCTTATCACAGAACCTATGGGATCCAGAGAAAAGAAAATGAGAAAAGAGAGAACTTCAAAATAGTAAGTAACTGCCGTTTGTCTGTTTTGAGAGACTGCGTCTAATAATTAAGTTCAAGAAAAAAGAAGAAAAAAAAAGATGTTGATGTGCCGTAAAAGTAAAAAACAGAATTTAGTTGGAAACAAAACTGAATAGAAAGAAAAAAGAAAGACAGTGTGACAGAAAACACACACACACACAAATTCAAATAGTTGAAAAAGTATTAATTCTTGTTAGAACATAAACAAAAAATAATATGTGACACACGCACACATGAATTTAGAATTAAGGTTATAAAAAAACCAAAAAAAACAAAAACAATGTACTATTGCACACACGCGCGTATTAACCTTTTGTAGAAAGAACAAAAAAGGAGATAAAGACAGAAGAAAATAGACGGTGACGAATGTTCACACATACACACCCACTTTCTGTCTATGTATAAACAAATGCATTCTGTGGGGGAGGAACTGATTTCTTGTATTGTTTTATGTTGTCGGTGGAGGTGTTTTCACTCAATTTTATTGTTTAAAATCTTTTTTTTTTATTTAAATGTATTGTCGAGAGAGAGACTACTTTGATTGATTTTCCTTGTTTTTCGGTTTAACCGAAAACATTGTTTTGTTTTTTTGCCCCTCCACGTATTAAAATATTAGTATATAAAGAGAAAAAACAGTAACTAATTAAAATTATGTAGAGGTCAGCCAATTAAACGGAGTTCGAATGGGAAAATTGACCTTTTGGCGGGTCCGATGTGTTTGGGCCTGTAGGGGCCGGTCTCTCCGACTGCCCGTTTATAGTTCAAACGGGTTGGGATTGAGTTATGTTCGCTACGCGTGACCCGTTGACGTAGCCGGTGAGCTTGCGATTATATGGACAAAGAGTTGTTTCGGTGCCACACGCGTAAATAAATGCGAGTTGTAGACATGAAAAGATTGGCATGATTATGGATATATTTTGGGGGTGACCTCGGAGTTACCGCATTGGTATTGGTCATTGTTGTTTAGTGGGTCGGTGGGGCCCACGAGAGCACCGCAGCGGTGTAACGTATCTGGAAGATTGTGAAATTAGGTTCGTGTGAGAGAACTTGTTTCGGACTGGGACGGATTAACATGGCGCCAGAGCGATTGAGATGTCGGAATTAGTTAGGAAAGTTGGGTGGGATCAATGTGGAATGAATTGGGCCCCTTAGATGTAGGATATGTAAAAGGCGAGTCGCCGGCCCTGAAGTTATGGTGAACCCCCATCAAAAGGGATAGACAAAGTGCAGTGTAGCCGGCTCAGAGGAATTTGGACGGATCATCTTGGGTAGGGAGTTAAGTGGTCGCTCTGGTCCGTGTTGAAAAGCGGGCGCGGTCGAATGGTATGATAAGACATATCTTACAGAGAAATTAGATGGTTGACCAGAAAGGGATTATAAGAATTTTAAAATGGTTTTTTTTCTGTTTTGCCCTGTATTCTGTTAGAATTTAATGGATGTGTGTGGTGAATTGTGTGACTAGGTATCGTGTGCAGATGCCTGTTGGGTCAAGTGGTCAAGCAACCTTGCGACAGGGGAACATCCAGCATGTGCTATATCGATTATGACAGGGCTGGCTGTTAGGCTGATATCGATCATAAGGGGAATTTTCTTTACATCCCAGGAAAGGTCATAGGAACGATTGGTGGCAGCGGGTCAAGAGGCTTGAACAGAGATGTCCAGCCGTGCTAACCCCTGGTTCTGACCAAACCCTGCAGAGGGGTGTGTAAAAATAAAAATCTTAGGTTAGTTTTTTTTTTTGTATAGGGAGGGGAGGAATGTTGGATAATGGCCCTGTGGGACGGACGCATCTTGAGGTGGGCGTATCTGTTGGAAATCGTTTAGTGTGGCTTGTGCGATTTAGTGCGGGTGGACCCGTACAGTCGAGTGCAGAATAAGGATGTTCTCACAGTCGAGGCTCACAGACGTGACAGGCCACCATTTTGATGAGACCTTTTAGGTCCGGGGTTCAAAGGAGTCAGGCTGTGACGAATGCACCTGCGCATAGGGGATCTGTGACGTCCCGGGCTTTTGCATGGGAAGCAGAGCTTTTGGAGTCTGGGTTTTGGAGGCGAGCTTATCGGACGTGTTTCACGATGTAGTCTGCAACATGTTTAAGGGAATTAATTCCTTAAGAAAAAACAAGCATAAGATCTCTTTTCACCCTCCACGAATGGCTAAGGACTTAATTGATAAGTAATTACGAAAGCACTAATTTGGTCTCTCTCTCGACGTTAGTGGATATCTCCAAGCCGACGGATAACTAACGCCAAATAAAACAGAACTTAAAAGTTTAAAAAGATTGTTTTTTAGTCAGTCGGTCATGAAGCTTTTTGTTGCAGCGGCGTGGTTCACGGCAGAAAGAAAGAAGAAAGAATTCAACCACTGGACGACGCACCCCGCCACGCGACGAGGAAATATTGAGGGTGCGAGAAATTTAAAGGTATGCAACATATATGATGTTTGATGTTTAAAATTGACGAGTTGTTTAAACGAGAACTGCAACGGCCCGTTCCGGGACGAGTATACAAAACGCGAACCTGCCGCGGTCCATTCCCGGGACGGTATGAAACATCTGTATGATGATACAATTCTTCCGTATAATAATATAAGTCATCTATATGATGATATAATTAATCTGTATAATAATATAATTCCTATTTATAATGATTATAATGCATTTGTATAATAATATAATTAAGCTGTATGATGCATTATAATGCAGTTGTATTATGATATAATTCGTATGTATGATGATATAATTTACTTGTATAATAACATAATTCATTCATATAAAATATAATTCACTTTTATGAAAAATATAATGCATCTGTATTATAATATAATGAATGTGTATAATGATTATAATTTACTGGTATTATAATGTAATTTACCTGTATCATAATATAATTTACATATACAATAATATTATTTATTTGTATAGTTATACAATGCATCTGTATGAGTATATAATGCATCTTTATGATTATTATAATGCATCTGTATGATAATATAATTCAGTTTTATGATTAGATAATGCATCTGTATAATGGTTATAATGAATCTGTTATATAATATAATTAATCTGTATAATATATGATTCATCTGTATAATAATATAATGCATATTTATAATGATATAATGAAGCTGAATGACAAGTTATCGTATTGTTCATAGTTTTTAGTTCTTCAGAAAACACTTCAATTTGAAACTTCAGTAATTGTAGTTATTAACTGAGTTCACTCGCATTACCCTTCCACTGGTTATTCAAATAATTTGGCTTAATTTCTTTCAGTTTCGTGTTCCCTTTTTTAGCGTGAATTTTGTTTCATTATTTCTGTCATTTCTGCTGGCAATTTATTTTTAGTCCATTCATACGATTAATGGTTGAGACAAAATCCTTGAACTGTTTTTCTCATCCGGTCGTCAGATTTATTTTTTCTGACCAAAGAATTCTTGGTTGAATTTGAATAGTTGAATAAGGTCTACGACAAATCAATGTCCTGTGTTATTTTTTTTACTTTTTTCTTCGTTCTGTAAAAAGTCATGTCGGTAAATATTTCACCCTCGAAATTTATTCTTTCACCAGTTACTCTTCTGATAATTTGATTGGTTCTTAATATGGTCGGTTTTCCCAACCGTCTCCATGTCAGAATATTAATACTTGACACGTCTGAACCCGAATCCAATTGTAGTTTTACTTTTTTATATAAGATTTTAACCTGAACATATCTCCTTATAATATTGTCGCCATGTTTGCTGGTCTTTACCCGCGTTTTATTTGCTTTCATTGTTCTGCAATGCGAACTTTTGTGTGTTTATTTACTACTGATGCGAACGTTGAATAATCTTCGCCGTCTTTTTTACCAGCTTTAAACACTTCCAGTGTTAGTGAAATAACGAAGTTTTTGGACTGAACAGCTCTGTTAAAAGTTTGACAGCTTCCGCAAAAGTCAAATCGCTAGTCTTTCGAGGCAAAATGAAATCCACAAACCTACTATGTTCGGTGGCACTTAATTTCCTAAGTAACAGGCGAACCTTTTTAGAATCTGCCCAGTTTTCGCAATCAATTTTATATAAGCCTTAATATATGCTAAAATAAGAAGCAAAAGTCTTCTCCACATCAGTGGAATACGTGAAATTGTCGATGCCACTCCAAACGGCATTCTGCGAAATAGCATTATCGTTTTCGTTATTTTGGCCTCTAAGCAATATTGTTTGCATTAATATCCCAATATTTTCGTCAGCTTCTTTCCTGTGTTCGAAAAGAATTTTGTCCGTGTCTCTGTTTTGCTTTATAAGTCTGTCTTCAGCTTCTTTTCATTTTTTTCGAGAAATCTATCTTATGTCTCTTGTAGTCTGTCGTTGGTATCTTTCTTTTGCTCTATAAGCTTTTCATTTTATTCTAGAAGCTTTTGAAATCTTTCTTCAGTTTTTTATAATCTCTCGCTTGCCTCTTTATTATGTTCGAGTTGCTGTTGCATTTGAAATTTTACTAATTCCGCACTTGTGACTTTCAATTCTTCCATATTTAAAGTGTGCCCTTTTTTGTTAGAAAGTAAATGTTTCCTTTCGGGTTCGGCTTGTTAAAAAAGTAATTTTCTTAAGATTATGCTTGCTAGACGTAATCTTAGTTGTAAAAGAGTATAAAACTTTTTTTTCTCGATAAAAAAAATCGTTTTTTAGTACGCTGTTACTACGTAGCCGTAGAATTTGTGGTCAGCACTTCAGTCAGAGAAAAATAAGAATACAGTTTCATTTTTTCTTTCGGCAGAACTAACTTTTTCTCTTTTTGAGAGAGAATAAAATCATGTATTAGTTTATTGTTAAATATTACAACAGTGTCGAAATAGAAATTAAAACAAAAATCACTGACCTTATTCACTAAAGTTGGTCTTACGTGCATAACTTTTTTTCCTCTGCCAGCCAGTTTTCTTTAATGTCTGCTAAATATTTCTCCAAGTTTTCTTTTCTTTTTAGAGTTTTCCTTAATTTATTTTGTCGCCCGTTGTGGCGTCAGTTTTAAAAAGTTCTCCCGAATGTTTTACTGTGATCACGCTATCAGTCTTTTTTAGTGGTGTAAGTTTGAAATTTGAAATCCCACGTTGCCGGTCGTTGTGGGGTCTTTTTTGAAGGTTTCTAAAAAATCCTTAATGTTTTTGTTTCCCGTGTAAATTCGAATACTTCGTAGCCAGTTTTTGTGATGTCCTTTTTAAGAGTTTTCGCGAATTGTTTTAGGGTTCCGTGTAAATTCGAAAATCTTGTCGACAGTTGTTATGTCCCGTGTAAGTTCGAATATCTCGTCGCCAATTGTTATGGTCCTGTTAAGGGGCTTGAATGACAACACGGACACGGGGTATAGTAAAACAAATATATTGGAGAATAGTATATAAAATGAGGAACAAGAGAAGTAGTACGTCAGAACTGACTGCCAGTGTTGTCTGGGGTTGGCCTCAACAAATTATAGGCGTAATGCTTACAATATTTATTGAGAATAGAAGCGTCCAAATGTTTTGTCATAGGTATAGAACCATAACATCCCCCTCCCCAGCGTGACTTCCTTGGGAGTTTAGTATTGTTTCTTTTTTTGGATTTATGCTATTCTGTATGACATAATACTCTATTCCATAACAATAATGCATCTGTATATTGATTGTAATGCATCTGTATAATAATACAATTACTCTGTAGAATGATATAATTCATCTGCATTATAATATAATTCATCTTTATACTGATTATAATGCATCTGCACAATAATATAATGCATCTGTATGATTACATAGTTCGTCTGTATAATGATTATCTGTATGATAATTTAATTCATCTTTATGAAAATATAATTGATCTTTATGATTACATAGTTCGTCTGCATAATGATTATAATGCATCTGTATGATAATATAATTCATCTTTATGAAAATGTAATTCATCTGTATGATCATATAATTCATTTGTATAATTGTATAATTGATCTGTATAATGATATAATTACTCTGTATAATAATAAAATGCATATGTGTAATAATATAATTAACCTGTCTAATAATATAATGCATCTGTATGATAATAATAATAATAATAATAATAATAATAATAATAATAATAATAATAATAATAATAATAATAATAATAATAATAATAATAATAATAATAATAATATAATGCATCTGTATAATGACATAATTAATCTGTATGATAATATAATTCATATGTATAAAAAATATAATGGCTTTGTATAATTTCATCTGTAAAATAATAAATTCATTTGTATGATGACATAATTATTCTGCATAAAAAAGAAAACTTGGAAAAATATTTAGCAGACATTAAAGAAAACATGTTAGTCTGTATGATCATTTAATGAATCTATATAAAAAATATAATGCATCTGCATTAGAATATAATTCATATATATAATAATGTAATCGATCTGTATGATAATATAATTGATCTGTATGATAATATAATTAATCTGTATGATGATAACATTCGTCTGTATAATAATATAATTCCACTGTATAATAATATACTGCACATGCATAATCATATACTGCATCTGTATAATGATTATAATAAATTTGTATAATGATTATAATAAAGTTGTATAATGATTATAAGGCATATGTTTAATAATATAATTCATCCACATCATAATATGATGCATCTATGTTATGATTATAATGCATTAGTATGATTATATGATTCTGTATGATAATATAATGCATCTGTATAATAATATAATTTATCTTTATAATGATATAATTTATCTGTATAATATAATGCATTTGTATGATGATATCATTGATCGGTATAATAATATAATGCTTCTGTAAAGTAATAAAATCAATTTATATCATGATATAACGCATCTGTATTAAAATATAATGACTCTGTATTATAATACAATTAATCTGTATAATGATATAATCCACGTGTATAATAATATAATGAGTGTGTATGATGATATAATTATATCTGTATTATTACATCATTTATCTGTAAAATAATATAATATTTTTATATTATAATATAATTAGTGTATAATAATATATTCATCTGTATAATACAATGTATCTGTATAATAATATAATGTGTCTGTAAATGATATAATGAATCTATAAGATCATATTATTCATCTGTATGAGAGTAGAATGCATCGATATTATGATGTTCTGCATCTGTATGATAACATAATGCATTTGTATAATACTATAAAGCATTTGAATGATAATATAATTCATTTTTATAATAATATAATGTATATGTATAATAATATAATTTATCTGTTTAAGGCTTATAATGCATATGTATGATGATATCATCTTTCTGTATAATAATATAATGCATTTGTATTATTGAAATAATGCATCTGTAGTTATAATTCATAATAATAATCATATAATTTATATGTATGATAATGTAATTTACGTCTTTGATTATAGAATTATTTCTTAAATTGATATAATGAATCGGTATAAGAAAATATTTTATTGTTATAATTCATCTAAACACTAATATATTTAATCTTTATAATAATATAATGTATGTGTATAAAGATTAGAATGCATCTGTATAATGATGTAATTCATCTGTATAATCATATAATTCTTCTGTATATTGATAGAATGCATATTTATGATAATATAATCAATCGGTATTATATGATCCATCTATATAATGAAATATTCGTTATGATATAATGCATCTTTATAATAATATAATGCCAATGTATAACACTATAATTACTCTGTATGATAATATATTTTATCTGTATAATAATATAACTAATCTTTATGAAAATATAATGCATCTGTATGATAATATAATTCATCTGTATTATAGTATTGTTTAACTGTATAATAATATAATGCATATGTATAATAATAATAAAAACATCTGTATAATGACACAACACATCTGTATAATAATATAATGCATCTGTAGTATAATGTGATTAATCTGTATGGTAATATCAAAAATATGTATAATAATTAAATGCATTTAGATAAAAATATAATGGATTTATTATAATATAATTCATCTGTATAGTAATATAATGCACATGTATATTTATATTATGCATATGTATGATCATATAAGGCATCTGTATAATAATATAATGCATCTGTATGACAATATACTTCATCTGTATTATATAAATATTATATAAAGAATGATATAAAACATCTATGTAATGATATCATGCATCTGTATGATAGTATAATTAATCTGTAATATTATATACTTTATCTGTATAATTATATAATTTCTTCTATATAATGATATAATTCATCTATATAATAATATAATTCATCTATATAATGATATAATTCATCTATATAATCATATAGTTCTTCTATATAATAATATCATTCATCTATATAATAATATAATTCATCTATATAATAATATAATTGATCCATATAATAATATAATTCATCTATATAATGATATAATTCATCTATATAATATAATTCTTCTATATAATACTATAATTCATCTATATAACAATATAATTCATCTATATAATAATATAATTCTTCTATATAACAATATAATTCATCTATATAATAATATAATTCTTCTATATAACGATATCATTCATCTATATAATAATATAATTCTTCTACATAACAATATCATTCATCTATATAATAATATAATTCTTCTATATAACAATATCATTCATCTATATAATAATATAATTCATCTATATATAACTATAATTCATCTATATAATAATATAATTCATCTATATAATAATATAATTCATCTATATAATAATTTAATTCATCTATATAATAATATAATTCTTCTATATAACAATATCATTGATCTATATAATAATATAATGCTTCAGTAAAATAATATAATGCGTCTATATGATGATTATAATGCAACTCTATAATAATTTAATTCATCTGCATGATAATATAATGCAGTTTTATAATTGGTTTAATGCATCTGTATAATAATATAATTCATGTATATCATGACATAACTGATCTGTTTTATGATATAATTCATCTTAATAATTATATATTTAGCTGTATTATAATAGAATGCGTCTGCATGATAATATAATTCATCTGAATAATAATATATAATGTGTCTTTATAATAATATAATGCATTTATATTATAATAAAATTAATCTATTTTAATATAATTCATCTGTATAATAATATAATGCATCTGTATTTTATATAATGCATCTGTATCGTTAGATAATGCATCTGTATAATAATATTATTTATGTCTATAATAATATAAGTTTTCTGTATGATTATATAATACATCTGTAGAACTATATAATTAATACGTATGAGTATATAATTCACGTGTATAATAATATAATTCATCTGTATAATAATATAATGCATTTGTATAATAATATAATGCATCTGTATTACAATATAATGAATATGTATAATGATCAACTGCATCTGTATAACGATATAATCCATCTGTATAATAATATAATTTATAATATTATTCATCTGTATTATAATATTATTCATGAGAATATAATACATTTGTATAATGATATAATTCATCTTTATTATAATACAATGTATCCGTATGATAATATAATTCATCTGTATGATAATATAATTTATAATATTATTCATCTGTATTATATGTTATTCATGAGAATATAATACATTTGTATAATGATATAATTCATCTTTATTATAATACAATGTATCTGTATGATAATATAATCCATCTGTATAATAATATAATTTATAATATTATTCATCTGTATTATAATATTATTCATGAGAATATAATACATTTGTATAATGATATAATTCATCTTTATTATAATACAATGTATCCGTATGATAATATAATTCATCTGTATAATAATATAATTTATAATATTATTCATCTGTATTATAATATTATTCATGAGAATATAATACATTTGTATAATGATATAATTCATCTTTATTATAATACAATGTATCCGTATGATAATATAATCCATCTGTATAATAATATAATTTATAATATTATTCATCTGTATTATAATATTATTCATGAGAATATAATACATTTGTATAATGATATAATTCATCTTTATTATAATACAATGTATCCGTATGATAATATAATTCATCTGTATAATAATATAAGACATCTGTACAACAATGTTATGCATCTCTATAATCTTACAATGCATCGGTACAATAAAACCTTTATTATATTGCTTTGATTATTGCAGACCGAATGTATACGATAAGAAAAAGTTCGAATGAGATGATCTACGGGATGCATTAAGCGCAGAAGTTTCTTTATGTGAATAAATGTATGTTTAATCCATGTGTATGCATTATGTGTTCATTTTATCATTAATCATACGCACAACTAAATTTTAGTATTTTATAGAATTAGTCGATACGAAAGCAGGAAAATGTTTTGTCAAAAAATTGGAAGCATGTAAAATATTGTAAATAAGAATATTTGGTAAATAATTAAACAATTTCTTCAATTTTAATAGTTTCTCCATAAAATTATCAATAACCAATTGTGCTTTCAAAATATCTATTTGCATTCATAATCTGTTTATTTATACATAAATATGTACACTTACGTGCGATGTACCAACGTTGAATCAACGCGTCACAACTAAACATTTAGTTTATAATAACGTTTGTACACAATTTATTTACTCGGAAATATATTTTATTCAAATTATGCAGACCTCTTCTTGTGCATGTAATTCTAATTTGTTACTTGGTATCAATAAACATTTCGCCTATTTTATCGCAAATGATAAACATATTATGAATAATACTTTGACAATATTTTGTGCATTGCCTATCCTTGTTAAGATTCCACGTTATTTTCATTCCGTTTAACCACAGCCTAGTTACATTTATATACTAGCTGTTCCTGACCAACTTTGATCGGGATTATTTTTGCTTTACGTGACTAAAATGTAAAAAAGAATTTACGTTTTCTATAAAAAATGAAAAGTAGAAGAAACAATGGGAAGTAATTAACAATTTGTCAAAACACTTTCCTTTGTTTTCTTTAGATGAAGTAATTTCGAAATGTTATTCCTGTCTGATAGCTTGTTTTCTTGCAAAGAACATGCATCAACGTTACAGCCAGAAAACTAACGAACCAGAATAAAATGGTGATTTAGCAGGAAGAAAGCTATGGGACAAAATCGACAAACAATTTGACTTTACTTTATTATATATGAACAAAGCAAAGTTCGTGGCGTAAAGGCAACATTGAGATGTTAAAAAGTAGTAATCGAAATATGTGGTTTAGTAAAAAAAAAAATTAAAAAAAAAAAAAACACTGTAAGGCTGGGTTTCAAAAATCAGTTCTAA
The DNA here is from genome assembly GCA_963556195.1 of Sepiola atlantica. NCBI lineage: Eukaryota > Metazoa > Mollusca > Cephalopoda > Sepiida > Sepiolidae > Sepiola > Sepiola atlantica. The sequence goes on along the minus strand of OY744527.1, from coordinate 139,617,681 downwards.
CTAAGGAGAGTTTATTTTCATTTATTTTATTTGAAAAAAAATTATAAGAATTATTACAGTATTAATTGAACAGAATCGTTTTTAAATATAATGTAGCAACTCCAAATTAAGATTTACAGTTTGTTTTTTCAATATTCCAGACGTCCACTGGAAATGCACGGGAAGGACTGGCATCTGAAGAGGGTTAATGTCAGTTTAATCTCAAAGAAAGTAATCAGCCGTTACCACTTATAATTCTATGGTTAACGGATTTTGCAAGAACACAAGCCAATTTACATGTTGATCAAAAGAAACAGTGAGTACTGGACACCTGGAAAACTTGTTGTCACTACTCAGGTTTCAGGAAATACCACCACTGGTAATAACTCGGGTAAAAATTAGTGCGTAAACAACAGCAATAATTATAATGAATATAATAAAAATAATATTAATAATAATAAAATAGATAACAACAATAATAATAACAACAGCAACAATAATAATAATCATCATAATGATAATAATAGTAATAAGGATTCCAAAGCCTGTTTACCAACCATGTGGAAATTCCTAACGGCACAACTGAGAGAACAGATCTACCACTCCCTAAATAACAGTGCACTACTTCCTGAAGAACAGAAAGGATGCCGGAAAGGGAAACGGCAGAAGCATTACATGTTATACATGGATAAAAAATTATGATAGATAAAAAAGCAGAAAAAAAAGAATATAGCTATGACATAGATCGACAGAATCCTTCAAGCATGGAATGCTTAAGGATGTACAAAATATCGGCCAAGATTACTAATCTTATTAAGAAAGAAATTGGAACATGGAGAGTGGAACTGAGAGCTGGAGGGCAACATCTGACTGAGATAAGAATACAGATGAGTATATTTAAAGGAGACACTCTATCACCACTACTGTTTATCATAGCCATGATGCCACTCAACAAAATACTCATGAAATGTGATGCTGGATATAAGTTTACAGAGATAGAACGAAGAATAAACTAGGTTATGTATATAGATGACCTGAAGCTATTTGCAAAAAACTAAAAGGAACTGAAAAAGTTGATAAACACGACCAAAATTTAGAAAAGAAAAGTGTGCACGGCTAAAAATTAGAATGGGAAAACTAGAGACATCGGAGGGCATGGAACTACACAACCAAGAAAAGATGAGGGCACTAGGCGAAAAAGATACCTATAAATATTTTGGAGGTTCTGGAAACAGAAACTATTAAATTAACAGAAATAAATGAGAAGATTGGAAAAGTATAACTAAGAAGAATAAGAACACTCTTGAATAAAAAAATATATAGTAGAAATTTAATAAAAAGAAATAAATGCATGGGTAGTATCACTAGAATATATTCTGGTCCATTTATAGTCTGGACAAAAGAAGAACTTATGAACTTGGACCAGACGACTAGGAAACTAATGACTATGCACAATTCACTACACACAAAGAATGATATTGACCGACAAAAAGAGGGAAAAGAAGTGGTAAATATATGAGACTGCATTGATGACACAAAAAAGAATTGGAAAAGTACAAAATAGGAAACTGCATGGGAAGATGGGAAGCAACGAAACGAAAAACGAAAAGACGAGAAGATAAAATGGAAAAAAAACAGCGACATAGTCGATTCATAAGAATGACAAGAAAATAGACTAACAAAAACACCTGGGCATGGCTGAGAAAAGGACACTGGAACAGAGAAACGGAATCACTACTGACAGCTGCACAGAACAATGCGATTAGAACTAACTGAATTAAAGCTAAGATACATAACACTCAAGAAAACAGTAAATGTAGATTATGTGTAAAAAAGACACAACATAAATCAGATAATAAATGAATGCAACAAACCAACCCTAAAAGAATACAAGAACAAATACGATTGCACGGAGAAAGCAGTACACCAGGAACTATGCAAACGCCTGCTTTTTGAACACGCAAACACAATAGTACAGACACAAACCGGAGACAGTAATATAAAACGAAAATGAGAAATTCCTTTGGGACATGAAGGTATAAACAGATAAAATAATCCCAATAATGAAGCCGAATAATAGATAATAAGAAGGAAGAAACTGCCAAATGGTAGATCTTGCCCTTCCCCAGCAGACTTCAGGGTTAAGATCAAGGCGATGGAAAAACGAAGCAAATACACGTAACCTGCCATTAAACTGAACGGAATATCGAACATGAAAAAGTCAATATAATGCCAATAATTGAAGGAGCACTAGGAACAGTAAAGCTGTAAAAAAGACTAGGAGAAATTGGAACCAAAGAGAAAGCTAAGACTATACAACGGATCGCACTGACGAAAACAGCTGGAATCTTAAGGAAAATCGTTGAATGCGGAAATCAACCCACATAAACTACGAACACTAACCAGCCACTTGTAAACTACGAACACTAACCAGCCACTTGTAAGTTGAAACAGAAATAGAAAGCATGGAACGAACATAACATCAACTCTAAGGAACTGAAACTGCAAGAAATCTAATAAACTCTTCCCCCCCCCCCGAAAAAAAAAGCCTCAGCCTCAGCGGAGACCACACAGAATAGTCGTGAAGGGGCAAGGAGAAATGATGGAAAAACTAGGGAGAGAAGGCATTAGCCAGATCTCCACTTAACGAGTGCAGAGAGTACTGAGATCTTGGGACCTAATTCCCAGAGAAGACCAATAGCTGCTGCCAGCGAGAAATCAATAGTAAGTGACTTTTGCGATAATGGAAAGTCATTTGCAATGATTATTGAAAGAGGTGGAGACGACTGGAAATAATAATGATAATAATGATAATGATAATAATAATATTCTGGAAGCAGACATTATCAGATTTACAAAAATGAAAATATGATTGGAAAGGAATGCATGAGAAGAACAAGGAAACTCTTAGAAACGAAATTATATAGCAGTAACCTAGTAAAACAAATAAACCCCTGGGCAGTATCACTACTAAGATACTCTGGACCATTCATAGGCTGGACTAAAAAGAACTTAGCCACCTTGGCCAGAAGACTAGAAAATTAATCACCATGCGCAAAAGACGATACGGACATACTTTAAGTGAAAAAGAACGAAGAAAGAAGAGGACTGATACCACACAAAATTGTCGTGAAGAGTCAAGGAGGATGGGAAGACCGAGGAGGGAGAACACTAACCAGACCTCCACTGGAAGAGTATGGAGAGTACTGGCACCTTGGGAAGGCTAATTGCAGCCCAAATCATAGAGAAAACCAATGGTTGTTACCAGCGAGAAATCAATGGTTAGCGGCTGTTGCGATACCACAAAGTCATTTGAAATGGTTATCGAAAAGAGGTGGAGAGTACTGGAAATCTGGGGAGGCTTGTTGTCATACAGGCTCCAAGGAACACCACCGGTTATTATCTGTGAGCCATCATTGATGATGACTTGTGTGAGAACTCCAAGTTAGTACAAATAATAATAATATATGATTTTCAGATTCTTAGACGAGAAGCTAAGAGTTGGAAATTTAAGACAGCTGCCGAACCTGAGATTTGTCAATAGGAAAAGACATGTCATTTTTATTAGTAAATAATCTTGATATTAAAGCTGCTGCCAATACTGTGTCAAATCTACTCGAAGTAGAAAAAAAAAAAAAAAAGTAAAGAAAGAGCCCTGGTGGAGAAAACGTTTAAATGGTCAGATAAAACAACTTAGAAAAGATTTAAGTAAAGTGCAAGCTGTCAGAAAATGGCCTACTCAAAAGTCAGAACTTTTGTGAAAGATTAATACGTAAGTTTTCCATACACTGAAAAGGTTCTAAGTGTGTAATTGAAGAACTGAAAAAGCGTGTCGTAGCTAAGACTGTCAAAGTTAAACGTTACAGCGAAAGACTTGAGCAGTATCGACAAATCAGACTGTTTAAGAACAATCAGAAACTCCTTTTTGAACAGCTAGAATGAATTGAAAGAGTGAAACTACGTTATAGCTGATGCTGACCAATCTCGTGCATTCTGGAAAGGCATTTGGGAAAAGGAAGTAAAGCATCAAGATGATGCAGAATGGATCAAATATATTGAAAGGGAGGTGTCCTCTCAAGTAAAACGACAAACAAATATAACAGTCACCGTTGAGATGCAGAAGAGGGTTAAAAAGCTTTCAAATTGAAAATCACCTGGACCTGATGGAGTCCAGGGATACTGGTTTAAAAACCTCCCGGCTCTTCACCCACTTTTTGCAGCAATGATAAATGGCTGTTTGATGACAGGTAGCTTCCCTGAATGGCTGACAAAGGGCACCATAGTCTTGATCATAAAAGATGAGACAACAAAGGGTGAAGTGACAAACTTTAGACTAATTACTTGCCTCTCAGTCATTTGGAAAATCTTCACTAGCATATTGTCGTAAAATATGATCATTTCGACCAAAACAATTTGCTGCATGAGGAATAGACAGGCTGCTGAAAATAATCACATGGCACCAAAGATCAGCTTCTGATCAGTAAAATGACCTGAGAAACTACAAACGAAGAACTACTAACCTTGCCATCGGGTAAGTGGATTATAAGAAAGCATTTGACATCGTGCCTAATTCATTGATACACAAATGCTTTGAGATTTTTTGAATAGCCCCAACATTCAAACAGCTACAAAGAATAGCATGATGAATTGAGAAACCAAATAAACTTCAGGGGATGTTACATTAGGTAAGTTGAAAATCAGGAGAGAGATTTTCTAAGGCGATAGTCTTTCCCCATTGCTTTTTGTCATTAGTTTCATTCTAATGACACTTGATATGAACTTGAGAAATGACTTCCTACAGTCAACCACTTATTATTCATGGATGACCTTAAAGATTTTGGAAAGAATCAAAACCAACTTGATACCCTGATGAATACGGTTAAATTATTTAGTGACGACATACGAATGGAATTTGGCATCACTAAATGTGCTATTCTTGTTATAAAAAGGAGTAAATTTGTCCACTCAGATGGCCTTGAACTCCCGACAGATCTGATAAAGAATGTAAACAGTGAGAGGGCTACAAATACTTTTGAATATTGGTGACAGATAAGATTAGAAAATTGGTGACAGATAAGATTAGAAAATAAGGAAATGAAAATCCAAGTCATAGTTGAGTACAACATAAGATTGAGAGTTATTCTAAAATTGCAGCTCCACAGTCGAAATATAATCTATGCTATCAATTCCAGAGCATACTGCATTTAGAGATGATGACAACTGGAATTGGTTGGTCAGGGGTGATCTCAAAATATCTACTGAGAACACCTTAATAGAAGCCCAGGAACAAGCCACTCGCACTAGGTCCATCAAACATTACATTGACAAAACAACAGAATCACCAATATGCCGATTGTGTAATGAAAGGGAAGAAACCTTAGCGCATATTATATCTGAATGTCCTATGCTAACACAACATCAGTATAAAAAATGGAGACACGACAAAGTCGCCCAGTTACTACATTGGAATATATGCAAACTTTATGAATTGGTCCATAATGAGAAATGGTATGAGCAGAAGTGGAACAGGAGAACGATAATGTCAAACTTCTTTGATACATGCTCATACAAACTGATAAAGTTCTTGAACATTCAAAACCCGACTTAATCTTTCTAAACAAAAACAAGAGAACTTCCTTAATCATTAATATAGCCTGCCCCTTCGAGGCCAGAGTGCGGCGGAAAGAACCTCCCCACAGATATATATCAAGATCTAAAATGGAAATTAGTTAGACTATGGAAATGTAAAGGAGTAAAGGTAGGTGATTCCCGTTGTAATTGGAACGTTTGGAACCCTAACGAAAAACCACCATAAATGGCTTAAACAGATTGCCGAGACAATTTCTTTTCCAATTCTGCAAAATACTTGCCTGTTAAAGTACAGCTTGAATGTCTAAAGTGAAGAGAATTGACTTGATGTTCAAGAAAAAATCGAACTAAAACCATGCAAAAGTTGAGACTACTATTAAATAATAATAATAATAATAATAATAATAATAATAATAACAAGAAAAACAATAATAATAATAATAATAATAATAATAATAATAATAATAATAATAATAATAATAATAATAATAATAATAATAATAATAATAATAATAATAATAATAATAATAAAAACTCTAATATATAGTGAGTTATCGTCCTTTAAGAAGAAAGCTTAAGCCGAAATAACCGGCATTGTGATAGTAATAATAAACGTGGAACAAAAAGGCTAGAAAAATATACGAGGAGAAGCAAGTACATACACAATTGATCAGACGAAAATGTGAACAAATAAAATCACTTTGTCACTCTGACTCCAGAAAAGTGAACAGACTCCTCCCCCACACACATATATATATATATATATATATATCAACAGATACTATCACAGATTTAAACAATTAAATCCATGCAGGAACTAAATTAATAAGTATGTAACTTAAAGTAGAAAAAAGAAACCAAAAGAATGGACCGACAAAGCCTGGATGAAAAATCAGACTGCAAACCCAGATCAACAAACTTCAAAAAGAAGTTAAAGCCGTAAATTAGAGGAAACAGAACAAAAAACGATGGAAAAGGGGAAATATGACTCACAAAGAAGAAAGACTAAATAAGAAACATGAATAACTAACATTAAAAATACAAGCAAAAGAGGGAAGACTTAGACGATACAGAAAAAATGGTAAATTGGAAAGCACCAGGCCACAATGGTATATATACATATTGGTTCAAAACAAAATGTATCCACAAAACAGACATACCAGTCTGGATGATACAACAAAATTTTACATTAATACAAAAAACACACCGAAAGTGAAACTATCCCAAGCAACTACAGACCAATCATCTGTTTACGAACCATGTGGAAAATTCTAACAGCGCAACTGAAAAAACAGATCTACCTCTCTCTTAATAATTGTGGACTACTTCTCGATGGGGATTGGGAAGGTGACAGTGACGAAGCGATTAATGAGACGAACTGATAATCTGGATGTGTCAAGTTCGAATCCAGTTCGTTTCACAGAAACACTTTCACTTAGGATGATGGCAACCTTCACGTGGTTTCTGCCGTAAGTACGCGACGTCTTTCTTGGAAGAATTCTGCGGTAATCAATCTCAACAATAGAATCACATGATCCATATGAAATAAATGGATGAATTCTCACAGAAACAGAAATACAGGGCAAAAAGGAAAAGAGGGACGCATTACCTGTTCTATAAAGAAAATCCTGAAAGAAATAAAAAACAGAAAATAAACATAGCCACAGCATTGATCAACTACAAAAAAGCCTATGACAGAATCCCTAAGGAAACACTTGACTGAGATATAAAAAAATATACAGAGAAGCATCTTTCAAGAAGTCTGTCTATCACCACTACTGTTTATCATCGCCCTGATTCCACTCAACTATATACCCAGGAAAGGTGATACCTGATACAAGTTTGCAGACCCAAAACAAAGAATAACCCACCTCATCGATATGGACGACCTGAAGCTATTTTCAAAAAGCAAAAGAGAAATGGAAAAGCTGATTAACACAACCAGAATCTTCAGTCAGGACATTCAAATGGAATTCGGAATAAAAAAAAGTGTGCACTGCTAGAAATAAAAAGGAGACAACTGGAGTGAGCGGAGGACATGGAGCTCCAAACCAAGAGGAGATAATAGCATTTAGCGAATAAATAGTTGAAAATTATGGAAGCAAATACCATACAAATCAACAGAAATGAAAGAGAAGATTGAAAAAGAAAACCCTTAGAAACTAAATTATATAGTAGAAATCTAATAAAAGGAATACATACTTGGGAAGTATCACTAGCAAAATATTCTGGTCTATTCATAGGCTGGACACAAAAAGAACTTATGAATCTGGACCAGAAGACTAGGAAACTAATGACCATGCACAATGTACTACACTTGAATGATGATACTGACCGACTCTACGTGAAAAAGAGAGAAAATGAGAGAATACCGGTACGTATAAAAGACTGTGTGGATGACACAAAAAAGAACTGGAAAATACGTAACCCATAACAGAGAAAGGCTGATCACGAAACATTGTCAAAAGGTAGGGAACAGAGAAACAAGAAACGAAAAAGAAAAGTGGGAAGAGAAGCGGTTACATTCATAAGAATGAAAAGAGAAGAGATACGCGAAAACATCTAAAAATGGCTACGAAAAGCTCACTGGAATAGAGAAACGGAATCGCTACTGACAGCTGCACAGAAAAATGCGATTAGAACTAACTATATCAAAGCTAAAATAGGCAAAACCTAGAAAAATAGTAAATGTAGACTCCGTAGAGAAACGGTAAATCACATAATAAGTGAATGCAGTAAACTAGCTTGAAAATACAAAAACAGACACGATTGTGTGGGGAAAGCAGTACACTGAGAATTATGCAAACGACTGCATTTCGAAAATGCAAATGAGAGACAGTACTTGAAAACGAAAATCACAAAATTCTCTGGAAGATGGAGGTACACACAGATAAATCCATCCACACAAAGAGACCGGATATCATAATAGTCAACTAGAAGTAATAAAACTGCCAAATAGTAGATTTTGACATCCCAGCATTCCAAAGGGTGAATATCAAGGAGACAGAAAACGAAGTAAATACTTGGAACTGACCAGTCAAGTGGAAGGAATATGGAACATAAAGAAAGTCAGTAGAGTACCAATAATTGTAGGAGTACTAGAAGCACTAGGGAAACAAATTGGAGACATTAGAATCAAAAAGAGGATTGAGATCATACAACAAATGGCAATGATGAAAACAGCTGAAATCTTAAGGAAAATCTGTGATTGCAGAAACCAACTAACATAACCAACGAACACGAATCTATCCCAGAGAATTTTAGATGGAAAAAGTACCAAACGTAGAGAAAGAACAACACACGAGTCCTAAGAAGTGAAAACTGCTAGAAATCCATTAAATTGACCCCTCCCCCCAAAAAAACCCAACAAATCAGTCATACACATGCATATGATGACATCAGTCTCGGCTTATAGAACATAAAGCTGCCGTGAAGGGTCAAGAAAGATGACAAACCCACGAAGGAGAGAGCCGACCAAACTACCCCTGTAAGGGTGCTCAATTTCCCATTGCTTACGAGAGATTAATGGTAAGCGGTGGTTGTGATCATGTAAAGTGATTTACCGTGGTTATCGAAAAGAGTTTGAGTGCGGTGGAAAACTAGAGAGACTTGTTTTCACTCAGATTCCAGGGACACTACTGGTTATTGCCAGTAAACAATCACTCATGACGACCGGTGTGAGTGTAAAGAAGGGGATGTTGTGCCTATCTTAGGTTTCAGACACGAAATGAACTAACAAAGCCTCTTTATAACAACAACGAAAAGGATTTTATTCACAAAGGTTACCTATATCGTTTGGTATAGGTAGAAATAAAGTTGGACAGTGTCCGAAGGAGGTCTGTCAGCAACTATCTTCAGGCGAAGATAGTATTTGTTGTGAGTGTTCAGTAGACAGTGGCAGGAGAGAGAGAGTGAAAGAAGTGTTTCCTCGTTGCTTGCCTGGGTCTCTCTGGGGACCGCCTGTGATCCCAAGGGGGCTGAAGTAGTTCCTCAGCCAACAAAAGGAATCAATGCGCCCTGCAGGCTGATTAGTCAGTGTGTGACCCGCTCACTCAATAGGGACATTTTTCGGAGAGAGTAAAATAGGCCTGTTTATGACCGCTACATGGCAACACCTTGTGAGTAACAACAGCAATAAGAATTTAAATAAAGACTTGATTTACTAGAACTATATAAAAAATTTAAGGAATACAAATAATAAAATTATATAGTTATATATTTTTTAAATATCACGTATGAAATATGACGAGTGATCTCCCTTATATTAAGAGTAAAAATAAAAATACAGAGTAATTTCCCTTGGATTTCTGTTTTATTTTTTTTTTTAAACATGTTTGCTGTATAATAAAAGAACATTATTGAATCTCTTTTTTCGTCCGTTTCTCAACTCTAACTAATCGTCGATTAATACCTATTTGAGAGAGAAAGGGAGAGAGAAAGGGAGAGAGAAAGAGAGAGAGAAAGAAAGAGTGAGAGAGAGAGAGAGAGAAAATGGAATGAATGAATAAGCGGGAAACAACAAACTAGTTACAATAAATGCTTATTCATTCATTTTATATACTTACTAGTTCGTGTGTGTGTGTGTGTGTGTGTGTCTGTGTGTGTGTGTGTGTGTGTGTTATAAAGATGACTAGAAATTTTTTTATTTAAAAAAAGCTTTATTTAATCATGACACTTCGACATATTAGATAACGAATATATATATATATATATATAGTATACATTTTTTATTTATACAAAGATTTTTGGTTACATATGTGCATACGTGTTTCAGTTTCCCCCTCTTCCGAGAGTCAACTTCCTCACACCGTTAGAAAAAATAAAATGACCTCTACTTATAATTGAGCACTTTTTGTAAACACTGGAGTTTCATTGGATTAACATCTATAGAAACAAATACACTAGCAGTACCCGTTGCCCGGTGCTGCCCGGGATGAATATAAAGTGATGAATTAAACAGCCGACCGAACACAAATAGGGCACATAAGATATTTTGCTAAAGGTCGGCTTTTAATACTTGAAAATGTATGTACCAACGAAAAGGAGCGCTTGGTATTGGATCAAAAATAGAAATTAACCCAGTTTCCTAAAGATGTCTACTATATTTGTGTGGTCGAGTTTTAACTTCGGTGTTTCACCTGTATGATGCAACTTGCTGTAAGTTATGTGTTTTCTGCTTCTAACTAATTTGAACCGACTTGTTTTTTGTATTACCCTAACCGCTTCCGTAGAAGGGCTTTGCTTTAGGCCAAAAGTCACTCAAACCCTAACCTAAGTTTTATTTCGTCAAAAGTCGGCTACTAACCAAAGCCAAAAGTCACTCAAACCCTAACCTAAGTTTTATTTCGTCAAAAGTCGGCTACTAACCAAAGCCAAAAGTCACTGAAAGTCGAACCGTAGTTGTATATCGGCCAAAGTCGGTTATGTCACGGTGGACGTGGTTAGGCTCGGTTCAAATTCTGTAGAAGCACATTTGGTTTTGCGGATTTAATTTTGCAATTAAATTATTTTTCGAACAGAAATAGGATTATTTTAATTTCGTGTTATTTTACGCACTATTGCATTTTCTATGTCAATAAATATTCGATTACTAATACAAAATAAATGTTTAAAAATAATAATGTAAATCACGTAGAGGTTGTTAAATAATATTATTAAAAAAAGAATATTTAGGTCTTTGGTACAATAGGAGTGCGTTCGAAAAATAATGTTTTTCTTTGGTTTATGAACCATAATAATAGTTAAAGTTAGATTCAAGCAAGATTATTTGGGGGGTGACACCTGGACTTAGGGTTAGAGGTGGCGGTATTTATAATAGAGTGTTTTACAATGGCAAAATCGTTATCGAAGCACTCGAAAAACGAGAACTTTGTAGATCTACACCAAAAGATTCTACTTCTTTTGTGACGATTACATGTAAACACCCTAAAAATCTGGTGGAAAATCAAAAACAAAGAACAATAAGTTACTAAATTAGAGTGTGGCATCAATTTCGTATATAAATTTAACGTAAAATGATCCTTCCTATTTCCGGACCATTCTAATGTTTTAGGGCAGATAACTAAATGTTTTTACCATTCACCGTAAGTGACAGTGTTGTAAAACCATACGTAATCGCCCCCGCAGATCCCCCCAAAGGCACGGAGTATATCTCCCATATAAGAAAAATTAAAGTAATCAATTTGGTTACTGACCTGAAACGCTAGAATTGGTTGGAAATGGTGAAGCATTTTACGTAAAATTTATGTACGAAGCTGATTTCCAATATTTGTCTTTAAAAAAAATGATTTTTCCCTTTACGCCAATTTTATCAGCACCTAAAAAGGTAGAATCACATTGGGGGGGGGGGTGATTTCTGAAATTGTTACCCGTAAAGCAAATAATAGCACCGCAAAACCACATGATTGTACACTGGAGTGATTTCATAAAATTGCTATTTTTACATCACTAAGTCAAGTGATGTAAAAATAGTTTTGTTTTTTTATTTTATGTGAACGAAAAATAAGTTTGGTTCAATTTTAGTATAGAGACCGTAGTAATATCTCGCGTATTTCCCATATTTTCTTCTGAGTGATAAAGAGGGGAATAAATTAATCAGTTGAATTCAGCGTACAAAAGCGTTTAGTAGTAGTAGTAGTAATAGTAGTAGTAGTAATAGTAATAGTAATAGTAGTAGTAGTGGTAGTAATAGTAGTAATAGTAATAGTAATAGTAGTAGTAGTAGTAGTAGTAGTAGTAGTAGTAGTAGTAGTAGTAGTAATAATAATAATAATAATAATAATAATAATAATAATAATAATAATAATAATAATAATAATAACAACAACAACAACAACAACAACAACAACAACAACAACAACAACAACAACAACAACAACAACAACAACAACAACAACAACAACAACAACAACAACAATAATAATAATAATAATAATAATAATAATAATAATAATAATAATAATAATAAAAAAAAAAAAAATAAAAAAAATAAAAAAATAAAAAAAATAAATAAAAAAAAATAAATAAATAAAAAAAAAAAAATAAAAAATAATATGTATAATAATAATGCGTAAGAAGCAAGTTTCAGGAAAAGAAATTAAAAAAAAAAATTTAAGTGTGCAATTATTGGATATATTGAGTAACGTAAATAAGTTGATGTTTAATTTAGCAATGTTAGTATCGTGTGAAAACAAAAATAATACTTATCTGGTTTCTTCTCGACAGTTTAGTTTTAGGCGACTGAACTGATGTGTTTCGATGCGTTTGATACATTATTTTTATAGTCTACTCTAACCGAATTGAGAGGGAAAAATCAAGTCTGCATTATATAGAAAATGTACTATATATATATATATATTAGTAGCTCAATAATGCATAATACGACTAGAGCTCGTAAAGACTATTATACACTATTGAGCTACTGTATAATGTGTGCGAACTTTAGAAATGTATCTAATATATATATATATATATATATATATATATATATATATATATATATATATATATATAGATTTAAAAAGAATACGCGGAAATCTCTCTAAGGCCCTTTCGACTATCATCTCGTCAGGAGAAAATCGATAGTTTTAATTAATAATAACGTCGAAAGAAAGAGCAAAATGGGGAAATTGAGTGTGCCAAAATTATCGTTAAAGCGATTAAAATTCAATTTAATGATTTCGATTAAAAGTCGATTAAAAGGCACTACGTTAGGGGATAAAAAAAAAATATGCCCACTACTTATGTTAGATATGTGGATGACACTTTTGCGATGTTTTCTTCGCAGAGTGGAGCACTTGCATTCTTTCATAAGTTAAATTCTATTCATGAGGCTCTAAAGTTTACGATGGAAAGTGAAAAGGATAATTGTCTTCCCTTCTTGGATGTTCTTGTTGAACGTTCAAGGGGTGGCTTTCTCACTTCCATCTACAGGAAGCCTACTTTTACGGGCCTGTATGTAAACTGGTCGTCTTTTGTGCCTAAGTCTAGAAAGATAGGCTTAATTTACACTTTGGTGCATAGAGCTCTCGTTATTTGTTCTTCAAATAGATTAGACTGTGAACTCAATAGGATCAGGGATATATTCATTGATAATGGTTATCCCGAAGACCTTATCAATGATTGCATTAATAAAAAGGTTGCTGATTTTAAATCCCCTAAAATACTTGGGCCTGTAAAATGCCCCATTTATTTAAAATTACCTTGGATACAGGGAAATAGTATTAAACTAGGTAAACAGATTGTTGATAGCATTAACAATTGCTTCTACTCTGTTTCCTTACGATTAGTTTATGCTACTAGACCTGCTTTTCCTTCCTTTCGCAAGGATAGTGTGCCCTATACAAATTATAGTAATATTGTATACCAATTTAAATGCCAATGTGATGCTGGCTATATAGGGCGCACTTCCTTGCATTTGCAGACTCGCATAAACCAGCACATTCCATCAAAAATACGTCAGGGAAGGGTAGGGTCCTTGTGTTACCCCTCCTCTAATTCTTTGAACTCTGCTATTGGCCAGCATTTGGTTGAAAACCCTAGCTGTGCCAGTGGCTATAAAATAGACCGTTTTGAGGTCTTGCATCGAGCAGATTCCAAGAACCATTTGAAAATATTGGAATCTGTCTCTATTGCCATTCGAAAACCTTCCTTGTGCCGACAGAAGGAATTTGTAAGATCGCTGAATCTTTTTGGGGAACTTTGAACTCCTTCCCAATTTTTTTTTTTTTTTTTTATCCCCTAACGTAGTGCCTTTTAATCGACTTTTAATCGAAATCATTAAATTGAATTTTAATCGCTTTAACGATAATTTTGGCACACTCAATTTCCCCATTTTGCTCTTTCTTTCGACGTTATTATTAATTAAAACTATCGATTTTCTCCTGACGAGATGATAGTCGAAAGGGCCTTAGAGAGATTTCCGCGTATTCTTTTTAAATCTATTTATAAATTTTGTACCTCGAAACATTTATATATATATATATATATATATATATATATATATATATATATATATATATATATATATATATGTGTGTGTGTGTGTTACACTGGCCGTTCTTACACAGGAGAAACTACACCGGTTATCACTATAAATAGTGCGAGTCACCAGAGACACTGAAGACAAAGCACAGTCTTGTAACTGTCTAGCCAAAAGCTAGTCAGTTTTTTACTTTGTTAATACACTTGTTAAACCAACCCTCGACTTGACTTCCTTTATTTATTATTTACTGTGGAACAACTTCACAACAGATTGACGACGAGGAATCGAAACGATTTCACTGCAAAAAAAAATCACCCAAAGTGATTCGCAAGATCTTCACGGAAAAAAAACCCATCTTAGTCAGATATTTGGATTCGCAAGGATTAACAGCAAATTAACTACTGAGTAGTTAAGCGAAAAAAAAACACAAATTCAAAACTTGCTACCAAAAATCGAAAACTAAAAAACGCGTAAGACATTTTCAATTATTGAAATAATTGAATACACTGATACCATTATTTTTTTTCTCTTCAAGTTTCACTGACTCGTTAAGATAAATGTTATCCGCGTCAACTATTACAGATATTGTGTAAGTTTGTCGTTATTATTAGGACATCTGATATATGAGCAAAATCCGGATTGACTATTTATTAAAACGGTCTACCACAGAATTGTCGAGAGCAAAGGACGGACAGTGAAAAAATATATTCGCGTAAGTCATTTGTGCTTCTAACAAAGAACTGTTAAATAAGCAAGTCGCATTTTTGCAAAATGAAAAGGGGTTAAAAAGATTTCCCATAAAACTAGTCTTATTAGGCTTATAGCGACGGACTTGGTTTTGTTAAACTACGTACACATATATATAAAAAAAAAAAAATTTTCTTAGTTTTGTTTTTCAAACAAAAGAACTGGGATTGAATTTTTTTTATTAAGGAATAATATATTTCTTGTTTTGTGTATTAGTTGAGAAAACTAATTATATTAAGCACGTTGTGGGAAAAACTGATTTATTTTTACAAGTGTAAATTGTGTGGTGCATAACTTGAATTCGTGAATGATGGACACTGAATTCAAAGATTCTCTTTTTCAATTACTTAAATTCCAAACGGAACAAAATGTTGCGTTACAAAGACAGCAAGTTGAACAACAAATGGAACTTCAAAGAAAACAAGTTGAAATTGAGGAGAAATTTAAAAGAGGGTTGTTGGAACAGCAAAAAGCTCAAAGAAAAATGCATGCTGAACAAAAAGAGCTGGCGACAACACGAGAAGAAAGATTCCAAGAAAAACTGCTACAACAGCAGAAACACTTCGAAGAACTCTTGATAAAAACACAGGAGGAACAGAGAAAATTGCTGGAGGCAACACAGTTAACGAAAGCAAACGAGAATCATAATGCTAGACGGCTGTGTCGAGCGCTATCGAAATTTTCAATTATAATCCAGAAGACGATGTCACTTTTGCTCACTTATATAGAAGATATGAGGATATTTTTGTATCGGACTGCAGTACATGGACAGACTCTAAAAAAGTTAGATTTTTGCTAAGAAAATTAGGAGCTGCCGAGCATACAAAGTTCGTGAATTTTATCCTTCCAAAAAAGACCAGTGAGTTGAACTTCCATGAGGCAGTTACTTTACTAACAGAACTGTTTTCTACAAAAACTTCTCTTTTCCACAGGAGATATAAGTGTATGAATGTCACTAGAAGAGAGGAAGACGACTACATTACGTATGCAAGTATAGTAAATAAACTTTGCGACGATTTTAAATTAGAGGAATTATCATCGGATAATTTTAAATGTTTAATATTCTTGCAAGGTCTGGTTTTAAATAAAGACTCTGAAATCAGACGTCGTGTTTTAAATAAACTCGAAAATGAGCCATGTCTAACAATACAAAACTTAGCGGAAGACCGTGAACGTTTTGTTGCGTTGAAACAGGACAGTCGTGACATAGAGGAAAACGGAGTGTCGCACATTAAAAAAATCCATCAGTAGAAAAAATTGACTTCAATGAATAACCAGAGAAAAAAACATGGAAAAGATCCACCTGGACCGTGTTGGAGGTGTGGAGATAACCATTGGTACAATGAGTGTCCCTACATATTCAAACAATGTGACAACTGCCACCAGAAAGGACATAAGGCATCACGTTGTAGAAAAAAATCTGGTAGAAAGACAGCCATTAAACTGACAAAAATTGAACCTGAAGAACAAAATATCCGGAAATATGTACAGGTCAAAATGCTTTTAAAAAAGTAAGACTACAGCTTGATAGTGGGTCTGACATTTCCATCATTAATGTACAGACATGGAAGAAGCTTGGGAGACCCACTATGATCAAATCACAAAAAACGGCGAGAAGCGTCAGTGGTGAAAAAATAACCTTCGAAGGGGAATTATTGACGAATATTTCTTTCCAGAATAAGACCGTAAAAGCCAAAAATGTTGTTATGCGAAAATCTAATAACCTTTTTGGGACTGATCTGATTGAAAAGTTTTGCCTATGGGATCTGCCTTTAAGATCCTTTTGCCAAAAGGTTGAGGATTCGAATGTGGAGGCAGAAAAACTCAAGAGGGAATTGAAAGAAAATTTTCCAGACGTATTTTCAGGCGGTCTTGGAAGGTGTACAAAGGCGGTAGCAATGTTTGAAGTCAAAACAAATGAACTACCTGTGTTCAGAAAGAAAAGAAATGTTCCATACGCCGCTATAGAGCAAATAAACGGTGAATTAGAAAGACTCGAGAACATGGCTGTCATTTCAAAAATTGATCACTGTGAGTGGGCTTCACCTACAGTTAATGTTAAGAAAAAGAACAAGGAGATTCGGGTTTGTGCCGATTTTTCCACAGGCTTGAACAAGGCATTAAAAGATCACCATTACCCTCTTCCAAGCCCTGAAGAAATATTTGCGAAACTGAGTGGAGGAAAATATTTTTCTAAAATCGATCTCAGCGACGCTTATCTTCAAATCCCTGTCGATGAAGAGTGTTCAAAACTGCTATGTATCAATACCCATAAGGGATTATACAAATTTAACCGACTTCCTTTTGGAGTAAAGGTCGCCCCTGCGATTTTTCAACAAATTATGGACATGATGTTAAATGGGATGGATTTCGTAGTAGAGTACCTGGACGATGTGTTAATAAACAGCGTTAGCAAAGAACAACACAAGACTCATGTAAACCAAGTATTCAAAAAAATCCAGGATTATGGGTTTAAAATCAAAGATGAGAAATGTACTTTTTTCATGGAAAAAATGAAATACTTTGGACAAATCATCGATGAGCAAGGAAGAAGGCCAGACCCAGATAGGGCAATGGCGATACGGAACGTGCCTGCTCCAGAAAATATTGCGTCTCTACAAAGTTTTTTAGGGTTGGCGAATTACTACAATGTGTTCGTACCAAACATGCATAAACTAAGATCACCCTTAAATGAACTGTTAAAGAAGGACCAAAAATGGGTCTGGACGCAAGAAATAGACTCCAAAGATGGGGTACCATTCTTCTTAACTTCAATTTTCAAATGGAGTATGTACCATCTACGAAATTTGGTCATGCAGACGGGTTATCAAGGTTGATACCTAAGCAGACAGAACCATTGGAGGATATGGTGATAGCAGCCATTCAAGCGGAAGCTGAAGTAAAAAAAAATACGTTATGTGACACAATAAGAGAACTTCCAGTAACGCTTGATGAAATTAAGAGTAAGGCAGAGGTGGACGAATTTATCATAAGCACGGACGAAAAAAACAACAAAAACGTTCTTAATCCCCAGAGGGGATATTTTCAAAGGGGGGTGTTACACCGGCCGTTCTTACACAGGAGAAACTACACCGGTTGTCACTATAAATAGTGCGAGTCACCAGAGACACTGAAGACAAAGCACAGTCTTGTAACTGTCTAGCCAAGAGCTAGTCAGTTTCTTACTTTGTTAATACACTTGTTAAACCAACCCTCGACTTGACTTCCTTTATTTATTATTTACTGTGGAACAACTTCACAACAATATATATATGTATTTATATTTAGAATGTTAATATTTAAATATAAAGTTTATAACACGAAACAATTATAATAGCTCAATAGTGTGAGGCTAGAGATATAGTATAAACTATTTTTATTTTATTTAATTCACACCAAATATAAGGAAGAACAGTTTCACACGATTTCACGAAAATCTTTTTTAATCACGAGCATACAATTGTTTCGGCTTATCACCAAGATATTTGTAAAATGTGCCTGTATTCTATGCATGTATTTTTGGGGGTGGCTATCTTCAGTGCTTGTATATAAAGGAAGAAACATAAAGAAATTCTTAGGAAAGTAAAGCCTGGATTACAGTCAGTACTGATTTTTTAATACAATTGGAGCTTGAATAGCTCCAATTATTTGTCCGTCACAACATCCGCACGCCATGTGCGTTTCACTGTTAGTTACACCCCCCACACACACATATATATATATATATATATATATATATATATATATATATATATATATATATATATATATATATATATATATATATATATAGGGTACTTACCTAAACTAATGTCCCAATCATTACGGATACATCTAAAAAAAAATACAGTCAGTAAAATGGACACATTATTCTTTTTGTAAATGTTAAAGTTTATTTATTTATTATGAATCGATCATTATGACAACCCAGTGAGTAACCTGAGCACATCATTTATTTTTTTAAACTTTACCATTTAGGAGGTAGGGTACGCCCATCCAAACTCTCACTCGCTTTCGAAAACTTTTAAAATAAGTTAGATACAAAAGATTTAATAAAGAAAAAAATGTCCCTACATCAAATGTTTAGTTATATGAAGTAATAATATGTATGTACTTGGTAAAATCCTAAACAATTGAACCTATCATTATGGATTATGGAATATGTAATTTAGGCTACAGTGTATGTGACTTGGACACATTATTTATGTTTAACTATACCATTTAGGAGGATGCTACTGAAACCGTACAATACCCACCAAAGAAAATGAACATTAAAATTTAAAACTAATGCTATTTTCATTGTACATGCCTGCCGTGAGACGGGTATTTTACTAGTATATATACATATATATATATATATATATATTTGTTTTGTAAAACATATTTCCCCGAAAAAACATAATGGAAGCAATTTATGGTAACATGTCGGGTGTAACTGATCTAACATATCCGATGTTGCGATACCCAAAATCCGTATCAATCCAGGGTGACATTACTGATGACCCCGCCATTGCATTTTTAAAATGTAATTCAGGATTACTCAGATGTGCAAAAGTCAAGAGAAAAACGATTAGGTGGGAGGCATGGTTTATTTAATGGATACCGTCGGAGACTATGGAATCAATTGAGTTAAAATCCTATTGGAGTTATTATACATTCAATTACCCACTAAAATCTATGCATGTGGTATAAACCCACAAGCTCCGGGTGTAGTGCATATTTATTAGTTTGTTATTCTTTAATTCATGTTCCTGAGTTTGTCTTTGTCTAATTTATGAATATTCCACTATCTTACCAAGCATACTTCTATGTTACTCACGTTGAACTATTCCTTAATAAAGAAAGTGAATAAACAGATGAAAGTTGTGGTTGTAGTTGTTCAACGATATATTATGATGAAGAAGTTGCAGGGGCACCTGAAAGTTATGGTTATGGATCAATGTTTCCTATGCTCATTGGAATGCAACTATATTCTGCTTGATTATTGCTTTTTTTTCCATTTTACTTATCATCTTCTTTGTTTGAAAATCAAAACGATTAATAAATGTTCTATAAGTATCAATTATGATTGCTATGCACCTGGTACATTCTAGTTTTATTTACCAGCATTTAACAAAACATAAAAACGCCTATCTTATTTAAGACACATTTTAGTTAACAACACGAAAATATTACATTCTGAAACTAATTCTTTTAATTAAAAATAGCTAAAGCTATCTTTACTAGTAACAATATTTGAAAATGTTTAACGTAAATACAATTTATCCGGTGACGCTAATTCCGACTTCTTGGAATTGAAATTCCAAAACGGTCTTTTGGATTTACACCGGTTTGTTGTGTCGACGTTTAACGACCTCACATACGGTGTTCTCAGCTGTTTTTCTTTAATTCTCTTTTTTCTCAAGATTTTTGTAAATTGTTTTTGTCACTTCAGATGATTCAACGAACAATCGAAAGTTCTAGTTAATCTTTTTGATTTTGAAACAAAAAAGATTTTTGTAAATTGTTTTTGTCACTTCAGATGATTCAACGAACAATCGAAAGTTCTAGTGAATCTTTTTGATTTTGAAACAAAAAAGATTTTTGTAAATTGTGTTTGTCACTTCAGATGATTCAACGAACAATCGAAAGTTCTAGTGAATCTTTTTGATTTTGAAACAAAAAAGATTTTTGTAAATTGTTTTTGTCACTTCAGATGATTCAACGAACAATCGAAAGTTCTAGTTAACCTTTTTGATTTTGAAACAAAAAAGATTTTTGCAAATTGTTTTTGTCACTTCAGATGATTCAACGAACAATCGAAAGTTCTAGTGAATCTTTTTGATTTTGAAACAAAAAATATTTTTTTAAATTGTTTTTGTCACTTCAGATGATTCAACGAACAATCGAAAGTTCTAGTGAATCTTTTTGATTTTGAAACAAAAAAGATTTTTGTAAATTGTTTTTGTCACTTCAGATGATTCAACGAACAATCGAAAGTTCTAGTTAACCTTTTTGATTTTGAAACAAAAAAGATTTTTGCAAATTGTTTTTGTCACTTCAGATGATTCAACGAACAATCGAAAGTTCTAGTGAATCTTTTTGATTTTGAAACAAAAAAGATTTTTGTAAATTGTTTTTGTCACTTCAGATGATTCAACGAACAATCGAAAGTTGTAGTGAATCTTTTTGATTTTGAAACAAAAATATTTTTGTAAATTGTTTTTGTCACTTCAGATGATTCAACGAACAATCGAAAGTTCTAGTGAATCTTTTTGATTTTGAAACAAAAAAGAATTTTGTAAATTGTTTTTGTCACTTCAGATGATTCAACGAACAATCGAAAGTTGTAGTGAATCTTTTTGATTTTGAAACAAAAAGATTTTTTCGGAAAATTGAAAAAATAAAAAAGTTGAATTCTGTTATGTTTAACAATGGTGCTTATCCAACAGAGATATACACAATAACTACAAGCATGAGCGAAAGCACTCAGTTCTGTGTTTAAGAGACGAGTCGTTAACGGAGGTTGATAAGGGTGTGATTGGCTTAATGGATAACTTCGCGGATTATGGCATCTCGTGTGCTGTGTTTAAATCATATCGGATCTATTGTGTTTTTTTGCATATTAATACCGTTGGGAAAGGTATGAACCCACAATCCCCTCCTTCCACATATTATAGGAAAAATAGTGAGTTGTGTTCACCTAAGTGTATAAAATTAATCGTTGACAACAGGTTTTGTATTTCGTCAGTAAATGAACCAAAGTGGTGATATGCCGTAAAACAGAAGAATAAAATAATCAAAATGAGGTGGAGTTCTTTCCGATAGTGAGTGTTAGGGGTCTGTGAGGTTCGTATTGTTTGGGGCTAAAATCTGATATGTTCTGAATATAAGTAAATTCATTGTGTTACGAGCTTGGTCAAGAGAATTTGTGATAATCGATTCGACTGAATATGCATGAACCTTAGGAAACAAACTTGATCAGAAAACTCATTAATCCGTTGATTTCGAATCAGAATTGTAAGCCTGAAAAATGAAATTATATCCCTTCCTGGCTTCCTTATAATTTTAGTGTTACATTTTACCACTTGCTGCATTTTCTTCTTTCGCTTCTTTCTTTTTATTCTTATCTTCTTTTTTTCTTTCAGTCCTTTTCTTTTTCTTTCTTCTTGCCTTTGTTTGTTCATTCCTTCTTTTTCTTTATCTCCTTTCTTTCTACTCCGAATCATTTCTATCCTTCCTAGTTTTTTCTTCTTCTCTATTCTTTATTTCCGCCCTTTATTCTTCCCTTCCTTTTATTCTCACTCTTATTCGTCGTTCCTATATTTTTTATTCATTTCGTTCCCCCCTCGTCCATTCATTCATCCCTCTGTCCTTCTCTTTTCTTTCCCTCCTTCATTGACGCTTATTCTCCCCTTCCGTAACCTAACTTTTCTTTCACGATTTTTATTTTTATTCATTTCTTTCTCCTTCCTTCCTTTCCTTGTTTGAATGTCTACCGTTATTCTTCCTCCTCTTTCCTCGTTTCTTCTTCCATTATTTATTTTCTTTCTTCCCTTCTTTTACCCTTTTCTTCCTTTCTTCTTGTCTTTTTTATTTACATTCATCCTAACTACCACCTTCCACTTTTCCTGACTCCTTCTTTCTTTCCTTCTTAAGGCACTCAAACGAAACCAGAAAGCTAACAATGAAGGTTTCAATCCAAATGATCGGTTTTCATTCGACCAGCACCGACAGCCAATAAATGTAGATAAGATTATAAATGTGCCACATGCTATGAACTTGTCGGGTAGCTTATGTCAGGACACCCGCCATTGGACACGGGTGGAACAGGAATATAAACAGAAACAAAAATTATATATCACGATGCAATGAAAAAACAGTGTTGCAAATGCCTGTCACCCGACCCTCGGCACGTACTTTATTTCCCAATCATCTAATCGGCCAGACTGTCGTTTCTCGCCCCCCCCCCCACCTCGGCCCATTGGCGTTCCTGGTGACAGGATTATGTGACTATCGTGGCGGAATGTCGCAATATATATTCCTTGGTCGTAACATTTGGTTTGCCCTTCACTTGTTCAATCAATCAGTATGACAAGGGGAGAGATTAGCGGACCGTGGGTGGTATACGTTGGTAAAGGAGAAGGCGTATCCACAGTGTGAAGAGAGCTGGTAAAACGGAGAATAGGACAGAGAGAAAGATAGGAAATTGAGAGAAGGGATAGCAACGAGAGACAAATATATAAGTACAAACATGGGGCGGGCAGAGCGTAACGGAAGATCGAGAGACAGAAGAGAGAGAGAGAGAGAGTAAGAGAAAGGCAGTGATAAAAAACTAACAGGGAGTGAAATAGAGAGACATACAGAGAGAAAAAGGAACGATAAAGAGAGCGAACGAAAGAGAGAGAGAGAGAAAGGGAACAGAAGAAGAAGAAGAAGAAGAAGAAGAAGAAGAAGAAGAAGAAGAAGAAGAAGAACTAAATAAAAAGGAAAAAATACGATTAAAAGAAAAAGAAAAATAGTTGGCAAATAAAGAAACATCGTCTGAAACCGAAGCGGAACTACAAGGATAGATAGATAGAGAGAGAGCGAGAGAGAGAGAGAGAGGGAGGGGGAGAGAGAGAGAGAGAGGGGAGAGAGAGATTGGGAACGGAGCAAAACAAAATGAGAGCGAAATAATTGTGAGAAAGAAAATCTGATATGCAATGGCATAAAGGAAAAATGGAAAAGAAAAAAAATATCGAATAAGCCAAAAGCAACAAAAAACGAAAGAAATATGAAAAAAGAGAAAGAAGAAATATTATATATTTACCTTCCCACGAGGTCAGGATTAGACACTAGATCTGTTTTTAATGTGGGGTATTTTCAGCTCCCTAGAAAGGGGCATTCTGGATTGGAACAAAAATAAAAATGTCTTCAGTCGAGGAATACTTATCTTTCACTAACCTCGGACAGAAAGGATGAAGTGCAGTATGGAAACAAATACTACACTTTGCTCCTTGACTCTGGATGTTTTTCATTATCAATATTATCTGTTACAAACCCAGTAGTAAGAATTACGCCTAACTTCACACGATACTAACTAAAAATAACATAAAAAAATATTTGCAACAATTAGTCAATGTCTATGTTATTCATACAAAAAACTTCATAAACCCGACTTTACACTTTGGGTTTCTTTTTAAAATATAATAATATTTCCCCCTATTTAAACAAAGCGACAAAATTATTCCGAACAAAAAAAACGTTTCTGTTAACAAATCCCTAATTATATAAAAGTCGACAGAGAGTCCAATAATATCAAAATATTCCTGAACAATGATATTAAACATAGATTACTCCGCAGCCCCACCCCAAAAATTTAACACAAAAAACAATGTATCTATGCACGTGGTGATTTCGTTCTTTAAAAACACAATTTTTTAACTTTTGTTCACCCCAAGAAAGGCATATTGCCACTGAGACGAAAGGGGCTACTGCGATTGAGGCCACAATTATAGGGGGCAGCCTAAGTGAAGAGTTGAACAGCGAAGTGTTTGTTCATATTACATTTAAATCTCTGCATATATATATATATATATATATATATATATATATATATATATATATATATATATATATATATATATATATATATATTAGAGTTGCATTCCAATGACCATAGGAAAAATCAATCCATAGCCATAACTTTCATCTGTTCGTTCAATTTCTTCATTTTAATATTTTATTTTTTTGCAAATTTATACTTCTTTATTTGGCGAGATTTGACCTCCTTAAGTTCTTGATTATATGATATGTCCAGACATCTTTGGATGCAAATTTTGTCATCAGTCAGTGATATGCTTTCCAGGAAGGGGGGTGAGCTCGCTTAAGATGTTTGTTTGTAAATGATGTTTCTTCCTCCGGCTGTTGTGGATTCTATCTCGGACGATCTCATGCCCTAATCATCTTGTGATCCTTTGTGTTCTCCTGGAACTGACTGGTAATTTCAACGTTAAGCCTAGTGGAACTAGCTTCAGATCATGGCATCTGTATAGGAATGTAAGGTGTTTACTCATTCTTGCCAGTTTTTGGTATAGCTTTTCGAGTTGTTTCCATTTTCGTATTATTTCGTATTATTACTGATTTAATATTATGTTTCTGATTTTTTCGTATTATTTCGTATTATTACTGATTTAATATTATGTTTCTGATTTCTTTTTTAGGATTAAATAAACGGTTCCATTCGAGATTCCGTACAGATTATCCAGTTCGACAGAAATATTCCCGAGTTCGAAAAAAATACACCCGAAGAAGGCTGGAGGTTACAGCGGCCGTAACGTTGTGAGGATAACACTCAAGATCAAAAAAGTAGTCCGAATAATCCAAATTATGCATAATTAATTTAGGATAACTTAAATAAAATGAAATTTGATTTTAAACTCAATCTTACATTTTATATAAAAATAATAATTAAAACTATACTAATAATAACGATCATTAATTATAAAAATACTTTTAATAACAATTATATTCAGTATGAATAACAGCAACAAGTTTAATATACGCCCGTGAATTGGACAAAAAATATCCATAGCTGCTAATATATAATTTCATTTTATATTGAATTTCTTTCCTTTATAGTAGTAACCATGGAGCCTTTAATATTAAAATAATAATAATAATTTAAGCTTATAGGGTTTGAAGAATTAAACTATAATCTTAACTTAGACATTCTTGTTACTAATATGTGTTCTTGAAGTTAAGTCTAATATAACTCTAGAAAAAATAATCTATAACTTCTATGACTTAGTTTAGATTCCCCATGTATAAAATGAAGATTTTCTAAACTACAGGATAACTATACAAATACTACTACTACTACTACTACTAATAATAATAATAATAATAATAATAATAATAATAATACTAATAATAATAATAATAATAATACATATATTTGTAACAATTTAATATAAATTCAACTTACCATGAAAAACACCATATATACCTATTAATTAGGAAGTTTAAATAAAATAACCTTAGCTACTACTCCTTAATTTAAACGATTTGAAAAAATGAAATGCAATTGTAATTAAAATTATTATTTTCTCTAATATTTATTCTTAAATCGTCAAATCTAATTAACATCTAAAAATATCCATAATATAAAGCTTGTAGAAATAAGTTTGATCCTGAATTGGCCATGAATTAAAATGCAGGCCGTAAGAGAAATGCAGTTAGCTCCTTTAAGATAATTTTTTACTAAATGCCGCTATATTGGATTTAGCAGCATGGGTTTTTCACTTGGAAATTATTTTTACATTATGCAAGTATTCGCTTTTTAAAATGAATGTAACTGTTGTGGACCTGTAAGGGATCCGAAATGAAATACACGAATTCGGGATTAAATCAAACAAAGTATGTCGAAGAAAGTATAAATACAGCATAAAAAGAGAGTGGTTGAACGTCTGTCTGACTGTCAGTATTAGACTGGGGTTGTTCCAGGCATTTAATTCCCTCCCACCGCAAGAATATGTGACACAAGGTCGGCCAGTGGGGGAAGAGTCAAGCAAAAATAGTCGTCATTCCCCGGTCAGGGCGACTCAGGCAGCAAGCAATAAACTTACTTTTCCCCAAAGAGGTATTACCCCATCCAGACGTCTTCAATAAACCGAGGTTAATGAGAGACTGAAAAGGATGGGGCGAGGCCCAGGTATTTAATCGCTTCCCACAAAGCAATATGTGACACAACGTCGGAAAGTGGGGAGATCAAGCCAGCCAGCGCCCCTAAAGGAGGAGCACTCTGGCCTATCAAAAATAGCCTAGGCAACCCCGTCGGCATTCCCCGGTAAGGGCGCCTCAGGCAGCAAGCAATAAACTTAACCCTCCCCAAAGAGGGAAGGCAAGGCCTGGAAGGGTTCACCTCCTAGGAAAACCCAGGGCAATATACCTCAGCCCGGCAGATAAAATGCCAACTAAATGGCCCAGTTCCTGCCGGACTGATTGTCGAGAACGAATCCTCAACTGGTATTACCCCATCCCGACGTCCTCAATCGACCGAGGTTAATGAGAGACTGAACAGGATGGGGCGAGAGCCCAGGTATTTAATCGCTTCCCACAAAGCAATATGTGACACAACGTCGGAAAGTGGGGAGATCAAGCCAGCCAGCGCCCCTAAAGAAGGTGCACTCTGGCCTATCAAAAATAGCCTGGGCAACCCCGTCGGCATTCCCCGGTAAGGGCGCCTCAGGCAGCAAGCAATAAACTTACCCTTCCCCAAAGAGGGAAGCCAAGGCCTGGGAGGGTGCACCTCCTAGGAAAACCCAGGACAATATACCTCAGCCAGGCAGATAAAAGGCCAACTAAATGGCCCAGTTCCTGTCGGACTGATTGTCGAGAACGAATCCTCGACTGGTATTACCCCATCTCGACGTCTTCAATCAACCGAAGTTAATGAGAGACTGAACAGGATGGGGCGAGAGCCCAGGTATTTAATCGCTTCCCACAAAGCAATATGTGACACAAGGTCGGAAAGTGGGGAGATCAAGCCAGCCAACGCTCCTAAAGAAGGAGCACTCTGGCCTATCAAAAATAGCCTGGGCAACCCCGTCGGCATTCCCCGGTAAGGGCGCCTCAGGCAGCAAGCAATAAACTTACCTCTCCCCAAAGAGGGAAGGCAAGGCCTGGGAGGGTGCACCTCCTAGAAAAACCCAGGACAATATACCTCAGCCCGGCAGATAAAAGGCCAACTAAATGGCCCAGTTCCTGCCGGACTGATTGTCGAGAACGAATCCTCGACTGGTATTACCCCATCCCGACGTCCTCAATCAACCGAAGTTAATGAGAGACTGAACAGGATGGGGCGAGGCCCAGGTATTTAATCGCTTCCCACAAAGCAATATGTGACACAAGGTCGGAAAGTGGGGAGATCAAGCCAGCCAGCGCCCCTAAAGAATGAGCACTTTGGCCTATCAAAAATAGCCTGGGCAACCCCGTCGGCATTCCCCGGTAAGGGCGCCTCAGGCAGCAAGCAATAAACTTACCCCTCCCCAAAGAGGGAAGGCAAGGCCTGGGAGGGTGCACCTCCTAGGAAAACCCAGGACAATATACCTCAGCCCGGCAGATAAAAGGCCACGTAAATGGCCCAGTTCCTGCCGGACTGATTGTCGAGAACGAATCCTCGACTGGTATTAATCCATCCCGACGTCCTCAATGAACCGAAGTTAATGAGAGACTGAACAGGATGGGGTGTGAGCCCAACACCGAGAGGTATGTTCTCCCGGTACTTATAGTTAAGCGGAAGAGTTCATGTTGTCGGTAAGGTAGGTACCATAACACCCCCTCCCAAACATTACCTTCTCAGGAGTCTCAGTATCGTTTTCCTATTTAGATTGTCGCTGTACTGAGGCTGCTTGGGGTATCTGTCGAAAGTGTCGTATATGGTATCCATAACTTCTTTTTCCTAGCTAGTGCTGTCGGTGTCATCCGACAGTCGTTTCCTAATTTGATTTAGATGTTACTTATTAGAGAACAGAGGGCTTTGAATTATGTAAATCATATTTCCAATTCTTTTTTCTATCGCACAAAGTTACCAGAAAGATGTCATTTCTAAACATCTTGAAAAATACTTTTGGCCCTGGGATTATATGTATTTTTGGTACAATAGAGGTTCGTCCTTGTTTGGTTTGTTTGGGCAACAATTTGTCGAAAACGGATGGTATCCTACGCGCAAACATTATTTCTGCAGGAGATTATGAGGATGGTGTGTTAACTTTTGGCGTGATCCAGTCTGTGTGAAAAGAAGTCTTTCAAACTTGTAAATCCGCGATGTTTTACATAGTAATACATGTAAAATAAAAAAAGGAAAACTCAAAACTGTGATTTATGCATTTATCAACGTTTCGTCTTTATTGAAAGACTTCCTCAGGATGAAGAAAGCAATGTAGAAACATCATACAGAATATTAATTTTGATTTGTCAGATAGTAATAGATGTAATACATAGTAATTTTGAACTTTCTTCTTCGACAGGTATTTAGAGGTAAGCATCGCAAAAATCGATTTTTGAGAAGAATTTGCCTCGGTTTAGTTTTGTAGATTTCTTTTAATTTTTGTCAGTAGGTGCTGCCCATTGGCTATACTCAACTTTCGATGAAATGCCGGTCCTTACTAATCTGTTTAATTTCAACTTTATATTTTTCTACCGCGGGGAAAGGCACATTCCTTTTTTTTAAATACTGAATGTTCTCTTTCAGTCCAAATTTTGCTGATATTTTTTTACAGCGATCAGCCAGAAAAAAAAACTTCGGAAAATAGTTTGTTCGATTCCATCTTTAGTTTTTTTTCTGACACAGTCGTCAGATTTTCTATTTTCTGGCAAATAGTTTTGATTGGTAAATCCCATAAACTGAACTGTTGCATCCACTCTGTTCTGAATAAATTGTTTGTGTTTTTTAATACGAACATTTTCAATTTGTTGGTAGTTCCGTTTCTTTAAACGGAACTACCAACACATTGAAAATGTTCGTATTAAAAAACACAGTAACGTTGGTAATAATTTCACCCTTGAATTTAATTATTTTCACCAGTCACCGTTTTTGTTGGTTTTTAGCATGATTGGTTTATCAAACCTTTTCCATGTATGCAGGTTAATTATCGACACGTCTGAACCAGAGTCTAGCTGTAACTTGACATTTTTATTCGGGATTTTTACCTGTATATACTTGTTTATATTTATGCCGTCTTATTCGTTTGTTTTTGTGGGTTAGACCCAACTTTTATTTCATTTATTCGTTCTGCAATGTGAACTCTTGTCCCCTACTTTATTACAAGTTAGACAGGTTTTAAAATGGTATGAGCAATCCATAACCTAATGAAAGGGTCCAAAACGAAAACAGGCTCGACGGTAATTTATCCTGTTTTTTTTTTTAGGTAGCTTGTTTTTGAATGACCATGAAAACCATCTCTCTTTTTTGTTTGACTTGTTTTTGAAGGAGAGTTGAAATGTGATTTCTGGCGTATCTTTCTTATGTGAGCAATTTCCAACTCTTCAATATCTTTAGGATCTTGTTTATCACTTACAAATCTCTGGCAGTCTTCGGTTATTTTCTGTAATGTTAAATTTGGCTCACTTTCTAACTTGTTTAGGACTCTACGTCTTATTTATGCGTCTTTGGCTGATACAAGTCCTTGCACAAATATTAGGCATTTAAAGTTATCCGCGCTAATTTCAGCTGGTTTGAAATCGTTTCAGTGTTTATTAACGATTGACGCAAAAGTTGTGTAGTCTTCGCTGTCTTTTCTGATTAAGTTTATGCACATCATGCTTTTGTTGAACAGGGAACTTTAAGGGCTAAATAATGTTGTTAAAAGTTTAACAGCTTCAAAAAAAGACAAGGCGCTGGTTTTTCGGGGTAAAATATCGTCCACGAATTTGGTATGTTCAGTGGTCCCTAATTTTCAGAGCAGTAGGCGAACTCTTTTAAAGTCTGCCCAATTTCACAATAGGGTTTATTTTTCTGCTTATCGCATAGCTGTTGAAGTTGGGCACTCAGTACTAACTCAGATTTGGATTAAAAGTAACTTGTGCCCAGGGAGTCAAATCGTGCTACCGGCTGAAACGTTATCTTCAATACTGATGATTTTATTAGGATAAAACGCATACGGATATGGATAATATTTTTTTTTTAATTATTATTAAAAATCCTTATATATATATATATATATATATATATATATATATATATATATATATATATATATATATATATATATATATAATAATGGTAATAATCCGGGTGAAAAATATCAACAGGGTGGTAATCCAGAGAATTTTAACCGGGTTTATAAAAAGTGCTCAATATCAAAATAGAGCTTTATATATGATAATTTTATTTACACAGACATGTACAAAATCTGCGACACTGGCATGTCGATGTTATCGATCAACAGTTACTATAAACTGAGATCTCATCAGGCAGAGTTAGAATCAGATCTTAACCTCAGATCATATTTGGAGAGAATGAAGTGGAGGGATAGAGAAAGAGAAGAAGGAAAGAAATTTAACATTTCAAAAATTAAAGCCGTTAAAAAATTAAAAATGAAAAAATCTAAGAAACAAAAACAGAAAACAAAAATCTAAAATATAGAATCTGAAACAAACAGGGCAAATAAATAAATAAATAAATAAAAATATAAGGTGGAAAGAGGAACAAATAATGATGAGGGGAGAGGTGGTGGGAAGGTAGACACATAGAGGAAAAAGAAGGAGAGAGAGAGGGCGTCTGTTGATTCAGATCGAGAGGGAAGGAAGGGTGGTAGACATGCACGAATCAAGTGTCAAAAAAACAGTCGAGTTTATAAATGTATTTTTCCAAGTATACTGTAATATTGTGTATATGTGTGTATGCGCGCGGGCAAACTGGTCAGATGTGTCTGATTGTTGTGGTGGTGGGGCGGTGATCAAATGTGTCGCGATTCTGGGTTTATATTGTCTTTATAATTTGTCTGGAGTTAATTTGCTTACTATGAATAAATAAGTATATTCCTTAAATATAACAGGAATAGTAGTAGTAGTAGTAGTAGTAGTAATAATAATAATAATAATAATAATAATAAGAAGAAGAAGAAGAAGAAGAAGAAGAAGAAGAAGAAGAAAACGAAAAACACAAAATCATATGGGATATGAATGTACAAACAGACAAACCCATAACAGCAAGGAGACCGGATATGATAATAATCAACAAGAAAGAAAAATCCTGCAAAATCGTAGACTTTGCCGTTCCAGCAGCCAACAGAGTGAAGATCAAAGAGACGGAAAAAAGAAGCAAATATACTGAACTTGCCAGAGAATTGAAAGGAATATGGAACATGAAGAAAGTCAGTATAACACCAATAATCATAGGAGCACTAGGAACAGTCCCCAAAAACATGGAGAAAAGACTAGGAGAAATAGGAATCAAAGGGATAACTGAGACCATAAAAATTACAGTAATGATCAAAACAGCTACAATCCTGAGAAATGTCCTCGAATGCGGAAACCAACCCACATAAGCAACGAATTGGAACAAACACATGGAAGCACAAGACAACAGAACCGGGGAAAATACAACCGCACGAGAGAGGCGCAAGCATAGGCTGACGCCACGAAAATTATGGACAGAGGGTCGAGGAGGGAAAGCGCAAACCAGACCTCCACTGGAAGAGCGCGGACAGCTCTGGGACCTTGGGGAGGCTTGTTGCCACTCGGGCCCCAGAGGGGACCAATGGCCCTTACCAGCGGGAAATCGGTGGTAGGTGGCTGTTGCGATACCGCAAGATCATCAGCGGTGATGAACGAAAAGAGGTGGAGCATACTGGAAGTCTGAGGAGACTTGTTGTCACTCAGACTCCAGGGAATACCACAGGTTGTTGGCAGTGGGCGATCACTGACGATGACCAGTGTGATAACTCCTAGTGAGTAAATAATAATAATAATAATAATAATAATGATAGATACCCCTAATAATTGAGGTAAAATAATTAAAATAATAAATGAATGATAATAAAAAAATGATAATAAAAATACTAAAAAAAATATAACTAAAGAATAACTAGAAAATGCCGGCGTTATTAATTATTATTATTATTATTAATAATAATAATAATAATAATAATAATAATAATAATAATAATAATAATAATAATAATAATAATAATAATAATAGATACCCCTAATAATTGAGGTGAAATAATGAAAATAATGATAAATGAAGTATAATAAAAAATACTAAAAAATACTAAAAAATATATAACTAAAAGAATAACTAGAAAATGCCGGCGTTATTAATTAATAATAATAATAATAATAATAATAATAATAATAATAATAATAATAATAATAATAATAATAATAATCATGACAATAATAATGGTAATAATAATGGTAATAATAATAACAATAATCATGATAATAATAATGTTAATAATAATAATAAAAATAGTAATAATAATAGTGGTCAATAATATTTAAGAATTTATAAAAATAATAGTTTAGGAAAGAAATAGAATAATTAAGAAATATTAGGAATCCTAGGAGGTAGTGATCATCATAATGATATTAAATAGTGATAAGATAATGTTTGCCGATATTATGATATGGGTTAATTGTTGCAATAATGCTGATCATATAAAAATAGTGGTTTAACAGACAACAGTAATCAGAGTGTAATCCCAGTAATCTTAACAATAGTAATGATGATAGTGAAAAATATAGAAGTAGTCATAATAATAATAATAATAATAATAATAATAATAATAATAATAATAATAATAATAATGGCAGTGGAAGCAAAAGTAAGGTAACGGTAAAACATGGCAATATCAATATTATTAATAATAATAGTGATACTGTTAATTTCATTGCTGCAAATAACAATAACTATGATAGTAACGTCAGACATGATGTCACCACTGATAACAATAATTATCTTGATAAAAAGTACAGAAATGAAAAAATGAAGAATAAAAAATAAAAAATAATTCAATGTCAAATAGTTAAGTTTAAGATATTAATAATAGTAGTAATAAATAATTGATAATGATAATCTAAAAATAATCTAAAAAATATAATCTAAAAAATAATCTAAGAAATATAGAAATATTAATCAACAAATGGATAAGCATAAAAGGAGGGTATTTAAGAGTAAAGAAAGATACAGAAGATGACAATTAGTGTTAATCGTTGTGGGTATGATAATAATAATAATAATAATAATAATAATAATAATAATAATAATAATAATAATAATAATAATAATAATAATAATAATAATAATAATAACAACAACAATAATAATATCAACCAATACTACCGCTTACAGTACTACTACAAATAATACTACAAACAAAAATGCTACTACTAATAAAAATAATAATAATTAATAAAAGGTATAAGATGATTGTTGTGTTGACAAAATTTTCAGTTGATGAGAGGTGTTTATTTAAAAAAAATTTATATAGTAACAGCTTAAGGAGTTATGAGTGGATTACTAAGAAGGTGTAATCTATTATGCCTACAGTTAATTGATGTTTCTTGTTTTTTGTTTAAAAGTTTGCCCCTATCACTAAATTTAATTATTTCAAGTTTTTCTGTTAGGCAAAGGTAGCAAGGTGAGTTTAGGGAACCACAGGTGCTAGTTCTTCTAATTGTGTTCCAGGTTACTGTTGGTGATAGGTTATTGTTGTATAGTTCCCAGTAATATATAGAAAGTGAGGTTCTTTTTTGATATGTAGGGTTATTAAAAGAACACTTATGTCCAGTATATCTTTCTTTGAAGGTATTACCAGCCATACATATGTAGAATTTTTTCAGGGTTGGGTTTTCTTTAGTAGAGATGGTTGCTTGATATACTGATTGGGTTATTTGGCAATTATGTTGTAATGGGCATTCTTTTTTGTTTGTGCAGTTACAGGCCTTGGTATTTGCTGTTTTCGTTGCGGTAGTTTTTTCATTTAGAATTTTGTTGTTATGTTTTTTATTATCTTTTCTAAATTTTCACCACAGCTATAGCTTAATTTGAGGGTGTTTTTATTAAAGATTTTATGCAGTATATTGTTGGGAGGGAAGTGTAGATTAATTAAGTCTAAGAATCTTTTACCGAGTTTGGTTTTAACCATGTTGTTATATGGGGGTGTGAACCAGATAATTTTTCTACCCCTATTTTTGCGTCTGTTGTTGGGAGGTGTAGGTTTGATGAATTTAATTTGGGTGTTTTTGTATCCACTTTTCTTTAACGCTTTATTGTAAAAGTCCTTATGTTTGTTAAAAATGTCTTCATTAGAGGAGTTATCACTAATTCTTTTTTCGATTGATTTGGGGATGTGTTGAATAATGGTTTTTGGGTGGTTAGAGAGTGAGTGGACATAGATCGGGTTGGCATTGTCTTTAGTATACGGTTCATAAGTTTCTTTATTTAAGTTGAATGTTACGTCTAAAAAATTAACTATTTTAATGTTAGATGTTATTTTTACTTTGAGATCTAATCTTTTCATTTCTCTAAGGATAATTTTTTTACTCTTTCACATTTTTGTCCATTTGAGTTCTTTACTATTAGTAATCCGTCATCCCTATATAGGCCTATATCTTCAATGCTAATATTTTTTCTGAGATTATATAGTATGTAAAGACCCACTAGATCAGTGACTTCTGCTGAGTCCAGGGAACCCATAGAAACATCAAAAGATCCAAATTGATTGCTTTTAGTCCATTGTTCACGTTTACAGATTAGTAATGTATTTCTGCATTTTCTAATTATATTGATTTCATCTACAGAAATATCAGATAGAAGTGTGGCAAAATCGATAACGTTTTCAAAAAGTTCTTTAGATATAGATGGGTAATAATTAATAATATCAAACTGGATGAATGAGCAATCAGTTTTATTTACTATTTTAAGGAACCAGTTTATTGTATCTGCAGTGTTTATCCATTGATTAAGTTTATAAAATGTTTTTATCTGCTTATTTATTCTTTCTAAAAATTCTTTACTAATTTTCCCTATTTCCTGTCTTGTGGGGTTAATAAGTCTAGTGGTTGGTTTAGTTTGGAAGTCAGATTTGTGATCTTTGAGAAGAATATATGCTTCTTTTTCTTTTAGTTTACTTACTCTATCGCTGATCTTAAGTTTATCTGTGATAATTTTACTATCGGTATTGATGTTGTGGACTAAATTAATATTAGATTTTTTGTAGTTTTTTGTGATGTTATTGTCAAGTAATTTGTAGTATTCTTGTGTGGTTAATTTGTAGAAGTTTTGAGTTTTATCAGCTTTAGTTAGTATATATTTTGATCTATTAATTTCCCTAACTATTTTGTCTATTTTCTTTTGAAATGTTTTTTTTGTGGTGAAATGTGATGTCCCTAACAATATTCATTAAATCCATTTCGAACCCGTCAAGCTGTTC
Organism: Sepiola atlantica; assembly: GCA_963556195.1. Taxonomy (NCBI): domain Eukaryota; kingdom Metazoa; phylum Mollusca; class Cephalopoda; order Sepiida; family Sepiolidae; genus Sepiola; species Sepiola atlantica. Next base: position 139,581,480 of record OY744527.1, on the reverse strand, counting down.
AACGTGGGGTGCAGTTCCTTGATTTTTAAATCCATAATAATC
>OY744527.1:139516438-139578938 GCA_963556195.1 Sepiola atlantica | reverse complement strand
TGTACGCAGGGTTACCTCCTAAATAAATGAACGGATCAGTATGAATTAAATTTTGGAATATATATTCTAGGAAAAAATACGGTAAGTAACATTGGCACATTATTCTTTTTGTAAATGTTAACATTTAGAGTGTGCATATAAAATGTTCTAATGAACAGATTATTGTAAATTTTGAAATATATATTCTCGGCAAAGCGGTGAGTAATATCGGCACATTAATATTTTGTAAACTTTACCATTTAAGAATAATTTTAATCTCCTAATAAGAACGGATCATTATGAATTTTGGAATATATATTCTCGGCAACCCGGTGAGTTACAAGGCCACATCATTTTTTTAGTAAACTAATCATTTTGGGGGGCTGTCACCTAAACTTGCAACCGTACCCCCCCCCCCACAATTTATGTTTAAATAAGTTAGATACAAAAAATGTAATAAGGAAAATAATTACTGTACACCCAATTTTGATTTTAAGTAATACATTTTTTTATTAATCAGTGCGCGCGTGTGAGCGTCAATAATATGTATGTGCTTGGTAACACCCTAAACTATTAAACCAATCATTCTGAACTATGGAATATTCATACCCTAAAAAATATTCTTAAGGAATTCTACCATATTTTAGAAAAGAATTCCCCTCCCGGTGGTAGATTAGGGAGCTACTAATAAAAACACTAAAGTGATCATACTCAACATCAATCAACTTATCTTACAATCATTATAGCTTCTAATGATACTAAACTTAATCGGAATACACATAATGGAGCGTCGAATAACAATCAAATCTTTCAAGTAGACCCCTAATGTAATTGTAGACACGTAAAGGAATCATCATTAGAAGGAAAATGTTTATATTCAAATATAACTATATAAATGTAATGTTGTAGAGTGAAATGATACTAGGGCATAATAAGATCCACCGGTTTATAGTTTTAAAGATACGTATAGTAACACTATATTATTTTTTTAAGCAAGGCCAAACGTGGATCATAATGATAACCAAACTTCACTAGTGTGTTAGAGAATTCGAAAAAAATAACGTAACATTCAAATTGAAATGGTCAATAGACCATTTCAATTCGAATGTTACGTTATTTTTTAAATAATTTTTAGATAATGCAAATAAATACACCTCTGGTAAGTTTTTAAAATGTAACCTATACACGCTGAAATCTTACAATATAATAACCTCTAAGGATAACTTAATTAATATTAAACAGGAAATCCTACACATTTGTATGCTCCAGCTAACGATAAAGAGGAAATAATCGCATTTCTATAGTGATATGACTTGGTACGAAACCTGCAATACACCATGTTATTATTATAGAGTTTTACTATCATAATTTTGCGGCATTTTTATTAATCTAAGTATAAATGCAATATTACTCTATTTAGCAACCGGGAAGATAGCTAATCACTTCTGGTTACTTCACTTATCATTAATTCTACTTCCTTGCAGATCTCATATGTAAAGGAGAAACAGCCTATGTCTCGTTTTTTGTGATATCGAATTTTTAATTCTGTTCTGATTATGTCTTAAAAGGGAATTTTATTTTTAATCCATTTTATGAATTACATATTTAATCCGGTTTTTCTTTTCATTTTTTCTTTTTCATATTTCAAAGGAGAGAGGAAGAGATTGTTTCTCACAGTCAAAAATACTCCACGTTTGTCATGCATTTATTCGTGCTTCTGATTTTATGTTAGCTAAATAACATACATTTTATGGTTTGCTGTTTCTTCCAAATTACGGAATTTAAATATTATTTTACCTAATTACACAGTGAAACATATTGTACTCTTTATTAAATGCATTTAAGATTTAAATTTGGAATATCTATTTATGTAAAGTTTATAACAGCCGAGCGTTTTTTTTAAATTGTTCGGTAATTTATAATCCTATAATAATAATGAAAAATAAATAGTTAAAAACTAGAAACGCTGTTTGAATGTAATTCTAGAGGGAGATAAAAAAGAGAAAGACAGAGTGTTTGTGTTCAATTAGGCGTATACACTTAATTGCGTACAATTTAAATTGCGTTTCAAGGTTAATATGCTAAAAAAGGTTATTGTACCGCAAGACAACTAAACCAAATTATTTTTTTTTAATTTCAATCAATTCTGTTTTGTATTAACAGATGAAGAGTGAAATATTCTGTTCATTTCTGTTTCTCGTATACAATAGGAATAAATGTCTCTGTTTACAATTTCTTCAAAATATATCCAAAATTGTTCAACGGCTCGAGTAATAAAGACATATTTAAGAGTGTTTAAAACAACAACGTGACTTTTGACATTTCACATAGAAGTTTGGAAAGAATATCAGCATATTAAATAACTGCAAATTGCTTATAATGTTTAAGGGAAAGAAAACTCACGTCTACATATATATATATATATATATATATATATATATATATATATATATATATATATATATATATATATATATATATACGAATTAAAAAAGAACATCGGAAGACTTAAAACTGAACGTTTCGCTCAACTGTTGCGTGGGTTATTTTCAAGGGCGAAAATGCTAAAAGTTGCAAAGAATGTGTAGATCTGTAATTCGGGAAATTATTTAGAGACGGAATGTATGCAAATATGTACATAAGCAAACATACATACATTTATATAACAAATTTACCCCAAAATAACAACTAACATGTTCGCCCCAAAACTACTAACACGAAGACACGTATTTTATTAAGCATTTTATCCTGGGAATCATCTCCACTACAACCACCCAATCCATGGACACAATTTTACCTTAAAGACATATAAACGCACTAAATAACCTAGCTAACAGCCAGAATATCATTTCTCCCGCACAATAAAGGTGGTGCTGTTGTTATCATGGATACATCTAAATACAGAGAAAGGATATTCCAACTATTACATGACTAAGACATTTATGAAGAGACTAATTCTACCTTTATAAACAAAAAATAGACAAATTTAACAAATCCTATAAGAAACTAATACACAATAATAAAACCGGGTCAGCATACATTGAGTATCACCCCACTATTCAAACTTTATATGGCCTACCCAAAACCCACAAGAGTTATAACCAACTGCGCTCCATAATCTCCCGCATCGGCAGTGCTACCCATAAAATTGCACAGGCCATAACTAAAATACTTACCCCAAGACTAGGTACAATTAGCCCTTTCCCACTTAAAAGACTCCGGAGATCTACTTAATAAAATAAAAAAATCTTAAGCTAACAAATAAAACGATGAACAGCCATGACATAGAATCGTTATATACTAATATCCCCACTAAAAATGTCTTAATTTACTTCTGAAATATCTAAACAAAATAAATATCAGCTTACACTTTTCAGTTAATAACATAATTAATATTATAAATTCATGCATTAACATTACTTATTTTGCTTTCAATAATTTCTTTTATAAGCAGAAATTTGGCCTACCTATGGAGAATCCCCTAAGTGGTGTCCTATTCTGTTTATTTCTAAATTTTCTAGAAAACGGACCCTTCAAATATAGACTACTTAAAATGTGTTATATACTATAGATACATAGATGATATCTTAAGTTTCCTCCCCAACACCAGTAGAATAGAAAACATTGCTGATAAAATAGAATCTACCATGAAATTTACTTTCGGAAAAGAAAACGAAAACTCCATACCTTTAAATTCTATTAATAAACAACAATAATAAATTATATTATAACTTCTACCGTAAATCAACCAATAAGAATGATTATGTTCATTTTTATTCGCACCATGATAATAGAGTAAAACGGGCATCATAATTAGATTTTACCTCAAAGCGTTGAAAAGCTCTTCAGATTCACTCAAATCGCAAGCAAAACAATTCATCAACCAGTCCTATAATAAATAGACATATAGTTGTATCGACAAACTCTATTAACAACCCCATTTACACCAAACTTAATGAACTAGGTATAAATATAGCCCAAATAACTTCATGAACTATTATGGATATAATCAGAAAATCTAAGTTCGACACTACGCCCACAGTCAAAGCTGGAATATATTCCATCCCTTATCTGAATTATGATAGGGTCGATATTGGAGAGACGCGAATTTATGAGCACAAAAGAGCAAGCAAAGTCAACAACACGCTCAAGGCCTTATGTGCTCATTCTATGGAGTATGATCATCGTTTTTACTTTAATAACTCCACCTTAATTAAAACAATACATAAGAAATCCACAGAGCTTATTTGCAAAAGCTTACAACCTGTGGAACACATTACCACGGGACTGCTTTCCTGCTGATTACAACTTGGTCATTTTCAAATCCAATGCCAACAAATTCTTGTCATGGACCGACCCATAAGTAATCAAACACAGTTCATACTCCCATAGTGTTCCTCATCTTTCAGCTGGCAGTCATTTTCGTCACATTAACCCTTATTCTAGAGCAGCTATTCTCCTTAATAAATTGCGACTCTAATAGTAAAAAAAATACAAATTTGCACCACTCTTGACGTTTTTAGGTTGAACAAGCTAAACATAGTTAATGAACATACAGATAGACACGTCACTCGTATTAGTATAGATAGTGAATATGTACGCGAGGAGAAGCTTAAACCTTTTGAGCAAGATTAGGGGACAGTCGTCTGAAATCGTTATCGTCAGCTCCATTAATCCGAACGGCATCATCACTTCCGACAAAATAGAGAATGGGAATAAAAAAGATGTCAAGTGGGATGTACCCAGCTTTTTCTGTTATCTTCATCTCCTTCATCACTTTCCCACCTTTTCCCTCGGTTTCCTTCTCGTACTTCGTCCAATGTTTACCATCTCATGACCCGACCGAATCTGAACGTCGTCTACAGCTAAAAAGACTCGCTCCTCCACCGCCGTTTAGCCGGCCACCGGAAATATTATCCGAAAACTTGCACGACAAAGGCTGCTTCACTTTTCACGGTACTCCTCGATATTCCTGCAAAACGTGTTCTTTTTTTATTTAATCCGTAACACTCTTTAGAACAAGCATAAATAGTTCAGTGCAATTTGCTCATAAACTGAAATGTATTTAATGCTATCAAAGATACCCGTCTTTGCCCGAGAACAGTATATTAAAAGATTAGAGCAATGTTATACCTTATTCCATGCATGGAGTATTGTTACTATATCTGGTTTGGTGCACAATCCACCAGTCTCTCCCTATTGGATAGGGTCCGAAAGAGTCTATAACTTAATAGGTCCCACACTGTCTACCAAGCTCCAACCTTTGTCACATCGCAGCAATGTTGCATCCCTGTGCTTGTCTTACAAGTACTTCAACGGAATGTGCTCCGGCTAACATGCTGCACTTGTGCCCCTTAGACGAAAATATCCTCGAACAAAATCACACCCTTCAATCCAGAGGTCCTCAGATGCTTGAAGGCTTTCTACTCTAATATCTTCTTTTGCTTGACCGCTTTGGAATTCCCTGCCTACTACCCGTTTCCCTGACTGTACAAACAACATGCAGACATTTAAATGTCACGTGAACAAGCATCTTGCTGCACAACTCCCCATTTAGGATGACCATATAAATCTGGCCCCTAATTCACGGTAACCCCTTACGTCTTAGTGACAGTGTACCTTGTTTGGGGTAAATAAAAGTAAAACAAGCAAAAAATGACTTACAAATGACTCACTATTTATCAAGGCTAATAGCCACTCGAGAATAGAGTTAATGAGGTGAATAGATTGTCAGGATGAATATTATGAAAAGATTGAAAATGATGGAATGAAGAAAATCTGATAATTTATGAGGTCAGTTTATTACAAGAGTCTATTGACATTAGATTTGAAGATGACCATGTTGTAGCCTTCAGGGTAGCAATCTTGTGACAACGTGTTCCACAGATGGGCTGTTCATGGAATTCTCGTTTGGTGTTAAGCACGCAAGGGAAAGAAGGAAACTTATTTACTGTGGTGTTAATAAGACGAGTTATTTGAACATTTTATAAAGAGGAACAATATATTCAAGCTTAGTCGAGCACTTTCCGTGGAAATAATGATAGAGTAGAGAAGGACCAGCAACATCCTTTCTGTGGGAAAGGGAATGTAGAGACAGAAGAGATCACCCCCATTAGATTGCGAAGTACTTATTAAAGAATGTCTAACATAAGGCATTTAATTCCATTTTTAACCAATAAATAAACAATATTGATTTCAAATATGTGATGATAAATGCTAGCACTTCCCCAGTCCAATGCATCCGCGGTGTCTGGCGGTTATTTGCAAGATATGTAAGATCATTAATAAGAGTCGGAATTATATACTTATTCATAATTTGCATTCGAGGAAACCCACCTGCTTAACAGGTGGATTATGACCACAGTGTGAGAGAGGGCGATGGCAGTTAAAAGCACGTCTACACACCGAGAGACAGTGAATATGTAAAGTCACTAGTTAAAAATGGAATTTTCAGGGGAAAGAGAAAGATTTAGATATGGAGGGAAAATGGCTGACAAAGAAGAAAATGATAAATAACCGAACATTCCGACAAAAAAACACTTCACGCAATCAAATACATACCGCATTGTTGAAAATTCTCTAAAAATATAGATTACACATATGAGGTAATGGGCTTAAACCATTCTGAATACATTGCATTAAAATCAAAGATAAACGATTTTTCGTTGGCGGACATGCGACCTCAGAGAACCTTTTAAGGAACAAAAATTAATTTGACTCCAACGACAATTTTCAAAGTTTAAGGAACTTTCTTACCAGATTTCTAAGTTTTAGGTCTAATACCAATGACGTAGTTAGCAGACACACACGCAAACAGACATTTATTATATTAGTACAGCTGTGGGACGTGGCCATGGTTTAGTGAATAACGACGCGGACTGACGACCGTGGTGTGTCAAGTTCGAATCCTGTCGATTCCAGATCACCACTTTTATTGTATTAAACCTTAACGTGACTCCTTCTGTAAGTACCTGACCCTAGAAAGAATCAGGGAAACCATTGCCAATGCCAGAATTACGCCGGTCAAAAATGCTGTATCATGTTGATTCATACGAATTTACTGTTGTATCTGAAAGAGTCCATATAGTGACATAATGGGGTAGATCACCATAACATATACGATTGCCTTTAAAACGTTGTCTTTTGATTAATTAGTGGCCATGCTATTATCATCAAAAACCGGTTTTATTCTGACCCTCATCTATTTTAAAAGATGCTCGATATATATGTATCTATATATGTATCTATCTATTCATCCATCTATCTACCGACTTATCTTTCTCTCTCTCTCTCTCTCTCTCTCTCTCTCTCTCTCTCTCTATATATATATATATATATATATATATATATATATATATATATATATATATATATATATGGGTAGATAAAAGGATTAAACAATCCGACGGGATGAAATTAAAAATGGAACAGTGGAAGACCCATAAGCTCAACGTTTCGCCCGATGTGATGTGGGCTTTTTCAAGAGCAGATGAAAAGTGTGCTAAAAATGATAAAAGACGGGAAGGTCATATAATTGGGGAATATATATAGTGGTAGGGTTTGAATGGAGGGAAATATATGCAAATATGTAAAGTGTCAGAAATAAGTGTGGAAAATGTCAGCATATAATTATACATACATATATGTTTTTTATTTTTTTATTGTAGGTTCTACTTTGTTTAATTTGTGAGTAATATGTTCTATTTTAGTAGTTTTACAGAGGAAAATTAGAATGTCGTCAATGTATCTGTAGTATGATACATTTTTGGGTAATTTTTACTTGAAGGTGCCGTTCTCGAGAAATTCCAAAAAATAAACAGGATAGGACACCGCTAAGGGGATTACCCATAAGCAGGCCAAACTTCTGTTTATAAAAGGAATTGTTAAAAGTAAAGTATGTCATGTTAATGCATAAGTTTATAATATTAATTATGTTATTTACTGAGAAAGGAAGGTTGATATTTATTTTGTCGAAGTGTTTTTTTAAGTAAATTAAGATATTTTTTAGTAGGGACATTAGTGTATAATGATTCTATGTCTAGGCTATTCATTGTTGTATTAGTTACGTTAATGTTGTTTATTTTGTTAAGTAGGTCTCCGGAGTTTTTCAGGTGGAAAGGACTGATCGTGCCTAGTAGAGGGGTGAGTATCATTGTGATGGCTCGTGCGATTTTATGAGTGGCACTGTCGATACCTGAAATTATGGGGCGCATAGGGTTATTGTTCTTGTGGGTTTTAGGTAGACCGTATAGAGTTGGAATGGTAGGATGCTAGCCACGTTTTATTATTGTCTATTAATTGTTTGTAAGACTTATTGAATTTATCTATTTCTTTGTAAATGAGGGAAGAATTAGTTACTTCATAAGTGTCTTTATTAGATAGGAGTTGAAACATTTTATCATTATATTTGGATCTATCCATAACAACAACGCCACAACTGTTGGAGAGAATTGAGTCCATGGATTGCGAGGTGGTTGTGAAGATGATTCCCTGTGTAAAACCTTTAGTGAAATCTGTGTCCTCATGTCTGTAGTTACGGGCGACAATGTTAGTCGTTATTTTGGGGTAAATTCCAGTGGCGAATTTGAGTACGAAGCTTAAAACTTCCACTGTTCCATTTTTAATTTTATATATATATATATATATATATATATATATATATATATATATATATATATATATATATATATATATAGCTCTCTCTATCTGTCTATCCATCTAGCTATCTTGCTATCTATATATCTATCTAGCCCCCTTTACTAAGGATGGGCACTCTGAGTGAATTGACAAGCAGTACTACTAGCTTCATTGCGAGTTCCAACACGATTTGTTGTTGTTAGATCATTCTTCGCCGCTTGCTGTGAATACTCGCCGAATTGATATTTACAAAGTTAAATTCTTCCTAAATTCTAGCTGATTTCTGGTGGTCGACCGGTAACTCTCCTGACTTGCGAATCAGTTGCGATTTGTAGTTGGAGTGTGCGCCCGTCGACCGTCGGGAATTGGCTTCCTGCACTGAAGATTGCGTAAGCATGCAACATCGATGTCTGTAGGTAATAAATAATATTTATTTATAAATATTATATATATATATATATATATATATATATATTTATATATATATATATATATATATATATATATATATCCATCAATCTTTCCATTTATATACTAATCTATCCATCTATTCATCTATCTATCTATATGTCTATGTATCCATCTATATATATATATATATATATATATATATATATATATATATATATATATATATATATATATATATATATATATATATATCCATCCGTGTTTTATCTATTTATTTAGTTTATATCAGCCGCACTTAATAAGCAATTTAGATTAATATTTATCAACGTACAAAATTCTTACTTTCTTATGTTTGGCAGGTTATACACGTTTAGTACCTAACCCTATTTAGATTGAACAGCGTAAAAGTGACTGTCTGCGGAGTTGACCGATTTATTGTCCGAGATTCTGCTGAATTCTGCTGAATTGATAAAATTCGTTTGAAAGAGAATGATTATCTCAGATCTTTTTTTTTCTGTCGCTCTTGTGGCTATCGCAACATTTTTTTTCATTGTTATCGTACAGCCATGACGAAGCATATGGCTTGCTGAAACGTAATTGAATTTGCGTAGGTCATTTAAAATTATTATATATATATATATATATCCGTTACACCTCTGTATTGTATTAGCTTCTATAAATTACCTATATTATACACACTAAACAGTGTTTCAATCAAACTACGTTAACCTATTATATATATATATATATATATATATATATATATATATATATATATATATATATATATATAATTAAGAATACCCGTAACAGGACGCGTAAAATGAATTCCTCAGGCAGAATATTTTGCGTCAATTTTATGTCCACTTACAAAGATTAAAATGAAATTAAACTTCATGTCTGCAATACTTATTCTAATTTTGATCAAAATCTATTACAAAATTAGAAAATGCCTCAAATTTAACGCTTAACTTTAAGAAGAAAATTGAAATTCAGATAATGTTGTTTAATTGGTGCTTTATGACTATGGATCAACTTCGATGCAAATCTAATATATTTTAATTTTCAAATGGGAGATTGCACCCATACTATACCCTCTAAACACACTTTAAAATACTATAAAGAAATTGAAATTTCGGTAATATTCACTAATTGATGCGAAATTTTAACAATAAGTCAACATTTTACAAAAATCGCAGATATCTTAACTTTCATATCAAGAAACTAAATAAAACTAAATATAACCCACATTTGGACCCTTATGCCTAGGAACTGTTTTCCAAATTTCATAATCATCAATTTATTAGTTTAGGAGTGAATCATTTAATATAAATATATAAACATATAAACATACCAAACTTTATATATATATATATATATATATATATATATATATATATATATATATATATATATATATATATATATATATATATATATATATATATATATTAGAGAAATCATAGCAGTCTTTGGTGTTGTTAAAAGGTTTGATGTAGTTTTTTCTAATCGTATTATTCTGTGAAGCTTTCAGTAGCGATTTCGTTTCTTCGTTCACATGTTCTTTTAATAGCCATGTTCACGTGTTTTCGTGAGTCTTTATCTCTTGTCATTCTTATGAATCGTCCATATTTCTTTTTCAACTTTTTTTTCTCGTCTTTTTGTTTATCGTTTAGCTTCTCTGTTATTTTTCATTTTTACCTGTGTATTCTGGGTTATGTATTTTCTTCAAATTCTATGTTTTCTGTCTTCCACACAGTCTTCTATACTTACCAGTCCTCTTTCCTTCTTTCCTTTTCACTTGGAGTCGGTCAGTATAATACTCCAAGTGTAGTTCAATGTGTATAATCAGTAGTCTCCTAATTTTTGGTTAAGATGCTTAAGTTCTTCTTTTGTCCAGCCTATGAATAGTACAGAGTATATTATTAGTTATACTGTCCAGGTGTTTATTTATTTTACTAGATTTCTAATATATATATACATATATATATATAGATATTTCTTGAATGTGAGATGATATATATAATTATTTCCACAATCAGACAACGCCGCAGCCCACAACCTATGAAAAGAAACAAACCGGAAGTCCTAGACTCGAGTCTAGGACTTCCGGTTTGTTTATTTTCATAGGTTGTGGGCTGCGGCGTTGTCTGATTGTGGAAATAATTATATATATCATCTCACATTCAAGAAATCTAATATTTATTTGCTCGCTTGGTTAGCTTGTTGGATGGCATCGTCCTAGCGAGTATAAAATCCTACTTGTGAGATATCGGCCTGGGTTCATAGTAGTTGGATGACTACACCCCTTGTTGAAAAGAGTAGGTAAATTCCACAGTCGGTCATCGCCGCGGTTCGCTTAATCTGTGTAAATTAATAGACATTCTTGTATGTGGCGAGGTAGCTCAGTGGCAGAGTACTCGCTTACCATGCAAGTGACTCGGGTTTCGAATCCTGAGTTCGGATGTGTTCTACTGATGAGCCCAAAGGAGGGCGTAACTCGAGTCTAGGACTTCCGGTTTGTTTCTTTTCATAGGTTGTGGGCTGCGGCGTTGTCTGATTGTGGAAATAATTATATATATAGATATATATATATATATTCGTTTATAAAAGTTTTCATTGTTCTTCTCGAGTATTCTTTTCCAATCTTCTTTTTCATGTCTGTTGATTTGATGGTGTCTGCTTCCAGAACTAAAAAATATTTATAGCTATCCTGTTCGCCAAACGCTCCCATCTTTTTTTTGTTTGACAGTTCCAGTTTTCCCCTTTTCATCTCTGGCAGTGCACACTCTTCCATTCCGAATTCAATCTAAATGTTCTGGCTGAAGATTCTACTCGTGCTTATCAGCTTTTCCAGTCTCTTTTTGCTTTTTGAAAATAGCTTCAGATCGTCCGTATCCATGAGGAGGTTTATTCTTTGTTCTGTGTCTGTAAACTTGTATCCGGCATCACATTTCCTAGGTATGTTGTTGACTTATTATTATTATTATTAGTAGTAGTAGTAGTAGTAGTAGTAGTAGTAGTAGTATAGAGAAAAAACAAATGAAAATGGCTAAAGTGCTTCATATAACGTAGTAGTATAGCGAAAAACCAGCAACTGAAAATGGCTAAAAGTGTTTCGGGTTAGCCGACGTTTTGATCAAAATGGTTTGATTTAAGAGGCAGTTTGATGAGATTACATTTTAAAAACCTCGGTGTTGTTTAATAGCGTTCAAATTATTATTAAATTAAGATCGATTATTTTTTTTATTTTCCTCGCTGTTGTTTAATAGCGTTCAAATTATTATTAAATAAAGATCGATTATTTTTTTATTTTCCTCGCTGTTGTTTAATAGCGTTCAAATTATTATTAAATAAAGATCGATTATTTTTTTAATTTTATAACCGTTTTTTATTAGAATCATTTTATATAATTACCACAATCTCTTGGGCCTGGTTGCTTGTAAAAAAGAATGTAGAATCTATCTCTACGCATTTACTGTGATGCATTCTTTTGCGGAATGAAACACAAATATTTCTGCATAGATTATTTTCCATAAGTATATTTTATACACTTTCGTAGTACTACATATTATATATAAGTAAATACTGAAACAAAAATATATACATGATATATTATCCAATAATAAGTATATATATGAAGCAGTCATATATATATATATATATATATATATATATATATATATATATATATATATATATATATATATATATGTGTGTATTCCATGAAAAATGCCAGTATACTGAAATCATATGCTCTTAATAGGGTTAAGATGAAAATTCATATACGCTAAATGTACAAAAGCAAGGAAATTCCCAAATTTTTACACTTTTATTGTCATTAAGGGTATGACTACATATCAACCAAACCATTTCATTATCACTACAGTATAAATCTCTATGCATGAGTGGATGAAGTGTGTGAGGTGCGCTGAAGAAAAATTCCTACCAGTAAAATACATAGCCCTGTTGTGCTCGCATACCCTTAATGACAAGAAAAGTGTAAAAATTTGGAAATTTCCTTGCTTTTGTACATTTAGTGTATATGACCTTTCATCTTAACCTTATTAAGGGCATATAATTTCAGTATATTGGCATTTTTCATGGAATGTCACTACTTTTGTAAAGGCTATGCCTCAATACAATGCCTTCTAATAAAGTGTTTTTGAATTTTCTGGAAAACTAAGGTATATGGTAAACTGAAATTAAAATACCATCAACTAAACCCTAGATCCACTATCTCTGCCAAAAATCAGCTGAATCCATCAAATAGTTGATGAGATACAGGGTGGCACATACACACGTACGTACGTACGTACACACAGATAACATGATTTAATGAGTGAACTTTCTGGATCTGTGGGTTGCCTTGACTAATGATGCTGAAATTCTACACACTTATAGAACCTATCAAATAAAAATGTTGTGCAAAGTTTTAACTAATTTAGTTTATTGGTTTTTGAGTTATGATTGATCAAAAAATGAGATTTCCAGAATAGGCTATTTTTGAAGTCTATTAAGGTATAGAGCGCTCTCGCGCCTCCCTTGATATATATATGTGTGTGTGTGTGTGTGTGTGTGTGTGTGTGTGTGTGTGTGTGTGTGTGTGTGTGTGTGTGTGTGTGTGTGTGTGTGTGTGTGTGTGTGTGTGAAAAAGACATACAGAATAAACAAATTTAAATCGAGAAAAATCATCAAGAAACAAAAGAGTTTACCGGTGAAGATTTTCAATTGATTCGGTAACCGTAAAAAGACATACGGAAAAAGAAGAACGCACAACGAGATGTTATTATCACGTGTTTAACTATTTGAGAAAAGAAAGAATAATAAAACGCGTTCGGGGAGACGTTAAAATGGGAAAAGGAGAGAGAAAGAAAAATAGAAAACAAGGAAAAGAAATAGAAAAATATGGATGAAATGTAGTAAAAAAGAAAAGTTACTTTAACCGAGATCGCAGTTATTTAAGCAGTGGCGTGATATATTGCATTGTTTCAGTGTGGTTTTTGCCAGATGTTTGCTTAAAGAATAAGATCCGAGTCTGAGGTGTATGTTAGATGGTGACGAGAGAAATATTATAGCGCTTTCGATGCACTTGCGACGTGGGAGAAAGTATTCGGTCTTGGGGAGGGTGCAGTTTGTTAAGTCAAAACTGTGCGTAATAAAAGTGTTTCTGTTTATGACTAGTACGTTAGTGAGATTGTTGTGTTTTAGGTCCTGTTTCTTTTCGTAAATGCGGGATTCAATATTTCTGACAGTTTCACCAATATAAAACATCGCACATCCGGCACATTTTATGTTGTAAATGCCGGGTTCAATATTTCTGACAGTTTCACCAATATAAAACATCACACATCCGGCACATTTTATGTTGTAAATGCCGGTTAGGGAAGAGGCGTCCATAGGGAATAATTGTGGACGGGGTTTGGTGTTGAGTAAATCTTTAATTGTTACTGTTTTATGTCATATTTGAATTGTTTTTCTAATGAAACAGATATGGGATTATTGGGGAGAACTATGTAAGATTGATTTTTCTCAGTCATGTCGATGTTATTTGTGCTGGTGATGTTATGAGGAAAAACTTTTGTGGTGTTAGTCTGTTTTTTGTTGTGGATATTAAAGGCTTTGCGTTTTTCGTTTTGAATAAAAAAATTGAGAATATTTTAAAGCTTGATAAGTGTTCTGGATATAAGTTTCTTCATTGCGGAAGTAAGCGTGGCTGCACATTCTAAGAGTTGTGCGGAATGAGCCTTTGATCATTCTGGATTTTATTCTGCTGTTGTAGTCGGAGTAAAAATGTATAAGATCCTTTTTATTCGTTGGTTTCCTAAAGACTTAGAAGTTTAGACCATGTGGGGTGTTGTTCAAAGTGATATCAAGGAAGTTGAGGATTTGATTATTTTCTGATTCGGAGGTGAAGGAAATAGTGTGTTCAATTTTATTAAGTTTGTATCATCGATATATCCAATGAAGTGAAAGTTTTTGGGAAGGATTAGTTTGAAGGGGCCGTTTTCTAAAGATTCCAGGAAAATACAGACAAGGATTCCGCTGAGAGGGGATCCCAATGGTAAACCAAATGTTTGTTTGTATAAGTTGTTGCAAGTAAAATGTCATTGTTGTGTGATTGAATGGCATAATTTAATAATTTTTAAGGCTAGGGAAAAGGAGCTATATTTTGGACTTAATGAGATCAATTTTGAAAAATCTACAGGATTGTGCTATAGGTACTAATTTATCTGGTGTGCTGCCGATGTTTGATATGATAGGTCTCATGGGGATGTTAGCTTTATGTGCTTTTGATAGGGCATAAAGTCTTGGAGTTTTAGAATGATGTGCTACGAGTTTAAACCGCCAAACTCTTTCTTACTTCGCGTTTGAAGTAGTGTGGTCTTTGTGTAGATCTTGTTACCATTTTGTAGGAGGTTGATTTTTTGTTGGTATTAATCTGCGTTCATGAAAATCTGCACTTTTTCTAAAGACCTTCGTTGATCCGAACGAAACCGTTCAAATCTCTCAAGAAACAGTGTATTAATTTTTTTTCTGTTTGTCATTTTCACACATCTTGTCCGTTACGGTATTTCATTTTATGATACATCGTGCATTTTATCATCGTATGAAACCAGTAACAAAATTTTAAAATGCTTAACGTAATACAATATAAATTGTTAACGTATTTCCTGGAACAGTGTGAGAACGTTCTTCTGGCGTCTTGCTGACTTCACGTGCCCGTTTCCCGGATATCTTTTTAAATTATCTTTCTTTTCTCCCACTTTTTTGTTCATTTACTTTTTTCACCTGATGATGATTCGACGAAGAATCTAAAACGTTCGTGATACATGCCGAACATACATTATTTTTTATAGAAAAAAGATCATTAGAAAAATTAAAAAATATAATTAAGCAGAAGATTGCTGTTATTTCTAACCCTGTTTACTTAAATAAAAAATGCTGCCTAAATACACACACAATAAATATATATATATATATATATATATATATATATATATATATGTGTGTGTGTGTGTGTGTGTGTGTGTGTGTGTGTGTAGAAAACGTGAGAGTGAGAGAGGGATGTTGAGATAACTAGAGCCTGGTAGAGAAATAGAGAGACATAAATGTACAGAGAGAGAGAGAGAGAGAGAGAGAGGAGAGGGAGGAATGATTAGCCGACAGCACTATTCTCTCTTCGCGGTATACCCGTCTCATTTTAAGAAACCTATAGTAGTGTGCTTTTCAACACACCAAACTTAGTACACCAGTCATCAGTGAAATGATTTCAATTCTTTATTCATTTTAAGAAACCTATAGTTGTGTGCTTTTCAACACACCAAACTTAGTACACCAGTCATCAGTGAAATGATTTCAATTCTTTATTCATTTTAAGAAACCTATAGTAGTGTGCTTTTCAACACACCAAACTTAGTACACCAGTCATCAGTAAAATTATTTCAATTCTTTATTCATTTTAAGAAACCTATAGTAGTGTGCTTTTCAACACACCAAACTTAGTACACTAGTCATCAGTGAAATGATTTCAATTCTTTATTCATTTTAAGAAACCTATAGTAGTGTGCTTTTCAACACACCAAACTTAGTACACCAGTCATCAGTGAAATGATTTCAATTCTTTATTCATTTTAAGAAACCTATAGTAGTGTGCTTTTCAACACACCAAACTTAGTACACCAGTCATCAGTGAAATGATTTCAATTCTTTATTCATTTTAAGAAACCTATAGTAGTGTGCTTTTCAACACACCAAACTTAGTACACCAGTCATCAGTGAAATGATTTCAATTCTTTATTCATTTTAAGAAACCTATAGTTGTGTGCTTTTCAACACACAAAACTTAGTACACCAGTCATCAGTGAAATGATTTCAATTCTTTATTCATTTTAAGAAACCTATAGTAGTGTGCTTTTCAACACACCAAACTTAGTACACCAGTCATCAGTGAAATGATTTCAATTCTTTATTCATTTTAAGAAACCTATAGTAGCGTGCTTTTCAACACACCAAACTTAGTACACCAGTCATCAGTGAAATGATTTCAATTCTTTATTCATTTCAAGAAACCTATAGTAGTGTGCTTTTCAACACACCAAACTTAGTACACCAGTCATCAGTGAAATGATTTTAATTCTTTATTCATTTTAATAAACCTATAGTAGTGTGCTTTTAAACACACCAAACTTAGTACACCAGTCATCAGTGAAATAATTTCAATTCTTTATTCATTTCAAGAAACCTATAGTAGTGTGCTTTTCAACACACCAAACTTAGTACACCAGTCATCAGTGAAATGATTTCAATTCTTTATTCATTTTAAGAAACCTATAGTAGTGTGCTTTTCAACACACCAAACTTAGTACACCAGTCATCAGTGAAATGATTTCAATTCTTTATTCATTTTAAGAAACCTATAGTAGTGTGCTTTTCAACACACCTAACTTAGTACACCAGTCATCAGTGAAATGATTTCAATTCTTTATTCATTTTAAGAAACCTATAGTAGTGTGCTTTTAAACACACCAAACTTAGTACACCAGTCATCAGTGAAATAATTTCAATTCTTTATTCATTTTAAGAAACCTATAGTAGTGTGCTTTTAAACACACCAAACTTAGTACACCAGTCATCAGTGAAATGATTTCAATTCTTTATTCATTTTAAGAAACCTATAGTAGTGTGCTTTTCAACACACCTAACTTAGTACACCAGTCATCAGTGAAATGATTTCAATTCTTTATTCATTTTAAGAAACCTATAGTAGTGTGCTTTTCAACACACCTAACTTAGTACACCAGTCATCAGTGAAATAATTTCAATTCTTTATTCATTTTAAGAAACCTATAGTAGTGTGCTTTTAAACACACCAAACTTAGTACACCAGTCATCAGTGAAATGATTTCAATTCTTTATTCATTTTAAGAAACCTATAGTAGTGTGCTTTTCAACACACCAAACTTAGTACACCAGTCATCAGTGAAATAATTTCAATTCTTTATTCATTTTAAGAAACCTATAGTAGTGTGCTTTTCAACACACCAAACTTAGTACACCAGTCATCAGTGAAATGATTTCAATTCTTTATTCATTTTAAGAAACCTATAGTAGTGTGCTTTTCAACACACCTAACTTAGTACACCAGTCATCAGTGAAATGATTTCAATTCTTTATTCATTTTAAGAAACCTATAGTAGTGTGCTTTTCAACACACCAAACTTAGTACACCAGTCATCAGTGAAATGATTTCAATTCTTTATTCATTTTAAGAAACCTATAGTAGTGTGCTTTTAAACACACCAAACTTAGTACACCAGTCATCAGTGAAATAATTTCAATTCTTTATTCATTTTAAGAAACCTATAGTAGTGTGCTTTTCAACACACCAAACTTAGTACACCAGTCATCAGTGAAATGATTTCAATTCTTTATTCATTTTAAGAAACCTATAGTTGTGTGCTTTTCAACACACCAAACTTAGTACACCAGTCATCAGTGAAATGATTTCAATTCTTTATTCATTTTCAGAAACCTATAGTAGTGTGCTTTTCAACACACCAAACTTAGTACACCAGTCATCAGTGAAATGAATTCAATTCTTTATTCATTTTAAGAAACCTATAGTAGTGTGCTTTTCAACACACCAAACTAGTACACCAGTCATCTGTGAAATGATTGTAATTCTTTATTCATTTTAAGAAACCTATAGTAGTGTGCTTTTCAACACACCAAACTTAGTACATAAGTCATCAGTGAAATGATTTCAATTCTTTATTCATTTTAAGAAACCTATAGTAGTGTGCTTTTCAACACCCCAAACTTCGTACACCAGTCATCAGTGAAATGATTTCAATTCTTTATTCATTTTAAGAAACCTATAGTAGTGTGCTTTTCAACACACCAAACTTAGTACACCAGTCATCAGTGAAATGATTGCAATTCTTTATTCATTTTAAGAAACCTATAGTAGTTTGCTTTTCAACACACCAAACTTAGTACAGCAGTCATCAGTGAAATTATTTCAATTCTTTATTCATTTTAAGAAACCTATAGTAGTGTGCTTTTCAACACCCCAAACTTAGTACACCAGTCATCAGTGAAATGATTTCAATTCTTTATTCATTTTAAGAAACTTATAGTAGTTTGCTTTTCAACACACCAAACTTAGTACACCAGTCATCAGTGAAATGATTTCAATTCTTTATTCATTTTAAGAAACCTATAGTAGTGTACTTTTCAACACACCAAACTTAGTACACCAGTCATTAGTGAAATGATTTCAATTCTTTATTCATTTGTTGCCCTAAATGTACGTCCATGTAGCAGATTTATCACCGTTCGTAAATATCCAGTCACATTTCCGGGTAAACAAAGCTGGAACTTTCACCGCTGCATGGAATCATTTCTTTGTAAACAAGAGACTTTTTAAAAAATATTTTAACCAAACAAACTAACCTTTACTTTTGATAGTGAATAACATATGTGACTATAAACTGAAATATATATACGAGCAAATAGATCTGCCTTCGTATGGAATATTGAATACTTCCTATAAAATACCTATTTCTATTAAATTTCATTTAATTTGTAAAAAAGAGCATTTGTTCCGATAGAATTAATTCAATAAATTCAAGTAATCGTATGTATACAGTAAAGATAGAATGTGCACTAATTCCTTGATTGGAATAGCTTTAAATTAAATGGAATAGATAAAAAAAATTGTCCGTGTTTTGAAAAACAAAGATTTGATTTTTTTATTACTAACGTTCACTCCAAACAAGGCACAATGCCACTGAGGCATAAAAGGCCATTGTGAATTAGGGGAATCCTATATAGCGATTTTTGAAGAGAGACGCTTGTTCACATCACATTTAAATATCTGTATATTAGTACGGTCAGGGAAACAGGAAACAGGAAGGCAATTCCAATGGATAGAAGTACGGGGAAAGAAGCTATTAGAGTAGAAAGCTCTCCGGCATTTTAGAACTTCAACAGTGAAGAGGTGGGACCTTGCTGACTGACGGGTTGATCGGGGGTATTTACGTAGAGGGGGCACCAGTGTACTGCATTCGTTGGAGCACATTCCATTGAAGTACTTATAAAACAAGCACAGGGATGCAACATTGCGGCAATAGGACAGAAGCTGGAGCATGCTTTATAGTGATGGGCCGATTAGATTATGAACTCTATTTTTTTACCTTGTCCAAGAAGGAGAGGCTAGCGTTTGGTGCACAAGTCTAGACGTGACAACAATACTCCATGCATGGGTAAATGGTAGCTTTGTAGTGATTTAGGATACTGACCGATGTGATCAGTTTTCTAGGTCAGAAGAGGTAGCCAACTTTTTTACAGCAGCCTTAGCAATGTATTCTGTGTATTTGTTCCAATTCATTTTATCTGTGAATGTTAGCCCTCAGGTAAGGTGCTATTAGTCATGGAAATCGGTGGATTAAGGACAGGAGCTTTGTCTTAGTAGCATTAAATGTTACAATCCACTTATGTCTCCATTCCATCACATACCGGAGGAAATTTTCTAAGGATTCAGCCATTCCTTTTGATATGCGTGTGTTCGTTTTTCCTACATGTCTGGTATAGAGTATAGTTTCATCAACAAATATACGACTCTGAGATACGGTTTTATCAGGTCGTTAATAAAGATCAGGAATAATAACAGTCCAAGGATTGACCCATTAATGTTGTTAGGATATACGACCATTAATGACATGTTGTTTAGATATACGACCATTAATGACATGTTGTTTAGATATACGACATTAATGACATGTTGTTTAGATATACGACCATTAATGACATGTTGTTTAGATATACGACCATTAATGACATGTTGTTTAGATATACGACCATTAATGACATGTTGTTTAGATATACAACCATTAATGACATGTTGTTTAGATATACGACCATTAATTCCATGTTGTTTAGATATACGACAATTAATGACATGTTTAGATATACGACATTAATGACATGTTGTTTAGATATACGACCATTAATGACATGTTGTTTAGATATACGACCATTAATGACATGTTGTTTAGATATACGACCATTAATGACATGTTGTTTAGATATACGACCATTAATGACATGTTGTTTAGATATACGACCATTAATGACAACCTGGATCTTTCTTTTGTCTAACAAAGATCTGATTATACTTAATATTAATCCATATAACTTCATTTTCATGAGAAGAACATCATGCCAAACCCTGTCAAAAGCCTTGAATATATCAAACGCTACCGCACTGGCTTTACTAGCTTCATCCAATTTATTATATATGCGTTCCTAGGATATGAGCAGTAGACCGAGCTCGCATAAATTCATACAGTTGGCTAGAAAGAAGTGTAGCTTTAATGAGGTGGTGGACTATTGCTAGATTGATTGGTGATTCAAAGACTTTAGTGACGAGTGGGAGCAAACTGATGGAGCGATAATTTTCCGGGTCGGTTCTTTCATCTGAATTTTTGAACACTGGTACTACAGGGGCAATTTTCCAACTATCTGTTCGGCAAGGCATTTGTTGTAGAGTTTGGAGAGGGCAGGGGCCAGTTCAACGGAGCATTTCTTTAAGACTATCGTAGGGATAAGATTAGGCCCACATGCTTTAGATTTGTCAAGACTTTTTATGATATCTCGGACTTGGGAAGGGGTGATGATCAGCTCATCAAGTGAGGCTTTAGTCAGCAGTGGAAGGTTTGGGAGGGTGTGATTTTTAGAGTCCAAGGTAGAGTTCAAGGCTAACCATTGGGTAAGCAGTCAGCCTTATCAGATGCCGTGCAGGCGACCTTATGGTTGTTTGATTACGGGGGAATTGTTGAGTTTTCTACTATTAACCACACTATTATTAGATTTTCCTGAAATCACGAGTTCCTAATTTCTGTGACTTAATGCGTTTACTGGTCATTATAGTATATATTATCTTAGCTGCAGCTATTTCAGTCTTGCATTGATTTCTAGTTTCTATAAATGTTTGCCTATTTGCATCAGATATATGACGGTTATATTGGCGGAATGCTTTTTCATCGCTTTTAATATTTAGTCCTGATCAATATTTTATTTAGATATTCATACACACACGAAATCACTGCCACCCACGTAGACTGGCAATATATTTTAAAACACATACATTCGTCACAAAGTTATTATTTCATATACCAATCTTGCATTTATATATTAAATACTCGAAACTTTTAAACAAAACAACGGACGCTCCTCTACTTACACTTTTTCTTGGACTCGCTTGGCTTGGATAATCTAAATAATGACCTTTTACATTGGCATGATGTCGTTGTTTGGTATTCTCGCTTATCAGAATAAAGAATGAAGACATTTTCGTTTATCGTACACTTTGTGTCTGGGCGGTAAATCGTGCTTTCTATTATTAGCTTTCCGTTTGTTAATCTCGAATAGTAGACAGCATTTCACCTGTTCTTGTAAACAGCAAGGAGACTGACTCATAAACGGAGAATATTCGGTTATGTCCGTCGTATAGTAGGCAAGCATCGCAACATACTCGCCCAGTAGGCCAACCGAAACATATGTAGGAATGACTGATGGTAAATTCAAGCAGATACTCGTTCCGAAATCGAGAAAGGCGTTCGGCTACAGTTCTAGTACTCGGCTCTGCAGCTTGGAAAAGCCAGTAGCCTATTTAGCATAATTTTGAGGATTTGTAAGTTTCAGCCCAAATTCATACCAGATCCTAATAAATGTAATCAATGTCCGATGGTGAAGTTGAGCATCTTATAAACAACTTCGCTCCAATAAAGAATTATTTACATAAAAGAGCGGAATTCTTCAAATTATGTCCTTAGAGAAAAGAATAATTCATCAACCCGATGACCAAATCGAGAGATACGGTTGGGTGCTTAAAAAGTTTTTGAACTGACTAATTCCTACAGGCGTCTGCCAGTATTACGTAGGAGTCTGCAGTCAACAAGAAGTCAACTTTGAGTCACCTTCATCCAATTAATAGCCCACATATTTCTCTATTAAATAGAGACACCTTCTAATTCAATGCAGACATCTGTTTTTCTAATACACAATCCTAGGCCTTATTTGCAATTTTACCCATGCATTTCTCATTGCATATACATACATACTAATAACACTTGCTTTAACAGCGTCTCCACACATCTAGTTGTTGGCGACCATGATCAGTCTACTTGCGCATTGCATACTATCATACCAATACCTAGTCTTAAATTCTCTATGCCAACTCTAAAAGTAAACAAACACTTAAATGTTGTTAGCTTCATTCATGCAATTAAACTTACACTAAAATTCCCCCTAACCAATTTTCTGCTAACCCTGGTCCCCCAATAGGTATATCTACACATACCCAGGATACACAATCCTGCTGTACCCCTAGTTTATTATTTAAGGGTTTAAATTTAAATTTGTGTTGTGATTTGAATTATATTTGAAGTTAAGTTTTGATTTTAATAAATTTAGTCCTTTTGTACTAAGGAGACAATTCTAGAAAGTCTTGTAGAGAGTTACTATACATATTCTAGTTCTGCCGAAGTTGGATATTTATCGACACGTTTTTTTATTATTTTACTTTATTTTTGATTATTGATTTAAATGGACCTATAATTTTCCAAATAGTATCCATAAAATAACACTGAGGATCAACAAAAAATGTATTAATGACATGATTCTGGTATAATTTAGTCTAATTCTAGAGTAAATATGTGTGAAAAATCTGAATATGACAACAATTAAGCTGTGTCGGGTCTAGCTTTTGAGAACCAGCAAAGCCAATACTTATGACCGATACTTATGACCGATAGTTATGACCGATAGTTATGACCGATAGTTATGTGGCTCAGATTACTTCATCCAATTGTATCCATTATATTTAGTTGTTAACTAAATGATTCTTTCTGATTTTGTATTAGATCACAGAATTATAACTACACTAAAATATTCTTGGATAATTCACAGCAAGTTTGACTAGTTGGAAAAGTTTAACGCCGGAAGTGGGCAAATGGCTCAGATCGATTTTACGAAATTTGTGAACGTTTCACGCCAGAAAGCATAACGACACACCAGTTCAAGTAAACTACAAATATTAATTACATTACCCATGTAGTACATGAAATAGATGCCTCGTGTATAAATCACATAAGTGAATAGAAAAAGGGGAAACTGAACTCTGGTTTTCCATATGCCGTAGCAATATTGTGTCGAGTAACGAAACTTACTGGAACCTTTTGTCCGAATTTCATTCCCTCGTCATCGTGATAAACAACGTTCCGCATTTTTTCAAAATGGAAAATTGTAATATTCTTAACCATTCTTCCCACTGGATAAACTCGTCCGTCAGACTTTCCTTCGTTTCTACTATAAATGCTTCGTCACTTTAACTTTATTTTTGCTGTAGCTTTCTTTTGTGAATAAAACGTTTACAAAAGTATACGGATCTCTTATTCTTTTCTTCACTACACTACAATTTTATTCACAAAAGAAATTGGCAGAGTACTTCGTCCTGAACGATTTGACACCGAGTCTAAAGCCTGTAATGCAAAAAAAAATACAAACATTGGAAACTTGCGTTTATAAATTACCTACGTACGGTAAATGGCACTGAAGAAACTGGAAGCAGCAAGTCACGTCCCCACACAATTGCTGACGGTAAATTCATAAGAATAGAGACTGCAAAATTGTTGGAGGAAAATATAATAGAACCATCAATTTCACCTTGGCGAGCGCAGGTTCTAGTAACATCAAATACATATGGATAAAAAGAATGGTGATTGATTACAGCGACACAATCAAGAGATTTACGGAATTAGACGTTTATCCTATACCGAATATATCTAAAATAGTCGAGGAAATAGGTCGGTATAATATGTGTACTACTATTGATCTTAAATCAGCATACCATCAAATCCTCATCAGTAAGGAGGATCGTAAATTTACTGCCTTCGAGGTAGATGGCGAGTTATACCAGTTTACTCGCCTGCCATTCCGTGTTACTAATGGAGTAAGCGCCTTCCAAAGCAGCATTGACAGCATTGTCAGCAGAGAGCAATTATTAGATATGTAGATAACGTCTCTTTTCTTAAACATTTTACTCATCTCATAAACCAACAGCCATAGTTTATTTAAAAATAATGGACAAAACCACACATTTTAATATTCTTACGACTATTTGCTTCAAGTCAATCAGCCGAGCACATCATGAAATAAATAATATTATTTCACCTTTTTATTTATATATATATGTTTTATTGTGTATATGTATTGTGCTTATATATATATATATATATATATATATATATATATATATATATATATATATATATATGAAGCAATCCAACAAAAGATATAAGCGTCAACTAATATCTTATAATTAGTGAAACATCCGGATAAAAAACTGAAGCTCAATATACTGGATAGAGCATTAATATTATAATATAAAATGAAGTAATAAAATAAGGTGTCAATCAAATTTTATTAGAATTCAAAGTTCATGCAAAGCATCCTTAAGTCCTTAGCTCATGAGTTTTCAAAGATAATTCTTCTCTTCGAAATTATATATTTTTCGCTCTTCTGGCTAGATGTGATGGGATTCAGTCTTATTTTGCTCAATTCGGATTTAACGGGTTTTCTAATTAAAAAACGAACTTTGATTTAACTCGGGTTGCACCAGTCGGGATTTCGGAACTTTGATTGGACTTTTTGTATTATTTTGATTGATTTATTTATCATTAACATTGAATATGGACACATTTCGCGACTGGATAACTTTGCCGGCCCCTTCAATTTCACGTATTTGGACTGCTGTTTGTATCTTGGAGTAATGTCCTTCCTGATTATGCTTCTCAACTTGTATGACCTGGATGGACTGTATGGATTCAACAAAAGTATGTTTTTTGATTGATATGTTTGATGTTATGTATTTTTATGTATTTGTGTATATAATTTTATATATTTTCAAAGCGTAATTTTATTACCTGTAGTAGTATAACTGCGGTAATGGTCCTCTGAAGAGAAGAATTATCTTTGAAAACTCATGAGCTAAGGACTTAAGGATGCTTTGCATGAACTTTGAATTCTAATAAAATTTGATTGACACCTTATTTTATTACTTCATTTTATATTATAATATTAATGCTCTATCCAGTATATTGAGCTTCAGTTTTTTATCCGGATGTTTCACTATATATATATATATATATATATATATATATATATATATATATATATATATATATATCTGTAGGTATCATATGTTGGACACATCACCTTCCCCACGCTACATTTTGTTCTCGCCCTCTCCATCTTACACTGTCCTATTATGCGACCCTGACCTCAAGGCTAAATTTAAAAGGGTTCAATAAAAATGTCTCATGTCCCCTCCTCCTCCTTCGTTGGTTTAAATTAACACTGACCGCCACCAATGTGTGCTTGTAATGTCTCCCACCATAGCCCATAGCTGATCTTATCCTACACGACTTTTCTTGGCTTATATAACATTAGCTCACTCCCCCTCCCTAATCAGCTTATAACTTCCTGCTCACTCAATTTCCTACCGCCACCATCTATTTGCATCTCGTGATTTATTTTTTCATAAGCTCAGGCCCACCCAGGCTACCACCTTTGTTTCAAACAATTTGTACTTGTGTTCTATTTTATTCAGATAATCATCCCTAGGAAGTCTTGCAATAAAGACGAAACGTTGATGAATAAATAAAAAATATATTTTGATTTTTCCTTTTTGTCAATTTCCATTACGTCGCAACACTATTTCCATTCTTTATCAAATATATATATATATATATATATATATATATATATATATATATATATATATAAAATTACGATAAATAATATTAAATTCTTATCAACAGACATGTGTTTCATCCTTTTTACCGGGAATCATCAGTATGGAGGGTGATTGTTCAGCCAGTCACACGATTCAAAAACATCAGACCCAAGTCAATATTATAACATTTGTCTGAATGCGTAGGACGATGCGGTTACAAAACCAACGATATTGAAGGAAGAACATTAAAATCTATTAATGTCTTAGTAAGAGGACACTCATAAAAGACTGTCAGTACCAATGTTCAATCACTCGTTGGCTGGAAATTACCATTACGTATTAAAATTTGACAGCCCAATTTTATATTTCTCTTAAAGCGCCCGTCTTAGTATTAAAGGGTCTAATGAATATTACAATGAATATTATTAAATTCTTATCTATTTTACAGGGAGAGTGGGAAGACCGACGTTGCTCGGCATCGAGTACGACCTGGATCTTTCTTTTAGGTAAGAAAGATCTGATTACATTAAATTTTGGTCCAGTAATATCGTACGAGTTGATTTTCCTGAAAAGACCTTCATGTCACCCTTTGTATAAGGACTTGAAGATATCAAGCGCAACAACTTGGTCTTCACTTAGCTAGTGTGTGGTTTATCTGTTCAAAACAAACCGTTAAGATATCCGCAGTAGAACAAGATGTCTTAAATCAATATTGTTGATCCGAGAGAAGTTTAGCATTTTCAAAATGGTGAACTATGGCTAGATTAATTAATGATTCAAAGATTTTAGCGAAGATTTCTGGGAGATAATTTGAAGGGTAAGTTCTTTCCCCAGAGGTTTTGAAAACTGGTAACACAGAGGTAATTTTCCACCTTACTGGAAAGCAAGAGTTTGCTGTTGTTATAGAGTTCGAAGGCAACAATGGCCAACTCAGCAGCACATTTCTTTATTGATATAGTAGGGATAAGATCTGGTCCACAGGCTTTGGAGGTGTGGAACTTTTTTATGTAATCCAGGACCTAAGAAGAGGTGATTCGTAGTGGGAAATTCGGAAGTGAGTGGTTCATTTTCAAAAACATTACCAGGTGGCACCTGCATTACTATGTAGGGTAACACAATAAACCTTGGCGGATGGTTGTTTTCTCCGAGTGCATTTGTTATTCAATTATTTTGCAATCATCTATCTCTATGTTATCTTCAGGCAGTGACAAATTAGCACAAGCTGTACCACAATAATTGTGTGTATTGCAATATTTTTGCAGTTGCACCGGATCAAGTTAAAAAAACTTTCTGGCGCTGGTAGCATATCAGTCATTTCTGGTACGATGATACCATTGATCACCTGCCATCCCCAATTGATGGCATTTAGAAAACGAGTTACTATATGTACTTATTAGTATAATGCATAATAACAATTTTGCAGCAGCTCTTGTATATATGTACTTATTAGTGTAATGCATAATAAAAATTGTGCAGCAGCTGTTGTTGGAGGCAAGATATTTAATCGACTGTGATTACGTTTTTATGTATATTTTAGGAAAACCGATGATAACACAATTTGTTGACGTTTTCTTCTGAAATTTTTCAGATGCAATAATCCTTTCTCTTGATGCCTCACACTGACAGAAGATTTAAGCACAATGCTGTAAGTCTTTTTTAATAGCAACTGCTTTGCCTGCATTAAATAAGTATGAAGTTGTGTAACATTAAAGTAAGGCATGAAGACATGGTAAATGTAAGCATATGCTGGGGCCAAGGTCAGATTTCAAATAGTGCATATTTTAACAGCAGTTCAAAAGTGTGGTGCGGGCGTTGGAATTGAGATATTGTCTAGTGATGGTTAGCTTTCGACGATGACCTGAACCTATGATCAGTTCGAGTGATCAACACATCTAGGAAGGACAATTTGGTATTATGTTCATAGTAAACTGCATAAATGGAGTGATGGAGTGGACATGGTCCAGCAATGCTTGAACATTCTCCTGATGAGGCTAGGATATAATCGTGTAATTCACATATCGAAGCCAATTGATAAATTTAATGATGTGGATCTTTCTGCCATCTCTTCAAAGTATTCCATGTATACATTGACATAAAAGTGTGAGTAATGATGATGTAATAGCTAGACCTTTTTCCTGCCGATGTATGTCAGATCCCATCCCGAAGTTAGATTGTTTCTACACAGAGTATCTACTGAAATGAAGATGTGTTGCCCCAGTGAAGGCTTTGAAGCTAACTTATCCCGTATGGCAACCAGAGTCTCATCAGTGGGTATGTTTGTGAACATACTACGTTTAATGTCACCATCTGCTTGTAGTAAATAAGAGCCTTATTGACACTTTCAACGTAGTCGGCGGAGTTCTTGATATACGACAGGAACTTACCTGTGAGTGGGGTTGTTATATCTATCAGATAATATAAAAATATGTTCAATTAAACCCAAAAAATAAAAATCAGCAAGGGAAATAACTTATTTTTTAATTATAAAAAATAATTGTCTCTCCATTTCAAATACAATAAATTTTACTGACTTATTGTCGAATTTCCTCTGATGATAAAAGACATATCTTTGAAAATCCATGGATTAAGTGAAGGAAAGTTTTTTATATTACCTTTTGTTTAAACAATTGATGGTTTTATAAATATTGCATGTCATCTAACTTTTATTCTCATCACTTATTTACTTACACTATTGCGTTATCTCGTATATCTAATTTTTTACTATTCGAAATTTGGATTTAATTTATCTTTATTTTCATATATATATATATATATATATATATATATATATATATATGCTTGAAGAAGAAAAAGAAGAAGAAGAAGAAGAAGAAGGACGACGACGACAATAATAATAATAATAATAATAATAATAATAATAATAATAATAATAATAATAATAATAATAATAATAATAATAATAATAATAATAATAATAATAATAATAATAATAATAATAATAATAATAATAATAATAATAATAATAATAATAATAATAATAATAATAATAATATATGTTATACCCAAACTATATTACCTAGGGTGCTTAGCTAAGTATATTACATTTTCATCAAAGGAGTATACAATTATAACATTATTTTGTGCTTTGCGTTCGCGCCTGACATTTATGAAAAGGAAATTAATGTTTAATTTCATTTTATTGTAACTTAAATACTAAAGAATATGAATTTTAATATGAGGATAGGTATAGGACATCAGAGATGTCCTCGCTGACCCCCGTTGGGAAAAACGAGTGTAAACTTACCGAAGATTATTTAGATTAAGGTAGTTTTACCTACACGCTTTACGACTAATAACTATTGAGTACATCATTGGGCCCCACCAAAAAATTGGATCTGGTACATTGTAAAAATAAAAAAATAACACGCTGTATGGTGTTATAAGTTCCTCATCAAATACTAGACACTACTGGGTCATCCTGCTTGTTTTACATATGTATATGTATATATATATATATATATATATATATATATATATATATATATATATATATATATATATATATCTGTGTGTGTATATATATGTATATATATGTATATATATGTATATATGTGTATATATACATATATGTGTGTATATGTATACATATATGTATATGTATATATATATGTATATAGAATAGAGAAAGAAAAAATTCACATACACATTGCAACTGTCAGCATTTATAATTTATTTCGACTTCCTAGTCTATTTAGAATGCTAACAGGACAGCTACATATTAGAAATTATATTTCCAATATGTAGCTGTCTCGTTAGCATTCTAAAGAGACTAGGAAGTCGAAATAAATTATAAATACTGACAGTTGCAATGTGTATGTGAATTTTTTCTTTCTATATTCTATTCTTGCTCTGTTTTCTACATTGAGCTCTCTTACTCGGATTTATTACCAAAATTTTTCACTTTAACACTATATATATATATATATATATATATATATATATATATATATATATATATATATATATATATATATATATTGTAAATATATATATATATTTTAAATATTAAAGTGTTCTTGTACCTACGGACAGTGCAGGGGTGACGGTTGCAGGCGGTTGCAGGATGTTTCAGGCGGTTGCAGGCGGTTGCAAATATTTATAAATAATAATAATAATAATATGTATTAAAAATGTATGTATATATATATACTTATTTTTGCGTAAATGTGTACATTTATGTGTATGCTTGTGAATGTGTGTATGTATCTCTTTTACACACTATTCAAATATTTACACGCTAGTATAAACAACATATGTAGTATTTGATAATGTGTGTGTGCGCGCGCGTGTGTATGAGCCTAATGGTGAAGCCATCGGAATTTATCTCGTTTATCCACTTAACTAAACTTCTTTTATCTTGAGCTATTTGCTGTGTGTCCTTTCTTTCGTATAGAACACCATCGTATATTTTGTTTATTTACGTCGTTTTGCCGAGTTCTTTAAACTCGGCGTCTTAAAATCTCCATATCATTACCTTTCGCCATCCCGTCTCTCTCTCTCTCTCTCTCCTCTCTCTCTCTCTCTCTCTCTCTCTCCTCTTGCTCTCTTCTCCTTTCTAACTCTCTCTCAATTCCTCCTTGAACCCTATATCTGAATTCGTTAATGACAACAAATACTACATAGATGAAACCGCCTTAGAATTTAAAAATTAATACTATAATCACAAAATTAGATTTATATACAAAAGACATAAATATAGTACATTATTATCTATCTATTTGAGGGAGTTTTGGTAAACTAATGGAAAATCTTATGGTGGAATAGATTATCCGTTTCGATTTGTCTAAACAAGAATCTAAAAATTCTACTAAGTAGAGATGCAAAATTACTACAAACTGTAGACATAAACTAAATTTGTCTTTGACTAACTACTAAATAAATATACAATTATTATATTAGTTAGCAAAAATTAACCTAAAAATAATGATCGAACGAGAGCAAGTTACCCCCATGGATTAAATAATGGGTTTCGTTCGAAATTCTTTAAAGATTCCCGAGTTCGACATAAGGATACACGAGTTTGGCAAGACACATCTGAAGAAAGTCGGGCGTTACATCGGTCGAAATGTTGTGAGAATAACATCCAAGATGAGAACAGTAGTCCGAAAAATTAAAAAAATACAAATTATCAATCCTCATCTAAAAAATTCCGAAACATATTTTTTAATATTGTCATTCATAACTTCACTCATGATTTATATTAGTAACGTGTTCTATAACTTTTTATTTTTATTTCGTCATCTTTTTTATAAAAAAATCATGTTATACCATTTTATGAAATTATACTATTAAAATATATTGAAGTAACATTTAGAAATAATCCTAAAATTAAAATTGCCACTTCGAAGGTCGTCTGCAGTTTTAAAATTATTTGACAAAATAATTTTAAACTGTCCTGTTTCGTAAAAAGAAAAACAACTGAGAAATAATAAACATTTCATTTGATTATATTTTCTGTAAAAACACAAAACACAAATTTGTTTGTCCTCGTCACACTTTCAGTATCCTTTCTAATATTGTCTCCTATCAGATAGTTTTCACTTACCGAGGCGTATATGAACAATTATACATCCCGTTGTTTGGAACCATAATCACTCGGACGCCGATGTTTTGTGTATAAGAAGGTTTATTAATAAGAAAGAACACTCACAGAGAAACTGTTTATTTTAAGTGACAGATTACTTGCGTGCGCGCGTGGAGAGAAAGAAAGAGAGAGAGGTATCAGACGTGTGTGCCGTACACTCATTAGGTTACGTCGTGAAGCTAAAATAAGAATCGCCAACTTTCACGTCTTCTCTGCTTGTAGGGTCTCTAGGAAGAGACAGCATTATCTTAGTCAGGAAGTTACGTGATTTTGTGTATATCCGTTCTTGTGTTCCCTCTGACCCGTAGGTGCCACTCAAACCTGTCCAGTCAAACCACAAATTTCGTGATGTAGCAATATTATGTAGCAATATTATGTAGCAATATTATGTAGCAATATTATGTAGCAATATTATCGCTTGATTTTTTTTACCATCGCTATTCTTCGCAAAGCCTTCTATGGAAATCACCGAATGTATTTGCACCAATAAAGCAAAAACAAAAAACTTTACATACAAAATGAATATAACATTCTGTACGTTTAATTTAAAACAAAATATTTACATAATTCACAACAATGACTCGTCTTTCTATCACAGACCTGCAGAGAACTGTGCTTTCTTTCTCAGTGTGCCAAACATCAAACAGAATTACCATGAACAGAGTTTATTTCCAAGAACTTCCTATCAGTGGAACACACTACGACTAGAATGGTTCGCTGCAGACTACTACAGGGTCATCTTCAAATCGAATGTGAAAAAATATCTGTCATAAACCGTTTTCATAAGTAATCAAATTGTGTACATTAAATTCATCATTTTCAATCATCTTATAATATTCTTCATCATCCATCTCATAGAACCTTATCATCGAATTGAGTGGTTTTGGGCTTTGATATATGATGACTCATTCGACAAAATATTAGTTCGATACATAAAGTGCAAAGTGCAAAGTATGTAAACCTATTTTGAATTTAACGGTTCTAAAATGAACTGGTGTTCTTAGTTATTAATTTTAATGTTGTGTATGGACCGGTAGACAGTTTTGCGATCCATAATTAATTTATATCATACTCATTTAGCTACAACGTTACGAAAGTCTCAATACTGCTAGCGTTTTCGTTATAGACTATAAGTCAGTAAAATTATTACTTATGAATAGTGTATTTCACATGCAGGTAACGCTATGTAATCCTTGTACGTATATATATATATATATATATATATATATATATATATATATATATATATCCAATTTATTTAGATACTGTATATATATATATATATATATATATATATATATATATATATATAATCAAATAATATTTGGCGCTCGGCCATTATTATCGATCGTTTGGGTGAGTTTTTTTTTATCTTAATGTATATTATAAAAGAGGAATAGTTAATCACGAGAAGGGGGACAAAGAAGAAGCACTCCGAATTTTTCCCCATAGAAATGTTTAAAAACAATTAGTATAAGAAAAGGGGACAAAAAGCAAATATAAAACTAGCAAGACGTCTTTAAGTCGACCCTTTTCAAGACAGCCTTCGACAACGAGGGGAATATCAATTAACAACGTTGTCAAAAGACCATAATAAGTATCGAGGGTAAAAAAGGGAGAGAAAAGGGAGAAGAGATATCCTTAACGTACACCCATGAGTTCCAAATTGTACCCTTTTTGTTTGTACAGAGACGGTTGTCGTAGGTTGATAGCAACCGCTTCGAGAATTTTTAGATGATTCTTCGAATGAGCTCTGTGCAAAATAGAGAATGCGTCATCCGAGAACCTTACAGTGCAAACTTAGCACTGCAATAAATGATCACTAACTGCCTTCTCGTTAGCTTGTAAACGCCCGGATGTCGGCCACACTGTGTGCCTGCGTATTGAATGGGTGATATGTTAAGCAATTCTTACCTCTAAGTTTGTATGGTACGGCCCACGTAGTCAGACTCACACTGGCCAAGAAAATGATAACAACCATGTTATATTGAGTGGAGAGGATACCATACTGGACTAATTTTCTTGGAACATATGTAAATCAGTTGAGTTTTTTTTGGTATAAATTATTATAGGATCATAAATAAATATATATATATATATATATATATATATATATATATATATATATATATTTGTGTTATAATGGAATAATTCCAGGGGGAAATCCGGGTATGAGAGCTCAATGTGGTAAACAGAGCAAGAATAACATAAAATATAATAACACGAAATTACATAATTGTCAATGCAATAATTTATTTCAACCTTGTGGTTTTTTCAAGCATCTATCCAGACAATTACATTTTTGAGACTCAAAAATGTAACTGTCTGGATGGATGCTTGAAAAGACCACAAGGTTGAAATAAATTATTGCATCGACAATTATGTAATTTCGTGTTATTATATTTTATGTTATATATATATATATATAAATATATATATATATATATATATATATATATATATATATATATATATATATATATATATATATAGAGAGAGAGAGAGAGAGAGAGAGAGAGAGAGAGAGAGAGAATTCAAGGTACAAACTTTGTAGATACATTTAAAATTGGCGGATCACTTTGATCTCTTTGATCTTTTTTCGTTCAACATCTCGTCAGTAAGCAATCGTTAAAAATATGGAAAAATAATAACACAAAAATAAAAGACCTACATTTATGAATATAAAAGTGCAATGAATGTGGAAATTCAAAATAAACGTTTTGATAAATGTGTTATTAACCCGATTAACAACGTCTTAAAACGAAGTAAAAACAAAATAGTTCAGCCAAAATATTTGGTTCTTTTGGGGACAGTTAACATTTTATGAAATCCTTCTGTTTAC
Source organism: Sepiola atlantica (assembly GCA_963556195.1). Taxonomy (NCBI): domain Eukaryota; kingdom Metazoa; phylum Mollusca; class Cephalopoda; order Sepiida; family Sepiolidae; genus Sepiola; species Sepiola atlantica. Next base: position 139,543,661 of record OY744527.1, on the reverse strand, counting down.
AAAAGGACGACTTGATTCTAAAATGTTAAGATTGAATGACGAATCTGGTCTACGAGCTCGTATGTCAAATCAAAAATCACTCTTTTGTATCATTGTTGTCACAGAAGACATTATCTTCTAAATTTTGACCAATAGAAGATTTCAAGACCAAAAGGAGGATGCCACGAAAGAATCAGGTCTACTCTGCCGGATCTTAGACCGGGCATGAAGGTTTATCCGGGTCCTAAGTGTTGACTAGTACTGAAATTCCCCCCCCCACAAGAAAATGAGTGTATTCTAATGTAAAATTCACCGAGAAAGTTAATGGGCGTATTCCTGAAACTTTAAATTGACTTCTAAGTTGGCTAATGGGTAGATTTCGTCTGGGGTCGATTATTTCAGCTATTTTCAGTTTAATTTCAATTTAATTATGTATTAATTTAAATAAAAAAACAATTATGTCATTGCCGAAAAAAAAACTGCTGACCATTTTCTCAAATTCAACCGGGAATGACATCATAGGGAGAATGCGGTGAACATGAGGAATTCAAAATTCTAATACGATAATTCTAGGAAGGATGGTGACTAACCCAGGCTCTACTTATAATTTAAAACAGAAAATGAGTCAGCATTTTTTAGATTTTACATTTTAGTGGACACTGTCCGCCACTGTCCGCCACTGTCCGCAACTGTACGTCAGTTCCTGCCACTGTCCGCCACTATCAGCCCTCTAAATAAATAGCCAACTCATACAGTCAGTATTTTTTTAGATTTTACATTTTAGTAGACACTTTCAGCCACTTTCAGCCACTTTCCGCCACTGTAATCCTTATAAAGAAATAGCCAACTCATACTGCAAAGCAGGAAATGAGTCAGCATTTACATTTTAGTTGACATTGCCCGCCAGTGTCCCCCAGTATCCGCCATTCGCAGCATATAAAAATCGCCAAATCAATTCAAAACACGAAATGAGTCAAATTGTTTTACTGTCGACCAGTGACCGCCACTGTTTGCCATTGTCCACCACTGTATGCCATTGTCAGCCATATAAAGAAATAGCCAAATAATACTTCAAAACCGGAAATGAGTTATTTTACATTTTAGTTTACACTGCCTGCCAGTGTTCGCCACAGTCCGCGAGTGTTCGCCATTGGGTGCCTATAAAGAAATCGCCAACTCATAATTCAAAACACGAAATGTATCAGCATTTTTTATATTTATAACCAACATTGCACTAAACTTAAATTGAAAAATCAGATTACTATTTTTTATTTATTTTATTAATCAATTTAATTGAAATTAACATCTCTGTAAACTAGGAGTTTAAAAAAATCGAAAGGGTGAGGAGTTATGTCAGTGTTTTATTCACGGAGGTCACGTGTTCTTTTTGATGATTGTTATCTCTAAAATTGAATAACTCATTTCATTCTTATTTTGTCACATTTTATTTTGTTTCTATCCTCTTCTGATGATGGCCAATTATTTAATGGAATGAAACACGGTTGCATTTGTACCAAAATATGTTTATATTTAAAATTTGTTTCCCGGTTAAAATAATGAATTTTTTCACATTTGACAAATAAAAAATAGCCTTATGAAAAACATAAAAGCATGTACATTTATAGGTGTTATATTTTTAAAATTTTAATATTTCTGATAAAAAATAATTTGATTATAGAACTTTCTGATGACGATTCCACAGATGTTGGAAATTATTTTTGAAATATTTGCAACGTTCGCTGTGAACAAATTTTAAATATACATATTTCTATCATTATATTAACAATAATTTCTAGTCTTTCTCTTTCTCCTCCTCACTCTCTCCTTCTACTAATCTGGATCCTCCACTTTTAAATCTATCTATCTATCTATCTATCTATGCATATAATATTACAATAAATATTATTAAATTATTATCAACAGACACATGTGTTTCATCTTTTTTTTACTGTGAATTATCAGTGTTGTTGCACTACCAGTCACACGATGTTAAAAGCTCAGACCCAAGTCAACATTTTAACTTTTGTCTGAACGCTTAGAACGAGGCGGACACTTTATATATATATATATATATATATATATATATTGATTGATTGATTGATTGATTGATTGATTGACAATCATCGAGCTAATATTTTAAAGACACTGCAAAATAAACAGGCACTGATAGTATATGCTAATACATATATTGTCATTAATAATTATTTATATATATATATATATAGTTTATTATTTTTTATTTCCTGTATCCACATAAAAAGTTATAAGATGTAATATTTTATTTATCGATTTTTAGTATTCACTTCAACAGTGTTCAATATGTGAGTAGAGCTTGGTAGTAAGTTATGAACATATATGGCAATTAAGCTACACAGAAGTTAACTTTTTCAATATTTATTTGTCCAGGTAGTGAAATAAATACTTATGAAAGTGTCGAACTATTCGTGGAGCTAAGTATATATATATATATATATATATATATATATATATATATATATATATATATATATATATATATATATATATATATATATATTTATATATGGAATGTTTTTATTTCCCATATATATATATATATATATATATATATATATATATATATATATAATCTTGCAAGCGGTTTGAAACTCACCAATTTATGCAGTTCTTCAGGGTGGCCGCAACTGTTAAGGCGTCGTAATTCTAGTGAGTAGTATAAATACATCCGTCAAAATCATAGCTGTGATGCATATCCTTCATAGTTGAACACTATTTACATCGACTGACCATCGCGCCAGCTCGGTACACTAGAATTAAACTCTTACACATCTATGTAGTTCTTCATGGTGGCCGCAACAGTTAAGGCGTCGGAAATTGAGTTAAACATGACTCTTGTTCCGGAGTTCGAATCCTGCGACCTAATTATCCTTACACTGACGATTCCGTAAGGATGAAACGTATACGTATCTAAGTAAATGAATATATATATATATATATATATATATATATATATATATATATATATATATGTGTGTGTGTGTGTGTGTGTGTGTGCATAGTATAAAAATACTTATGGTAAGTTAGTTACAAAGGGGCGTTTCTGTTTAATTCTAAATGTAAATCACTAATATATATTGACACGGTTTAAGATGTTGCTGATTACGACGATTAATAATTTGCCCGTTTTATTAGTCAAATATTAACGCAATCTTTCGATGTTATCTATAAGATAACCCTAACCCTAAGTCAGATTCGTATGATTTACCAAGTTGCATTATTTTGACTCTGATTTTTTTTTCGCAGACATTTGGGTTTATCGATAGAATAAAGAAATCATTGTAAGGTTGCCAATATCCCCAGTAAAAGTGATGCACATTTACAATTATCTCATGTTTGCTTATTTTCTTTTTCTTTTCATTTTTTTGGTTTGTTTGTTTGTCTTTGTTGCCTGTTTTAATTGATTTTTCTTACTCTATTCGTATATTTTCTTCCTCCATTGCCTCGGCTACATTTGGGTATCCTCTTCACCACCGCAAAATGAAACTTTTCTATCACTTTCTACTTTTTTAATTGTTTTATTTAGAAAAAAGTCAAACGTCGTCTAAACTGCTTATGACGTACGGGAACATCATCTTTAATGTTAATGGCGTAAGTGCGTCTTTTTAAGACAATTATTTTGATTTGGTCGGACTTTTCAGACATTAATTTGATTCCTTCTAACCTAAAATTGAATGATAAGTCAATTTGAACGATCGTGTGAAATTAGTTAGAATTCATTACTCTTTCTTAATAACACATATTAGCAAAGAAGTTCATGTGATATCAATCAGCATTGTATTTTCAAAAATGAAGATGCCGGATATATTTACCATTAAACAGATCTCATATTAATGCGCCCTTATCGTATCAAAGAACCAAAATTATGTTTGTTCATGTTGTGCCACTATCATGAAAAATAACTCATATTAATGCACCCCTGTCGTATCAAAGAACAAAAATCCCGTACATTCAAGTAGCATCACTATCATAAAAAAGAACTCATATTAATGCGCCACTTCCATATCAAAGAACCCATATGGTGCATTTGTGCCCCTGTTCATGAAAAAGAAGAAAAAGAAGAAGAAAAAGAAGACGAAGTAAACGTATTTCATAAGGGCGCAATACTGCACAACCCCTCGTAAAACGTATTCCATAGGGGCAGTATACTGCACAAGGCCCCGGTCGCATATTTTCGCTAGTTGGAAGCAGAACATATACTACATTACCTCCACATGTCTCAAAAGATGGTATCATGACAACAGAATAGATACTACACTAACTCCACACCTCTCAAAAAAGGAAGATGGAATGATGGGAGGATGGCATCATGACAACAAAATAGATACTACATTAACTCCACACCTCTAAAAAGAAGAGGGGTAATGCCTGGAACGATGGTATCATGACAATAGAACAGATACTACACTACCTCTACACTTCGACAGATAATCGTCTGACGGGTCCACATCTAGCTGTATCTCGATCTGGCGCTCTGTTTAAAATAACTTAAAAACACAAAAAAATTGACAAAAAACATGATAAAACAAAAAAACAGATAAGAAAAACATAAAAACAAAAAAATTGGCGCTAAAAAGCCAAAAAATAACAAAAACATGAAAATAACATAAAAACCAAAAAAGGTATAAAAAAAACATCAAAATTAACGCAAAAATGCAAAACAAAACATTGTGAAATAACATAAAAACAGATGAAAAACAAAAACATAAAAAACATCAGAATTAGCGCAAAAACAAAAAAAAATGAAAAAAAAACATGAAACAAAATAAAAAAAGCAAATAAAAGAACAAGAAAACATGAAAAAAAATTGACGCCAAAGAGTGAAAACATAATATTGAAAAAGACATGAAAAAACATTAAAAAAATAAATAAATAAATAAAAAAGCCATCACAAAACATCAAAATTTGCGATAAAAAGCAAAATGAAAAGTAAATTGACAAATAATAGGATTTTTTAAAAATTATTTCACCCCCCCCCCAAAAAAAAACAATTTGTTTCACTCACAATAACCATCCTGAAAATATTCCGTTTTTGTAAAAGAAAAAAATTTCTTCCACCCCCACCAAAAATTTTTTTGTTTGTTTTACTCTGTACCCACCCCCAAAACTTTTTACTCTCCCCCATCCAAAGAAATATTATTAGTTAAAAAAAAAATTCGCCACCTGCCCCTAAAATTTTTTTACTCTCCACTCCCAACCCTCAAGAAAATTTTTTTTACTCTTCCCCACAAAAAGAAATATTGTTAGTTCAGAAGAAAAAAAAATCCCCCCCCCCCCACAATAAAATGAGTGTATTCTAATGTAAAATTCACCGAGAAAGTTAATGGGCGTATTCCTGAATCTTTAAATTGACTTCTAAGTTGGCTAATGGGTAGATTTCGTCTGGGGTCGATTATTTCAGCTATTTTCAGTTTAATTTCAATTTAATTATGTATTAATTTAAATAAAAAAAACAATTATGTCATTGCCGAAAAAAAAACTGCTAGTCATCTTCTCAAATTCAACCGGGAATGACATCATAGGGAGAATGCGGTGAACATGAGGAATTCAAAATTCTAATACGATAATTCTAGGAAGGATGGTGACTAACCCAGGCTCTACTCATAATTTAAAACAGAAAATGAATCAGCATTTTTTAAATTTTACATTTTAGTGGACACTGTCCGCCACTGTCTGCCACTGTCCGCCACTGTCCGCAACTGTACGTCAGTTCCTGCCACTGTCCGCCACTATCAGCCCTCTAAATAAATAGCCAACTCATACAGTCAGTATTTTTTTAGATTTTACATTTTAGTAGACACTGCCCGCCACTTTCAGCCACTTTCAGCCACTTTCCGCCACTGTAATCCTTATAAAGAAATAGCCAAATCATACTGCAAAGCAGGAAATGAGTCAGCATTTACATTTTAGTTGACATTGCCCGCCAGTGTCCGCCAGTATCCGCCATTCGCAGCATATAAAAATCGCCAAATCAATTCAAAACACGAAATGAGTCAAATTGTTTTACTGTCCACCAGTGACCGCCACTGTTTGCCATTGTCCACCACTGTATGCCATTGTCAGCCCTATAAAGAAATAGCCAAATAATACTTCAAAACAGGAAATGAGTTATTTTACATTTTAGTTAACACTGCCTGCCAGTGTTCGCCACAGTCCGCGAGTGTTCGCCATTGGGTGCCTATAATGAAATCGGCAACTCATAACTCAAAACACGAAATGTATCAGCATTTTTTATATTTTATATTTTAGTGGACACTGCCTGCAAGTGTTCGCCACAGTCCGCCAGTGTTCGCCATTGGCAGCCTATAAAGAAATCGCCAACTCATAATTCAAAACACGAAATGTATCAGCATTTTTTGTTTTATATTTTAGGGGACACTGTCTTCCTGTGCCCGCCACTATCCGTCAATGCCCGCCAATGTCCGCCATTGTACGTCACTGTCCGCCATTGTCAGCCCTATAAAGAAAAAGCCAAATAATACAAGAAATGAGTTAGTATTTACTCGATTTTACATTTTAGTTGACACTGCCCGCCACTGTCCGCCACTGTCCGCCACTGTCCGCCACTGTCCGCGATTGGCAACCTATAAAGAAATCGCCAGCTCATAATTACAAAACACGAAATGAGTCAGAATTTTTAGATTTTACATTTGAGTTGGCATAGCCCGCTAGTGCCGCCACTGTCCGCCTTTTCCCGCTACTGTCCGCCAGTGCCCGCCACTGTCCGTTTGTGCCCGCCAGTGTCTGTCATGGTCCGCCACCGTTCGCCATTGTCAGCCCTATAAAGAAATAGCCAACTCATACTTCAAAACATGAATTGAGTCAGCATGTATTAGATTTTACATTTTAGTCGACACTGCCCGCCAATGCCCGCCAATGCCCGCCAATGCCCGCCAGAACCCGCCAGTGCCCGCCAGTGCCCGCCAGTGCCCGCCAGTGCCAGCTTTATGAAGAAATAGCCAACTCATAATTCAAAAGATAGAATGAGTCAGCATTCTTTAGATTTTACATATCAGTAAAGAGTGCCTGCCACTACCCGCCAGTGTCCGCCAGTGTCCGCTATGTAAAGAAATCGCCAACTCATAATTGCTATGAGTTTTTTATATATCGGTTACATAAATGAGCATGCTTTATGAGTTCTTTCATATGACAGAGGCTCTGCATGATTTTATATAATAGGGTCGTGCTTTACGAGTGAAAATGGAGGAGGAGAAGATATCAAGAATTGACAGTGACAATTTGTGTTTTTCGGCGTTGTGTGGGATCAATAATTGTATAAGTCATTGCATTAAAGTTCGATTTCCAAGTCTGTAAAAATAAAATGTAAATTGATGATAAACTGTATTGAGGAAATCATTCTCACTGGTTGTGGCAAAGGTGAAACTGTTTTTATTCCGAACATTCAAATAATACCATCAAATATAATCTGTCACTTTAGGCGGTTGCAGTTTCCTGTACGACTTTGTTTCACTATGTCCATCAATAAAAGTCAAGGCAAAACACTAAAAGTTGCCGGATTGCAACTTGAAGAACCATGCTTTTCACATGGTGAGCTTTATGTAAGAGCATCACGTGAGGGTGCATAAACAAATCTTTTTGTGTATGCACATCAACATAAAAGAAAAAACATTGTTTATAAAGAGATTTTCGATCTTAATGCCAGATAATTTTCTGATTATTATTAAATGATTGGAGTTTGTATTTCCTTAAACTTTCTTTAAAGTTTTGAAACTTTCCATATCAGTTTCAAACTTTTACTTATAAAATAATTGTTTTCATGAACAGCATATGAAAATTATTCATTTTATTCACTTGTATATTTGGTTTTATTAACTGGAAGCATGTTTTAAAAATGTACACTAAAATAAAATAATTATAGGAATTATCCTTTGAAGGAATAAAGCTGTGATAAAAAATTAAAAAATAAAATCGACAATTATGTTTTTGTTGGTTGTATTTAAAGAAAAAGAGGAAAAAAATATTTACTTTACTTGGTTTCATTCGTCTTGGGAAATCATGTTTAAAAAATCCCCCACCTGTGCATAGAACAAGCTATACTAATCTTACTATTGAGCTATGAGATTGCAATCTACTTTTTCATGTGTGTACAACCTCCTCTATTGCAAATATTAGGTGGTAAGAGTTATTAAGAGTATGAAAGCAAGTGATGTGATCAAAGTGATAACTTAATCTGCAAACCAATTTAGTATACAAACATTGCTTTTTGATTCTGCACCCGGGCATCGCCGGGTGCCTTGCTAGTTTATTATAATTGCATGTAGTCATATAAATTAAATGTTAAAAACAATATTCTTCACATAAGGTTAGAGTACGCAGAGATTTGAAAATATCATTAGAAGTATTATATTACAATTAAGACATTGCGTCATAGACAGGAAGTCGTCAGAGACACGTAGCACATCATTTGAGAATAGTTATCTTCTTTTTTTTAATCGTGAGAGAGAGAACGATAGCGTTTGAGATTGCTGCCTCATCCCACTATGGGGGATGGTTTGGGTACTATCTATGTATACTGGAAAAGAAAAAGGAAAAGTCGAAAGACTTGTTAAACCCCAAATAATCAATCTAAATTTATCTAGCCTGATGATTCCATTCAAGAATTAAACACCAACGTTTCTGTTATATTACTACTAATCTCCACTAATTTATGGAATACTATGAAAATGAATACTTAAAATAAAAACTATATAATTACGTAATATATTATAGGCAGTAGCATGACACACACGCACACACACGCACACACACACACACGCACACACACACACATACACACACATATATATATATATATATATATATATATATATATATATATATATATATATATATATATATATATATATGAGAAAGGAAGGATGAAGGTAATCCGACGTGATGGGAAATGAAAAGGAAAAACCAATAAGGATGTTTTTTTTTATATATTCATCAACGTTTCGTCTTTATTATAAGACTTCCTCAGGGTGATAATTTTAAGAAAAATGTCATGCAAGTACATCCCCTTTTTCACTCACAGCTGTCCACATTCATTTCACTCTCTGCCCGGATATATATATATATATATATATATATATATATATATATATATATATATATATATATATATATATATATATATATATATTGTTGTTTCATATATATAATTATACTAAAATCATCCGAGTTGTTGGGTCGCCCATTGAGCTCGGATTAGATGGTTCGAATAAGGAAAAAGTGAGTTTGCAAAGCCACTTTAATTTGTTTTATCCCAAATTAGTTTGACTATCTCTATTTTTGTCAGCTATGAGTTAACTTGTATTCATATTTGTGTTCACCGCTGTTTATGATGGGCTATTTAATTTTCTGTTTTATGGGTAGATTTGTTAAACTTTTCCTTTTATACAGAGAGAGTGAATGAATGACAGAAGCGAGAGTAATAGACACTGTATAACATGGGAATGAGGTTGAAACAACATAGGACTAGAAGGGAGAATTATAGACTGAGATAATTAGTGAGCGCTAGATGTTGAGTAACTTGCAAAGTACGGATGATTACAACAATTTAAAACAATTTATTATGACTCAATCCCTAAACTAAGGAAGATTTTAACATGTAATTTTGTGTGATCAAAATATATAGGAAAAAATCCTTAGAGAAACAAACGTTGATTAACTCAGCTTTAGTATGATAATAGATAGAAAGTTAATATATTCTTATATACTTTTGTGCCAACATTTTCTTCAACAGTGCGCAATACATGATAAGGGGTACGTAGTAGTAGAGGAGAAATGAATGGCAAGTAAGCTACACAGAAACGCCTGTATTTCTATCATCGAAAGAATTAATCACGCTTATTTAATTAAGTCTGGTGAATACTTTTTGGCTTGCCTGCCATAAGTATTTTTATACTGTATATATATTGGAACTTAGTTCCGACAGTATATTCTGTATTATTCTGCTTATTGCTGATGCTAATATTTGCGCAGGAAATATCACTAAACAAACGATGTATTTAGACCATTCGAGCTGGGAATAAACAAAGAATATCACAAAGTGAAAAATTCTCATTGTCACTCCGTGGACTAAATGAATCTTTTGATTAGTGATATTACTCTCACAAACATTAGAATCAATAAAAAAAAGTTGCATAATACATAATATATATAGATACAATTAGCCTGATGATTTCCTCCGGGAATTAAACATAAACGTTTATGTGTAGCTTACTTGCCATAGATAGGTGTTCATACCATATATATATATATATATATATATATATATATATATATATATATATATATATATAAAGCCTAAATTTTAAATGTTGATATTCGTAGTTTTTAAAGTTCACATAATCAGTTGATTTATCAATATCTTTGTTATTATCTCAACAATGCATTGGCAAGTTTGTGTACGTACGTATGTATGTATTAGTGTGTGTGTATATTATTGTTTTTATGAGTGTGTGTGCGTCTGTGTGTTATAATCGACTAGTAGTCTGTACTGAATTTCCTTGTTGGTGACAATGCGCTGTTCCGGACCCTCGATAAGTTGTGTCGCACGCCATGGCCAGAGTATTACTAAAAAAACTCGAGTGGTCCCTCCTCGGGTTGCAAGATTAATAAAGAGGAACAGAACATGTGATAAGCGAAAGAGATAGAGGGTGGGAGAAGGGGTGATGGGAGATAAAGGTAGAGACAAACACAAAGAGAAATAAAAAGAAAGAAAAATATATGAAGAGAAAGAGAGAGAAATATACAGAGAGAAGAAACATAATAAGTCATAGAGAAAGAGAGAGAGAGAGGGGGAAGCACTTCCTGTCTCTTCCTCGTAGTTCTTCTTGGTCTCTAACCTCGCGTTCTCATGGCATTGTTGGATTCCTCTGAGCCGCTCCCATTGGCCCAGTCGACCAAAATTCAGACTTCGATGAGGCAAATTATTTTGTTTTTTTCAACAACCGAAACGAACCCTCCCTCGCGAACCGCTTTCTTGATTTTACTAATTCTGAACAACAGCCAGAAAACACTCACAACTACTAAAACCCTGATAACATCCACAACAACCATCCGATTTATTGACACAACTGCAGAAAGTAAAAATTTACTACAATTTCGATTGGTTTTGCATTCGTTGATTACAATGGATTAACATGGAAGCCCTTCAGTTCAATGAGATGATCTTCAATCCGTGTTTGTATTGATCCTTGTAGAACAATAGCGCGAAATCCTGGATAAAATAACTCGAAAAATAACAGTTTTTTAACAAGAAATTAAAACAAGGTCTCCAATTCAATGTATCAATGTAAGTATATATCAGGAAATATATTAGTTAAACAGGTTTACATAAAAACTCTATAACACAAAGTACAATAAACAAAAAGGCATATTTACATATCGTCTACCGTGTAACTAAAGTAAAATGTTAATATAATCCAATTATTTATTAATATATATACATATATATATATATATATATGCATATATATATATATATATATATATATATATATATATATATATATATATATATATATATTGTTTGCATATTAAAGGTTTTTTGATAATTATATGGAATTTATGATTTAAAATATAAAGAATAATTTTACAAGTTATTATTTATTTGGTCTAAGTGTTCCGAAATTTTTATTTTTATATTGAAACATTTTTTTATCGAACATAGAGAAAAGATCATAAACCTCAACATGTTACTATTTATAAACTGTTTTAATTTTTACAATCGTTTGATATTTGATCAATTTCCATTCGCTTTAATCTAATTGTATGTGTACAGCAATGCATAATAAAATTAAAATAATCATTAGTAATAATAAAAAAACGTATTTTGTGCGGTTCTAAAATGTTAATGGGGCGAGGCAATTAGCTCTATTCCAGCTTGTGTGTGAAACTCATTTGATTGAATTGAAGTAGGTGTTTGTCTATTTGGAAGAGAAAGATAAATCCCAAAAGACAATAAAAGACATGAGGATTAAGATAAAGACAACGAGGCAATAAGAAATTATTTACATTTGAATATAGTCAACAAAATGGGCATGTTTAGTAACAACATTTATAAGCGAGAAATACCATTTCCGGGATTTACATCCATCTGAGATAAAATGGCGCAATTTAATATTATATCATTTCGTAACTGCCAAAACAAATACGTTTATCGACTTCAAGGACATATGAGAAAGAATGATCGTCTTATAGAAGAAAAATAAACGGTACATCAAAACAGTTATATATAATCAAATATACGCATACGTCTATATATACATATATATATTTGAAGTCAAGTGTACTTCATATACTGAGAATATGAAACAATAAAGTAAGACTACTACAATTAAGTGACGAAAACGGATGTTGACATTAGTAAAACACAAAAGAGAAACTGAATCAGGGAACCAAATACAATACATAGCAATGAAATATTACTAAATAACTATAAAACCATTTCAGAAACTAAAACAAAGGGAAAACAAAAAGAGTGAAAATGTATTGTACTGATTATTTTATACCAACAAAAAGACTCCATGGCGAAACTTCCTTGGACCTCAATCAGCATTCGCCGGAAACAACCTTGGATATACCTCGAAATAAGTACCAGCGAATAAAAAACGGTAAGTCGAAAACAAAAAATAAACAAATGAAACACTAGAGATTATTCAGTTAAATATGTAAAAACGTCGAGAACAATAGGTACATTATGATGGCTGCCTAAATCCACAATATCAATTTTGTCCTCTTCTGTTGAGCGAGCCGAACGTCTCGAATGATGAGTGTTCATTCCCCACTTATCATTGCTTATATTTCCACTTAAGATTACTTACTATACTTACTGATTGTCCTTATCAATGAAAACTTCCGTCTAAGTGAAGATGTTCCATTAAAATGCTGTCTGTCACGAACGGCAAGGTTATGTTTATCAATGGGAAAATGGGATTTCACTTTTATTTAGCGTTTCGATTTCTTGCTTCACACGAAGGTAGATAATTATTGAAAAAAGGGGACAACTGAAAAAGGGGCGCCGATTCGAGAATGGGGGCCGTGGATTTTGATTTGAATCTAACATTCGGATGAAATGAAATGGATACTTTCAAAACTATTTCGCATTGTTCTTTTCAACAAACATAAAAGCAAGAAAAACAATATAGATGTATGAAAGCGAGAGAAACTATATTTCTGTAAATATATACACTCGTACTTTAACTTTCACATAAGCTCAATTCATAGATATATTAACGTTTATTAAATCAATAATGTATTTAAAACTCTATGTTGAGATAGATTTCTAATGTGTTTTCAATGAAATAAAAGCAACCCAAATACGATATTTATAAATATACAAAATCGTATCTTGATCTGTAATAAAATTAATGCATTCGTTAAAATGTAAATATTGTACACTCTATATTGAAATTGATTGATACTTAAACTATATTTAGAATTATGATATTCAAAAGCATGTATATATATGCATATATATGTATATTTTATGTCACCACTTGTCTAAGTTAGTTATGCTGATGACGGCTGTGAGCCAGAAACACGTGTCCATGGATTACATTTATGTACGTATGAAATTAATATATATATATATATATATATATATATATATATATATATATATATATATATATATATATATATCATCAAATAGTTGAGAACTCTCATGAGAATTTATTACACAACCTGAAAAATAAATATGAAAAAAGTTCATTTCTGTGTAGCTAAATTGGCATAAATATATTTTCATAACTTACTACCTAGCTCTAAAATCTATGCCTAAAATATTACATCTATTTATAACATTTTATGTGGATAAATGAAATAATATACATATATATATATATATATATATATATATATATATATATATATATATATATATATATATATATTCAGACATATTAACCAAATTTCTATCATTGTTAAATCCCCTGAAGTGAATTTATTCAAAGAAAAACAATTCAAACCCAAAACTTTATACATGTAATTCGTTTTCATGTAAATATGGTTTTGATTGCCGTAGACTGTTGTTTTGGGGGCTGATATATTGCACCTTTTTTTCAAGTTTGCAAGTTTCTCTCATTATTAATGAAGGTTATGTACAAAACTAAAATACAGAAAATCAAACATTTACAAATATACAAAAATATATAAAATTGTATACGCGTTACATTAATAGACAAGACGGGCGAAGATATCAAATAAATAATGTATTGTTAATCATGGATAGATTTTTTAATTTTATTCACAATCATTTTTTCTTTGTTTGACAAGAATAAGGTAAACTAACCCGAAAGATTTCATCTTATATAGATATAGATGTTGTCCGTCTGCCTGTCACAAGTTTTCCGTCAGTCACAATATTTTAAACGTAATAGATACATTGCGAAAGATGTCTAATTTCGAAATATCAGATATTAACTACTTTTAGAAATTCAAAATATTGCATCAATGAAAAATATCAAGCGTATTGCATGAGTGGAAAACGAAACCGAAACTGTGAGATCTTCAGTCTGAGGTTCTACAGATGAGCTATTTAGACTTTCTTATAAATATAGCTTCGAACATAATGATAACAAAATAATGATAGCTTCAGCGCAACTGCATAGATTGATGATTTACCTGATGTTTCAGAATATAAGTGATATTAAAAAACAAATAAATGAATGGTTAAACATTATCAATAGCGTCGGAAATTATTTTAATAGTCTCAAACAATTTACTTTGCTTTAAGTACGTATTGGCGTTAAAAACAATGTAATATTTAATATATACAATAATTTAGGCCTGTAGTATGTTTAAAGTACGTTAATAGATACGTCAATATATCCGAAGGAATATGCATTAAAACAATATTTAGAAAAATATATATAGATGAACGCATATACAAACAAAGTGATTTTCTGAACTAATAACAATCGATTTCAAATATATGAATATACAAAATAACTAACAACAAAAATGCAATTACACTGAATGTATATTTACATACGTGTGTAGATACATTTTGATAAATAGATGTACTGTGATTTATACATAATTGTACCCAATGAAATTATGATTTTTATTTCATTGAGTACAATTATGTATAAATCACAGTACATCTATCTATCAAAATGTATCTACACACGTATGTAAATATATACATATACATTCAGTGCAATTGCATTTTTGTTGTTGGTTATTTTGTATATTCATATATTTGAAATCTATGCAATATATATATATATATATATATATATATATATATATATATATATATATGTATATGTATATATATATGTATATGTGTATATATATATACGTGTTTGTGTGTGTGGGTGTGTGTGTGTGTGTGTGTGTGTTTCTTTAACTATGTCAGTAAACATAGTTTGACAACATTGGGGAATAGAAAAAAAAGAGTTTTGCTAAACCGATAAACTGGCGTGTATTAAAACCTTATTTTGTAAGACATTAGCATTATACATTACAGACATAACAGAGCTGATGTAATTCTTATGGTTTCAAATTGCCTCACCTGTTTAACATTACACCGGGGTTTATGTTGTTTCCCTTGAGATGCCGTTCTTATATGAAGCTCGGTTTGAGGTTGGAACATATCGAGATTGCTATAACTTAAAAATACATTTTGCAAAAACGTAAATATATTTTAATTTCAATTGAGACTACGTTCGTATAATCCCCCATCGATATTTTCGGTTTCACGAAAACATTGGAAACTCAGTTCGAAGGGTTAAATCTAGCGAACGTAACCGATGTCCCCAGTTGGACAGACGGAGAATACCAAAGTAGCTCACACTATCAAAACATTGATTGAAGAATAAGTTTTTTTTGTTGCTTAAACTCTGCGAGTCGAGTTTCTAGTGTTTCCGAGAAACTGGAGGTATCGATGAAAGATCATACTAATGTAAATTGAATTTGTTTAAAATATGGTTTAAGTATGATTTTTTATACTTAAAAACATTAATTGGCTACACATTTGCAGACATATTCGATCTCAGCCATGGATAATTAGACCTCTTCGAGACAACACCATTTTTACGGTTGCATTTAATCAACGTTTCGTCTTTATTTAAATACTTCCTCAAAAAACATACAAGTACAATATTTTGAAATATTTGGTGCATTTTTTTCCTGAAAATAATTTTTTTCTTCAAACGAAAAGTAGTCATTAGAATTCAAAAAATGTGGTGCGATTATGACGTGAAAAGAATGTTTTGTTCTTTTTCTAACGAACCACAGCTGTTAAAATTCAAAATGTCTGATATGTTTATGATCATTCATTTCATTTCATAAACGCATCACACATTTTGAATTCTAACGACTAAAGTTCGGTCGAAAAATGAAACATTTTTTCGCGTCAAAAACGCACCAAATATTTTAAAATATTGTACTTGTATATTATTGCTTCGAAGAAATCATTTTAAAGAAGTCTTGAAATAAATGCGAACCGATGATGAATATATATAAAGAATTTTGTTTTTTCCTCTTTCGTTAAAGAAAATAAAAATGAAGATATGGTGTATACCTTTAAAGTAGAACCTATCCTGAATAATTGATGTTCGATATACGAGATACAGCAATTATATAACATGTAAAATATGGCTTAAGGAAGGAATAATAAAAAAAATTCTTTGAAACACCTGGTTTATAACAATTAATGACTTAATGAATATTATATTTCATACAATCTTTATTTTCATCTTTTACTTGTATATATATATATATATATATATATATATATATATATATATATATATACATATATGTATACACACACACACACATATATATATATATATATATATATATATATATATATATATATATATATATATACATATATATATATATATATATATATATATATATATATATACTTCACCACATTTAGCAAATTTGCATGGTCGTAAAATCCTCTAATTGGAACTTATCTAAAAGGAAAGTTATTTTAATCTCAATACTTTAGTTTCGTAATCTGTTTTTACACACTTTTTATTATAGAAATATGATTTGTTTGCCTCAAAGTGTTTTGGAAACTGATCTTTTGAACTTACGAATTTCTTCAAATAAAAAGTCTTCAAATTTATCTTATCATTACGGATGGATATTTAGAATAGTGTATATATATATATATATATATATATATATATATATATATATATATATATATATGTATAATTACAGAGTTATATCATACTGTAATTTAATGTCAATCCTGGAATAATTTTTTTGTTTGGAAATTAATTCTTATAAGAATCGATTTTAACGATATAAAACAATTAGTTTTTCTATATTGTCACATATATATATATATATATATATATATATATATATATATATATATATATATATATATATATATATATATATATATATATATATAAAACAGATAGCTATATAGCTAGCTAGCTAGCTAGCTAGATAGATAGATAGATAGAACAATACAGTTAAACAAATTTGGGTGAACTCTCTAAAAGTATTTCAATACGTAATAAATCATTCAAATAATAATAAAGGTTAAAGTTGAATGACTACCAAAATTTAATCATGTGAGATTGAAAAACGATTGCATTTGTGTTGCTATTCAAGCTATAGTCATCATCAATTGAAACACAAGGCAGGAAACCGCTAGTTACTATGCGCTTTTTATTCCATTTTACAAAACTTATATTTACAAAAGCTTTTTTATACAACAATATTGTTATATATATATATATATATATATATATATATATATATATATATATATATGTTTATATGTTCATATATTTATATGTACAAGATCCACTCCTAAACTAATTAACCGATCATTATTAATTTTGGAACACACATGCTAGGCATAAACGGTTGAAGTTTAATTTAGTTTTATGCAAAGCGCGTAAAAATTTAGATTATTCTGATTTTTGTGAAACTTTATAAATATGTATAAGACATCAAATAATATACCTTCCCCAATTTTCAGTGTATTTAGAATATTTCAAAGGTTTTTAGGTGGCATACTATTGACACAACCTCCCATTTGAACATTCAAATATTTCATATTTGCATTAAATTTGATCGATAGTCACCATCTAAGTAAGCTTCCTTGAATTAAAATTTCTTCTATTAAGTCTTAAGTCTTAAATTTGAGACATTTTCAAGAATAAACATCATTTAATGGTTTTTAAGCCAAATTTAAATAAGTATTCTAGACATGAGGTTAAACATCATGATAACTAAATTTTAATTTAAGTGACAAAATAAGTAGTGGAAAACCTGTCTGTTCAAGGTATTAATTTTACCTGTCCTAGGAGTATTATATATATATATATATATATATATATATATATATATATATATGTTAAGATTTAAATTATTTAAAATTATATTTCAAATAAGGAATTTAGACAAGTATATCTAAGTTTACAACCGTTTCTAGACGATGTTATTTTTAGTTATACAAATAACACAAAATTATTAGTAAGCATTATTCAATGTCAACTACTTCAATAAAATATATAAATTATATTATTTATTATAAATATATATTGTTTGTCCTGCGTACGAACTGTGCCTTTTACCGAATCTTATTCTTATGAAGGACGCTTTTGTTAATAATGTTGTGTTATCTGTATAACATCGCCTGGAAACGGCTGTGAACGTGAACAATATTGTGTGAACTCTTTATTTTGAATATATATATATATATATATATATATATATATATATATATATATATATATATATATATATATATAAGCATTGGTAATCTGATGTGGCTTAAATCAATATTGGTAATATAAATACCGTATAAATATGGCTTCATCATTATCTTAAGAATTGTATATGTTTATAAAATTGTAATAGTAATAATGATAAAAATTCAACTAATACTATAATAATAATAACAATAATGACAATCATAAAGATACTACTACTACTACTACTAATAATAATAATAATAATAATAATAATAATAATAATAATAATAATAATAATAATAATAATAACGTTAGTCGACCAGAATCTTACAGACAATTTCTATGTTAGTAAATTTATTCATGTAAATTACGCTTGTAATGAGTATATATATATATATATATATATATATATATATATATCCATAATAAAAGATGAGAACATGAAAAATATGAAAGAAGGAATTAAATTTAAGCATCAGAATGATCCAGTGTAAAACATGTCATCCCTTCCAAATTAGTGATTTATTTTTAAGTACCCGTATGTTTTTCTAATATTTTCAAAGATGTAAGTTTCCTTAATATATATATATATATATATATATATATATATATATATATATATATATATATATATATAATTTAAAATTTCCCTTACTATATAAAAATTATTTTATAAAAAATCTGTATTGACATTTCTTTCCTTATACGAACGTTCGATATTATAAAAATATAAACAAATAATAAATAATAATAAATATAATATAAATATGAATAAATAATAAAAAATATTCAAAAAACCCTTATTAAAAGAAAAATAGTTCTAATAGAATATAGAGAATTTATTAATTGTCATATATTTTTATATTTATTTCATTCTTATATTTCGAACTTTCGCATGAATAAATAAGTGATAAACAGAATCTTGTTCGTTATAATATGAGTTTTAGAATAAATTGGCTTTCAAACAACTGTAGAAAGACTTTTCCTATTAATTTATTTTGAATTAGCTAAGAAAGCTATCTTATATATATATATATATATATATATATATATATATATATATATATATATATATATATATATATATATATATATATATATATATATTGTTTGACAACAGCAAACAAATAGACAGAATGGGTTGAGAGCTGCAAAAATAAGAAATATCAAAGAACACTCCATACATACAAATAGTATAAGAATTAATCAAACCTGGACCTTATTTTACAATCGTGATTCGTTAACACCGAGTAGTAAACTTCTGATGAATTGAATTACTCTATATATATTGCTTATTATTATTTTTTGTATTATATTTTTCTTCATTTTACTCAAATAATTTTCTTCTATTTTGGATCTTTCTATTTTAAATTTATTTCTATATTCCTTTTTCCTTTTTGAATTTGAAATTTGAATTTTTTTTTCTTCTCTGGTACTTTTTATATGAATATATTCTTCCACACATCAGCATCGTTTTCTTAATTATGATACATATTCTTCTTCAGAATAGAATTTTATTTTCTTCTCTGGTATTTTTTATATGAATATATTCTTCCACACATCAGCATCGTTTTCTTAATTATGATACATTTTCTTCTTCAGAATAGAATTTTATTTTCTTCTCTGGCATTTTTTATATGAATATATTCTTCCACACATCAGCATCGTTTTCTTAATTATGATACATTTTCTTCTTCAGAATAGATTTTATTTTCTTCTCTGGTATTTTTATATGAATATATTCTTCCACACATCAGCATCGTTTTCTTAATCATGATACATTTTCTTCTTCAGAATAGAATTTTATTTTCTTCTCTGGTATTTTTTATATGAATATATTCTTCCACACATCAGCATCGTTTTCTTAATCATGATACATTTTCTTCTTCAGAATAGAATTTTATTTTCTTCTCTGGTATTTTTTATATGAATATATTCTTCCACACATCAGCATCGTTTTCTTAATCATGATACATTTTCTTCTTCAGAATAGATTTTATTTTCTTCTCTGGTATTTTTTATATGAATATATTATTCCACACATCAGCATCGTTTTCTTCATCATGATACATTTTCTTCTTCAGAATAGAATTTTATTTTCTTCTCTGATATTTTTTATATGAATATATTCTTCCACACATCAGCATCGTTTTCTTAATCATGATACATTTTCTTCTTCAGAATAGATTTTATTTTCTTCTCTAGTATTTTTTATATGAATATATTATTCCACACATCAGCATCGTTTTCTTAATTATGATAGATTTTCTTCTTCAGAATAGATTTTATTTTCTTCTCTGGTATTTTTTATATGAATATATTCATTCACACATCAGAATCGTTTTCTTAATCATGATACATTTTCTTCTTCAGAATAGATTTTATTTTCGAGTTAAAACTTTTACTTCTAGATATATCCCTGGTTACTCTCTGATAGACATTTTATCTTTTAACTATTTTAATTTTAATTAATTTAAACTATACTCTGTATTGTTATTCATTTAAAAGTTAAATAAATAAAATTAATTCATATTTTATTCACTGATTTATTTTATCCTTTTTATCTATTTATTTTATTTTATTTTATTTTATTTTATTTTATTCCTATTTATCAGTTATTATTTTATTACTTTATTATTCAATTTTACGTTTTCATATACCTTATCTAATTATAGTTTATTTCATTTTATTGTATTCTAACATCATTGTTATGATCAGTATTTTATTGTTGTGCCTAATATTGTTTAATGTAACCATTGTTTATATTTCTATTTTTATTTATTTATTTATTGATGTATGTTTTCTCTTATGTCTCTTTTCTCAAATGTAATACCTCTTTCTCGATTCAACCTATATTGTGAATTCTCTGAGGGTTTCAAACGTTTGATTTGGTATTCAATTTGCTGTCCTTTTCCGGATTCGAAACTCCTTTCACTGGTGTTGTCTTTTAGTACTGAAATCTGATGCGTTTTCTCCAGCGACTTCCTTATGTAATGTTATAAAAGGCGCTGACGAAGAACGTTTTGGAATCATCAAAAATAATGAAAAATAAAATATTTCTAAGAAGTCTTGGAAATAATCTTACGCCTAATAATAGGTGGTTTTGAATTCTTGGAACAATGTTTAAATTATATTGATCTCAACTAACTTTATATATATATATATATATATATATATATATATATATATATATATATATATATATATATATATATGTGTGTGTGTGTGTGTGTGTGTGTGTGTGTGTGTGTGTGTGTGTGTGTGTGTATGTATAACTTTTTTTATTTTTATACATATATATATATATGAAATAATTAGAAAGTAAATTATTCTCTCTTGTTTCATTTTACTTCAGTCGAAGTTCTCAGAAATCAAAGGGCTCCTTTCTTAACACTTGATCTCTATATGAGATATATGGATATTCGAGTGTTCCATTACAGTTCCCCTTTACCTCTAAAAGCTTGAGTTTGTAAAGAACTTAAGGACATCAAAGTTCCTCTCTCTAATTGACTAATGGTTTTGTTAATTATACATATACAGGGTGGCCCAAAAGTAGGTTTACAGTTATCATTTAATATTTGAAGTTTTTTAACTAGGTTATTCGAAAAACTTTAAATAGGTTAAATATTTATAAAAATAATTGTAAACCTACTTTTGGGCCACCCTGTATAGATGTATCGTCTTTGTAAAATGATAAGTATATATATATAATGTATGTATCTAAATGTTATTTCTTCAAATCAATCATCTTGAGAAAGTTTTGAAATAAAGACGAAACGTTGATGAATACATGAATAATTTTGGTTTTCCTGTTTTCATTTTCCATACATATATGTATATACATATATATTAAATATTTATCTATAGATAAGTAGAAAAGAGAGAGTAAGTTCTTCCAATCGTTTAACAAAACTAATGAATATTTTTATTTCCATATGTAATATTAAAAGTAAATTTTAAAACTGCCGTAGTTTTGCAAAGTTTTCAAAATTATTTGTATTATTTAAGTCTTTAACTTTTCAAAGATTGATCAGACCGCCAAAATTACAAAATTGATATTACAATCATATGTTAAAAATAAAATGTCCGCCACCCGCATTTGATGTACGGTTAAAAAGACAAGTATTACAAGTTTAATTTTGTTTCTCTTCTACGCTAGAAAAAAGGTTGCAAAATGGTGGGAAATAGTGGCGCCATCAACTGATTACGAATGTCTTAATGACGTATGGATTTCTGTAAACAATATTGTTTAAACGTAGTTTAAGTGGCAGACAAAGAAAATAGGTATTTTTTAAAATATTTATATGTATCAATATATATAGTGATACATATAAGTATTAAAAAATACATTTAGATTTATATATAAAATAAACATATTTTACGATATTCATAGGATACCTATATAAATATACAGATATATATATATATATATATATATATATATATATATATATATGTCATCCACAAACATACTATTTTGCTGTATCACAACTCCTCAGACTAGCGCCTGCTCAAAGCTAGAACCATCTAGATAGTAAGTGATTCTAACCACTTGATTAATAGGCGAATGTTGCTTGCTCAATGCTTTTTATATAACCATTTCAAGGAGATATATATATATATATATATATATATATATATATATATATATATATATATATATATATATTATTATTTCCTGTATCCACATAAAATTTTATAAGGAGATATAAATTTTATGTATCAATTTTCAGTATTTACTTCAACAGTGCTTGATACGTAAGTAGAGCTAGGTAGTAAGCTATGAAAATGTATTTATGGCAATCAAGCTACACAGAGGCTCCCGCGTTTCAACCCCGGGGGAATCTTCAAGTTAAAATGAAGATTCCTTCCGGGGATGAAACGCGGGAGCCTCTGTGTAGCTTGATTGCCATAAATACATTTTCATATCTTATATATATATATATATATATATATATATATATATATATATATATATATATATATATATATATATATATATATATATATATATATTATAATAATGGTAATGATCCAGGCAAAAAATATCCACAGGGTGGTAATCCAGAGAATTTTAACCGGGTTTATAAAAAGTGCTCAATATCAAAATAGATCTTTATATATGATTTTTTTTATTTACACAGACATGTACAAAATCTGCGACACTGGCATGTCGATGTTATCGATCAACAGTTACTATAAATTGAGATCTCATCAGGCAGAGTTAGAATCCGATCTTAACCTCAGATCATATTTGGAGAGGTTAAGATCGGATTCTAACTCTAATATATATATATATATATATATATATATATATATATATATATATATATATATATATATATATATAGTCTCGGAAGTTTCTCAACCATTAAAACTATTTATAAAAAAATAAAAAATAAAAAATAATTAAAAAAACTTTAAGTCCTAAGTCGTTCAGTGGAAAATCACTCATGTAAGTCAATTTATTTTTTACAGTTATTATATTAGTTTGCTTCTAACATTATTTAAGGGATCATCAGTTGTTTACCATGAAAATCTGTTTCAGGAATTTAAAAACAAGACAGTATTTAATTTCATGGCTTCCCAGCAGAGTTGATCAGACCCCACTTCCCTTAAAACACAAAAACATAAATGTTCCGTATACTAAACCTAAGTTTTGTTCCATATAAATGCTTTATATATATATATATATATATATATATATATATATATATATATATATATATATATATATGAAGCAATCCAACAAAAGATATAAGCGTCAACTAATATCTTATAATTAGTGAAACATCCGGATAAAATATATATATATTATTAGAATACTTGTTTCAGACTGTTAAAAATAAATCTTGGAACAGAACAGTTTTTATGTCCGCTTACAAAAATTCAGATCAATATATAATTGTATATGCCACCTCACGCTGAGAATCCTTATTCCAATGATGATCAAAATCACTCACATGATTTTAATTCTAGAAAATGTCTCAAATTTAAGACTTAACCTTAAAGAGTTTTAAGAAGAAACTGAAATTCAAAAAGTTTACTTAATAGTTCATTAATAAAATTGAATGCAAATCTGATATATTTTAATTTTTAAATCGGCGTTTACCTACATATTATTCCCCACCCATACCAATTATTTGAAATTCTCCAAAGAAACTTAAATTTTGGCAATGAAAATCGAAATTATCTGAATTTTCACGAAGTGTTCCACATTATTTTCCCCATTTGCATCAAAGTAAATTTAACTACATATACCCCACATTCGGACCACTTATGCTGAACTAGAGCGTTCCAACATTTACATGTTTATATACATATATATATATATATATATATATAGTCATAGTTCGCAGCTTATCTGTGCGGCTAGACCAGTTAGTGTCTCAAGCCGGGATTGAAACTCGACCGTCGAGCTGACGATCGGCGCTTCTAACCCCTACGCTATCATGCGACACTGACTGAACATATATATAATGAGCTATGTCTTAAAGCTAATGGCAGTTTACGATATCCTTACAAATTAAGCTCTACCCCGGGAGGGAGCTTTATATAGTCATCCACATACAGACTGTTTCGTTGTTTCACAGCTCATCAGTGCGGCTAGACCAGTTAGTGCCTCAAGCCGGGATTGAAACTCGACCGTCGATATATATATATATATATTTCCGGGAAAAATCAACGGACTGATTGGCAATTAACCTGATTATTTACCCCCGAGAATTAAGCGTTTCGGTGTAGTTTATTTGCCATAAATACATTTTATTACCGATATATATATATATATATATATATATATATATATATATATATATATATATATATATATATATATATATATAAGGAGAGATAATAAAGATAAAAATGAAATTTTATCTTTAAATATATCATATTGTGAACAGTCAGTGCTCAATATACAAGATAGAGCAGTAATATAAAGAATAAAAATTGCAAAATATAAAGTATCTATTAAATCATCAAATAGTTCAAAAAAGGAATATATAAGTAAACTTCTTTTTTCTTTAACACACGGATTTTTTTTAATGTATGCTTTTATCATCCGAGGAGATCATCGGGATAAAACAATAAAATTATATTACTTACAGATTTGAAAATATAAAAATAGAAATAGAAATATGAAAAAAATATAAAAATATAGTGTTTTAGATGAAAAAAAGTAAACATGTTGGACAAATCCATGAAAATAAGCAACGTTGAAATGTTAAGCAAATGTAGGGTTCATTGTAGAATGTCTTCAATAGTCTGAATAGTGAAAACATTTGTTTAAGAATATAACGGGAATTTAAACCGAGGTTAAATATCATTGCCAAAAAGTAACTCACTAGAAAGAAATACAAGTGAATAAATCTTGCGAGAATTATACATATATATATATATATATATATATATATTTAGAGAGAGAGAGAGAGACGGAGTTTACGTTTAGGAAAATCTCACATAGAGCTATTTAAACAATTTTTAACAACTTGCAGAGAAAAGAGAAAACAGAATATTTTTTCATACTATAATATATAATTATATATAAATTTTAGATTGTATTTAAATGAAAATTAAGAACCAGGAATTTATGTAGGGTTGTTTACACACAGTTTGCACTTCGAAACGTCCGTAAACCAGCTTACATGAATTCTTACGTCTGAAACTAGATTTAAGTGCTATTTTAAATCCATATATATATATATATATATATAAAGAGGTGTACTAAAAGCGAACTTTTAGGAAAGGTAAAACCCTATTGTGAAGAGTATACAGCTCAATATCCAGGATAGAGCAGGTAGAGATGAAGGAGAGTGGAAAGGAATTAGAGAAATCAAAAGCCAAATCAAAATTCAATTCAAAAGTTCAAAGCAAGGTATATTCCGCAAAAAGGCAATTTATTCAAGTTAAATTTTCCTTAAGCCAGGCTTTTCAAAGATCAAAATCTTATCATCAGAGGAAGTCGCTGGGATAGATAAGTTGCTTTGAACTTTTGAATTGAATTTTGATTTGGCTTTTGCTTTCTCTAATTCCTTTCCACTCTCCTTCATATATATATATATATATATATATATATATATATATATATATATATATATATATATATATATATATATATATATAAATTTATATATATATAATCATTTTTATTTATATAGACATGTACAAAAGGCCACTACACTGGCATGTCGATGTTATCGATCAATAGTTATTAAAAACTAAGATCTCATGAGGTGGAAAAAAGTCTGATATTTAACTTAGATACTGGGTTTGTGTTTTACAACAGTCTGAAATTATCACTTCCTACACTGATGATAGCAATAAGTTTGAAACGCCGGCGTCTGTAGGTAATAATAATAATGTAATATTTATTCATAAATATTGTTTTAAAGCCCGTTTAAGAAATTAAAGTTGAGAAGTGTCCTGGGATGTTAAAAATAGATTGTCACTACCCTATATTTGACTACGTTTTCGACTCTCGTGAGTCGTTGTCAGACCTGTGATGAGGTTAC
>OY744527.1:139428938-139511438 GCA_963556195.1 Sepiola atlantica | reverse complement strand
CTTCGGTGATCTAACGGGAACCGGTGTGTCAAAGTAATACCAGTCTATTCCTTCATATCTAAACGTTAAGTAGCTTTTCACATTATTTGATTCCGTCTCTACATAAATATAACTAGCGGATATCCGTCAACGTTATTAACAAAAGTGTATTTTGAATCAATTTTATGAAAAACATGCTTAATCTGTATCGATATTTTATTTTTTCTTAGTGATATTAAGATGTTGTATGAGGCGTGTTTTCCTTTAGAAAAAGTAATCCCATTAAAAACCAGAATCTGTTTACTAACAGAGTTTGTTGATGCACCGTTATTTGACATTCACAGTAAATGTAAATGATGTAAAAATACATTTTTTATTTTACAACGCTACAAAATAATATATAATTTTATTTAATTTTATACATGATATAATGATTTCTATTCAAATAAAACAATTCAATTCATAGAAAGAAATATTCACTGAAGACTCGTGCACTACTTTCAGGCATGTAACAATTTAACTGGTTGCCACTCTAAATATTCCTCCGTGTAATAATTTCCACTTTGAAAAATATCATTTCTCATTTTAAGACCTTTAATATCCCAAACTAATTTTTTTTTTAATCTATTTTAAAATAAAACGATTTCGTTAAAAATATTTACAATACTTATTTATTTAAGAATATAAAACCATTACAATGAATTTCATTTTTACGTATTAAAGCATTCTTATGTGACCTACGGAGTCGACTATAAAAAGTTCTAATACCAGATTACTTTCTAATTGAAACTCTGAAGGATAAACATTCACTTTAACCCTAACCCGACGGTCACGAAGAAAAATCATTGTGGCGATCATTCAATTAAAATAAAATTCTCCCGACACAATTATTCACGCCGTATAATTCAGCATTCGAGTGTGATTTGGGGGTCTTTTTATTTTCAATTCGAAAGTAATTATCGGCTAAAATTAAAATTTATGAGCAAAAAATCGAATATCATGCTTCATTCGTGCTCCTGTTTTCCACTTAAAAATTCTAGTGAAAACCTTATTTTTAATAGACAGTTTAAAGGATTCGAAATCACTCTCAAATTTCAAACGGCCACAAAGAAAAATGATCGTACTGATCATATAATTAAACAAATAATTTCATCGCAATGTTCGCGCTGTACACTCCTGCCATTGAAGTAAAATAAAAAATCAATGAAATCAAATGTATTGCTTTTATTTAAATACGTAGACTTTTAAAACTCAAGTTAATTATATATGTATAACTTTTTGACGGATGTCTGATCGATTAATTTAAATAACATAATATTTTCATTGAAAGAAAAATATGAAGATTTTATTACAAGTAATTAATTAAGAGAAAAGGCAATGAGCAACACACATATAATATATATATATATATATATATATATATATATATATATATATATATATATATATATATATATATATATATATATATATGAGGGGTGCACCCGGCTTGAGGCACATGCTAGTCTGTTGTGAGTAAAATATTAAAAATATAATTTAATACTATATATGTATTTGTTAATTATGTTATATATATAATTATATATATTTGATTAATTAAAAAATATATATATATATATATATATATTGTTATGTAATTGTTTTTTTTTATTGGTGATTGCAGCGTTCGTTGTCTTTTTTGCTTACTACTACTTCGATTGTCTCACTTCCTAAGTGATTAAGATGCAGAAAATTGCTTTATTAGTCGCCCTTAACTTTATAGGACGTATTTTTCGTTATATATACATTTTTATTAATTTTATACGTACATGAAAGTAATCCATTACCAATAAAACACAATTACGTATAAATACATTAAAATGTTTAGGTAATAAAAATCGTACATATTTCTAGGCAGGGCATCGTAGTCTAATGGTAAACGCTGGACTATAGACATCAAAATCGAAGGTTCTATCCTTCTCTAAGTTAGCCATGATGATGACAGCTGTTAGCCGGAAACACTTGTCAATGGGTTACTTATCTAAAATTAATTAATATATATATATATATATATATATATATATATATATATATATATATATATATTGAAAAAATATATACTTCAGTCTCTGTATGTTTCTTGATGCACTATATGCGTTCTTTTTACTTTATTTTATTAATTCAACTCTTCCAAGAAAAATGAAAAGAGATATTATTGAAATACAAAAGAATTTCAAATTGTTTTTTAAAGTTTTTACTGATTGCAAAACAGTTTGTCTTTTTCTACGAATAACATGATTCTGTGTTAAAATCGTTTCAACGGACACAGTATGATATACATGTATACTGACAGACTTAAAAGAAACATTAAGCGACTTTTTCAGATCAAACCCCAATTTCATCTTCCTAAGAAACTATGAATACCATTCAAGTTTGGAAAACGTCGTCATTAATTTAGGGAAGTGCTGGTGCTTGAGTGTATAACGACACGGGCTGGCGACCTGAGTATGTTAAATTTAAATCCACTGCGTTCCCATAGCACCACTTTCATTTAGGTATGTTGACAACCTTCACGTGGTCACTCCTGATATCGACAGCAGAATCAACGGTGTCAAAAAGACATTTGATTTATATTAATTGATTTTCTTTATCAAGGTCAGTTTAACAAGAATTCAAAATAATAATAAAAATGTAAAATAAAATGTATTAGCGATTTATTTCTGCTATTATTTCGTTTCTAGTTTTTTTGTACTTTTCAGAAATATATATATATATATATATATATATATATATATATATATATATAAAATGCTTAACGTAATACAATTTTATCCTGTGACGCTAATTCTGACGTCGCGGAATTTAAATTGTTGACGTCTTTCCTGGAACCATGCGAGACCGTTTATTTGGCGTCTAACTTACTTCACGTGCGCGTGTCTTGACTATCGTTTGAAATTCTCTTTTTTCCCCAGCTTTTTTGTTAATTTTCGTTTGTCACCTGAAGATGATTTGACGAAGAATCGAAAACGTTCGTGATACATATGGAACATACATTTTTTTTATCACAAAAAAGATCATCAGAAATTTTTTTTAAATATATATATATATATATATATATATATATATATATATATATATAATCAAGTGAATGATGAGAATGAAAATTGGAAAAAAAACAATATTCATTGAATCATCAAGTAGTTTAAACAAGGAATATATCAATAAACTTTTTTATTTTTTATTTTATATATATATATATATATATATATATATATAGAGAGAGAGAGAGAGAGAGAGAGAGAGAGAGAAAGAGAGAGAGAGAGAGAGAGAACATTTTAATCCTTTTTTCAATTATCTATATAAATCCCGTGTGTTGTTCATGTACTGCTTTTTGTCATTTATTTCGGTCACTATTCCGATAACAAATGTTCTAGTAGAATTTATTTTTGTTTAACGTTTGCTAGAGAAACCAGTACACAAGAAACATGAATACATTAGTAAATAAATGATCATACCTCTCCAGTTTTTAGTAAATAAATGATCATACCTCTCCAGTTTTTAGTAAATAAATGATCATACCTCTCCAGTTTTTAGTAAATAAATGATCATACCTCTCCAGTTTTTAGTAAATAAATGATCATACCTCTCCAGTTTTTACAAATAATCGTACACCAAAGACATAAAAAGGATTATATTAATTCACTATTGATAAAATTAAGAATGACCGCGAAATATTTGTTTCAACATAAAGCAAAACATGACGTTTCTGTTGTTTTTTAAGTTCTGATAAAATTCTGTTTAAATTAATATTTTTATCAAATTCATTTAATTTTTTTAATTTTATTAATTTTGAAGTGAAGTTTTCAAATTGTCAGCACGATTCAAATTGAAACATCATTTGTAAAATTGGCGTCTAAGATTTTAATCAAATTTTTATCATGAAGATAACAACAGTTCGTTCAAATATGTCATAAATATGATGAGAAATGGCGTCGTGTACATTTCTTATGACTTCATTTCATCGCGTTTGTTACAGAAAACAAGGTTATATAATGTTTGGGGCGTTTTTAGATGAGGAATGATAATGTGTACTATTTTAATTATTCGGATTACTATTCCTATCTTGGTTGTCATTTTCATAACATTTCTGCTAATCTAATCTCCTACTTTCTTCGGGTGCATCTTTAAAAACTTGTGAATCTTTATGCTGAACTCGGGAATCTGGACGAAATTTCGAACATGTTTTCAAGTGCGTAACGAGACACCTGAAGAAGGTCGGAGGTTACCTCGGTCGGAATGCTGTCAATATAACAACCAACATGAGAATAGTAGTCCGAATAATCCAAATAATACAAAAAAATATATATTAGTCAAACAAATACAATGTCAACACACTACCGACATGAACCGTCCCTACAAGTATTCGAACTTGGACAATTCCATCAATTATTCTTAATCCTCTCATCAGGTTCTTTATCTTTCAACCGAACGTTGGAACACACCAAAGAAGGTTAAATTAAAAAGGAATCCGATGTGGTTACTCAGAGATTGACTAGAATGTTATATCTGAAACGAGCGTACATTTCCTTTGGCGTTTCCGTACATCTGAAATTGTTTCCGCAATTAACAAATCAGTTATGATGTCATAACATACGCTTCACTGGATATCCTCATAAAATTGTGTGACAACTTCTCATGTGTCTTTGTGTGTGCGTGTTTCTCGCCTTTACGTGACTTACAAATTATTATTTTTTAATTTTACTATTAATCGATTATTTATTGAAATCAAACATGCCATAGTGTAAAGAAATAAAACGAAAAATACGTATTCAAAAAAAAATATTATTTACGAAATAAAATCCACCAAAATGCTTTCCTGTTTCTTAGTGAACAGCTTAACTATTTTAATTTTTAGTTAATATTTAGAAAAAAGTGAAAGGAATTTGTAAGCATTTAAACTTTTTACATCCAATAATTTTATAAATAAAAATTAAAACAACCTTACCATAACAAAATTAGTTATTGTTTTATATCAATTTGTTTCAATTAATAATTGGATGTAAAAATGATACTGTAATAATTAAATCTAACTTTCCAAATGGAAATTTTAAAAAATGGCGAAAATAAAACAGCATAATAAAAAAGAAAAGCGAAACAAAAACGATGAAACTAACAAAACTCCCGGGCAATGCTGGGTAGGTAAATCTAGTGTATGTATTGTCCAAAAGTTTGTTTTTTAATTTTTTTAAAAATACGAATGCTTAAATATGTTTTATTGTTGTCTTTTTTTACCGAATAATTTACAATGCTGCTTTTTTTAATAATTATTTAATTGCGTCTAAAATAATTATTGTAATAAAGTCCGTGAATATACGGATCTACTTTTTAAAATTATGAATCAAGCATTTGTCAATTTGTCATTCTCACATTTTTTATTTCTCTTCTTTCATTTGTGTATATATATATATATATATATATATATATATACATATACATATATATATATATATATATATATATATATATATATATATATATATATATATATATATATATATATATATATATATATATATATATATATATATATATATATGTGTGTGGGGGGGATGTAACCTACCAGCGACCATGCGCAGTTTAAGTTCAAATTTAAAAGAGACATCGGACGTCACTTCTACAAGACCAGGAAAGATTCTTACGAACAAAAGAAAAAGGTTAATACCTTTTATTTGTATATATTTCTGATGAGGCTCGTGATACCGGGCTAAATTATTAGAAAAAAAGTCAAGATGAAAACAAAAAATATTATTTTGGTTTTAATAAAAAAATATCTCCATTGTTATTTGAAGGCATTTTGCCTCTTTCTTTAAGATTTAAATTCTAAAAATGCTTTAAGAAATGAATTTTCCCAAGTTTATATATAAATATTTACATATATTTTTATTTTATTTCTTTTTTGTTGACGTATAGGAATAATAAATATCTTTTAAAAGACATAATTTTCGGTCGGATCCTACGACTTTCTTCGGTGTAATGAGAGATGTGTGTATGCAGTAGGTGACAGTATCAGAGAAATAGTCGAGCAAATGGAATGAAGAGACGCGCGCACACACACACACACACACACACACACACACACACACATATATATATATATATATATATATATATATATTAACACCGAACCGATAACACCAAATACGAGATGAGAGAAAAACAACAAAAAAAAGGTATTTTATATATCTTTATTTTGAAATTCAGAAATTCTGATGATGAAGTATATCTTCGTAAATTAAATTGGAAAAAAAAAAGTTAATAAAACTAAAATGCATTGTATGGCGTTCTAATTGCTCATTATTATTTTTAATAAATAATATTACAACATAAACAATGCTTTCTAAGACAAGGACAACATTTCTTATATATATATATATATATACAATAGAAAATGGTAGTTTGCTTAAAGCATTGTTTGGAATAGTAGTAGTATGTTTAAGAAGGCTGAGGGCAATGCAGAGTGCACTACTTAAACATACTACTACTACTTAAACATACTATATATATATATATATATATATATATATATATATATATTTAAATATATATATATATATATATATATATATATATATATATATATATATATATACATATATATATATATATATATATATATATATATATTAGGATTTTTCACTTAGAAAAAAGATTATTCAGTGAAGACCGGGATTAGTCCCATAAAAACAAGCTCGATGATACTCGATTACAGGGTACAGATCATTTATATGTGATTTTTTGAAAGCTTACCAAAGCATTCCGTTCAGGAGCCCAATCAAAACCACAAAAGATTTTTTCATTCAAAAATGATTCATTCATCATTTTTCAAATTAAAGAGTTTTTTACCTACACGTGTTTCACTACCAAGCCGGTAGATCATCAGGGAAAATTGAGTACCTCGAATAAGAATTGTTGTAATTTGACGCAAATATTTAATTTTTATACGAAAAATCGCAGTTAACTCCCTTCAATTTGAATCCATAGTCCTGGATTCTCTTAAATACTTCGTGTACATGTGTTGTTCGGTGATTTACTGATCACTAGAATGTCATCTAGGTTGGCTGTCGCAAATTCCAGTCCGCTAAACAATATATTCATTACTTGTTGAAAAATTGCTGGTGCAACCTTAACCCCAAATGGTAATCATTCGAATTTGTACAACCCCCTTTATGGGTATTTATAAAAAAAATTTTGAGCACTCCTCGTTAAGCATAACTTAAATCAACTTTTGAGAAAAAAAATTCCTACGACAATCTCTTCTTAACTTGGTAGTAGGTAGTAGGTAGTAGGTAGTGGTAATTCTTTAGTGCATGGGTTAATCCTGTAAAGTCTGCACAAACACGGATCTTTTTACTGTTTTACGTAGACTGGATGCGTAGCACACTCGCTGTACTCTAGTTTTGAAATGTTTCCATTTAGTCTTTTCAAAAGAGGTTGTTGAAGTTGTTCATTACGAACATTCTAAATTCCAAAGTCTTTCGTTTTAATCAATATCTTTCAGCGTCTCAAATTCGTATTATAGTAGATATAAAATGTAATTTTGAACACTGAAAACGTGCACAACAGAAGTTTAATTCATTTTCGTCGCGAGTTCGTGATTTATAGAGAGGAAAAATGAATTTTACAATGCCATTAAATTAAAGAATCACCATCAACTGTGATGTTGGGTTTTAATATTTTTAATAAACTACAGTAAATAAAAGTAAAATTTAAAAACGCATTGTTTCTGTGAGTTTTTTTGTTAAGTTAAATTTACGTAGTAATCTAATCAAGCGAAATTTTATCAAGTTTAAAAATGAAACCAAATTAGACGAATAAATATTCGGTGTTTGCTGTAAATTAGTAAATATCCGTGAATCTTATAAGACAACGTTAGAAAAAGTGGTGCTTATCCAGAATTACAGAGAAATAGGGGAAAAAAGGCAAACTGAGAAATATATGTATGATTTACGTAACGGAATGAATATATCGTATATCAAAAATCACGTAAATTAATCAAGTAGATTGTATTTTATAAAAGAAAATCAAATTTTATCGATAAACGGGTAATGTTGATATACCGACGGCATTATTGTCATATTCAAAGGAAGCTAAGGGAGATAATACCCAAAATTCCCGATTTTATTTCTCTAGTTTCCAAACGTTTGTATTTGCAGACCCGCATAAACCAGCACGTTTCATCTAAAATTCGACAGGGGAGGGTAGGATCCTTGCGACCTTGGACTCTGCAATTGGCCAGCATTTGGTTGAAAATCAATGTTGTGCCAGTAGCTATAAAATAGAGTGTTTTGAAATCTTACATAGAGCAGATTCCAAAAACCATTTGAAAATGTTGGAATCTGTTTCTATCGCCATTCGTAAACCTTCCTTGTGCCGACAGAAGGATTTCGTTAAAACTCTTTGGGGAACTTTGAGAACACACCCCTTTTTTATCCTACAATGTGCCTTTTTAATCGTTTTAACGACTTAAAATTAAATTTATTTTAATCGCCCATTGTTAATTTCTTGGCACGTTCAATTCCCCGTGTGCTTTTTACTTTCGCCAATATTATTTATTTATCTAAACTATAGATGTTTCTCCTGACGAGATTATAGTTGAAAGGGTCTTAAAGAGATTTCCGGTAATTGTTTTTAAAAGCATATATAATCTCTGACAACCTCAAATAAATTTAGAGATAGCTCGAAGATAGCTCGATATAAGATACATTTCAAAGTATTCAAGTCTATTAAGAAAACATAAGGATTCTGAGAAAACATATTTTCTAATCTTTGCAAATGATATTTTTGCTAACGAAGAAAACTGCATGATCTAATTTTGTCAATCTTTCATAAATATCAATGTAATAACACAAAACTTATTCTGTGTTGAGTTTGATTTACTTGTAGAATCCGTTGAATATGTTAGTACGGATATTAAAAGCTATTCTGTTAATCCTACCATGATTCTTTTTAATGAAGATGGATTTTTGGATTTTTAATGGACTTGGGCACTTACTTTTTGTATTTTTGCATTGGAGATGAAAATTATTCGGATCTCAAGAAATGATTGTGTTTTGTTGTGTGTGATTATGTGGCATTTTATTGCACCAGTATCGGATATGTGGTATGCAAGGCGTCGGGAAAGAGCTGTGATTTTATGGTCAATGTATGTACTATGTTTTTTTTAATTATTTAAAATCGATACAAGACGCGGGCATGTAATTACCTTCCGCTAGGATCAATATGTCTTTTTTCAATGCCTTAATTTAGAAACGTTTCTTTAATGATCTTCTGGTAGAAGTGTCTACTCAAAATATATTTTTTATTCCTTCAAGTATATTTATTCTATTTGTATAATTACATATGGCAATTAAAAGTATATATATATATATATATATATATATATATATATATATATATATATATATATATATATATATATATATATATATATATATATATATAATGTATATGTGATTATATAGTAGTATTATTTCGATGAGTCATTGGTGCAGAGGTTTCAGGAGGTATGGCAAATCTTGAACAATCTCCATTCACTGGTGGATATTATGGAACTCTTCACTGAATGGAAATCAAAAATAGTCGTAATTTGAAAACTAAAGCCATATAAATTTAAAGTAGTAAATAAATAGATTAAATAAGTAATTAAATCATTAAATATAGTTAATATTTTAATATAGAAATGTAAGATAAAAATCAAGTGATATATTAAAATTAAGTATTCGTAGTAAAAACAATAACTAAATCATCAAATTAACTAATATATAAATTAATAAATGAAGTAAGATAAAAATGAAAAAAAAACGGAATCTAAAAAAAAGATCAGATTAAACGAATTCTATGGATTTCAAGGTCTGATAATCTGCTCTTTTGGGATTTGTAAAAAGGTTTGTTTGTTTTTTAATTTAATTCGAGGAGTACCTTTTTTCAAGCATGAAAATTAATACGGAGGTGTGGTATACTTCTGGTTTCCGAA
This sequence comes from Sepiola atlantica, assembly GCA_963556195.1. Lineage (NCBI taxonomy): Eukaryota > Metazoa > Mollusca > Cephalopoda > Sepiida > Sepiolidae > Sepiola > Sepiola atlantica. The sequence goes on along the minus strand of OY744527.1, from coordinate 139,501,447 downwards.
ACCGCTTTTTAACATTTTGACGGCTTCCGTTTCATATCGGAGTCACACCATAAACATCTGAAACGTTTTATTCAATGTTTTATTTTATTGTATTTTATTTCTTGTTCGATACATACTTAATATTACCTGATACAGCTTGAGTAGGTATTGTTCGTACGAGTCGGAGATACGTCCCCGACAATCAGTCAGACAGTTGCTTTGTTACTGTCCGGCTGAACTATGGTTCTGTTAAATCGTAGGATGTCCACCATCCCAGGCTTTACCTTCTCTCTTTGAGAATGGGTTAATTTGCTGCTATTCGCATGCGGCGCCCTGACCGGGAATGCGGACGGGCTACTCAAGCATTTTTGTATGCCAGTGCACGTAACCGTGCGGTGACTTTCAAAAGCCAACCTGACCTTGTGCAGAGGAGGATTGAACACTCACTTTTTGCTTCTTCTGTTTCGACTCAATTATTAAATCAACGTAAATAACCATCCGAAAATGGCCGATTATCTCACCTTGAAATCCGTAGAATTAGTTTCATCTTGTTTTCCGGTTTCTTATATTTCGTTTTTTATTTTATTTCATTTAATTTAACTTAATTATATCTAATTTAATTATTTATTTATTGTTTTGACTTCTAATATTGATTTGAGTTTATCACTTTATTTATATATATATATATATATATATATATATATATATATATATATATATATATATATATATATATATATATATATATATATATATATATATAGTTGTGTAATAATGAAATATATTCATGGAGGAAATCCGGGTATGAGAGCTCAATGTAATAATCACAGCAAGAATAAAATAAAATATAGTAACACGAAATCACATAATCATCGATGCAATAATTTATTTCAACCTTGTGGTATTGTCAAGCATCCAAGTGAGATGATTACATTTTCAAAAATGTAATCATTTCGTGTTACTATTATGTTTCGTGTTGTTATTTTGTGTTACTATATTTTATTATATATATATATATATATATATATATATATATATATATATTAATTATGTGTAATTATATAATTTACTGTTACTTTATTAATTTTTTATGCAATTATTCAATTAATTAAGTTTATTTTCTTTAAATCGATCTGGTTTTATTTTTATTTTTTCAAATTATGAACAGTTTTTTATTTTCAGAACAACAATAAGAAAGGTTTCCATAGTCCCTAATATCCGCCATTAGCTCACTGATTGATGAATGGAGCACGTGTGGTATTAAAGAATACCCGACGGGCAAGATTTTCAACATCCCTGTAACCACAGTTATCAATAGCTACTCGAAATATTATTGTATAGTATCATATGTAATAAATATATTATACTCTTACAAACGCAATTGAACACTTGTTTTTATTTCATTGAAGAATATAAAATTACACACTATATATAGTGTATAACATGTATATTTTTTATTTTAGTTGACACTATATATATATTATTATTATTTGATCTTTCATCGATACCTTTCGTTTCACGGAAACACTGAAAACTCAGCTCACAGGCCTAAATATAGCAAACGTAACTGATTCTTCAGTCGATGTTGTAACAGTTTCCAGTGTTTCCGTAGAAACGAAACGATGAAAGATTAAATAATAATAATAATAATAATAATAATAATAATAATAATAATAATAATAATAATAATAATAATAATAATAATAATAATAATAATAATAATAATAATAATAATATATTAACTGAAATACAAAAAACAAGTTTACACTATAGCTTCCAGTATTTCCGTGAAACTGGAGGTATCGATGTGTGTGTAATAGGCATTTCCTTATTCAAACAAGTTTGGTTAAACAAAATCGACGACTATATTTCGATCTTTGAAAAGCCTTGGCTTAAGGAAAGAATAATAAACATAATTTTATTACAGAATATACCTTGCATTGAACAATTGAAGTTTGAAATAAATCTGGACATTCGTACATGTTTATCACTCTTCTTTCATCTATCTTTATAATTGCTCTCTCTCTCTCTCTCTCTCTCTCTCTCTCTCTCTCTCTCTCTCTCTCTCTCGTATATTGAGCTTAAAACATTTCACTATAGGTTCTATCTACTAAAAGTTTACTTTTAGTTTCATATTTGATTTTACTTTAAGCTCCTACAAAGTTGAGCTTTTTCTCCTATTTTGTGAAATGTTAAACAAGGAATTTCTACCGCTTTCAGCAAAAAACATCCCCATCCCTTCTAATGAAGCTTACATTTGCAAGCTCATACAATCCGTGAAAAAATGTATTACCAACGTAAGATGGAAAGCCTTCCACCATGACTTAAACTCCAAATATAACAACTAAAAAAATGACACTAATAATATTTCACCTCCAAAACACAATGGATTTACACTCCCCATGAACTCTTCCAGGGAACTAAAAAGATTGGAAAGGTTAACTGCATCCAGGTACGGTCTAAAAACATCTTCTTTTCCTAAGCAAAATGAACACCTCAACAATTTCGAAAATGATTTATTCAACCTCATTAGACATATTAAATTTTAAAAATACAATAAACATTCCAACCCCTTTATAAAAAAATCAATAAATTCACAAACAAGATCAAGAAACACCTTGGCAATATTGTCCCTGCAGATAAAACAGAAAACTTTTACAAATTGAAATACTCTGACTACAAAAGTTTAATCTATAAAGAACTGAACAAATCCTATAAAACTACTTCTAGTAACATCTTGAATAGCATAAACAATGATGCTAAATCCCTACTAACTTCTTTAAATATCCTTAATTACACAGAAATGTTTACCCCAGCTACACCCTCTGGTGCGGTTACCAATTAGTTTCTAAACCTCAGTGATAAATATAACTCTAATTTGATCACCTTCGACATTAATAATTATTATTAGTCCATTTCTCCTATCCTACTAAACAAAGCTTTAATCTCCGCTAAGAATAACTCAGATATCACAGACTTAGAGATCAAATTAATAATTTTGGCCAGGAGATCCCTATTAGAATTTGACAACAAATTTTGGACCAGGAAACATACTCCCAATAATTTTGATATCACTATGGGACCTTTGGACTCTGCCAAGGTTACTGACCTTGTAGGAGTGTACTTATTGAGAGAATTGAAGTTTGACTTCGGACATTTACACGGTGGATTTTACAGTGACGATGCGCTTTTTGTTTCTAGGGAGAGATCGAGACAATACAACAAAACCATTAAAAATCTACACAATTTTTTTTTAAACTTCGGATTAACCATAACTATAGAACCTGAGAGAGAATATATAACTTCCTTGACCTAACACTAGACCTCAACTCCGAATCCTTTAGCCCCTACCATAAACCAAATATAACCCTCTTCTACGTACATATGCTATCTAACCACCCAAAATCGATCATTAATTCAATAGTCCCTTCAGTTTCCAATAGAATATCAAGGTTATCTACTAATAGATCCATCTTCGAACAAAATTCCAGCTTCTATAATAACGCACTATTTAATTCGGGATACACTGATGAAATTAAATATGAAAATAATCCCTTTATCCAGAAGAACAAACCTTTAAATGTAATTACACACAAAATGGCAATACAGGATAAACAGCGAGCTAATACTACACTACCCAAGAAACCCAAGACATATATAAATAGACCCACTAAAACTATCAATATTGACAAACCAGCTAACCCTCAAGATCGCAGTAAAAATTAAAAAATTAGAAGAAAGAATAGTATTTGGTTTAACCCACCCTATAACTGCAATGTGAAAACAAATATAGCTACGGAATTTTTCAAAATTTTAGATAACTCATTCAAGAACCCGCATAAGTACAGCACTATTTTAAATAAAAACTATTAAAATTTCCTACTCCACAATGCCCAATATAGCACAAACCATCACCACATCTAACAACAAAATAAATAAATCGGCCCAAAAACCAGCACCTAATATACACCCCACTAATAACTGCAACTGCCAGAAATCTAGAGAATGCCCATTAAATGGTAATTGCATACAAAGTAACGTTATCTATGCCTGCACTGTTAAACAATTCCCCCAAAACACCATCATGCAAACTAATACCAACATACAAATTCCCCACTCACCCTATAGCTCTCCCCATCTACCAAATATCAAACTAAACCCTAAATAACACCTTTCACACTAACCAACAACCCCCGCTAACTAATAATAGATTTGATATCACCCCTCAAAGTATCTCATATTCTCCAACTAACAATCCCGACTTAAGTTTGGCCCAGAACTTGAGCATACAAACCCAAAACATTCCCGATACTATACTATAACAACAACCCCATACAAAATACACACCTATATTGGGGCAAGTGCCTCCCCATTAAGACCCGAATCTCAAACCATATCTATTCTTTCAAACACAATAATAACAATGCCACTAGCACCTCTCTATCCAATCTAATAAAAAAGCTTTAACATTAAAAACACTCCCTACTCCTTACATTGGACTATATTAAAAAGGTCTAATTCCTACACTCCAGGATCTGTTTTTGCCAACTATGTACATTAGAAACATTTATGAAAGCGACAGCATCTAAGAGCTTAAATAGTATTAACTCTAAAAATGAGTTCATCTCAAATTGCAGGCACAAACGAAAATATGAATACATTAATTTCATTACACCCTCTGACACCCCTCCCCCAGCCGACAACCCCCTTTCTAGCATCTGACAAATTTTTAAATTCTATAATTTGTTAATTTGTTAATCTTTAATTCTTAACTTCTCCAACTTTACAAATAACCACCCCAATAACATAATGTATCCTCCCCAGTACACCTAATAACTACATTAACCCATAGCTCTTATTGTAAATTGAGAACTAACATTACTCTTCCTACACCCCATCGATCCTAAACCGCTCTAACTTCAACACCATAATTCCTACTCAACACTATACTTCCCATTTCCTTTTCTTCATTTTTTTCTTTTTTTCTTTTTTCTTTTATTTTCCAACCTTCGCATACACTCTTCCATTGCTTTTTATGCTTTTTATCTTTATATCCCTTGTACCTATTCCATCGACCCTGTATATGCTTCTCTCTACTGACAATATCTTCCTCGTAGATTCCATTTGTTTCACCTTTTAACTACGTTCCTTGGTTACTCCTTCAATTAGGCCATCTGCTTCCCCTTTTAAAGCTATTTATAATTTCAACACACTAGCAATACATTTAAGTTTACATAATTCAACCCAACCTACCCCATAATACTTATAATAGAAATCAATTGTTACAAGCTGTCTAACATTATCCCAAACATTGTTCCCAACCCTCATTTTTAATATGATTGAGTGTATAACTACATTGAGCTTGTCTTATTTAATTATACATTTAATCAACTGGGAACCCCTTTAAACACTTTAGAACATTTAACTATGAAACATTAGTCTTTGCCCGATTTATTACATTTTCAACATTTCAACTAGAGATTCCCATTAATTGGAACCCTAATTTTCCCAACGAAAACCATTTTAAACTTTCGAAATTATTTTTGTCTTTCGTTCAAAATCCGTTTTAATTACGGACCCCCCTCTTTTTCAAATAATATATACACTCAATGACCGAAATTTTCACCTATAGCCAATCCCCACTCGCATCGGATCTAGTTCCTACCAACAATAACCTCATCACTAGAACCCTTTCTCCTCAACTAACCCCCCACCTTCTTCCCTTTATGCTTCACTTTCCCTTTCTCCAGCCCACTTCCTCATTTTGGCCTCGTCTTTAACTAAAGGATTTCTTTTTAGAATTGCTTAAATATTTAACTACCAAAGTCATTTGTATACAACTTAGCTCCGGCCCAGGAAGTATTTTTAAAATGGACCGAGTTCTCATATTAATTCCGATTAAGTGCGCTCCACCTACGATTTGAACTCAACATCTCACTATTGGAGTTACTTCATTTTTGAACGCTTTTCCATGCTGCCTTCACGAAAAAGTTGTCTTCTCTATCTAAATTTCCTTTCATTGGACACCTTATTAACGGACAATTACCTACTGAACAAACCCATATCTTTTTTGCACGAACCTTTTTTCACTCTCCATTTCTTGATATTTTTTCAAATGTTGAATTTTGGCTTTTCAACTGCCAACTTATCTATCTATATAATCCATCTGATGATAAGATTTCGATCTTTGAAAAGCCTTGGTTTAAGGAAAGAATAATAAACATAATTTTATTACAGAATATACCTTGCATTGAACAATTGAAGTTTGAAATAAATCTGGACATTCGTACATGTTTATCACTCTTCTTTCATCTATCTTTATAATTGCTCTATCTCGTATATTGAGCTTAAACCATTTCACTATCTACTAAAAGTTTACTTTTAGTTTCATATCTGATTATATATATATATATATATATATGTGTGTGTGTGTGTGTGTGTGTGTGTGTGTGTGTAGGTGGGTGTGTACTTTTTGAACATTATTGTCTCCACGTATTTGATCTATCAAAGTGGAAAACGGGGTTTCTGGATTTTTTTTATCTTATGTTTATAATTATTGAACAATTTAGTTCCATATTGCCTGTATCGTATTGATAAGCAAATATTGTGCTGATGAAAAAATTTACATAATTGTCAATATTTTACTCTGCTGTAGATGATGATAAAATTGCAATTTCGGAAACATATGTACGCAAGAACAAATATTGTTAGTGAATTCTTCGGAGAATGATTATTGCGAAATAATGAATATGTCATAAATTGGCATTTTACTTATTTATAATATATATATATATATATATATATATATATATATATATATATATATATATATATATATATATATATTTATTCACAGTACAGTCGAATCTGTCGAACTAATGAATGGATCATTATTATTTTTATAATATACATATTCTAAGCAACACGGTCAGTAACATGGGAACATTTTTTGTAATATTTAACATTTAGGGTCACGTATATATATATATATATATATATATATATATATATATATATATATATATATATATATATATATATATATATATATCGTTGTACAGGATAATATCCTAAACAAATCAACAATTCATTATGAAATTTGAAACACAGCTGCTAGGTGTAAGGGCGTGTAATATTGGCTATATTTGGTTTAATTTAGTTTCATAGAAAGGAGTATGAAATGCCTTCGTGAAAATTCAGATACATCCAATTAGTGTGAAATTTTAACAATAGGTATAAGATATCAATTAATTAATATTATTATATAATATAGACACAAGCTTCTATTTAAAAATTTTAATATTTCAGATTTTATTTCAAGCCCATTGATTTGTTTAAAATTTCTGTGTCTTTTTCAACCGCTCAACAGACTCGAAGTTCATTGGCTGCGGTTGAAAATATTTCAGTGATGTCGTATTCCTATGTCTAAATAAAACCCTTTACCTGTGTATCTATTTAGTTTCGTTTTTTCTATGCTATTGTGTTTAACTAAATCTGTCTGTAATCGAATTATGTTTATGTTATCGGTCTTGTCGTTTTGTAAATGATAGGTCTGTACCGATGAATTAGCCAAGTTGTCTCGAGTTGCTGTTATGATTGCTAAATTTTAGTGAAGAGTGAAGATAGCTTTGTGTTATGGTCGGTGTTAAGCATTAAACTAATTTCGGGTCTATTTTAAGTGTTTAAAATCTAGTGATAGAGTTTGTGTGTATTTTGCTTGAATTGGCAAACAATTGAGTTTCTGTACATCTACTCTTATGAATTTGAAAGGTTGTTGTCACAAAGAAACTGTCTGATAAGTAGGTCTATATTATTGTTTTATTCGGTAGAGTTAGAGCAAATACGTCCGATGTCAGGGCCATAAATGGTTGACATCGAAAGAGTTTTGGTATGATTGAAATCTATCTATGACAATCTGTTCATTCATTTCGTATGAATCCGATGATTCTAGTGTTGGCGATAACTTTCTTATGAGAAATCTTTCTAGAAACACATAGGGTACTTACAGAAGGGGCCACGTAAATGGTGCCAACATCTTAAGTAAAAGTGTTTTTGTGGATTCGAACTTGGCACAGCCAGGTTGTCAGTCTGTGTCGTTAACCACTTAGCCCCCGTTACTTGCCATGACTATCAGTAGATTTCATGTATAAAGATGTAATGCGCCGTTGCCGACTCGCAGGAGCACATCATGGAAAAGAAATGGTTGTATGAAAGTATTCGACTGTGAATTCAACTATTTATGTATTTATTTAAATTTAAAGTGAAACCAAGAAACCGTGGTTATGCCATATTTAAAAACAAGTAATCCTTATATATATATATATATATATATATATATATATATATATATATATATATATATATATATATATAAACGTGTGTTGAGACATGAGATTGTATGATACCCCTCTAAAATGAATTCCCTCTAGCTATATGTTCAACAATATGAAATGACGCGATGGCGTGTCTGTTCAGTGACAATGCATGAATGTTATTGTGGGAACAATTCAATTAGAAAATCTCTGTTATACATTTGTGTTTACGTTTGGAAAGACATTGTGTTTGAGTGACATCAGATACGGTATCAAGCTAAACCCGTCCCTTTCAACTACTACATAGTTGGTGTGCTGAAAATACACTTGGTCTAAAAACGAATATTGCTCAGTGTCAGCAAGCTCACGGGAAATCAAAAAGATGGACAGGGCGACAAAATGGGGGTGGGAATATCATTTCTGGCTTCGGGATGAAGGCGACCGGTTGGGGTTTTTCGTTTCATTTGTGAGACAGACGTCTGAAAAAAAACTAGACCTATGGAGATTACACAAATCTGAAAAGCACGTATTCACTCCTGAAACGCGTCTCATCATACCGAATATTGCATAAAGTATTCAAGCTGACTTTAGACTTTGATAAGACTTCTGTGCCTTCCGTTTTCTATTCTATCATTACACAATTCCGATCAGTTTTTAATTTCATCAGCACTGTTGCCTCGTCCATCGATGGAGCCTTAGTTGTTGGTCGTTCTCTCACCCACTCGTAGGCTGGCTGTGACAATGTCTTTTACGGCCAGTTTATAGCCATTCGAAACAAGGCAACGTTTCAAGTAAAACTTCTCTTGACTATGGGTTTTTTTTAACTGGCCAGAAGGATATAAACAAACCACCATATTCAACCGAGCTACATAAGTTGTTTCGTTTCAAAGCCCTAGCTGCAACTGTTATCTTTTACGACCACATTTGTTTCGGTCTCATCAGCTGATTACTTCAACCAACTCTTAATCATCTTTCATATATCAGGCTGCAATGATCATGGGCCAAACTCGCTAATCCAAAATTATATATCAACATTATATTTGTTCTTCGTGCAACGTGCGATTTCACGTGCTATATTCTGTCCTCATACGCTGACTACCAGGGTGCTAACACAGTTTCGGTAACTACGGAGGTACGCCACCGGTAGCTTCGGCTACCGGACAGGATAGTATTTTGTTTTCGATTGCTTCGTTTTGTCTTTTTAATTGATGAAGCTTTATTTGTGATAACATTTTATGGGGATCGTCTCGTTTGCATGCCGTCACCTTGACCTGAGAGCGTTTACGCCATTTTATAATAATTAGTTTATTTGATTTAAATACTTTTCTACTACATCCAGCTAGAAGCCTGTTGTACTTAAAGTCGCAATATAGTGAATGGCTGCATTTAGCGATCGGAAAATCATGCCTATTTTAGATAGCAAGGAAGTAGTTGACCATCTAATTAAACAAATATATATATGTGTGTGTGTATATATATATATATATATATATATATATATATATATATATATATATATATGTGTGTGTGTTCTTCTTCATATGTATATATGTATATATATATTACTATTTCAAGTATCCACATAAAATGTTATAAGGAGATATAATTTTTTATCTATCAATTTTCAGTATTTACTTCAACAGTGCTTTATACGTAAGTAGAACTAGGTAGTAAGTTATGAAAATATATTTATGCCAATTAAGCTACAAAGAGGCTCCCACGTTTCATCCCCGTGGGGAATCGTCAGGCTAAAGTGCATAGAGTAAGTTTTGCCGGGTGTTTTTATATACACGACTAGCTAGTTAACCAATCAGATTCTTTGTTGTTCTCATAGCCAATCGATGGGCTTCTCATAACACAGGTTCGGTTGATTTTATTTCCTATTTCCTATTCTATTGTTCTGTTTTCTATATGATGTTTCATCCCGGTTTCTTTGTTGATGTCTTAGTCACTCGTTGGGTTTCTTATAAGCAAAGGTTTGGGGAATTTTTACTTCTTATTTTCTATTCTATTGTTCTGTTTTCTATAGAGTTACATATCCCTGTTTCTTTGTTGTGTCAATATAATAGGTGACCCTTTCTTAACACGTTGTTCTTTGTATTTCTATTTTAGGTTTCAGTTTAGTGTTTTTTTACTTATTTGTTTGCTTATTTATTTATGTATTGTTAGCCTAATGTAAATTTTATTCTGTGCATACAGCTGTTTGCTATCTCACTTCTACAGTTTAATAGATTTGGGGGATCTTTAAAGTTTAAGATTTCAAATTTCTCATTCAGACATTATCTACACGGGTCGTCTAAATTTCTACATGTACTGGCCTGTCCTATTATTTTCCATTCAATTATTTGTGAGCGTCAATTTTCTTTGAGCTCCCAATAATGGTTTGCTAGTGCTGTTTTAATTCGACGTGCTTTGTTTATAAATGTGCTTTTCTTGTCGTAATATCTGGTTTGAAAATCTTTGGAGGTCATACCCACGTAGTACTTCTTGTTATTCGGTCTTTCTCTGGCAAAGATTGTTGCTTGGTATACAATACTTTTGGTTAGGCATTTATTTTGTAGTGGACAAAGTGTACGATTTATGCAGTTACATTTTTTCTCTTCATTGCTAACATTTTAATTTCTATTCGTGTGATTACTATTAGGGTTTTGATTATTGCTATTTGTGGTGTTTATATTTTTGTTTTTCTTAGTGTTATTTTTGTTATATTTGTCACTTTTTTATGCAATTTGTATTTTTTTTCTTCCTCTCTGCTGTTCTCTTTTAGTATTTTGTTATTGTGTGCCTTAATTATAATTTCTAGGTTTTCGCAGAAGCTGTAGGACAGTTAACGGTTATTTTATTGAATATTATATGCAGGAGGTTGGTTACGGGGAAGTGTTTTTCAATCAGATTAAGGAATTTCTTGCCCAGTTCAGTTTTTAGTATCTGATTATAGGGCGGTGTATACCAGATTATATATTTTTTCTTTTCTTTTTAATTTTATTATAATTATTGGTGTCCTGTTTCTTAAATTTAATTTCGATATTATGGTAACCACTATTTTTAGAGCTGTATTGTAAATGTTACCTGTATTTTTTAAATACATTTTCGTTGCTATAATTATTTATAAGCCTACGTTCAATAGAATTCGGAATCTGTTTTATGATTGATGGGGGATGATTGGACTTTGGGTTTACGTATATTGGATTGGCGTTATCTTTTAAATATGGTTCGTAAATATTTTTTTATTTAAGTTTAACGTGACATCTAGAAAGTGAGTTGTTTTTATGTTAGCCATTACTTCTACTCTTAGGCCTAGTTTTTCATTTCCATATGCATTATTTTCTTCCTAGACTTTGTTCGAATCTCTTATTATCGCTAATACATCATCTCTATGTAGGCCGATATCTGTTTGATCAAATATATTTCTGAGTGTAAATAAAATAACCAACCCCACAAGATGTGATGCCTCCGCAGACTCAAGGGCACCCATGGCCAAATCAAAGGAGTTTGTCATATTTGTTTTACTCCATTGGTCATCATTATTGATTAAAACTGAACTACTATATTTTTTAATGATGTGAATTTTATCCTTGGATATATCAGTATACATTTCGGCAAATTCTAGGGCGATGTTCAAAAGTTCTTCTGATTTCAAATTGTAGGAAGGTACATTTGTTCTTAGTTTCGATATTATTAAACCAAGTGATTGCTTCGGCAGTATTCACCCATTGGTTTAATTCTAGGTCTTTTTTATTTGTTTGTTAAGTCTAGATAAAATTGTTTTACTAATTCTTCCTATTTTTGGTTTCGTCGGATAAATTAAGCTAGTGCGAGGGTTACTGTTAAAATTACTTTTCTGGTTTTTAATATTTAGATATAGGCTTCCTTAGGTTTTAATTTACTAACTTAAAGGGCAAGGGAGAGTTACGGGTTGGCCACCAGAAATCTGCTCAGAATTTAGGAGGAATTTAACTTTGTAAATACCAAGTCAGCGAGTATATATATATATATATATATATATATATATATATATATATATATATATATATTAAGGGAATGGCACAGTTCTCCAAAGAGATTTAACGACCTGATTAATTTCTTTTGTCGGTATAAAGACGGTTTATGAATGGCGATATGGACGAACTCCAAGATTTTTAAATAGAAATGCTAAAAGCGTGTTTAAAGTACACCATGAAATGGTAATGACATTGACAGTGTTTCCTAAATATTTTTACACATCTATAAAGAAAAGTTTTTAGCTGTACTGCTATCATTTTAGTGGGGGTATCCAATTTACGTTTATTGTAATCACCACGAGGTGTGCGGGGTGACAAGTACTTCGCAGTTCACATTCAGCAAAAGGGACCTTTTTTTATCTCCGGAGCAATTGACCTTTTTCTGATTATCTGTTTGACATTTCGAAGCAGAGAAAATCATTCATGATTGTTTGGAGGCGATGAGATTAAAACATGTGTAACCTTTATCGATTGAACGGTTGTTTTCTCTTTTAGAGGCGACCCATGTTTCTTTAAGATGCTTTTCTAAGATGTGCGTCAAGAACGTTCTTCTCTTATACGTTTATGTACAAGATATTTGTAAGCCGCAAACCCTTTTAATCTCATTCACTGGTGAATTATTTTTATTTTGAATCTAATATTTAGTTAAATTAAAGGGAAAACTCGAAGTGGAAAATGAGAAAAGAAATCTAACCTCTGTCAATTCTCGCTTCCAGAGCTATGAGATTCTCTAAGCAGCTGATGGGTGTCAGAATAATTCAGACAGCTAAAGAAACGATATGTTACGTGAGCGGTTTATTTTGTAACATAAATATTTTCTCAACATATCTGGTATATAATCAAAATACGAGATATGTCGAGAAAATCTGAGAAAGCGTCAAAATGATTGTATGTATGATTGCTATGGATGCAAGAATAAGGTAGACTAAACTCACAAACCTTGGTCATGCAGCTGGGCTTGAAGATGTTCAATTCCAAACTAAATATTGCGACCTTGTATGCCCCGAAACCCCTGACACACCGTGAACTTGTATACCTATAACTTATCTGATGGAGAGAGGGGTTCTTGTTATACGCAATGCATCATCTGATATAATCAAATTCATTGGTACGAATCGTCTGATAATCAGGCGGTAATTACGTCGTTCTTTAATTATTTCGTCGTGGTTCTTCAACACGATGCACGGACACTGCAATGTGCCTCGTGACCTCTTCTTCGCCCCAGCTCCGCAGAAAGGGCTTCGTTAAACCTCCGACTAACTGTACCCGAGTCACTTTCGGCTGAATCGTCGGAAGGCTTCATTTTCGGTTCAGGTTCCAGAAACCGTGGTTAGCCTGCAGACATACACACAGATCAAAGTGGCGATTTATAGATGATTACCTTTCACTTAGGCAGTAAATGATGTGAGGGGATTCGATTCTGGCATACATCATCGACACAATATACATTTCGATTAGTTTTGCATGCCAACACCTAAAAAAGCATAAGTGCACCCCCTCCCAATATAGAAACATCCTTGTTAACAATACCAAAATAATACACCACGATACCAATATAAAAAAATTAAAAATACTCGAAGCCCTCTACATAAAAACTAAACATCCCACAATTAATAATGTCAATTATGAAACTAGTCGCAACATTTTAAAGTGTCTAGCATAATAATTAACATTACCAAATGCTTAGCCATTAGGTAGTTATGCGTTTGAATTGTATGCACTTTCTTTCACATCATCAATTTCTTAACGGTTTAAACAGTCAAACTTTTAAATCTCTAATATGTGTAGAACGCCATCACGCTCTCATGTACATTTCAACTCTACAAACGCTTTTTCAAGTTATAAACTACTCGCCGTTATAATTCAAAAATGAGCATAACAGTAAAGTCATAATTTGTAAAGACACTAAAACTAATACTGAAGATGATTTGACGATTCAAATCGAAAGTACTTGCAAAAAAGAAAAAAGAATGGAACAAGAAACCCATGGATCATATTTACATCAATTTTACCGAAACATTAGATGGACGATTCGGAAAATTGAAAAAATAAAAAAAAGTCGCATCAAACAAAACCACTCCGTGTTATTTAATAATGTTTGCCTAAATAAATATATATATATATATATATATATATATATATATATATATATATATATATATATATATATATATATATATATATTAAATCCTCTTAAGATACAATGTATCGTACTGATACATTGCAGGATTTATAACTGTTTGGCACATGAATATAAATGTAGGGTTATAAGACTTGAGGTTTAGAGTTTGGACCATGCGGTCGGCGGGTCAATTTTATGCGTAGTCACGCTGATGAGTGTATATAATATGAAAAAAAGCGCTTGCATTTAATGATAATTATATATATATATATATATATATATATATAAGTATTATTATTTTTATTCATACAGACATGTACATAATCTGCGACACTGGCATGTCGATGTTATCGATCAACAGCTGTTAGAAACTAAGATCTCATCAGGTAGAATGAAAATTTGATACTTCCTTTAGGTTATATTTAGAAAAAACCCGGTTGAAATTCTTTGGATTTTTATCGTGTGGATGTTTACATTACCTGGATTACTATATATATATATATATATATATATATATATATATATATATATATATATATATATATATATATATATATATATATATATATATATATATATATATATATATATATATATATGGGAAGAGAAGGATGAAGGTAATCCGACGTGATGGGAAAATGAAAAAGGAAAACCAAAAAATGGATGTTTTTTATGTGTACATCAACGTTTCGTCTTTATTTATAAGACTTCATCAGGATGATAAAATAGAGAAAAATGTCATGCAAGTACAGATACATGTAGGGTAGACATATTGGGAGGAAAAATAAAATTATATATATATATATATATATATATATATATATATATATATATATATATATATATAAAGTAGGTTTAAATAAATAAACTTAGCACACTATTTATATCAGTTCCAAGAATCCAAACACAACAAATATTTGGTGTACGATCGTTTCTAAAATGAGTCTGTATATCATATTTTATATGATGTTTTAGATGAATCCAAATTGTCTCTTCTTTCAAGTAGAAGTCAGGCAATAAAACATTAAATTTTACCACTCTAAATAAAAAAAACATATATATATCCAGTTGTTATAGGATACAGAACCTCTTAGTATATATTTTACACCATTCTATTTATAATAATGATAATAATACTAATTATAATATATAGTATATTATATTTTAAACAAAAAATAAATAAATAAAATACAATAAAAATCAACATGACACAAATACAATAAAGTAATGGTAAAAATAATTTAATATTAAAATAATGAAGAAATAAAAAAAACTAATAATAGTAAATTTAATGGATTATAGACTCGTAACAAATTAAATCAAGTAATCATGTAATCTATAAACAATATAATAGTCAGGAGAATGACAACTTTAACATTTAATTTAATATGATAATATTAATTAAATTATAATTGAAATTATTAAGATTATATATTAAAAAAAGATTAAATATTAAGTTTAAAATTAAAAGTTAAAAATTAAAGTTAAAATGAAAATGAAATAAAATAAACATATTGACATTTGATATCATAATTAAAATTAAATATTATATATTAAATAATCTAAAAATAGTATTATATATATATATATATATATATATATATATATATATATATATATATATATATATATATATATACTAAAATTGTTGGAAATAAAATTCAAGAAAAAGAATTATTTAAATTAATTACATAGTGTATATTTTATATCTATATTAATAAATACAGACATATCGAAAAACAGATAATAGGCCCAGACATTTACAAACAAAAATTGCCAACATGATCAAATGAAAGAACAATGAATGAAAAATATAATAAAGAAGAATAAATAAAAATAATGAAATTTAAAAGCATATCGTTTTCAGATTTAAATTATTTAAAAGTGTTCGTATGAAATATCCAGTCAGCACAGGAGAAAAGGGAAGCAAGTATTGTTTGTTTTAATCCTCATTGAATGTGATGAGTGTAACATTAAAACCAGTTTAAGTAAGTGTTAATATTTAAATACGTTTTCATAAATAATTTTAACATCTTTATATTTAAACGCTTATCCCTCTACCTATTTTAATCCGTCTCTCTATCTTTCTCTCTTTCCCCTTTCCCAGTTTTTCCACATGCCTATCCTCCCCCGTTTTCACCTCTTTGCTTTTGTTTCAATGTATTGAAAATAATAATAATAATAATAATAATAATAATAATAATAATAATAATAATAATAATGATGATGATGATGATGATGATGATGATGATGATGATGATGATGATGATGATGATGATGATGATGATGATGATGATTCACCTGAGCTAACAGTTTTAAAGTCATTTCTCGCTGGCAGCATCGAGTTTCTTCACGACACACTTCCGCAAATATATAATGAAATATATGCTTGTTTTAATTTATTCCCATACAACGCCGAGTTTCTTATTTTCCCCTTTCCCTATTAGTAATATAATGAAACATATTTTTTATTTTAGTTTATTCCCGGGCAACGCTTAGTTTCTTTTCTTCTCGTTCTCCATCAAGCATATACCACATTGAAAATGTACTACTATATTATCGCACACACCTACTCTATCTAAGATATTGAACACTGACACCTGAGAAACACAGGGTACATTTTCTGGTATACAATAATATAACAAAATGCAGTGAAAACGCCGAGTAAACACATCTACTTTATCTATGACATTTAGCACTTTGGATTAACTTATACCACTTACCAAATATAATACTGATTTATTACTCCTGGACTAAACACCGAGTTAACAAAAGACATCGGTTCTTTTTTTCTGGAAAACGTTGAGTTTAAACACCTCTGCTCTATCTAGGATGTTGAGCGCATTTGGATTACTATATACCACTTACCAAATGTAAAACTGTAACCTTACATTTATTGCTCCTGTTTAGAGCGCTACTGAAACCACCCAGATAAAATTAACTATGCCTCCAAAGCACTACTTAGTGAAAGTGCCAATAACGAACTTCACCGAACAATCTAAACAATACGAACCGAGAATTTTGATTTGATTTTTAATAACCTAACAATTAAATTAGTTTTAGTTTTACTTTGCGAACTCGGTTTAGTTTCGTTCGTATTTTGTAGAAATATATGAAATATAGGTGACAATGCGAATTACAAATTATCTAATATTGATCTATTAGAAATTGTTTAAAAACTCTGTTTGTAGATTACTATCTATATACGGTATAACATAAGATGGCAACTGTATTTTTCCGATAAGATTTTTATTTCGGCGTTTCACGTCTACTTGACATAACTAGTAAATGTCTAAAAACTTTCTTCAAAAATTCGATTAAAATTTGTGGATAACCGATAATATATATATATATATATATATATATATATATATATATATATATATATATATATATATATATATATATATATATATTTATTTATTTATTTATTTATTTATTTCTAAATACAGATTTTAATCAGACATGGACCAGTGGTTTCTGACAAGAAACGGGTTTAATTCCCGATTCCGTCTTCTTCAGCATAGTCTGAAATAGTAAATGGTGGAATTTCTTCAAAAAACACTTATAACCGTTATGAACGCTATGTACACAGAATTTGAAATGGAGGGCCGGCGAGACGTTTAGATCAGAAAAAAGCCGTTAAGTAAGAGATTCTATATTTAGAAGTGAAGAACGAGAAAGAAAGGAAGAAAGAAAGAAAGAAAAGAGAGAAAGAAAGAAAGAAGGGGAAAAAATAAAATAAAATTAAATTAAATTTATAATAATAAATAATTAATTAAGAGTAAATAAAATATTATTTTTATATGTAGAACATAATTAAAGGTACGCAACTCTAATTAATTAAATTATCTAAAAAGGGGAGGTAACTATTTATTATTATATAAAATATATATATGTATATATAAATTTCCGATTGTTTCAATTAATAAATATCAATTTAAAGTAAAAAATATAAATATAGATAAATATATAAATAAAGAATAAAAAATCAATATATGAATAAAAAATAAAAAATAAATATATAATTAAAATATCAATATATAAATAAGAAATAAAAAATCAAATTTTTTATTTATATATTGATATTTTTATTTTATTTATATATATTGATTTTTTGATTTTTTTATTTTTTTATTTTTTTTATTTTTTTAATTTTATTTATATATATTGATTTTTTATTTTTTATTTATATATTGATTTTTTATTTATATATTGATTTTTGATTTTTTATTTATATATTGATTTTTTATTTATATATTGATATTTTAATTATATATTGAATTTTGGTTTTTTTATTCATATATTGATTTTTGATTTTTGATTTATCTATTTATCTATATTTATATTTTTTACTTTAAATTGATATTTATTAATTGAAACAATCGGAAATTTATAAATAACTATATATATTTTATATAATAATAAATAGTTACTTCCTCTTTTTAGATAATTTAATTAATTAGAGTTGCGTACCTTTAATTATGTTCTACATATAAAAATAATATTTTATTTACTCTTAATTAATTATTTATTATTATAAATTTAATTTAATTTTATTTTATTTTCCCCTTTTTTCTTTCTTTCTCTCTTTTCTTTCTTTCTTTCTTTCTTCCTTTCTTTCTCGTTCTTCACTTCTAAATATAGAATCTCTTACTTAACGGCTTTTTTCTGATCTAAGCGTCTCGCTGGCCCTCCATTTCAAATTCTGTGTACATAACGTTTCATAACGGTTATAAGTGTTTTTTGAAGAAATTCCACCATTTACTATTTCAGACTATGCTGAAGAAGACGGAATCGGGAATTAAACCCGTTTCTTGTCCGAAACCACTGGTCCATGTCTGATTAAAATCTGTATTTAAAAATAAAAATATTACGCTCTTAATTTAATTTAATTGAGCACTCTACTGGTATTTCCCTTTTATTCTTTTTTGAGTATACCTTTATACTTTACTATATATATATATATATATATATATATATATATATATATATGTGTGTGTGTGTGTGTGTGGGGGTGTGTGTGTGTGCTTGCGAAAAAGACAAGCAAAAATAAAAACAAATTAAAATACAGGAAAATATTATCAGGAAACGAGAGATTTTACCGGTTTCGTTCAGATCAACGAACGTCTTCAGAAAAAGTGAAGATTTTAAATTGATTCGATAACGGTAAAACATTGGCAAAAGAAGAACGCAGAACGAGATCTTATTGGCACGTGTTTTACTATTTGGAAAAAAAAGGGATAATAAAACGCGTGCGGAGAGACGTTACAATGGGAAAGGGGGGGGGGTAAAGGAAAAGAATGAGAAATGTGGATGAAATGTAGCAACAAAAAAAAGTTACTTTAACAAAGATCACAGTTATTTAAGCAGTGGCGTGATATATTGCATTGTTTCAGTGCGGTTTCTTCTAGATATTAATTGCGATCCCGGCGAAAGTAAGTTTTCTTTGTTACTACATTTCATTTATATTTCCATTTCTTTTCGTTCTCTTTTTTCTTGAGGTTCTCATAAACACCTCTAATAATAAGTTTAACATTTCTACTTATAAAAAAAATACCAAACTAGTCTCGGAATTTAAATTGTAAACATAATTCTGGAACTAAACCAGTCATTTTGTTTGAGGTCTAACGACTTCACATATGCGTTCTCGGCTGCTTTTTAAAATTATCTACTTTTTTTCAGCTTTTTTGTTCATTTGTTTTGTCACCTGAATATGCATTAATGTCTTTTATTTTGAAATAAAGAAGATTATTAGAAAAATTGAAAAAATAGTATAATCAAGCTAAGAATTCTTTCATGTTTTACAATGTTTGCTGAAATATATATATATATATATATATATATATATATATATATATATATATATATATATATAAGCAAACATGGAAATCCAAAATATTTGATATATCCAAAGGTGTTAGATTTAAATTGTGAACACACAGAAACAAAAGCTACGTTTCTTGATTTAGATATAAAAAATTGGGATGGAATATTTATCTATAAAATGTTTGATAAAATAAATTATTTTCTTTTTAGCATCGTTCGTATGTCGTATGAAATAGTACCTGCCCTATGTATATTTTTCGGGAGCATTATGTCCGTGTTTCGGAGAATAGCTCGCGTTACTTTAAGATTAATAGATGTTATACCCTCAGTGTCTACTTTAGTAATAAGAATGATTAAACAAGGTGATGATCAAAATAAAACATTTAAACAATTAAAGAAGGTAATTACCCGCCATCCTGACGCTTTTAAGTAGATTTATAGTACAAATCCAAAACTATATGAGAAATTCAGTATAAAATGTTTAACGTTAATAGTACATATAGTGTAATATATAAAAGAAAAAAATACGATATATTTTTAATTTTTAAATATTTACAAATGAAACTAAAATAAAACAAATTATAATATAAATACATCAAAAATATAAATGACCAAAGCGGGATGATAGATTCGTCCAAACTCTATAAAATACAATAGTTTTGTAAATAACAAATTTATTTACAAATACAAAGACGAACAACACAGGTAGAGGAATATTTTTTATAACAAAATAGGTTAGCAAAAAATAGATCTGATATCCGGAACATTTCTTTCTTGTTTTTTTTTAAAGAGATTTGGCGTTTGATCAACACTGCTGATGAGCCATGAGATAAAATATTGTTTTGTTTTTAAATCCTCAAAATACTTTCATTGTAAACTACTGATGATCCCTTCAATAATATTGAATCTAGCGTAAATTCGTGGAAGCTAACTAATACAATAATTACAGAAAAGGAATTTCTAATGAAGGACTGTTTTTGTGTTTTGTCCTCACATATAGTTTTCTTTTAACATACTTCACTCCTAACAAGGCAGGCCGCCACTGTAGACGTAAGGGGCTACTGAGGAAAAAAAAGGGAGACGTTTTTTTTTGGTGGGGGTCAACTTAAATTGGGATCTGCGCAGCGAGATGTCTGTTTACATTAGTTTTAAATTTCTGCATGTCAGTACCGTCGGAGAAACAGGGGGCAGGGAAGGAGTTCCAGAGGCCAGCAACACGAGGAAAGAACCTATTTGAGTAGAAAGCTCTCCGGCTGGATGGGATTTAGTTGATTGTCGAGTTGGTCTAGTGAATTTACGTCGAGGGGGCACCAGAGTAGCCAATTCATCGGAGCATAATCCATTGAAGTATTTGTAAAAAAAGCACAAGGATGCTACATTGCGGCGATGGGACAGGGACTGGAGCTTGGTTGACAGTGAGGGACCTATTAGGTTGGCGACTTTTGGGGGGGGGCCTTGTCAAGGAGGGAGAGACTAGTAGAAGATGCACCAGCCCAGATGTGGCAACAATACTCCATGCATGGGCGGATGGTGGCTTTGTAGAGATACAGGATAATGTCAGGTGTGAGGAGTTTTCTAGCACGGTAGAGGGAGCCAACATTTTTTGCTGCAGCCTTGGCAATGTCTTCAATGTATTTGTTCCAATTCATGTTACCTGTGAAGGATAGGCCGAATAGTTTGAATGTTGAACTCTCAGATAGGGTGTTATTTGCCATGACAATCGGTGGTTAGAGAGGTTTCTTGTAGTTATTGAAGGAAAGGAGCTTTGTCTTTGCGGCATTAAAAGTTACCAACCATTTATGACCTCAATCCACTACAGCCTGGAGGTTATTTTCTGAGGATTCAGCCATTACCTCGGATATGATCGCGTCTGTTTTGCCTACATGACGAGAGTAAAGCGTGGTGTCGTCAGCAAATAAACTAATCTCACACTCTATGTCATCAGGGAGATTGTTTATGAAGATCAGGAGCAATAAAAGCCCAAGGATAGATCCCTTGGGTACACCAGCATTTATGTCATGTTGCTTAGATGAACGGCCATCGAGGACAACCTGGATTTTTCTTTTGGTTAGGAAGGATCTAATTATATTAAGTAATTGCCCAGTAATACCGTATGAGCTTATTTTCAGGAGAAGCCCTTTATGTCATACCTTGTCGAAGGCCTTGGATATATCATGCGCTACTGCCCTAGCTTCTCCTGCCTTGTCGAGTGTATGATACATACGTCCAGAGATGACCGTTAGGATGTCTGCAGTAGATCGGGCTTGTCTAAATCAATACTGGCGTTCAGAAAGAAATTTAGCATTAACTAAGTGCCGGACTATCGCTAGATTGATTAAGGATTCAAAGATTTTAGCAAAAATCAACAGTAGACTGATTGGGCGGTAGTTCTGAGGATCGGTTCTATTCCCAGAATTCTTGTAGACTGGTACCACAGAGACAATTTTCCAGCTATCGGGGAAGTAAGATTCAGCTAGGCATTTATTGTAGAGTTTCGAGAGGACAGGGCCAGTTCAGCAGAGCATTTCTTTATTACTATTACATGTATTTGGAAACTTTCCAAATATATATATATATATATATATATATATATATATATAAATGATAAACTAAAATCACGTTATGGTAAAATTGATCTATATACACTTTTTGTAACAAATGTATGTAGATATTATATCATACGCATGTGCTGTTTCAATGCTGCAATAACACCTTAACTCAATAATATATAGATTATGTAAATTAGAGCTTCCAAGTATATAATGGGAAAAATGTTATTCAATTTGAAAATACATTTCTATTGTTTTGTTTCCATTTCTGATGCAATGTACGGTGTCATACTAAACCAGTCCCTTTCTGCTGCCATCATAATTAGATTTACAAATTGGTATCATATGTACTCATTAGTTTATTCAATTGTATGAATTTCACTCATGAAGTTCATGTCGATAAAAAGCAGATCGAGATGATTGAATTGAATTTAGTGATGTTCGTGAGTCAAGGACCTTTAACAACGTTCAGAGAATGTTATTCGAGGGGTCGTTAATTGTATACAGATATAAATTACTAAAACTATTAATAATTATTTTAACGTAAATTACTTTCGTAACATTCTTTTCTGGAATGATCTTAACAAACGATTATTTGTTATCTCGTTTTTCTATTTTTTTAATTTGGTGTAAAAATACTTCAAAATAATTATCCGTCGTGTTATGATTCAATGAACTAATTCAGAGTGAAACAGATTACTTATTCAGTTAATTATTTGAATTATTTCATGAGAATTTGTTTTTCGTCTATTATGATCAAGACGTTTCATATTTAATTATGATCAATTTTCTTTATACATTTTTTGATTTGCTAATTTAACTGAGTGAACAGTAGATAATTCGCTTTCATTTCACTTTATTTAAGATACGGTTCTCTGAGAGCCAGTATCGTATTCTTCCTCATACCTTTGGAGAGGGTAAAGTTTTTCTACTAAATTCAGTGGATATCCTAAATTTTTACAGTACTAAATACTCATATAATTGATCTTGAAAAATAATCAATATAGCAATACAAAGGTTATCAAACGGATATCAGACATCAGAGCTAATTTGGGTAAAATTGATGGCGTTAGCTAATATTATTTTAAAAATATTATTTTGTTGTTTTTATGCAATATCTATATCCCTGTAAAGTTTCAAGTTTATAGGAGTATTAGTTTTGGAAACAAAGGAACACTAAATGTTCAAATCTGTGCACAAATACTTTCTATGGTGTAATAGCATCAGTAATTCAGGAGTAAAGCAATGGAGGTTCTGGGAGATTCCCTACAGAGTTACATATTCCCTAAGAAAACCAGGTGTTATAGGGTTAAAAACAGAACGCCATTTATCAGCATGCCTAACAATAAACAGAGAAGAATGTTGACGAAATAAATTGTCCAATGAACATACTTCCTAAGGAAAGATCAAAGTGACTGCCGACAACACTCTTGGTAAACAGACAACACTCTTGGTAAACAGACAATCTGGTCATTTGCATAGTCCTGGGTAATTATAAGCAGTTCGATTCGCAAACTGCATACATCAAGTAACGCTGACACACGCACTCATACACGGCATCGACGTCCGGTAGTAAGGAGTGGAGTTTTTCGTACTATGATCAATTAAAAATAGCCGGAAGTTCGTCCATGTTTGCTCCACTTCGTGACACGCGCTAACTGCTGACACGCGAAAATTACAAAAGTCTTTTCTCACTTGTTCGTATTCTCTTCATATCTGTCTATCTAGCTAGTTCAGTTCTCATATATACCGATCTATCTATCCTCCTTTTTTCTATGTACTTTATCATCTATGTATATACCGATTTTAGTATATATATATATATATATATATATATATATATATATATATAGAGAGAGAGAGAGAGAGAGAGAGAGAGAGAGAGAGAGAGAGAAAATCAATGATGAGAATAAAATTTGCATAAAATACAATATTTATTAGATCATCAATTAATTCAAGCAAGGACTACATACGAAAAAAATTTCTTCCCTTAATCCATGGATTTTCAAAAATGTTTTGAAAATTCATGGATTAAGGAATGAAAATATATAGATATGTATTGCGCTATCAATATCTATGTTCATATCTATCAATCTATGTATGTATTTTTTCTGTCATTGATTGTTATTTATGTATTTATCAATATATATGGGCGATTGTCGTAGTGAAATGAATACTGATGTTAACGGACAACTTGTGCGTGCCAAGTTGAATCAAGTCAGTTCCATAGCAAAATGTTCATTTATGGATGTTGGCAACCTTTACATCACTCGTGTAAGTACCTTATTCTTAAAAAGAATTGGAAATCGCCAACAATAGGATCGAGTAGGTCAAAGAGCTGTACTAATAAGCGTGATGATTTCCCCCGAAAATGAAACATAAACGTTTTTGTGTTGCTTACTTAGCATAAGTATATTTTGATAGTATATATATATATATATATATATATATATATATATATATATATATATATATATAAGTTGTAAAAAATACTCGAAATCCGGTGTTTCGAATCGCATGACCAGTAGTGAATAGTTATGTCTCTATGCTGATGAGTCCCGATTACAAAGGACGAAACGTATACATAAATAATAAACAAAACAAATATTTATTATCTGTAGCTCCTAGAAAATCAGTCTAGATGGAAAACTCTAATATAACACCTGCTTTTTAAGTGACTACTGGTTATCGGACTTTTTGTCTGTCACCGGTTTCATAGTTACCGATTCTTAGAGAGTCACTGTGCTGGTACATTTCTAGTGTGTGTAGAGTTTCCAGAGGACAGCAGAGCATTTCTCCATTACTATTACAGAGATAAGATCAGACCGACATGCTTTGGAATGCGTCTGTTTTTTTATGATATCCCAGACATGAAAAGGGTTGATGATCAGATTATTGAGTGTTGCTTCTGTCTACAGTGGGTAATAATTAGGTCGAGTGACTGAAAAATGTGCTTAACTATATTATTGATAATTTATTCAAGTTCAAGATAAAATATAGATATAAAACATTGTTTTCCCTGTTTTTTCAAGTGGCTATCTCTGGTGTAAATAAGAATCATTCCTAATACTAATGGGATCCAAATGAGCAGAAGTTTTTTATACGATTAATGTGTTGGTTTTGTTATGCGGCATATCAACCCTTTTTAGTAAGTAAATGCCGAATTCAATCATTTTAGTAAAATGAGTTAGGTATAAAGTTCTTAACATCTTCAAATCGTTATTCTTGACGAATGCTTTAACCAGTTATTCATGACGTAAAAACGGATAAAATTCGTATCATACCGAAGACAAATTCTATTTAATCCAAAGACGGAAGACTTACAAGTGCTACCACTTCGGGTTGGAGTCGATCTGCGACTAACAGCAAATCATACTTACAAAAGCTCATAATTGGCGGCCTCACCACTGGTAATAGTTTCATGGTGTACTACATTGAACACTTAAAGAAATCTCAAAACACTGTGACGCCACGCATATTTGTATATGGTCAACTTTTGATCTGCCCAGCTTGCTGATATTTGAAACTGTTACACATCCAGGTCCGATGTTTGAATAGAAAGTTTGAGTGAAACCTTAATGGTCAGAGGTTATTCTAAAACAGAAATTACTGAAACCACATGACTTACGGCTGAGGATTTTCTATGCACACTGGTAAGTGAAAACATAGCCGAACTAGCGAAATAAATGAGTCAATGGATGAGTGTAACAATGCTCATATAGATAACGGCAAGGCACCGCATTTAACAGGCGTAACAAATATTCATAATTCCTTTTAATAGATTATTTTCGAAAATAAAGAGACATTGGTCCGTAATGAATCGGCATAATTTTATCATGTGTAAGAGAGGAACGAGTTCTCTTTCTTTTCGTTGACATTTTTTCTATGAGTGCGTTTATGTATAAGAGTTATATTGTCAGGTTGTCTGAAATGACGATATCAATATACTGTCTATTCACATTATTCTACTTCGTCGAGATCGATCGATCATCGAGTGAGTTGTGAGGTTGACCTCTCAGATCTGAACTCTGTTATTATTGTTTTATATCGCCTGTTAATTGCGTTGCTGAAATATTAAACAACTCTTTCTTTGCTGAGCGAAATTCAACCGCTGTTAAAAAATATATCAATAGAACAAACTCAGAGACCATTTGTGAATATGACAGTTTGTTCGTTTATTCTGTTATATGAAAGTCCAATTACCATTGGAAATGTTTTTTCTTTGCAGATTATATGTTTATTTGCATTATTAAACAATAACTTGTCAATTCTGTAGCAGCAGCAGCAACAATACGGTAAACGTGTAATTAAGTAAACAATGAAATATATTTCCGACAATATCTTATGTATAATGCTTCTTCGTTTTTCGTGTGAATCAGATGATTCTGGTGTTGGCATTAGTTTCCCCGATGTTTTTCTAGTTAGAAGGACCACGAGAAGGTTGCCAAAATCCATAAGTGACAGTGGTACTGTGGAACCGACTGGATTCGAACTTGAAATACCCAGGTCTTCAGTCCGTGTCGGTATCCACTTAACCACCGTCACCTCCCATGTATGATGCTCATTACTACATATGCAAACACGCGTGTAAATAAAGAAAAAGTTATACAGAAAATATTGTCGGAAATATATTCCATTGTTGAATGTATGTATATTTTTTCTGTGCGTGTTGACATCTTCATAGCAGTAATATAGTTGCAGCAAAAAAAAACAATAAGATGCTGTGAAGCAAACGAAAGAAAAAGAAGAAGAAAAACAGCAACATGAAAATAATGCTTTTCTTTCAGAACTTAAAATATCGTTTCACACGCTTGACCCATTTTATTCAAAATATTGACGAATACAAAACGGAATAAGTGAGACAATTCAAACAGTAAATTGTTACTTTTGCAAATCATCTGAGTAACATTTAAATAGACGTTTACTTAAAACAACTCCATCATATATAAACTTGGATACGTTTTGCTATCGCCAGCCCGAATAGCTCGTCGTTAGAATAACGAACTATAAATCTCTGGTTCAATCCCATGTTCCGGCATACGCTTTTTTATTAATATTAATGGAATATTTATTGAAACAAAATGAAATTTTAAAAGTCGTGTTTAAGCTATCATTTAATTACGAAATCCACCATTACGCATTACGGTTTATTCGATAACAAGTCAGCCATTTTATGCATAAATATGACTCTACTTTAACATGTGTTTTTACTATTAATCAATTATCTTTGTAAAATTAAAAATGCAATAGCATAAAATAAAATATGAGATCTTAGCAAATTAAATCCAACAGAATGCATTTCGGCTTATGCTTAATTAAGTAATGTTGATCTTTACTTAGTAATTTACAAAAAATAATGAATTACTTTCTGACCCTTGCAAGCTTTCATTTGAACTTTCAAAATCCAATAAAAAAACGAAATTAAAAACTCTTGAGCAACGCTGAATAGAGGCAGTTAATATATAAATATATATATATATATATATATATATATATATATATATATATATATATATATATATATATACTTGACTAAATATAAAAAAGTGATTCTTCTACTCATTCTTTATCTTCTATAACTTTTTATTCTTGTTGCTTTTTTATTATTCTTTTTTCTGTTTTTTTTGTTGCTGCTATTTTTTCTGTTGTTTTATCTTCTTCCTGTTGATCTTCTACTTTTTTCTTCTTCTTCCTGTTCTTTTTCTATCTTTTCTTCTTTTTCTTTCTGTTGATATTTATTTCGTTTTCTTCATGTTTTTCTTTTCCTTCTTCCTATTTTTTTCTGTTATTACATTTCGTTATTACATTTCGTTATTACATTTCGTTATTACATTTCGTTATTACATTTCGTTTATACATCTTCCATTTTTCTCCCAACCCTCCTTTTATTTGCGCTTCTTTTTTTTTATATTTTCTAAGTCAAATGCACTCAGTCACACCACAAGTGTGACTTTGTTGTTTACCATATTTTTCTTAATAAACAGTTGCCTTGGCTAGCCAGAGTGTCACTCAAGAGATAGTGTCGGTATCTTCAATTCTATTGCACCATTGTTTGAATTTAGTTTTACAAAGGTGCTAGTAATGCACACTTTTTCAATTCTATTGCACCATTGTTTGAATTTAGTTTTACAAAGGTGCTAGTAATGCACACTTTTTCAATTCTATTGCACCATTGTTTGAATTTAGTTTTACAAAGGTGCTAGTAATGCACAATTTTTCAATTCTATTGCACCATTGTTTGAATTTAGTTTTACAAAGGTGCTAGTAATGCACACTTTTTCAATTCTATTGCACCATTGTTTGAATTTAGTTTTACAAAGGTGCTAGTAATGCACAATTTTTCAATTCTATTGCACCATTGTTTGAATTTAGTTTTACAAAGGTGCTAGTAATGCACAATTTTTCAATTCTATTGCACCATTGTTTGAATTTAGTTTTACAAAGGTGCTAGTAATGCACAATTTTTCAATTCTATTGCACCATTGTTTGAATTTAGTTTTACAAAGGTGCTAGTAATGCACAATTTTTCAATTCTATTGCACCATTGTTTGAATTTAGTTTTACAAAGGTGCTAGTAATGCACAATTTTTCAATTCTATTGCACCATTGTTTGAATTTAGTTTTACAAAGGTGCTAGTAATGCACAATTTTTCAATTCTATTGCACCATTGTTTGAATTTAGTTTTACAAAGGTGCTAGTAATGCACAATTTTTCAATTCTATTGCACCATTGTTTGAATTTAGTTTTACAAAGGTGCTAGTAATGCACAATTTTTCAATTCTATTGCACCATTGTTTGAATTTAGTTTTACAAAGATGCTAGTAATGCACACTTTTTCTTCATCTTTTTGATCTACAACTTTGTAGGAAATATTTTGATAATTTTTTTCACATTCGAGTTTGAAAATCAGCGATTTTCTTCCAAATTCATTTTTTCCTCGTGCTTTTAAAAACCATTTCATTTTCCTAAGTATTACTAGTACGTGAATGTAGCGCATCAGTTGGTACTGAACATTTTGGATGTTTTGTCGGAAATTTCATCTTCTAATTAATGTCGACGCTACATAATCTTTTTTTTTTTTTTTAACTTATGACTTGTCTGCAAAAGAAAACTTCACAGTTGATACTGACACTGTTTGTTAATCAGATTTGTTTATGTTAGCAACAGTTTATCTAATAAACGCTGACGCTACACAATCTTTCTTAGTTTATTCTATGTTTTAAGTTATCAGTGTCCTCCTTGTATGCATATGAACTATTTTCCTCCAAATACTTTTACTGGTGGAAATATTTATGTTAATTTATTTACTGGTGAAATATATTGTCTAAGATTTTCAACTTCAGATGATAGCTGCAACTCATGTGTAGAGTGGCCGTGTCCTTTAAGTCAATGACTTACACTTTCCGCTATGACGAGTATGCAAACTCTTTGCAAAGGAATTTCTTCATTGTTTTGATATCACGTGATATCAACTGAAGTACATTATTTTTCAACATACTCCATGTAAAAACACCGGGACACCATAGTTAAACTTCCATGCATTTGTAACTTTCCTGGTGACTCCTATAATACTAGCATTATTGCGACAAACACTTCCACATTCATTACAGGTCAAATCAGTTTTATATCTCACAGATTCTGGCAGAATGATGCCAAACCTTATTCACAAATTTATGTTGAGATTCTCATAATGGACGCGATTTCTTTCAAATAATGTCTTACCATTCTGAACTGAATTCCCACACAAAGAAATATTAAAGCCGTAAATTTTCCCAGTTATTCAGTTAGTAAGTGTTCTTTATTTTGGATTTGTAATGTGTTCTTTATCAAGGCTTTAAACTTCATTTTTCGGTTTATACATATATATATATATATATATATATATATATATATATATATATATATATATATATATACTAGCAAACATATGCTCCTTTAGGTCGCATATTTTTGCTAGATTGAGAGGCTAATATCATGGTGAATTAATATATACTACATTGACACTTAAATGACTGAGAGCATGATATCATGGCAATTGACAAAGATACAGGATGTAGTACTTGGGAGAGTCCAACCATAAATGGAGAAGGTAATGCCTGTGAGTATGGTCTCATGACAACAGAACAGATTTTACATTATCCCTTACCCCAAAGGAGGATATAATACCTGGGAGGATTACCCTCACCCCATAAAACGGAGGAGGTACTCCCTGGAAGTATGATCTTATGACAAAATAACAGATACTACACTACCCACTCTCATTAAAAGATAATACAATAATAGATTAAATCAGGTTTTTTTTTTCATTAGTTTTAAAATGTGCGTCTTAAAGATATTATTTTTTATAATTTCTAGGCCTTTTGGCTAAGATCAAAGTGTAGTATCTGTTCTTGGTATACAGCGACATCGACGAAATTATTGCGAATACTATAAGAAAATATGACAATGCAAATTAAAAATGTACATTACAGAATATTGATTTATTAGAAACTGTTTATGAAAAAAGTATGCAATTAAGAAATCCCAAAGTTAATTGTTGGGTGTTTTAGATTACTATATATATATTTCAAAGTCTAACATTGTATTATAGAATTAAATGAATATGACCCGTTTTTATAGGATAGATTGAAAAAACATTGGCATATATATATATATATATATATATATATATATATATATATATATATATATATATATATATATATATATATATATATATATAAAGGATATGGTAGTTTGATTGGAGAGTTGCTAATAAATAGGTATGTAGGCATTTTATATATAAGACTGTGTGTACGGTAAAGGCCGGGGCAATTAAAGACGAGATGAGAGAGATAATAAAATATAAAGTTAGATATATTTATAGACAATTGCAAAAATAAATAAAGTTCTTTTGAAAACATCTTTTAAGAATTGAAATTTTGAAAATAGGCAAAATACCTTATACGTATAAGATTATGATTTTTAATAAAACAATGTTTGCATCTTATACGTAGTTTCCAAAGGCATTTTACCTATTTTTCAAATTTAAATTCTTAAAAGATGTTTTCAAAATAACTTTTTCCATTTTAATACTCTTCAAGCGGCCACTTGCTTTTCAAGTTCTATATATAAGAAACTGTTTCAAAATCCTTCAAGTAACATCGAACGGACGCTTCGATAACACGAAGAAGAAAAGAATTCTACTAAGCGCAAAAAATAATGGTAATACCTTTACATTTGTACTGAAACACTTTCGATCCGTGAAGATGTTATGGGAACATTTTAAGATACAAGATTAGAGTGTAGGTATGAAACTGTAGTCACCATCGAAATTTCAGTGTTCATTTGAGTCAAATAAGACCAAACTGTTGTCTAATCTTGTCTTGTTTTAGTATCTACCTTCACTGTTTTATATTTAACTATACTAATATGCGAGGTGTGTGCATCTCTGTCTGTCCGTATTTGTGTGTCGCTTTGTATGTCCACCAAAAATGATCTCATATCAATTCGAATCACTTAAGATTTAGAACAGGATTCTTTCTTTCAGCACGGGTTACATAATATATGTGTGTGTATGCATGTGTGTGGGGGAGGGGTGTACATGCGTGCGTTATAAAGGAATTCTTGGGAAAACCTAAAAACAGAAAGAAACAAAGACAGGAAAATTTCTTGAACTGAAAAAAAAATCTCTTCGTACATTCGATACATAATAGAATCACCTGGTCATCCAGTATAATTAAGCGAAAGGGAGAGGGAAAGACAGAGAGAGAGAGAGAGAGAGAGAGAGAGAAAGAATCAGATCAGCTCTACTACCAAATATGAGAGAGAGGATAACGGGGAGATAGAAAGAATGAAAGAGAGATAGAGAGAGAAAATAAGTGATGGGAGAAAGAGAGAGGGGGTGAGAGAAAGAGGAACGGAAGAGAAAAGAGTAAGCGATGAGAAGCCGTTTTCACATCCTCTTTGTCTCGTCCTTTATTGATCAGTGTAAATACCATGAAGCGATTGTGAGTTTAACAAGACACACGAGTAGAGAAAAGCCCGACTCTCTCCTCCTCCTCCTCCTCCTACTCCAACCACCCCACCCTACTGTAGCCCCCCACCCATCTTTGGTTGCCTAGGATTCCATCTCTGTTTATTTGAGCAAAAACTACGACCAGCAATGTCCCTCTTCTTCCGCGGCCTCTGCTCCAAGTTCCGATTTGCGGCTACGCCGATGGCATCTGTGAAGCTTGTTTCCTGCAAGCAGCTTGTTCTGCTACAAGCTTTCTAAACAGTAGGGGAAACTAGTGAGGTGAAACACACAATCATTACTTAAAAGAATTACTTAAAAGCATTACGTTAAAAATACACATTTTTATTATAGTTGCTTATAGTTTAGCATTTTCAATCCATTTTTGATAGTTGATGAAATAGGTTCAGTATAGAAGGTGGCCCAATGGATATCATTGCTGGCTATGAAATCGCTTACGTTCAGTTCTAATTGGGTTAGGGTTCAATTATTTCGATTGTTTTAATTTATGCACGAATATGTTTGGGAAAGATTATCCAATTTCACTCCAGTTGTGGGTAAAAATAGCAACAAATCGTCTACATCGAATCGTTTACAATAAGTGTTTCAGCATAAAACACACCAAAAATATTAAACCCAGTTGTATAATTATAGGAATGTTGAATGGGTGCAGTCTCCCTCAGTGGTTTAAACAAATGGTCCAGTTCACAATTTCAGGAATCAACCTATTACGAAAAAAAGGGCAAATAAAAAGAGCCAAAGTGTATAATGATTGAGACGTTGTGCATATAATGGCTCTCATCCACGCAAGGGAATACTAATCTCAGACGGTCATAGAGCGCCAACCCGGTTTACGGATACACCTTGAATCTGTAAGCGTTCACCTAGTCCCATCAGGCCACGAAAAATTGTCACGTAATAATGGAGAAATTAAGTGATGTAGACATCTAAACATTCGATAGCACTCAACAGCAGAGTTGGAGCATTGCACTGAAGCTTTTAAGTGAATGTTTATTTTTAATCTTTCCGACAGTGCTCAACTTTCAATTTTACTTGGCTTATATTAATATAAAATTATTTTTAATATTTTACCTACGTGTATATATATATATATATATATATATATATATATATATATATATATATATATATATATATATATATATATATCCGTCGCGTCACAAAAACAGTTAGTGAGTAAAAAACTCTCGGTCGAATCCGTTTCAAGCATTTAGGGAAATTGAATAAATTTATTTCAAATTTTTTTCCTGCTTTCCGATTTATACGTTTTTTTTCTTTTCTTTTTTTAACTTTCCTGTTTTCTTTTTCTCTTTCTTATTTTCTTTTGACTTCACCGATGCAGATGTTAATTTATGAGAATGTGAATATTTGTGTGAACACTGGCGAAGAATATTTTACGTTATTTCTGATAGAAGGTGTACACTTGTATGTAAATAAAGTAAATACCAACCGACTTCATTATTGTTATTATAGGTATTTTTTTGTTATTATTAAAAATAGTTCATCCCAAACTAAGACGTAAGGGGCTAATGTGATTCGGGGTCAGGTGCAGTAAGATGTTGGTTTACATTACAGAGCAGAAATTCCGAAGGCAAGCGGGCCGAGGAAATAAGCTATAGAGTTTGTTTGTTTTGTTTTATTCACTCCGAACAAGACGTAAGGGGCTACTATGAATAAGGGGCCATACCTACAGGGGAATCTTAAGTAGGGAGTTGTGTAGCATTTAAACTTCTACATGTTGGTACAGTTAGGGAAACCGGGGGCAGGGAGGGAAGTCCAAATACTAGCTGTTCGATGAAAGGAGCTATTAGAGTAGAAAGCTCTCCGGCATCTAGTTACGTTTAGAGTGAAGGGGTCATATTTTGCTGACTGACGGGTTGGCCGGGAGTATTTACGTTGAATGAATACCAGTGCAGCAAGTGCATCGGAGCACATTTCATTAAAGTACTTGTAAAACAGGCACGGAAGTGAAACATTGCGGCGATGAGACAGAGACTGGAGCTTGATAGATAGTTTGGGACTTATTAGATGAGAGGCTCTTGTTTTTATCTTGTCTAATGGTGGTTTTGTAGAGACATACGATACTGGCAGGTGTGATAAGTTTTCTAGCTCGGTAGAGGGAGCCTATCTCCCTTGCAGCAGCCTTGGCAATGTCTTCTATTTATTTATTTATTTATTTATTCTAATTCATGTTACCTGTGAATATTAAGTCGATGAATTTGAATGATGGACTCTCGGATACGAGTCTATTAGCCATGACAATCAGTGGTTGAAAAGATTTATTACAATTGTTGAAGGAAAGGAGCTTTGTCTTAGTAACATTAAATGTTACCATCCATTTATGTCCCCATTCCACTACAGACTGAGGGTCATTTTCTAAGGATTCGACCATTGTCTTAGATATGTGTGTATTCGTTTTTCCCACATGTTAAGAAAAGAGAATGGTGTCGTCAGCAAATATACCCGTCTCGGACAATCGCATCAAGGAGGTAGTTCATAAAAATCAGGAATAATAAGGAGTCAAGGATCGACCCCTGCGGTGCACATGCATTAATGCCATGTTGTTTAGATGTGCAGCCATCGAGGACAACTTGGATCTTTTTTTTTAGTAAGAAAGGTCTGATTATATTAAATATTCGTCCAGGAATACCGTACGAATTAATTTTCATAAGAAGACCTTCATGCCAGATCTTGTCAAAGACTTTGGATATATCAAGCACTACCACCCTAGATTCACCAGCTTTGTCCAGTGTATGGTAAATGCATTCCGAGATGACCGTTAAGATATTTGCAGTAGAACAGGCTTTCCTAAATCCATACTGTTGGTCAGAAAGAAGTTCAGAATTTATTTACCAGAATTCTTGAAAACTACTATTATAGAGGCAATTTTTCAGCTATCAGGGAAGCTAAATTCGACAAGGCATTTCTTGCACAGTTTAGAGACGACAGAGGCCAGCTCAGTAGAGCATTTCTTCATATCTATAACAGGGATAAGATCAGACTCACATGATTTGAAGGTGTCAATGTTTTTATTATATCCCGGACATCGGAAGGGCAGTGATCCAATCATCTAGTGTAGCTTCAGTCCGCTCTCAGAAGTTTTGTCGAGTCCAAAGTAGAGTTTAAGGCGAACCGCCTTGCATGTAGTTCAGCCTAATCAGTTACCATGCAGGCGACATCATGGTGGTTCGATAGCGAGGGAATTGTTAATTGTCGATTATTCTGCATACTATTATAGATTTTCCAGAAATCGCGAGTTCCTAATTTCTTCGACTCAATCCATTTTCCGGTCATCTCGGTACACCTACTTTTACCTGCGACGATAACACTCTTGCAGTGATTTATTGATGCTATATTTTTTTTATTTGCATAAAAGGCGGTTAATTCGGTGGAATGCTTGTTCACTTACCTCATTTCCGCACTGTTCAGCAAGGAGAGAAAAGGTCTTATTTAATGGGGAGTATCTAATGTGATATCTGATAGATTCCCAAGCAGTTCGTTTGTAGTATCTAGTCGTTTTGAGCAACGACGTTTCAGCTTGTGCTCGATAGTTTAGGGTGATATCAATCATTAACAAAAGATGATCAGCGTTGCCAAGTGGGCTATGAGCATTCCTCACACAAGTTTCAGGCAGTGTAGTCAAAAATAGATCGAGAGGTGAGGCTTACTGGAAAACGTGTCAGGAAAGTGACAGTCTGTGAGTAGAAAGTTTTCCAACATCTTGTGATCTCTACAATAAAAAGGTGGAATTTTTTTCTAATAGTCTAGTTTTTCGGTGGTATTTACGTTGAGGAGATACAAGTGCAGTAAGTTAATTGGAGAACATTCTGTGAAAATACTTGTAATAAAAGCACAGGGATGCCACATTGCGGCGATCGGGCAGGAGTTTGGTAGACAGTGCGAGACCTATGAGGTTAGAGACTCTTTTGTACCCTTCCAAGGGAGAGACACTAGTGGTTTGTGCACCAACTCAGACGTGGCAACAATACCCCATGCATATGCGAATGGTGGCTATATAGAGATATAGCATACTGATAGGTGTGGGGAGTTTTCTAGCCCGGTAGAGGGAGCCCATCTTCTTTGCAGCAGATTTAATTGCGCTCGTACATATAATAACCAGTGTTATCTGACACGATATTTCTTTTTAAATAGTTTTGCAATTTGGGGTATACAATGTAATGAAAAATATGTCATTTTTTATCAGATTAATCGATTGCAATTTTATTCTGAATCGATATTTTAGTTTTTGTGTGTGTTACTTAGAGAAAGGTGGCCGAATTCTTACCCTCTCATTAACATGTACCACGACCGCCACCCATTAGACTGGGGTATTTATGCATTAAGATACACAATTTTCATTTCATCAGTTGCTAACACTACGGGTGCGCATTATACTAATAATCTATCTCATTTTCTAACATTAACACATATGACCTACGAATTGTTTTGAAATATTCACGGATAATTATTTAAATCCCAGCAAACACAGAATATTTATTAGTCACCTATCTTTATTAATGAACTTAATAACATTTGAAGGCACATATCAAATAGAGTTTAAATAAAAGCAATAGATAAAAACATTATGGCTATTGTTACATACACGTTCGTCTATACATTAAATTATATTCATCGTCATCGTATTTTTGGGATACCGTTATTTCTTCATTGGCGTTAAATGCCAAATTATGAAATTAAAGTTTAACTCACTTTTTTTTGTTCCACCATCAATAACCACATGTATGTAGTAAATACTGCATTTGTACCATTTATGATATGTCTTCTATAGTCTTCTCAACAGTTCTTTTTAAGCCACAAGCTGCCATTTCTCTGTGAGTGGCGATGTCTTAATAACAACAATATAGTTGCTACGAGAAAAAAATGAAAAAGAAATTATGATTTTCTCTCATGTTTGAAAAATATTGTTTCAAATCCTTGATCGATTACAACCCAAATCTCAACGAATACGAAACAAAATCAGTGAAACAATCCCAATGGTTGAATTTAATTTGATTTGATACTTTTCCTGCCGCCAACATAATTACTACAGTAGTGTGGCGTTCCAACTAAAGGTTCCTGATTTTATCCTGTGTTTTGGGATCTGTATAGGTTTTTACTTTTAATCGGTCAATTAATCTGAATCAAAAATTCAATAACGTATAATAAAATCAATTAAAATCTCATTTAAAACAATTATTTAATAACGATATCAACCATTAAGTTGTATTTGAAAACTAGTTAGCCATTTTAATAAATATGCGTAGAAGTGTCTTTACGTGATTTCAACAGTTTTTATTGTTAATCGATTACTTTTTTATTCAAAATGCAATAGCGTAAAATAACTGTCTATACGGGTTTGTATATATGTGAGCATATGAATAAAGTTTATATATAGGTCAGTTTGGAAAGAACTTAGCCTATACTTAGGCGACGTTGAGGATATTCTCAAGTAGAGTAATAAAATGTATAAAAGAGATTTGAAAGCGGTCAAACGTACTCGATAAACTGAAATGATTAAAAGTAAAAGAAAAGGGGCAGCGCAGAGACGTAATTGGATATGAATCTTTTAATTATACACCTATCTCCCCAACCGAGATTATACACAGAATGAAGAAGTTGTTATTTCTTATAACATTTTTTCTAAAGGTCTGAGGAAGCTGGCTCCCAAGAGAAAGCGCAGCTGAAACATGGATGCACATATGTAACCAACAATGCTTGTATAAATATATATATATATATATATATATATATCGTTAAATATGATAGTGTTCTGTTGTATTATCATAAAACTGAGATCGATTCTGATCCAATTGGCCCCTCGAATGTCAAAGTCGGTCTACATTTTTAATTTTATTCAAATGTTTCATTAGAAGCGCTTTTCCATAAGAAATGGATACTTCGACCATATATTTGCTCTTCCGTCACATACATATCTAAGTCACTCTTATGACAATCGCTGGCTCGTGATCTCACACTAATTTCTAAGTTTATTGCAGCCGAATGATGAGAACGATTTGGATAAAGACAGCCACTGTGATTTCATAGATACTCATAACCCTTTATTATTAACACTCATATTACTTTCTTTTCTTTTACTGTACCTCCGCGCTTCGCTGTATTATATATTCGAAATAAAATGAAATGTTTGAAAACTTTATGTATTAGTGTCTTACACATATGGTTTAAATGTCATTAAAATCGGATATGCGTATTGGAAGTTTTAAGGGGTTTCTCCTTCCCATACAATCCTTAAAAGGTACGTAGAGTTTCGGCACACTGAAGGGCACGTAAAGATTCAGGACCACTTCCATTGTTTTTCCCGGAACATTCAATACAGTTAAATTTCATCAAAAGAAGTATAATATAAGATTTAAGAGAGACCCCCATAGCCTCTTTAAGAGGAAACTTAGACATGTGGTACCATTTCCATTTTCTTTCCCGGAAAATTTTAGATTTTTTTATGCAGATTCTCTAACTTTTCTTTCTATAGGGAATGCACAAACATACATTGATATTTATTAAATATTTCTCTTTAATTTCAATGTAAAATATTGTAAAGAAAAGCCTGAGATTTAATAATGTGTAATGCAACTTTTTCTATGTATGAGAATAGCAGACAAATATGCAGACAGATATGAAGAAAACAAGACCGACAGTCTATTTGATTAATCTATAAAGTTGGGTATATATATATATATATATATATATATATATATATATATATATATATATACTCCTAAACTAATGAACCGATCATGACTAATTATTTATTCCATGCAAAACGGTGAGTAACGTGGACCCAGTATTTTGTTGTAAACTTTACCATTTCGGTCGGGAGTGTAACCCCACAACTGGCGCACACACATCCCAGAAAAAAAGGAACTTTTAAAATAAGCGAGATACAAAAAATTTAAGAATTACTCTATATCAATTTTTTAGTTATATTATGTAATAAAATTTTAACCTGATTGGTACGCGCGCGTATGAGCACCAATAATATGTACTTCCGAAGTAAACTTCTAAACTAATGAACTTATTATGGATTATAGCAGACATATTCTAGGCAAGACGATGAGTAATGTGGGCGTATTGATTGTTTTATATTTACCATCTAGAGGGAGAGAAACCGCCACCTACCCTCTCCTATTTTTTTTAAATAAGCGAAATACGATTTCCTACCAAATAAATAACGTTTAGTTATATAAGCTGTCAAAAATAAATTACGTTTCGTCGCTTACACAATGACTAGAGCACACATGTATCTCTTATATACTTCTTAGTATGAAAATATGTACCTCAAAAGGATATACATATTGTGTGTACCTGTCGTAGGTGGGTATTCTTCTAGTTAGATATAAAGTCTTATCTTGAATTTCAGTGTAAAATATTGACAAAACCTCGTATTAAATGATGTCTAATGACAGTTTTTTCTTTCATGAGAATCTCATAAAAGTCATTCTAAAACACATAAAAGCCTTTACTTACATTTGTAAGCGTTAATACTGTTTTGTTGAATATAAATCTTAAACGATTTTCTTATCCATTGTCAAACGTGTGAGCAATTTCTATGATAGTAATCCCGCAAGCTCTCGGGTGGCCAGTAGATGAAAAGGTTCGTTTGGGGTTTAGAATCCTATAAATTATCTTATTTTCCCCACGTCTTTATTTATCAGGTTTAATTGGTGCTTTTATTTGCATGTATATTGTCTTCATGTAGCAATTACTAATCTTATTTTCGTAAATACTTTCTATTCGTGTGGCTGTAATCTTGATTAGGTAGCACGACGTATACACGTGTGATGTTGCAAGATATCATTACACTTTCTAAAGTTGTGTAAAATATTGAATAGCCTTATGCAAGACACAGCTGATTTAAATGGCGGATGGCCGATTCTAAGGGTGATAATATATCAGGGAACATACCATAAACAAACTCGACTAATTAACACGCCACCAGAAGACATCTAAAATCAAGCTGTTTATAAAAAGGAGTAGGGAAAGCACCCAATGAGAAAACGCCAGGATACGAAAAATGATAATAACGCAAATACTTTCCTTTCTCCTTCCATGATAGCGTATTTTCAAGTAATTATCGGCTGTGGTACACATTATGGCAGGACTGCTCCCTGTAGAAGTCGTCTTTAAATCATATGGCAACAAATTCTTGTCATAAACAACCCCATGAGTAATCACACTTATTTCATACCATTGATCAATATTAGTACTCTCATAAGATTCCTAATCTTTCGGCTGAAACTCATTTCCTCTCATTAACATTTATCCTCGAGTGGCTTTTAGCCTTTATAAGTAGTAATCACCCAAAAAGAAAGTATGTCGAATTTTTACAATAACGTCGTCGTTGTCCCTCTCCTTACTCGGTATTGAACAGAAGTCGTACGGTTAAGAAATCTTTAAAGATATAGAAAATAACTTTACTTTGTAAACGTGTAAAAACAGCGAATACTGAAAGACATATTTTTATATAAAGCCGTTTTATTTTTCTTTCTTCGTAATCGACAACCTGGTCATCTAACATCTATGGTATAGCAAGCTAAAATTATGTCAGATATGATTGCATTTCTTTTTGTATTTCTAATGAAGTAAGCTAAAATTATGTCAGATATGATTGCATTTCTTTTTCTATTTCTAATAAAGTAAGCTAAAATTATGTCAGATATGATTGCATTACTTTTTCTATTTCTAATAAAGTAAGCTAAAATTATGTCAGATATGATTGCATTACTTTTTCTATTTCTAATAAAGTAAGCTAAAATTATGTCAGATATGATTGCATTACTTTTTCTATTTCTAATGAAGTAAGCTAAAATTATGTCAGATATGATTGCATTTCTTTTTCTATTTCTAATAAAGTAAGCTAAAATTATGTCAGATATGATTGCATTACTTTTTCTATTTCTAATAAAGTAAGCTAAAATTATGTCAGATATGATTGCATTACTTTTTCTATTTCTAATAAAGTAAGCTAAAATTATGTCAGATATGATTGCATTACTTTTTCTATTTCTAATAAAGTAAGCTAAAATTATGTCAGATATGATTGCATTACTTTTTCTATTTCTAATGAAGTAAGCTAAAATTATGTCAGATATGATTGCATTACTTTTTCTATTTCTAATGAAGTAAGCTAAAATTATGTCAGATATGATTGCATTTCTTTTTCTATTTCTAATAAAGTAAGCTAAAATTATGTCAGATATGATTGCATTACTTTTTCTATTTCTAATAAAGTAAGCTAAAATTATGTCAGATATGATTGCATTACTTTTTCTATTTCTAATAAAGTAAGCTAAAATTATGTCAGATATGATTGCATTACTTTTTCTATTTCTAATGAAGTAAGCTAAAATTATGTCAGATATGATTGCATTTCTTTTTCTATTTCTAATAAAGTAAGCTAAAATTATGTCAGATATGATTGCATTACTTTTTCTATTTCTAATAAAGTAAGCTAAAATTATGTCAGATATGATTGCATTACTTTTTCTATTTCTAATAAAGTAAGCTAAAATTATGTCAGATATGATTGCATTACTTTTTCTATTTCTAATAAAGTAAGCTAAAATTATGTCAGATATGATTGCATTACTTTTTCTATTTCTAATAAAGTAAGCTAAAATTATGTCAGATATGATTGCATTACTTTTTCTATTTCTAATAAAGTAAGCTAAAATTATGTCAGATATGATTGCATTACTTTTTCTATTTCTAATAAAGTAAGCTAAAATTATGTCAGATATGATTGCATTACTTTTTCTATTTCTAATAAAGTAAGCTAAAATTATGTCAGATATGATTGCATTACTTTTTCTATTTCTAATAAAGTAAGCTAAAATTATGTCAGATATGATTGCATTACTTTTTCTATTTCTAATGAAGTAAGCTAAAATTATGTCAGATATGATTGCATTTCTTTTTCTATTTCTAATAAAGTAAGCTAAAATTATGTCAGATATGATTGCATTACTTTTTCTATTTCTAATAAAGTAAGCTAAAATTATGTCAGATATGATTGCATTACTTTTTCTATTTCTAATAAAGTAAGCTAAAATTATGTCAGATATGATTGCATTACTTTTTCTATTTCTAATGAAGTAAGCTAAAATTATGTCAGATATGATTGCATTTCTTTTTCTATTTCTAATAAAGTAAGCTAAAATTATGTCAGATATGATTGCATTACTTTTTCTATTTCTAATAAAGTAAGCTAAAATTATGTCAGATATGATTGCATTACTTTTTCTATTTCTAATAAAGTAAGCTAAAATTATGTCAGATATGATTGCATTACTTTTTCTATTTCTAATAAAGTAAGCTAAAATTATGTCAGATATGATTGCATTACTTTTTCTATTTCTAATAAAGTAAGCTAAAATTATGTCAGATATGATTGCATTACTTTTTCTATTTCTAATGAAGTAAGCTAAAATTATGTCAGATATGATTGCATTACTTTTTCTATTTCTAATAAAGTAAGCTAAAATTATGTCAGATATGATTGCATTACTTTTTCTATTTCTAATAAAGTAAGCTAAAATTATGTCAGATATGATTGCATTACTTTTTCTATTTCTAATGAAGTAAGCTAAAATTATGTCAGATATGATTGCATTTCTTTTTCTATTTCTAATAAAGTAAGCTAAAATTATGTCAGATATGATTGCATTACTTTTTCTATTTCTAATAAAGTAAGCTAAAATTATGTCAGATATGATTGCATTACTTTTTCTATTTCTAATGAAGTAAGCTAAAATTATGTCAGATATGATTGCATTTCTTTTTCTATTTCTAATGAAGTAAGCTAAAATTATGTCAGATATGATTGCATTTCTTTTTCTATTTCTAATAAAGTAAGCTAAAATTATGTCAGATATGATTGCATTACTTTTTCTATTTCTAATAAAGTAAGCTAAAATTATGTCAGATATGATTGCATTACTTTTTCTATTTCTAATAAAGTAAGCTAAAATTATGTCAGATATGATTGCATTACTTTTTCTATTTCTAATAAAGTAAGCTAAAATTATGTCAGATATGATTGCATTACTTTTTCTATTTCTAATAAAGTAAGCTAAAATTATGTCAGATATGATTGCATTACTTTTTCTATTTCTAATAAAGTAAGCTAAAATTATGTCAGATATGATTGCATTACTTTTTCTATTTCTAATAAAGTAAGCTAAAATTATGTCAGATATGATTGCATTACTTTTTCTATTTCTAATAAAGTAAGCTAAAATTATGTCAGATATGATTGCATTACTTTTTCTATTTCTAATGAAGTAAGCTAAAATTATGTCAGATATGATTGCATTTCTTTTTCTATTTCTAATAAAGTAAGCTAAAATTATGTCAGATATGATTGCATTACTTTTTCTATTTCTAATAAAGTAAGCTAAAATTATGTCAGATATGATTGCATTACTTTTTCTATTTCTAATAAAGTAAGCTAAAATTATGTCAGATATGATTGCATTACTTTTTCTATTTCTAATGAAGTAAGCTAAAATTATGTCAGATATGATTGCATTTCTTTTTCTATTTCTAATAAAGTAAGCTAAAATTATGTCAGATATGATTGCATTACTTTTTCTATTTCTAATAAAGTAAGCTAAAATTATGTCAGATATGATTGCATTACTTTTTCTATTTCTAATAAAGTAAGCTAAAATTAT
This sequence comes from Sepiola atlantica, assembly GCA_963556195.1. Classification (NCBI taxonomy): domain Eukaryota; kingdom Metazoa; phylum Mollusca; class Cephalopoda; order Sepiida; family Sepiolidae; genus Sepiola; species Sepiola atlantica. The sequence continues at coordinate 139,456,946 of OY744527.1, read as the reverse complement.
GTCAGATATGATTGCATTACTTTTTCTATTTCTAATAAAGTAAGCTAAAATTATGTCAGATATGATTGCATTACTTTTTCTTATTTCTAATAAAGTAAGCTAAAATTATGTCAGATATGATTGCATTACTTTTTCTATTTCTAATGAAGTAAGCTAAAATTATGTCAGATATGATTGCATTACTTTTTCTATTTCTAATAAAGTAAGCTAAAATTATGTCAGATATGATTGCATTACTTTTTCTATTTCTAATAAAGTAAGCTAAAATTATGTCAGATATGATTGCATTACTTTTTCTATTTCTAATGAAGTAAGCTAAAATTATGTCAGATATGATTGCATTTCTTTTTCTATTTCTAATAAAGTAAGCTAAAATTATGTCAGATATGATTGCATTACTTTTTCTATTTCTAATAAAGTAAGCTAAAATTATGTCAGATATGATTGCATTACTTTTTCTATTTCTAATAAAGTAAGCTAAAATTATGTCAGATATGATTGCATTACTTTTTCTATTTCTAATGAAGTAAGCTAAAATTATGTCAGATATGATTGCATTTCTTTTTCTATTTCTAATAAAGTAAGCTAAAATTATGTCAGATATGATTGCATTACTTTTTCTATTTCTAATAAAGTAAGCTAAAATTATGTCAGATATGATTGCATTACTTTTTCTATTTCTAATAAAGTAAGCATAAATTATGTCAGATATGATTGCATTACTTTTTCTATTTCTAATGAAGTAAGCTAAAATTATGTCAGATATGATTGCATTACTTTTTCTATTTCTAATAAAGTAAGCTAAAATTATGTCAGATATGATTGCATCACTTATTCTATTTCTAATAAAGTAAGCTAAAATTACCCGACTATATGTTTAATGTATGAGCAATGATTTTACTTTTAAATGTGTGATATTGTAAGTTACGATCAGAATTTTAAAGTTTTGATGTAACTAAGTAAAATTATATCTAAAATGTGAGATGTTGTAAAATCGGGTTACACTTTTTAATTGACGTTATTTTAAACTAAGATAACACTTAAATTTGCAAGGGAACAAGCTAAAAGTACACTTCTATGTTTGTTATGCAAGAAGCTACGATGTTCTGTGTAAATGTGTAATCTTGAAAGATACTAGTGCACTTTAAAATGTCCGGTTGGGCAAGCGAAAACGATATATATATATAATTGCGTTATGTTACACTTGCAAATTTGTGACGTTTTGAGCTACAACTATACATTTATATTTGTAATGGTACACGCTGAAAGTACACTAGTAAGTTTTTGATGTATAGATTTGTGATGTAGCCAACTAAAATGATCCTATAAATGTATGATGTTGTGTAGTACGATAACACTTCTAGATTTTTGGTGTAACAAGATAACACTACATCTGTGGATCTGTGGTGTTAATAAGATGCAGTTAGGCTTGTAAATAAATCTGATATCACAAACAGTTGCGGTTTCAACCGAAAAGATCAAACACAAACTTTGTTTAAAAGCTTAACAATTGCATAAATTACTTGACAAATCTTTAGAGCGCATCTGAGTAGAATGGACGCTATCCACCCCCACACTTATATATGGCGGATAAGTGACCCGTAATAAGGTTTGTGAAGGCGATAAAACAAACATGTGTTCACAATCTGTGCACACTCATGCTTAATACAGCAGTAGCAGCTGTGGCGTAGAGCAATCTCGGAGTTAATGTTGTTATGTGACCACTGTTCAACAGCAAGCTGTCGAGCATAGAGTGCGGATTATACGTAGTGAAATGCACCATGCAGGGCACCTGGTTAGGATGGAAAATTACAGGCTCCATAAACAACTGTTATATGGTCAACTGCAATATGGTAAACGTTCGAGACACAAGCCAAAGAAAAGTTTTAATTGCTGTAGTTAAAACCAACCTAAAACCCTTTGACATGAACGTGGAGTAATGGGAGAGCATGGCTTTGGAGCGAACGGTCTGGCACAAGTGAATCTAAGGCAGCCGCGGAAGATTTGAGGCCAAGAGAATATACTCGATTTTGAAACGCATTTCACCCTGATCCTTCTGTCAATTACCTGTCTACTGAGATCCATTCCAGGAGACAATTACGCGAATGTCAAACCAAAGGTGAAAATGGGTATGTACGAACGGAAGCCAGTCGTCTCGTATGACATATTTGCAGCAAGACTTGTAAATATAAATTAGGCCTGCTGCGCCCACAGCTAGACAGTGTAATCTCGCATGGATGTTCTTTTTTCTGTAAAAAAAAGTAATGTCCATCACTATCACATACACTGCTGAAGTCACATTTCGACTTCTTACTATGTCGTCCAGATCTCGCTAAATTTATTTTTATTAGAAATATTTCCATCCTAAAATCTAATGCCAATTTGTCATCTAACACAACAACTCCACAGATGAGACTACTGCCGCCACTATTAGCTAAGATCTGACATGTTTCGTCATAACAGAGTTGTTCCATGGCCACCGAGAGTTGACAAGGCCAAGCAACTAACTTCCTGCCCCCCTCTGACGTCACTGCATTCCGTGTCAAAACAAGGACCGTAGTAATAACAATAAGAAGGCATTTCGACTTCTCCATTCACTAAATAATCCATCAAAATTCAGGAAGTCAACCAACTTTAATGAAATTTTCAGGATTTATTAATTAATAATCACGGAATATAATAAATCCATTACTTTATTATAAAGCTTGGTACAAATGTATTATTTCTTGTAAACAAAAAACACATTTACAAAAGTTATTCAAAATATCAAAACATGTTGACCATACGATATTGTAAATATTTAAAACAAAGCATTAGAAAACTTTAAAATTTGCATGTAAAAAAAGAAAAAAGAACACAATTCGATTCATCTTGAAACTGATCTTTATTCAATATAAATTTAAAGAAAATAATAATTCACGATCAAATACTGCAAAAAACTGAATTATGAATTACCATTATTTAAACTTCTAACCCAATCAACCGTAAGTAATTCAGACTTTGAAATTTGTTTAAAAATTATACAAAAAAAAGTTCAATGTTAACTGTCTGTTTAATAATGGAATCAAAATTCAGGAAATCAACCAATTTTAAAATAATTTCGCGCTTTTTTAAATTTCATTCTATAATTCACAAAGTTAAAATGCCTACTGCATATGTTTGGATTTCCAAAAGAGAAATAATTACTGCAAATATGGATACACGTAATAATGTTTACACCGACTAAATATAGTGTAGTAAGTTTGAATTTTTTTTAATTATATAAAAAATAAAGTCTGAATTACTTATTCATTATTTGATAAAAAAGTAGTGTTCCATTTTTTTATTACTTTTTTTCGATGTCTTGAGTGTAGCATATATTTATCTTTTCTCTGTACTTTTGTAGATTAAATAAATGAAATAATAACATCATATTTAATCAAAATTTTCACAAAAAATATTAATTAAACAATGCTTTATTCAATGATAATATCGTTAATTCTTCGAGTTATACTGATTTTATTAACAAGCGTGTAGGGGCATTTTCCGTAATATATACGAAATAGTTTAAAACAAAAACATATTTTAAACATATACAGATCTTATTTTCATTAAAAAAAAATCATGGATTTTTTTTTATATATATAAAAATATACGTTTAGTAAAGGTGTATTTTGTTTTTAAAAAAATAATACATTTTCACTAAGATTTTTAAAAATGTTTCACTATATCTCCTATAAATATTGAAAATTTCATTATAATTGGTTGATTTCGTGAATTTTTAAGTGAAGGGAGGGTCAAAATGTTTTTACATTTTGGGGATCGGCCTTTGATTTTGCACGTACCTATCTCTTAATAGCAAGATAGGAGTTGGTGATTCCATTATTAAACAAACAGTTAACATTGAACTTTTTTTGTATAATTTTTAAACAAATTTCAAAGTTTGAATTACTTACGGTTGATTGGGTTAGAAGTTTAAATAATGGTAATTCATAATTCAGTTTTTTGTAGTATTTGATCGTGAATTATTATTTTCTTTAAATTTGTATTGAATAAAGATCAGTTTCAAGATGAATCGAATCGTGTTCTTTTCTTTTCTTTTTTACATGCAATTTTAAAAGTTTTCTAATGCTTTGTTTTAAATATTTACAATATCGTATGGTCAACATGTTTTGGTATTTTGAATAACTTTAGTAAAGGTATTTTTTGTTTACAAGAAATAATACATTTGCACCAAGCTTTATAATAAAGTAATGGATTTATTATATTCCGTGATCATTAATTAATAAATCCTGAAAATTTCATTAAAGTTGGTTGATTTCCTGAATTTTGATGGATTATTTAGTGAATGGAGAAGTCGAAATGCCTTCTTATTGTTATTACTACGGTCCTTGTTTTGACACGGAATGCAGTGACGTCATTTTCTAGCCAACCGGCCTGTAGTAACTCTCGGTGGCCACGGTTGTTCTCGCCACCACACAGATAGATGATCGCATAAACACAGAATCATACCTACGAACATCTCGCACATATACACGATACAAACGCATACACACCCATCGTTTTTCATGTAATAACCCATGGTTTCACTTGTAACTTTGTGATGTTATTACATACGAGTATGCTTTGAAATGTAACAAAAAACTGTGACATTGTAAGCTACAGTTTACTCACAAATGTATGATGTCGTAAGTTGCAATTACACATTTAAATGTAATGTTCAACATATTATGATTATGATACTCGTAAATGTACAATCTTGAACTACTCTTGTTAATTTGTGTTGTTGTAAGTCATAATAACACTGGAACATTTATATTCTACTAAGCTATGATTATACCCGTAATGTTGCGCTATGACAAGCAATAATTATATTCTTACATTCATGGCGTAGGATTCTATAATAAAACTTGTAGATTTGTTCTGTTGTAAGATACAATCAAACGTGTTGTGTAGTGAGCTATAATTACTGTGACAAATGTGTTGGCTAACAAACTTGAATTACAATCATAAATTTATGGTCTTTGATTCAATAACTACATTTTATTTATGTTTCTGTAAGGTATTATTGCACTTGTACATTTTTATTACACTAAAGTATACTTACACTCATAAGTGTGCTGTATAAGAAGAGTAGAAAGTGGACCTTGCGTTTACTCTCGGCAGTCTCGTAACTCTCGCTTCCTTTATTTTCTTCTTTAGTCCTCACATTCTATGAACGATGTTTCTGACAAAAGGGGAAAAATTGCTGTTTTCTTGGTCGTTGGTTAGTTTTTGATCTTGAAGTAGTACTTTTTAGCTCCTTACATCAAGTGGCTTCATGCCTTGTTAGGAGCGATTTCCATAAAAGAAATAACAAATTAATATTACAATTGTAAATGTATGGTTTGTGAGTTTATAAATATGTTTGTAAATTGATGTTGTTGTTAACTATTATTACACTTGTAATTTTTTATTACAGTAATGTATAATAATATTCGTAAATTCATGATATAGCGAACTATAATTGCATCCGTCAAATTATGGTGCAGCCAAGTACAATTGCACTTGTAACTTCGTTGGCAGAATTTGTTTGTTTTCTTTGTGGATATCGTTGGGTCACTACTTATCAAGGCCAAGAGTCACTTGAGGATGAAGATTAATGAGATGAAAAGATTGTCAGCCGAAAGATGGAGAGTAACCAATGGTATGAACTAGGTTTGGTTAATTATGGAGCGATTTTGACAAGTATTTGTTTACATTGAATTCAAATACGACCCTGTTGCAATTAGCAGAGGGCATTCTTGCGATAATGTGTTCTACAAACGGGAAACCCTTGCAAAAAACGCTCTGACCATTGAAATTCCGCCTGACGCTAGGCACACAAAGGAAGAAGGGAAAGTGTTTTTCTTTTGTGGCAATAAGACGAGATGAATTTCTTACGGGGAAGGAACGAGAGAATGAAGCTATGTCGAGCATTTCCATGGAAATAACGAAAGGCTAGAGAGAGAGACTAGCAACAGCGTCTCTTCTGTGAGAAAAGTGATGTAATAAGTTCACGTGTGTATTTCTATTCGAATACTATCAATTCAATTTTATCCCGTCGATTTGTTAATCTCTATATTTTCTTTGTGCATATGTAAAGAAAAACCAATCAACTGTCTATTTTTCATATACCGTTACGATAAAAAAAAAACCAAGTTGAGCTTTGTAAGATATCTCTACATTTGCCTTCAAAATATTATTCTTGCTACAAAATATGCAAATCAATTGCACTCGCAATTGTATGATTTACCAATCTACCATTGCATTTGTAAATAAAGACACAAAAAAGGACTTTTTTTCATTTCATATGACGTTTTCATAAAATGTTTAACCTGGTTGTTTTATTTTACGGCATATCAGCTTTTTTTGGATGTTTTAATTCTGAGTGTAATTATTTTTTTAATAGATGTTATGCTTCAAGATCTTAATATTGTATTGTGTATGTAGTAGAATAAACATTCTACTTTTTCTAATCATAAAATTAGTAATACCGGCGGCAATGATCAAATGTATTGATAAGTTACGTAGATAAGTGTAAGATCCGTTTTCAAACTGGCTTAGATTCTATCGCGATTCAAAGCTTTCATTTCTTATTAATATAGCGAATGGGTCAATCTTTTCAGAATGGTACAATTGGCTTTGATGACTGCAAATTCATTGCAATTGTTGATGGTTTGAACTCTTCCAATATTAATACCATGTTCTTTGTGGACTTTCTAAAGTCGAGGCTGGTGCAACTACACGTATGTGTGTGTTTTATTATTGGGTATAGGAGGAGTTTATGAGATTTCTAGCAGTTTCAGTTCTCTTGGACTCGTGTGATGTTTTTTTCTATATTTTTTGTTATATTTCAATTTCAATTTACCTGTGGCTGGCAAGCGTTTGTTGGGTATGTTAGTTGGTTTCCACATTTTCCTTGCGATTTCGGCTGTTTTTATCATTGTCATCATGGACGTGGAGCAACGGTCCAACAACTGAAGTTAAGGAGAAGCTTTCTCAGCCATGTCGAACTCCTAACTACTTCTCAGGAAGAGACACAAACTACAGCTGTAGACCAGACGGCAAAAGAATTCTCCCTGCTACTGACATGGGAATCCCGATTCAGAAGCTCCCTGACTCCATTGGAAAACACTCAACCGATTGAGAACAAGAATGGGACGATCAAAAGTTGCTATGACCAGATGCGACTACAAAACTGACCCAACCATCTGTGAATGTGGAGAGGAGGACCATACGATGTAACACTTCCTTATCTTCCCCCTACTGCCCAACCGGCGCAGAATACAACAATAATGCAAAGGACTGCGAAAAACCGTTATATGACCACATGCTTCAAAGACATGCAAATAATAAGATCATTGTCGTGCGTTGTATACTCCCAATCTTTGCTTTGATTCCAATTTCTCCTAGTCTTTTTTCTAGTTTTTTCAAGACTCTTCCTTGTGCTCCTACAACTATTAGTATTATGGTGATTTTCTTTATGTTCCATATTCCTTTCAGTCTCTGAGAAATCAGCTTCCTTTTCTACAATTCGTTGTCATGATTGATATGAATCGCTTAGAATTATCACTCCAATCGTTACCAGTTACTCGTTGCTGATAAAAATAGGTCGTGTACTTTGAATCTGAGTGACAATAAGTATTTCCTGATATCCAGTACTCTCCGCTACATTCTATTATTTTTTAGCTCATTTTATATTTTTGCAAAGCCCTTTTTACAGTAATTCCTCGTTGATAACAACTACTGGCTTTTCCTGAAATACGAGTGACAATAAACCTCCTCAATCATTTTGCATTCACGCAGCAGCCATTTACGATTGACTTCTTGCCGATAATGGCCGTTGATTTTCTTTGGAATTTCAATTACAATAAGGTTCCTCCAGATTCCAATGCTCTCCGTGCTTTTCCAGTGAAGGGCTAGATGGTGCTTTTTCCATCCTTCACCCTTCATCACTATTTTGTGTGGTATGAACTGATACCTGTGTCAGCATTTTATTATTATTCCTTACTATGAATTTTTTGTACAGTGATTGTTCACTGACAATAACCCTTTGATTCTAATTTTTCCTAGTCTTGTTTACACGTATTTCGAAACTGTTTCTAATGTTCTTGCAACTGTTGATACCATAATGATTTTCTTCATGTTTCATATTACTTTCCGTTCTCCGGCAATTTCCATGTATTTGCTTTGTTTCTCTCCTTCCTTCATCTTCACCCTGTGAGAAGCTGAAAGGCTTTTCCTCATTTATTTACTAATTCATGTAGTTTTATTTGAGCATAATGATTAGTATTTTTACTTCATTACTTCCGGTATCTCAAGAGATATTTATGCTCTGCCACATTTGGCGCAAATCTTTTTCAACTCTTAATCGTGTATTTGATTTACCTCCTCTCCACGAAGTGAGACACAAGGTCAGGTGTGGGTTTTTCATGAAAGCGTTTCTATGGAACGAACTGGATTCGAACCTGGTACACCCAGGTGCTCAGTCTGCGTCGTTAACCACTTAGCCACCGTGTCATCCCCGTGTATTACTACTACTGCTTCTTCGACTAGTACTACTACTACTACTAGTAGTAGTAGTAGTAGTAGTAGTAGTAGTAGTTATTGTTGTTGTTGTTTTAACAGTAATAGTAGAAGTAGTAGTTATTCATAACAAATTCGGAAGAATTGTTCAAGTCCGCAGTGTTGACATTAAAAATGCCCTCATATCTCGCGTTGCTTCTCCAAGAGTAAGAAGGTCACATTTGTATAGGGAAAGACAATATAAAAAAAGAATGGCGCAGTCTCGCCATACAAAAAACTATCATTATTATTGAAAACTTGTTAGAACAACCAAAAATAAAGAGTTAGCATTAAATGAGAGTTCAGAGCATCTTAGGAAGTTCTAAGTGAAAATAATTATAATTTAGTATGTGTGAGCGGTTGAGTAATCATGTTTATTTCGGGTGTCGCCGTGCGCGAGAGTTTGCGTGTGATCATGTGAACGTTCAATAAACAAGTTCGTAGTGTGCGCATGTATACTTGCGTTTGGTTAATCATTGTGAGAGTATGTGCATGAATGAGGTGCGAATGACCACCATTGAGAGTTGTCTTTTTATTATTTATTTCTTATTTTTGCTTTGCGAAGCTCTTTCCAAGAACGGTTAGAACCCAGCTTAGTTACCATTGTTCCATACATGATATATGAACGAGCGCATTAATACACCGCCTGAATGTATATGTGGGTGCGAATGAGACAAAAGGTGTTTACTAAATAAAATAAAGAAAGAAAACGAGACGAAGGAGCAAAATGTTTGGAGGTGCATTAAAGCAAATACTACTAAGCTTATAATGTGTTGTTTGTCCCATGTATCTACTTTTTTCGTCCAGTGTTTGCATTCAGTAAGGCGATTGCAGCATGAGAAAAAAAAAGTCCCATTGAAAGGTAACTCATAAATCAAGCGGAGTAATACACGGGTGACCGGGTACAGTCGGCAGATAAGGATATGACATCAGCTTTCACGCCTTTTAATAAAAGAGATAAATAGATAACACATTTGAGACGTATACAAAACAGACTATGAATAACGAGATATGAAAAGAGTGGTATTTGTATTCAAAGGATTAGAAGTTGCGAGATAAAGGAGCGAGGTGAAAGGGCGGGGAGTTCTGACTAGAAACTGAGAAGCAAAAGCAGCATTTATTGATGGAAATCAGACTTTTATGGTTGGGGATGTCCCAATCATTCTGCATCCACTTCTCCTCAACATTCAGCAAATTTTAATGAAATAAAACAACCTTAAAGCATTTACATATGACTAGCAGGATTACCCGGTGTTGTCTAGAGTCAGGAATTATGAAAAATAGTCGAAAAAGAATGCGGTAAACATTTTTCGCTTACACCTTACATTTCCTTAGTCACGTTACTTTATGATTACCCCTCATCTCTTTCCATCCTCTCTCTCTTTATATATATACACAGGGTGGGCCAAAATAAGAGTCCTATCTTTAAATTTGAATAACTTGAATTTGAATAACTTCCACAAAATAAAAGTTAAACTCACCAAACTTTATGTGTGTGTAGACTGACCCTTCCGAGATTTTTTGAAATAAACAAAACAAATTTTAGCCGAAAAACACTTTTTAAAACTTACAAAAACTAAAGTATTGTTTTTTACACTGTTTTGAGTTTTTTAAGCAAAAATAATGTTTTCTAAATGAGGGTACGTTCCTTAGGGCTAATACGGCTCATGCTTGCTTCGGAAGGGGTCCTTTACTTATTCTAAAAAAATAAAAAATAAAAATCAATAAATAAAAAAGTTATGAATTTTTAAAAATAGGACCCTTATTTTTGCCCACCCTGTATATATATATATATATATATATATATATATATATAGAGAGAGAGAGAGAGAGAGAGAGAGAGAGAGAGTGAGAGAGAGAGAGATAGAGAGAGAGGGGTATCTTTCTTTTTTCTTTTTTCTGAATAAATCTCACTAATTTAATTACCTAAAAGAGAAATAAGAAAATAAATAAATAAAATAATTTTCTAAAACACAGTGTACATTTATCATTAACGACACGTCACCTTCTTTACTTTTCAAGCCTGCCTGAAGATAGCCGATGAGATTCGTTGATTTTTAAACCGCACCGAGCTTGAAACCAATGGTATCATATTGATTTGACTTGATTTTCTGTAACACTATTTATATATATATATATATATATATATATATATATCCTCTCTCTTACTCTCTCTCTCTCTCTCTCTCTCTCTCTCTATATATATATATATATATATATATATATATATATATATATATATATATATATATATATAAATGTAGAGAGTATGAATACTAAAATAAACTGTTATCTTTAAAATATATCTTCTTTGTAAAGGTCAATGTTCAATATGCAAGATATATAATATAAGGAAATGAGTGATGATAATAAAAATTGCAAAATGTTCTCAACTTTTATGATTTCCAAATGTTTTCGACATGTTTACATTTTTTCATAGATTATTCTCTTAGTTCAAAAAACTTTGTACAGATTTTTATAATTTTTTGTATATTTTTATATTTTTATATTTTCAAATCTAAACAGTAACATACTTTTATTGTTTACTATGTTCGCTTTCGATGATAAAAGAATACATTTTTGAAATTCCATGGATTATAGAAAATGTTTCTTTATATATTGCTTGTTTGAACTATTTGATGATTTAATAAATATTGTCAATTTTTCAATTTTTATTCTCATAACTCATTTTCTTATATATATATATATACAGAATCAATCCTCATCTCCAGATTAAACCCCTCACTCAATCAACGTCACGAGCTCTACTCACCTTTCATTCTATAATATCTACCCCCCATCCACCAACCAACCCCCATATCTAACACTTAACAGAGTCCGTTTCCACCACTTCACTCATTACTCACCTCCCAATATAAACTCACCATACACCCAAACAATCAAACAGGCCCCTCCCCATATGAACTTCCATCCTTACACACTTTCAACCACAAACCAAAAACCATATTCAGCATACTCGTCTAACCCACCAAAATAAGTCACTCCATAACCTAGCATTATTAATTAATAAATCCAAACACATATAGAATGTATACAAATAACATGCAAATATTAAATAAATAATTCATAAAATAAATTAAACAAGTAAATAATAATAATAAAAAAATAAATAAATAAATAAATAAAAAAAAACAAAACAAAAAAAAAACAAAACAAAAAAAAAACAAACAAATATGTAAAGAAATTGATGAATATATATAGATAAACAATTAAACAAACAATAATACATAGATATGTATATATATATGTATATATGCATTTGTGTATATATGTTGTATATATATACTAATATTGTTATACAGATCTCCACCAAAAAAAAAATTTTTTTAAATTAAAAAATTAAAAAAAAAAATTTAAAAAATTAATTATAAAAAAAATATTTTAAAAAATCCAGAGTTACTCCCCTTTATCTTATAATAAATATATCAAGTTAATAAGTTAATTCGTTAATCTAATTTGACGAAACTCACAATTAGTAATTAATAACACTTCTTTAATAGATGATAATCGAAATCGATAAGTAGATAGATCTAGAATATTTAAAATATGAGACTAATTACTTTAATTTATATTAAAATTCTTAAATTACGATAGAAAGATAAACAAAATAAAAATACGAAGATAAAACAAAGTAAATATTCAAATATAAAAAAAAAAAAATTTTAAAAAATGATACAATATATATTATCAAAAATAACAGTTTATCGAACACCATACACCTAACCAACATTACACTAATATTCTAAACACCAATCATATATTTAACATAATATTAAAATAAAACTTAACTTAATTTATATTCCCTGTGAAACTGTTTTTTTTTGCTGCGGTCTATATCTGGCAGCCATTTTGTTTTGTATTATTCTCTACACAGTCGGAGAAGAATAAAATATTATTCTTCTTCTGGTCTAATTATTTTTGAAAAAGGGATGTCTTTTCCCGAAATATCAAATAGTGATTTTTAATCACCCGGACAGCTAAAACACTCTTGCTGTTATGTAAGAAAAAAAAAAAAAAAAAGGAAAAAAAAGGAAAAATAAATAGTAAGTCTTATATCGTATTCGATTTATTTTTATTGTTTTTGTTCCTTTCCTTTCAACTTGCATCTTACCCGGAATTGCATTGCCCACAGCCTTTCAAAAACTTACTACTAATATATATATATATATATATATATATATATATATATATATATATATATATATATATATATATATATATATATATATATATTAATACGATATCGTGTGTGTTATTTTGTGTGTTACGCTTACATCAAAACAACGACTTCCGAATATTTGTATGCTACTCATGAATTGGAGCCAAATTTAATTTAATCTAAAACATTTACAAAGTAAGGTTTAGTCGTCGAAATCGAAATTAGTCGATCGATCAAATCGAGAAAAAAGTCTGACGGACGGACGGACACGAAACCGCTTTTATAGGTTAGGAACAAGATAATTAGTATTGAAAACATAATTTCGTTTAATTTACACGGGTCCCGCTAGTTATTAGTGTTATCTTACTACCCTATTTCCCAATATAGCCATCGCATACACCAAAGCTAACTTCACTCCATATTTATTTTCTATCCTATTTTTATTGAAGAATGTTAACTAATGCAATTTTACACCTATGTGATATGTCTCCCGAGCGATTCAACCTATATGTGATTACTCTGAATGTTTTGAATGTTTTTATTGAAAAATCAATTTGCTGTCCTCCTTCTGCCCCGAATAATCCTGTCAGTCGGAATCAATCCTTTCTACTGAAATCTGATGCTTCTTTTCATGAAACTTCTGTACGCGATGACGAAGTGACGTTTTGCTTTTATTAAACAATAACAATAAATAATGAACAATAAAATATTTCCAAAAAGTCTTGGAAACGATCGTACGCCGAATGCTCATTAGTTTTGAATTCTTTAAATAGTGTTCAAATTATATTGATCTTAACTAACATTATACATATATATATATATATATATATATATATATATATATATATATATATATATATACATATATATGTATATATAGATGTATATATATGTATATATATGTATATATATACATCTATATATGTACATATACATGTATATATATATGTATATATATATGTATATATCTATATATATATATATATATATATATATATATATATATATGGGGAGTATATATATTATGCGGAACTTTAGTAACTGGTTCAATATAATAGAACGAGAGAAAAAATAAAGAAACGGATAAAGGCATCAACAACCGACCGTTTGACCTAGTTTTAGTGGGATTTTTCGAATATTTACTGAATAAAGAAAGTACTTTTATCTGAAGCGCTGTGCACTAATTTAACCCCTGATGACCCAACTGAATGAATATTAAAGTATTCTGCTATACGTTGCTCTGGTGTGTAAATCTATCACAAGATTGAGAAGACAGACAGAAAGAGACGAGCTAAAGAAACACGATACGTTACATTGACATATGTAAAAGCGTTACTGATAAAACAGTTCTAAAGATCGACAAAGACGATATATGCAGATTGGCGATATAAACAGATTGGTGATAGAACGACTGATATCAAATAAATACAGATATTTATTTACTCCTCTGCAGGAGTTAGGCACAAGGCCAGTTTTATCTTACTCCCACAAGTAAGATGTGACCACAGCTTGGGTCGAGTAAGTGGGGTTTGAAAAACCAGCGCCCGAGAAAGTGAGCACTCTGGCCATTAAAAATTGCCTGGGCAGCCCCATCGGCATTCCCCGGTAGGGGCGCCTCAAGCAATAAGCAATAAACTTACTCCTCCCCAAAGAGGGGAGGCGAAGCCTGGGAGGGTGGACCTCCTAGAACTGCACAGGACAAACCCACAGACAGGTGGAATCAAGCCCCGAAGGACAAGACGACATCCGTCTATAGGGTACAGTATCCATCGGAACAGATACTACACTTACTTCCTAGCGTGCCAGGTAAGTAAAAATGAAAACTAAAGACAAATGCGAACAGTTCATAAACAGACGAACCGACAGTACCCTCCTCTTTAACTACGACCGCTTAATTCTTTTCTCCAGTTCGTAAATTTAAAAAAATAAAACAAGAACAAAAACAGCAGATATATGCAAATATATTATCAGTGTGTTTTTATTGATCAGTTGCCAGTTATGAAGGCTAAAAACTGATGAACCATAAGGGTTTATGAGATTGATAGATTGAAATTTGAATAGTGATGAATAATATGAGTGTTTGAAAATTTTGACATATCACCTATTCAAACCCCTAGAAAACACCAATTATTCTCCTTTTGTCAGAAACATCGGCCATGGAATGTGACGATTTCATGACAAAATCGGAATAAAAGCAAACGTTACGAGGCTATCAGAAGTAAATCCAAGGTCTGCTTTCTATTATCGTATATGTTAGTAGACCTCCATTGTAAAAACAAATATATTTTCTAACTATACTTTTAATATAATCGATAAATTGTGTGTTTACATCATATTATTTGAAACAAAAAATAATTTATTTCTTTTCTAAAGTTATATTACAAATAATAAAAGTTTTTACTGTATTTGTTTGATAGTAATTGGAGAATGAGAAATAAGAAGTCATGATTGGGCAAACAAAATAACGTGGATTGGAGACCATGTATTTTTTGAAATTATGAGTTAAAAAAGGCAACGAGAGACAATAATGACACAAGTACTTCCAGGGAACATCATGACCACCTGTGAAAAGGTGTTGAACAGTGGAAAGATCTAGAGACTAATGAAGCATCCTGATCGGTGACTGGTCAGTTGAATAAATTATTATCATAAATATTGTACATCATTTTCGATCTATCCATTACGAAGACTGAAATTCAAGATCACGGCACATACCAGGCTTAACAGTGGGGTCCAGATATGACAAGTAGAAAAGAAAATCACTAGGAAATATTCAGCACGTATATTTTGAATTTCATTTATAAGGAATCTATCGATTTTTAATAGATACTTACATAACGTCAATGCTTGCTCCTATATCTACATTAAAATATTGAATGGCCTTGTGGCACACTAGACTGGTCCAGATATTTTAGAGGAAGTCATGACCCTGGATGATCAGAGAAGCAGGATAGTAAATAAGAATTAGAAGCTAGATGGTAAACGTAGATCCGGGGTAAAGATAGAAATTGGAAGACTGGTTGCTTTAAGATTGTTATCAAAATGAAAATATAAAGATTTATTGTTTGTTGTTATGCTTGGATTGAGGAATGTGTAAAGAAGCAATTACAATCACCGATCGAGAGAGAATCGGGAAAACAACAGAGCTAGCCTCAAATTGACGTTCCGGCTGTTGCTTCCTCCAACAAGGGATGGAGGGCTGTGTCTGCAAAGCTGAATTTTCGAAGAGAATATTGGCATTCTACCACAATAAAATGTAAGCTATAAAAAATCTTTCTTGATTCGACTCTTTATTTGCAGAAGGAAACAACAGAACGTATTTTGGGATGAGTGAAATCCCACAGTAAACAATTTGACCGCGGTAAATTGAGTAACGAATTAAATAATTATCGGATTAGTGGCATATCAGGAGAAAAAATCCCAAATAACGTTAGACGTCAGCATACTTTGCCTACAAAACTGCAAGCAATCCAGAAGTCCAGAAGCCAGATCAGATTTAATAATCTCTTTATTTAAAGGGCAGTTGTCTGTATGTATGTATATATGTATGTATGTATGTATTACGTATGTATGTATGTATTACGTATGTATGTGTGTATGTATGTATTATGTATGTATGTATTATACCCAACTAAAAGTTAAAAAAAAATACAAAAGAAACATCCACAAAGTTGGTATATTCTTGATAAGCGTTGCGCCGGTTGAATAATATCTAGAATTTAAACGAAATTATAAATTATTTTTGAGTCTACTGGGCCAGGTTTCGTCAGGGAGGTCGGTTTTCTGCCATTTTCAATGTTCTTATGTACTAATTTGGAAAGAAAATGCCGACTCATTCCATAATAAATCTATATAAAGGAAAGTTTTCTGTGTGTGCATATGTGTGTATGCCCAGAGAGAGAGAGAGCAATGGCCTGGATGGAGGAGAAAGAGGAGGTATGGAGAGAGAGAGGACAGATAGAGAGGGGTAGAAAGATAGAAGTTTTAATAAGAATATATTACACTTTTGCCCCTGGCAAAGCCGAGTATTCCTGCTAGTGTATATATATATGAAATAACTTTGTTTCGTAAAGATAAATATACATATATAGCAATAAAAAGACATTTTTATAAAACTATGTCGCCATTATATTTTTTTTCATCGACAGACTAGGTGTTTAAAACCGCAAAGCTTAAGCACATTTTTAAGCAAGTCATATTTAAAAGGAGTTGACCACACACCCTGTTCTAGAGATTGGCAGATAGCACTAGATTGGCGCTAGACACACTGACAGAAAAGGATATACTAAAATAGACAGATATGAACGGATCATAAACAAGGGCACCGGAAGTCAATAATTTGTGGGAGACAGATGCATTATAGGTCGATTACGGGATTGACGTGTGGACTGCTTTTGTGATAAGTCCATGGACAAATATAAAGCGATGCGACGGCAACTGAAAAAAGCCAAGTAAGATTATATTAAGGTGTTGTTTCACAACGAGGCAATCATTGTGCAATCCAATAATCCGCATGCGTGTTTGAACCTTATGACCCCGGGCTTCCTGTCACCATAAAGAAAGATTTCTAGGGCATGCGCATACGATTTTATAGAATCGAGAGGACAGAGTTTTCCGTATCATAGGGATATAAAAGCAAATCAATATTGTTAGCATTAACTACGTATCTAACTATGTATCTAACTACGTATCTAACTACGTCATGATGTGAACGATTTAAGGATGACTAATAGTTAAATGCGTCTATTGTATTTGTTTATTTGTTACGCATCTCTCGACGACATCTTCCCTTTTTAACAAACTACTCAAGTTTCAAATCCTTTGAAATAAGCATTGCACAGTTCATTTATAGTAGTGTTAAAATATCAATAGACAATGAAGTTAAATATTTCGTTAGGCATAAGAGAAATAGAGATACAAAAGAAAGCAGATATACCTGGTGATAAACAGAACAGAAGGGTAAAGGCACTGACAGATAGCGAGAGAGAGAGAGAGAGAGAGAGAGATAGTGAAAGAAGTGGGAGAGGCACAGCAAGTGTGCGACTGACAAAGATAAAACTATTTCTGTCAAACTAGATTCAAAGAGAAGGTTTTTTTTTTTTTTTTTTTTTGTCTGGTGCTTCGAACAGGCGTGTTCAGGCTTGCTGGTTGTTCAACTCGCCCTGGCTGATGTGAGGATCCTGTGAGACAAAGGAACCGCACCAGCATGTGCTTGCATGTGCACGATAGAATTGGTGTCGGCTTGCCTGCACGCCGTGTATCCGACAATTTGGGGTTGGTCCGGGATATTAGCGAGGTAGGCATCAAGAGAGCGCTTAAATTGTTCCACAGCAGCATTTTTTATATCCCGAATACACCTAGGCATGGCATTGAAGAGTTGTGACCCCTGTACAGGTAAGCTCGTTTCAAAAATGGTTCGTATTTTCCCACCAGTTTTTAGCGAGGGAACAATACAGTGCCTCCCGCGGCGTTCATTGTCTCGGGCTTGAATGTGGCCATTAATGTTCGGTACCTTTCCTTCCAATATCTTCCAGATGTAAATTATCCGGTACCTTTCACGTCGTCTTTGCAGCGAGAACATTTTTGTCTTCTTCAGACATGACCAGTAGTTCCGATCAGCTTGAATTTTCCGTAGAAAGGACCACTGAATGGCTTCAAGCTTTTGGATGAGCCTAGGGCTACTTGGGTTCCACAAGACAGAACAGTATTCCAAAACTGGAATGACCAAGGATTTATACAGCGTGACCATTGCACGATATTCTCTGGTTTTAAATGTCCTCAGGATCCAGGCAATGAGGTTCTTGGCTTTTTCCACAACTTTGTTTATTTGATTGCTAAAAAGACAATCACTAGACATAGATACACCGAGGTCCTTTACTTCTTGCTTTATGTTTATCATTTTTCCTGACGGAGTGTGGTATGATATCTCGCTTTTTAGCTGGTCGTTATTACCATAGCGGAGAAGCTCAAATTTCACGTCATTTAGCTCCATGTTATTGTCCTCCGTCCATTTGTAGATCTGATCGAGATCCTTTTGAAACAACACAGCATCCTCGGGAGACCGAACGGATTTTGTGGCCCTTGTATCATCGGCGAATGACCTGACTATTGACATGGCGATATCTTCATCAATGTCCCCAATAAGGATTAGGAAGATTATGGGTCCCAATACACTTCCCTGGGGAACTCCAGAAATGACAGGTTGTGGCTTCGAGGTTGCACCATCAACCATAACTGTTTGGAGGCGGTTACTCAGGAAGGATTCGATCCATTTGAAGATGCTTCCACGAATGCCAAGATCAAATATTTTCTGCAGAACTATTTTGTGGTCAACTTTGTCAAAAGCTTTGGCAAAATCTAAGTAGACAACATCTGCATTAGCGCCATCATCAAGAATTGATAGAATGGTGTCAAACTGCTCAAGGAGTTGACTTAAACAAGATCTTCCAGATCTCATCCCATGCTGACTGTCATTGAACAGGTTATTTTCATTCATGTGTCTAACTATGTGTTTCCGTATGACTTTCTCAAAAAGTTTAATGAGGTGGGAGGTCAAAGCTATTGTTGTAGTTACTTCTAGTAAAATATGTGGATGGACACATCAGATTGATTGAATTTGACTCTGCCTTCAACTGTGCCAATGGATAAATGAACCATAAATGCTAAAATCCTTTTTGGCAACATCCATGATAAATGGTTGAAAGCGAAAGACAATTAAATAACGAAAGACATTCGAGCAATGAATTTAGAGACAGATGATTCCCGGTTTTTTGTTTATGACTCTTTGTATATCTTCGCGATTCAACCCTTAAAAACAGTACACATAACATTTACATTATTACCTTGTACTTGTACCTGGTACGGCATTCACCCTGGGTGGGTTAAATCGGCTTCATGAGAGTATCAAATTTACAATCATTCCGAAATCGCATCTACATCCCGGTTAGGGAAGATGACGACATTAGGTGTCTGCAGTTCTTGCAGGAAGGTGACAATGTTCTTTTACATACTGCGCCTGGTATTCCTAAATGGCCATCAATCTAGTACTGACGAGACTCCACGTCGCTTAACTTCGCTGATCTAACGAGAACCGGTGTGTCAACGTGATTATGCCGTATATGTACATTATTGATACAATATCAAGATACTGATAAAATTATGTTAGATATTTAATCCGATAGTTCCCAATAGTTTCGCCTTAATTCCTTTTTACCATTATTAGCATCTAAAAATATTCTACGCTATTGTTGTTAGAGTTCAGGTGCCATTAAACCGTAAAAGGGTTAAACTTTACCCCAATTTTCAGAGTCAGCATAATTTTGTGTGCCCTATAACTATAGTTTGAATCATATGAAAATCAACGATAAACATTTCAATGGGGGCCTTTCATGATTTATGCGAGAAGCGTCTGAAAAGTATCGGGACAGTGCCACAAACAATTTATTTTTATTACAAATCACTAGCTATAGAGTTTTCCCCTTCAAATAAACCCCCTCCCGGCGAGTGTCGTATTTTTTTTCTCGGGAAAGAAGGAAGTCACACGATTTGTTGATATTTCGTTACAGTTCTCCCAAGATATCAAGTTATATGATAACATATTTTGCTAATCCCCTTTCGCTCACAGCCTAACACAAGATGCCCAGTTACTTGTCACACAAATATCGTAAGAGAAATATAAATATAATCCACTGACAACACTCTACATAGGTAGGCGATCATTCCTACATCATTTCAAGTTCCTATGTCTTATATTCGAAAAGTAATATTCAGGCATGACACGTACACGTTCACCAATAGACAAACTCAATTTCTTCAGGTATCATAAAATTGCAACAATAATGAAATGAAGATTCTAGAATCGCATTTTTTAATTACTTTTACAAAAAACACACGTTAAAATTAGTTGAAAGCAATTATGTATTGAAAAAGGTTTACTTTTCGAAAAAAGTACTATCACGAATATTACAAAAAGCCGAGGAATTCAACAAAGATAAAGGTAATTGAAAGTAATTGATCTAGAAATTGACCTCGGTTCGGTTTGGATTGGGGTACGAAATGCCTTATTTCGCTTAATCCTGTTAAGACTCAGCTTGTGTCTTTCAATCGTAGGCGTGTTCCTTTTCTTCCTGAGTTTCTCATGGATGGCTCTGCTCTTGAGGAGCAATCGAAACTTGTTGGTCTTTCTTTCTTATCAAATCTATCTTGGAGTTTATACAGAAGATCCATTGCTCTTTCTGCTTCTCGTAAAGCCGGTTCTCTCTATCGCTCCAAACACTTTCTCACGCCTGATGCCATTCTCTGTCTCTACAAATCTACTATCAGACCTTGTATGGAGTACTGTTGTCATATTTGGACTGGTGAATCTCTGTACCATTTAAGGGTTCTTGATAAGGTTCAGAAACGTATCCGTAATTTGATTGGCCCTACCTTTTCTTCTTCTCTGCACCCTCTCTCTATATATATCTCTCTCTATCTCTCTCTTTCACACACACACAGACGTTATGTTGCTAGTCTCAGTCTTTTCTATAAATACTATTATGGCATGTGTTTTTTTCAGAATTTTGTTATCTATTTCCTGCTTCTTCTGTTCCAGCTCGTTTGACTCGTTTGTTTAATGGTCTTCATCAATTAACTGTTTTGATACCTCATTGTTATACAGCTTCCTATTCAAGTAGCTTCTTTCTAAGAACTGCAAGCTTGCGAAACTCTCTTCCTGCTGACTGTTTTTCTCCTACATAGCCTTGGTTTTATCAAGATTAAGTTCAATAGACATCTCTCGTCTTTTCAATAATCGTATGTCGTTCTTGTTATCTCCTTACATCAAGTGGCTTCATGCCTTGTCGGGAGCGATTTCCATTAAAATTGAAAAATAAGAAGATTAGCTTTATAGTTATATGTTTCAATATAATTAATTTATGCTGATTATTGTGTTTTATTTACAATAAAAACATTTAAATACAAAACTATCAAATACTGGAACGTCTACATTACATATTCTTAAGTAATTATATAATAAGATATAATTTTAATCTAAATAAAATGAACATTTCTGTTTAAGTTGTACATTTAATGATTCTCATGGAGTTTCTATTTCTTGTGTCTTGATTCGCTTTCCTCGAGAATTTGTTTCAATTTTTTATTTCAAAACAAATTCGAATTCTGATTTCGATTGAACACATCAGATTATTCATTTTTAATAAAGTGTTCGATTCTTCGATACGTTCAGTTCCGAAAAAATTGAATTTAGAGAATACCGAATTTATTCAACTAACGTAAATATACTCTCTGCGGGCGTATATTTTAGCTAGACTTCCGCTTCTGTGATTGAAGAGTTCTACTGTCAACCTAGAAGTGAGTTAATTTGGAAGAATTTAATAAGTTCAGTCATTTAACTCAGATAGCAGGCCTCAGATTCGCCATTTCGATTCCAAATGTCAGCGTTAAGTTTCTTTATTTTTTATTTATTAATGTAAAGTAAGTGTCTTACGTTTAGAAAAATGTCTATCGAGAAACTTTCAAACAAACAGAGAAAGTTTCCGTTATATTATGAGTGCATTATTATAAGTATATTATACGTGTATATTGATTGTTTTTCAGACAGACAGACAAACAGACAGACAGACTGACAGACAGAAAGATAGACAAAGGTTCCGATATATTATAAGTTGATAGACGTGTACCGTATTGAACACAAGGACTTAGGGTTAGTAGTAGAAATGGTGCGTGATTTTTTATGCTGTAATTTTAAATGAAAGCAGTATTTGCAAAGTACCGGAAAAATGTTTAAAAATAGAATCGTTTTTTGTCAATCTTAAATCTCTTTTCAAAGTACTTCAAACGCCAATACGTATAAAAAAAAAAGTAAGCTTGTATATCAACTAAATAAGGGGAAAAAATCAAATATAGTTCGTCAAATTGAATGGAAGAATAATTTATTTTCTAAACGAATAAATAAATAATTTTTTTACACTTACAAACATATTTTAATAAAATAAAATGTTTATCTGCGTACAAAAACATTGGATGAATTACTTCGTGACCCTGTATTTCGTCAAACTGAATGAAACACTTTTTTTAAAAATCAAGAATTAAATAAAATGTTGTTTTTTTAACATTTACAAACATATTTTAATAGAATGTTTTGTTTTGTGGGCTTATGTTTAGTGGGCTTTAGTCCGCTCACCGAGTAAACAGCAGAATTTATTTGTTTGCAATTTTGAAAAATTAAAACAACTAATTTATAAAGGCCGAAAAATATAGTTGCCATCTTTATAAACACTCGAAACTTCCTACTTCCTACCATAATTGGCCTTTTCGTTAGGAGCAAAGTGTAGTATCCGTTTTGTGTTTTGATACCACACCCTTCATATGTTTTTATCTCGTGCACGGGCAGCGATAGAGATCCTCCGAGACTGAAGCATTTTTTCTTTTCAACTCTAGCATCATTTTCTTCAAGTAAAAAACTTGAAATCGTATCCAAGGAGAGGAAAATCAGATGTTTATACTTAAATAACCAATCATTATCTAATGGAAAGTCGTCTCCGCGTAAATGTTTACATGTTCGTTCTTAGCTAGACTCTTTCTGAATGTTTATAAAGATAGCGACTATATTTTTCTGATCGACTTTACATTTCGACGTTACACGTATACGATGAAGTTTTCTGTAGTTGATGTTTTTTAATGGATGCTTCAACTGTAGATGCAAATTTTCCAGAAAAATACGAACGCCGAGATGTTCACATTTTACAATGATCACGTGACCTAAATATAAGCGCGTGCCAAAAGATAATTGAATCTGTTATAAAGAGAAAAATTAAAATGAATAAAATGTCTTTGATTAATTGTATTAATAATTTTTATCATTATTACTGTGGAGGAAAATATTCTAATCTAATTCGCTTAATTCCTATTTCAGTCACGTAAATTAATTCGAGTGAAATATCTGAAACTTATTTTTATTTTAACCCTGTTTAGTAAAAAACAGTAAGCTGTAGCACGTTTCATCGTACACGTAAAACGCCAACGCCGAGATGTTTACAGTCTACAAGGGTCAAGTGAGCCAACTGTAAGCACGTGTCAAAAGAAAATTGAATCTGTTATAAAGTGAAAACATAAAAATTTAAATTTTCAGTGAGTGCTTTAATCTAAAATTGCAATATAAAAAAAATAAATTCTCATTAACCATACACCGAATAAAAACAAAGAAACAACGACGACGGGCGCCTCCCGGTGTCCCGCTAACAATGACGCCATTTCCGGTGTAATGACTCGTCATTTTTCATTACATTACATTCCAAGTATGGTTTTAAAACAGCCTTGTTTTTGAATATAATGTCTTTAATTAATTGTATTAATATTTTTTATTAATATTACTTTGGAGGAAAATATTGTAAATACATATGTAAATTTGAGAAGAGCAGTTATAAGTGTATATTTGTAAATATCAATTTATTAGAAGTTTAAAACAAATGAATTATGTAAATTGCAAAACACACCTGCTGTTTGAGTGAGTTTTTGTAGCACTATATATACTACTTGAAAGCTAAGTAATTATACATGGTACATATATACTATACTATTTCATAATGAGTACAATAGTCTTAAATAGTATAGTTTCGGCTTCAGACGGACATATACATAATCACCATTATTAATAGATTATGTTACTACAAGAGCAACAACGTTTTATAAATATTTTGCATATAAACAAAAATCATTAAGGATACGGAACAAATATTTGTTAAATCTAGCATTAAACATCTGTATGCAAATCAATATCACCGCCTAGGAGATTAGAAGTTGGACCTTGGGTTTACTTTCAGCAGCCTTATACCTATCGCTTTCCTTATTTTGTCCTTTGGGTGTCACATTACATGGGCGATGTTTCTGACAAAGGGGGAAGAATTGCTGTTTTCTGAGTCGGAATGTATCTACCCAACATGTATTGTTGGCTAGTTGTTTACCTTGAAGTAGTATTTTGTAGCTACTTGATGTAAGGAGATTTTTAAAATGATTAACTAATGAATCACCATTAATCAAGACTAAAGATTGCTCGAGGAGAGGGGTTAATGAAATAGTTGAATGCTGATGAATACTATGAGACGATTGAAAGAAATGAATGGAATAACATATTTCTTATGAGGACGATTTATCAAAATTATTTATTGCACTTGAATTTGAAGATGACAATGTTGTATCCCGCAGGGAAACAATCATGTGGTAACATGTTAACTTACAGACAACAGTTATCCTTACGAGTAATTATAACGTGTAATTGCGCGTGATTAAACTTTTCAGCTAAATTGACAGATTAGATATCTGGATGAATGACGATTCCAAACTAAGATTACGTGTGACTGAATAAAAAAATTATAAATTATTTTTGTTTTTATATATATCTTTATTTTCATGGAAGACGCTTTTAAAACTCCAATGTCTGGTTTCTCCCTGTAAGACATTCACAGCAAAAACTCGTTGTACCACCACAACGAAAAATAAACTTGCCTTTCTTCTTCCGCGTGCCTTGCGTCAGGCGAATTTCCACGAACAAGTCCTTTCGCAAGTGTTTCCCGTCTGTGGAACACATTACCACGGGACTGCTTATCTACAGATTACAATATGGTCGTCTTCAAATGAAATTACAACGGATTCCTTTCATGAAACGTCCTCGCAAGTATTCGAACTTAGTCTACTCCCTCAATAATTCTGGATACTCTCATAAGGTTCTTCATATTTCAACTGACAATCATTCCGTCGCATTAACTCTTATCCTCGAGTGGGATTTGGCCTTTAACAATCACAAGTATTCAACAATTTAATAAAAAAAAAGTTAATTTTCAGCAATTAATGAAATGACTTCCGTGTGGATCTAAAACTGATGAGCATAAAACCGAGAGAAATCAGGAAAGTAAAACTGAAAGCAAAGAACGCTGTGTGTTTTCCGTTCTATTGTGTGTTCTGGGCTCTTTTCATTTTATGGTGGACGGAAATTAGAATCTAAAGAAAGGCGTGCGATCATAAATCAGGGCCGTCCATTTGCACGTTGACTTACGCCATGACAGGTTACCGATTGGCGCGAAATAAATTGAATTTGAATAAACATTTCTTTGTTGAGTAAATCAACACAATCGTCTGTCGCTTCCAGGTGGAATTTGTTCTTTCTTTTTTATTGTACAGCAAATCAGATTTATTAAACTGACTAAAGATGATCATTCAGTAACTCGGGATTATATTGATCAGGATTTTATTAGGGTTGTCCGTATGGATATTCTTGGTATCATATAGTTATTTTATATTAGAAGTAATTTCAAATACTTCAAGGCTGACAAAAATATTATTATAGTGAAAACTATGTGTAAAACACAATTAAGATGATTGGCTTCTAAAATATTTTAATCATTTTTTAGTTTAGCCAATATTGTGTTGACAGGTACACTTTAAAGGTTAGCAGTTTCTTATTATTATTTTACACTGCATGTCTGGTAGAAGTCATCCCAGCAGGTGTTCTCAGAACATCAGGTAACAATACATCCTGTAGTAAACTTGGGCTAAGCCACTGCCTTTCTTTCTCTTTTTTCTTTCTCTTCTCGTATTTACTTGATTGTTTCCTTTTTTCTTTTTCTTCGCCATATTTTCCATTGCTAATGGCAACGCTGGGAGATACAAACACCAATGGTTCACAATTATGTCGACATAAACATGTCACATCACCAAATTACCATAAAATAATAATCGCTTGATTCAACACAATAAGTTTAGGAGCCGAACGATTGAGATAAAAACCAACAAACTGGTAACCGACAGAGAGTTTTGCGAGCTGACATCAGAGCACAAACATAACAGGATGCTAATGACAACATGGAGTTGTCAACTACATGCAAACGCATTAACCTTATCCTCGAGTGGGCTTTAGCCTTTAACAATCACAAGTATTGAACAATTTAATAAAAAAGTTCGTTTTCACCAATTAGTGAAATTACTTCCGTGTGGATCTAAAACTGATAATCATAAAACCGAGAGAAATCAAAAAAGTAGTTACTACTTCCGAATACTGGGGAAAAATAGCCGAATGCACATCCACACACGTCAAACTAACACAAAAAATAAACATTGAAAGAAAATGATGAATCTTAACAATTAATAAAAAGAAAAATATATAAATCTATATTCATGTTGTAACGTTCACCCAATCTTCTTTAATATTCTCTTATTAAAGCTCTATAAAGTAATGCAAGGGGTGTAGTCAATGGGACGATCATTATAAATTGTTATCCAGAATAAACAAATATTCTTGCAAGTAATGATGATACGTAGAAGGTTGTGAAAATTATGGATGTGTCAGTGTAGGCTTTCTAGTTTTGTTATTCATTGATAAACAGAACTGATAAGATCAGTTTCAAAGTGGTTAAGTGATATGACTACAGAAGACGTGGGAAGACATGCTCTGTTCTGATATAGAAACGTTTCGCTATATTTTTCTCTATTCAAGCACGTTTGTTGCTGCTGCTGCTGTTGTTGTTGTTGTTGTTGCTATTGCTGTTGCTGTTGTTGCTGTTGTTGTTGTTGTACAAACTTAACGGTATCTTTCCACACGAACTGTAAATATTGCTCTTGTGAAGAGCTGCTTTGACCTGTGAACTAAAAGTTTCGGATTAAACGAATTTCTCATCAATAAATACTTTCTTATGTACGGGATAATAACGTTGACACACCGGTTCTTGTTAAATCTTCGATAGTTAAGCGACGTTGAACCTGACCAGTACCAGATGGGCGACCATTTGGAAACAATAAACGCCGTATACATCTCCCCAGACCGGCATATACATGCTGCATGATATTACCTAGAAAGTTCCGCCTTCGGTAGAAGTCGGCTCGGCTCGCCCAGGGTGAATACCACACCAGGTATTATCGAGTGTATTATTCTTATTAAACAATGTATTGTAGTAAACAGTGAAAGCCGTCACTGCTTATATAAAGTCGGTACGTACTTTTTGTGAAGAAAACTCCGAAACTAATTAACTGATCATTATAAATTCTGAAGCACAGCAGCTAGGCGTAAAGGTGGGTAGGTGTGCTATATTTTATTTAATGTAGCTGCATGCAAAAGGAGTGAAGATACCTTCGATTCATATGAAATTTTAAAAATAGGGATTAAACATCAATTAATAAATATTCCTCAAATTCAGTTTATTTGGAATATTTTAAAGGGTTGTTAGGGGCATAATATGGACAAAACTTCCCGGTTAAGAATTAAGATATTTTTG